>CM070787.1:5737500-6337500 GCA_036346955.1 Dipus sagitta
GCTAGACACTGAATGGAGCCTGTGCTTTTAAAAAGCCCCTCACCGGGCGTGGTGGCATGTGCCTTTAATCCCAGCTCTAGGAAGGCAGAGGTAGGAGGATTGCCATGAGTTCAAGGCCACCCTGAGACTAAATAGTGAATTCCAGGTCAGCCAGAGCTAGAATGAGAGCCTGCCTCAGAAAACCAAAAAAAAAAAGGGGGGGGGCACCTCGAAGGCTGACTGATGGCATGTGTCTTAGCTGCCAACAAGCTCCTCTGATCTTGTTTTTTATGGATTTCTTGCTCTCAGCATCTCTCCAGTACTTCATCGTCATCATTTCCTTTTACTCTGTCCACAATCAGTTGTGGGTCACCTGCCTGTCTGCAGATGGTGGTTGTGCCTGCTTCACTTTCTGTGTTCAGGTTCCCGGCCCCTAGTGACTTACTCTGTGATCTGCAGGTTTCTGGTCCCTAGTGACTTACTCTGTGATCTGCAGGTTCCCGGTCCCCAGTGACTTACTCTGTGATCTGCAGGTTCCCGGCCCCTAGTGACTTACTGTGATCTGCAGGTTCCCGGCCCCTAGTGACTTACTCTGTGATCTGCAGGTTCCTGGCCCCTAGTGACTTACTCTGTGATCTCTGTTCTTCCTGTGGCCTGCCAGGCTGTGGCTGGATGCACATAAGCATTGTGTTACATGCCTCCAAAATTGCATTTGGTAATTATTTTGTTAACTACTGCCTTAGGTGAAATTTAAGCTAAACATTAGAATGTTGTGACAACTCCTCCTGTTACAAGTCTCCTGGTTTTACAATCCAAGAGGAGCTACTTCTTTTATTACCTATAGTGCCCAAGTCACATGTCTTATGGCCAGCCACCACCCTGGGTGTTTGTGATTTACTCTGTTTTCTTCCATCCTAGGACAAGATGCCGATAAATATACAGAGGATCCTGTGGGTGTGCTCAGCCTTAATAGTGACCCATGCTCTACGCAAAGGTGAGTGGTAACAACTCCTTTGTTGTTGGTGAACTTGAAATTCAAGCGCTGGGGAAAAGAGTGACAATGTGAGACCACGGAATCTTTTAAAATCTGTTTGGTGCTAAAAAAATTAAATTATTACACCCAAAGCATTTTATCTAAAATAAATCAACCAAAACAAAAGAACAAATAGTTGTTGGTGAGCTTTCTGTTTCTTCCCAGATTACTTTTGTTAGTTGTGGAGTTTTGGTTTTTTTACTTTATTTATTTGAGAGCAACAGACAGAGAGAGAGAGAAAGAGGCAGATAGATAAAGAGAGAATGGGCGCGCCAGGCCCTCCAGCCACTACAAACGAACTCCAGACGCGTGCTCCCGCTTGTGCATCGGGCTTACGTGGGTGCTGGGGAGTCAAGCCTCAAACAGGGGTCCTTAGGCTTCACAGGCAAGCGCTTAACCGCTAAGCCATCTCTCCAGCCCCAGTTGTGGAGTTTTAACAGGGTCGCCCTATGTAGTCCAGGCTGGGCCAGTTCTCATTATCCACTGTCCTCAGCTTCCTGAAAGCTGGGAGAACTGGCATGTGCCACGACGGCTGAGTCCCAAGTTACTTCTGGACTGAGTGGAAAGGCTTGCATCTGGTATTGGGCATATTTTAAAATTCTTTTTTTTAAAATTTTTTTGTTCATTTTTTTTATTTATTTGAAAGCGACAGACAGAGAGAGAAAGAGGCAGATAGAGAGAGTGAGAGAGAGCGAGAGAGGGTGAGAGAGAGTGAGAGAGAGAGAGAGAGAGAGAGAATGGGTGCCCCAGGACCTCCAGCCACTGCAAAGGAACTCCAGACACATGTGCCCCCTTGTGCATCTGCCTAATGTGGGTTCTGGGGAATGGAGCCTCGAACCCAGGTCCTTAGGCTTCACAGGCAAGCACTTAGCCACTAAGCCATCACTCCTGCTCAATATTTTAAAATTCTTACTTATTCAGTACTCCTCAAAGAATTTCCCATAAAAAAGAAAGATCATTAAATATTCAGAAAACTAGAATGTGAAAAGATTCAAGAAGCGAAAAGGTTCACAGCCAGTGTTTGTACTAACCCCTCCTTTTCTCCTCTGTTGAAGGTAAACTGGGAAAGTGCCCACGCGCTGTGCTTTTCTTTCTTAGTTTTACGTTCTACGTGCACCTAGTGAGGGTTCTATAATTCCAAGTGACATTTTTGTCTCTTTGAAGGGACACACTGAGGATTTTGAAAGCTAATCTGAGCTTCTTGCTTGGCTCTGTCTCGTGTACTTTCTAGTCTCTACATCCATCTCCTCACGCTTACCCAGTGCTTCCATTGTTCTGGAATAATCTGAAATACATGGACTTTTATATTTCCTGGTTTTCCTTTTTTTTGGCACCCCCACTCTTGTTATCTCTAGGTATATATTGATTTAGTTTTCAAGACTTAGAACATTCCATTTGTTCATTTATCCATTCCTTATCTATCCATTCATCCACCTACCCATGTCTTCCTATCCACTCACTCATGCATTTACCTTTTGACACTATCTTGAATGCCTTCTTTGTATCAAGTACTATTCAAGATATTCAGGAATATATCAAAAAGTGATTCACCCACTGTCCTGGTGTTCATTACACACAATTTTTTTCCCACAAACAAGAAACAAATAGAGAATCATTCTAGGTATTTACTGGTTGATGAAAACCAAACTGAGCAACATCATAGAGAATGGCCTGGGTTAGGGGAGTTGGTAAGGGCTCTTTGATAAAGGATCATATGAGCTGAAATGAGAATGAAGATAGCCAGGCTACCCAGTACGGCCTTCAAGCAGGAGTGTAAGAAGTGTGCTGAGCAACACAGAAGTCACGGCAGCTCGTCACAGTAGTGATCAAAGAGAAAGTAGGAGGCATGGACAGAGGGATAGGCAAAGACCAGCTCGTATCAAAAGCAGCATTGCCCAGACATTTGGACTCATGGTGAATGGACGCTTACCATTAGTTCAGCAAAACAGCCAGTGCCCATGCGTTACAAAGAGCAAGTTGAGGTGCTGAGAGGAGAACTTGCTTCCAGTCTGACACCTGTGAGAGGCAGAACACTGAGTGAAGAGGGCAGTCCACAGAGTCCGGCCCGTCACCACTGTCTTCTGTTCATAAATCTACTTTGAGCAGTGTGAATTTTAAAGAAGACAGGATTTATTCTAAGTGTAGTAGAAAACGCTTATGAATTTCAGTAATTGGAAGAAGTGTTGATTAAAAAATTATTTATTTATGAGAGTAACAGGGAGGGAGGGAGGGAGAGAGAGAGACAGACAGACAGAGAGAATAAGAGAACAAATGGGCATGCCAGGGCCTGTAGTGACTGCAAACACAGACACATGTGCCACCATTTGCATCCTGGGGAATTGAACCTGGGTCCTTTGGCTTTGCAGGCAAGCACTTTAACTGCTAAGTCATATCTCCAACCCTGATTAATGTTTTTTTTTTAGAGCATTTTGTTTTATTTATTTGCGTGTGTGTGTGAGAGAGAGAGAGAGAATGAATGGGTGCACCAGGGCCTCTTGATCCTGCAAAGGAACTCCAGACACATGCCCACATTTTGCATCTGGCTCTACAAGGGTACTGGGGAATTGAGGGTGACAGGCTTTATAAGCAAGTTCCTTTAACTGCTGAGCCATCTCCCCAGGCCAGTAAATGTTTTTCAATATCCATTTTTTTTTTTATTCTGGGAATATTTGATTATAGGAGAATACAAGCAAGTTCTTTTGGGGTGGGTGGGTTATTGTGACCACCTGCGACTGGATCAGGTAGCTTACTTCAAGTGGTAGCCATGGTGAGGTGTGAATTGAACGTGTGCAGCTGGAGAACTCAGACCTACTAATGCATGGGGATTGATGCATGCACAAGAATGCAGGAAGAATTGATTTCTTAGTGGTCTTCCCACTTCCCTGCCTCTTCCTGGTCCTTGACGCCCAGTTTAAAAGCCTTCCCTCCATATTTCTCTTTCCTTGTGCTGGTGTAACTAGTATAGCACATGACCCTCTCCTATGATAAATTATGTCGTTATTTCCCCCAAGTAGCCAGTAAGCCGTGAAAGTGTTCTTCTTGCCAGCACATAACACTTTACGTGTCACCTGACTGAATGAGTGTGAAGCGTAAAGACCAGAGTGAATGATCCCAGGGGTAGAGTCAGGTTTCGCCATCTGTTAACCGCCCAAAGATTGTCTTCTTAACATTTCCAGGTAGCGAATGTGAAGGGAACAGAGAGAAGAACATTCAGTGAAGATAGGATGTAGGAAGGGTGAGGAAAAGGGAAGTTGTTGAATTTGGTGGCCAAACCTAGAAGGAGAAGATAACCTTTAAACCTAGAAGGAGAAGATAACCTTTCACTTAGGTTTAGACTTCATTTCACTTGAAATGGAGAACTGACACAAAATAAAATATGGTGTATTTCTCTCATAGAATTAAAAAAATAGCATTAAGACCAATAATAGTAAGTAAACTATTTGACCACCATTAAATGATATAATTAATTTGGGGCAGATTTTGAAAGAATTTCCTGTGAGAGACAAAAGTGGAAAATATAAAATTCACATAAAACAAATTTACTATTTTTTATGGGATAGACAACATTAACTTGTGGAATCCAAAGAAGTATTTTTTATTTTCTGAAGGTTTGTTAATTCTCAGAAATACAAGAGTCAAAAACTAACATTAAGAGACACTTTTCCATTTGCATTAATAATACCTAATATTATTATAAGCTATCTTAATTATTGATAATTTACCCATTTTATTGTTCTCCTTACAGTAGGAAATAGAGTACAGTTTTGAGTTCATTAATGAGAGAGGCATCAAGAGTATGAAAATTTAAATATCTTCCATTGTGTATTTATTTAGCTAACATCTGTGTGTATACATGGCATACAATTGGGATTTACAACATTTACATTGTGCAGAATCTACTAACACAGTAGAAAGAAACTGATCATCCATTATTGAGAGATTTCTCCCCTACTTACTATACTCATTAATATGACAAACTTTGGGCTCAGTGATCTTTTTTTTTTGTTAAGATACATTTTTAAAAATTTTTATTTATTTATTTATTTGTGTATATGTATGTGTGTGTGCGTGTGAGAGAGAGAGAGAGACAGAGAGAGAGAAAGAAAGAAACAGATAGAGAGAATGGGCATGCCAGGGCCTCCAGCCACTGCAAATTAACTCCAGATGCATGTGCCACCTTATGCATCTGGCTTACGTGGGTCCTGGGGAATTGAAACTTGGTCCTTGGTAAGGTGCTTCTAAGGCAAGCGCCTTAACTGCTAAGCCATTGCTCTAGCCCAGGATACATTTTTATTGAGTTGCATTGTCAGAGTTTTGGATACATTCCTCCAGGTAGCAGCTAAAAGAATTGTTTATAGTCTTTTCACATTATACCCCAAGCTACTAAATTTTTGTCATAAAATATGTAAACTTAGCTAACTTTGTTATTGTGACTCAGTGAGTTAAGAGCCAAGATTTAATACCTAAAATGTTTGACTACAGCTTTTTGTTAATTTGTTAAAATTGGATTACATATGAACCTTATATATATATATGCACATATATCTATATCTATATATCAGATCACAGCTTTTAATTATCATATGTACATAAAAAGCCAGGACCATAAATATTTCTTGGGAAAATTGTTCCAATGTATCTTACATTATAACGGTTATCAGTGGCTGCTTCAAGTTCCTAAAACCTTCCTGCGTGACAGATATGGCTAAACATCATGCCTGCCCTTCTGCACCTGAAATTGTGAAAGAATTGATCAATAATTTAGCAATAAATATTAAAGAATTAGAAAACACTCATGCTAAGCCTTTCTCTAAGGAGTTGATAGAGTCTTATAATTTATACTATAATTAAAATTGATGTCAATTAAAAAGAATTCTATTCAAAAGCTATATTTCATTTGTGGTAAAGTCATTTAATTTTATTTGTGGTGAATATAGGAAAGAGAGTGAGTGTTACCAGAACATATGGTTAGTATAAAATTCAATATTAATTTTCACAATTCTCATCTTTAAAAATCCTTATTTTTGACTAAAACTAAATCCAGATATCTTCGTCATCTTGCTGAGTGTGAATTCAAGGAATATGAACGAGGTAGGGAGTACGTGTAAGTCCTCTCCTGTGGACTTGATGGATGTATGAAAGGGATTCTGGCACTTTGAAAAAACTTCAGCTCAGATAATGATTGAAGTATTACCAAAGCTGAGTCCTGAATCTAAGAAGGAATTAGAATGAAGGCTGCCCATGCAGTTTAACTTAGAGGTAGCAAATGAAATCAACTTATACCAGAACTAAAGATATCTTGGTTAGGGTCCTAGAGGGATTGGTCAGTGGGTAAAGTGCTGGCCGTGAGAGCATGAAGTCTAGCGTGCCTATCCCCAGAACCAAGTGTAAGGCTGGGCACTATGGTGGGTGCATATAATCCCAGTGCCAGGGAGGCAGAGACGAGGAACCCCATGGGCTTGCTGGCTAGCTGATGCAAGACAGAAGGGTGAAGTTTTGGTTTTTTTAGCAAGATACCCTCTATGAAGTAATAAGGTGGAGCACAACTGAGGAAGACCCCGATGCTAACTTCTGGCTTCCACAAGCATGTGCAGAAACCTGCATGCACATGCAATGCACCCACACATATAAACATGCCTCACACATGCACATCACATATGCACACATGGAAAACAAACTAGCTTAGTTAGGCATAAAGAGACAAGTGTTCTGGCTCAGGACTGTCCCCAGCCAGCTGGGAGGTTGTCTCTTCCTCTCAGAGGAACATACTCATTTCAGTCTGAGGTTGAACTGTAAGTTAGAGAGTTTGTAAGCCACAAAACCCACTGATCATGGAACCATCACCTGGATACTACATTGCAAAATGCAAAATGTCTAAGTAACTCTTCAAAGAGTAACTTGAGGCAGCCAATAGGACACTTCATTCTTAATAGATCTTGCTAAGTGTCTTATGAACAAGTTATGATAAAAAGATTTATGAAAAGATAAACAAATGTGACAGCAATGACCATTGCAATCTTGGAATGAGTTATTTCTATCATAATTACAGTAAATATAATATTTATTTAATCCTTTTAGACTGTACAGGCCAGCCTTTATATTTATTTTCATTTGTATTTATTTATTTGAGGCAAGGTCTTTCAACGTAGCTCAAGACGGTCTGAAATTTACTACGCAGCCGAGGCTGGCCTCCACCTGGTCAAGGTCTGTCTTCCTCAAACGCTGGGAAACGGGCACTAGCAAGCACACCATTGAGGCCCACCCTCTTTGAAGGAAAATTTTAGTGTTCAGGAACGAAAACATTTTCAAAGCCTGGAATTTTGCAGATGACTGACTTATCCCCAGCTGAATCTGTAGGATTACCTTGCCTGCTCTATCACTTCTGATGCATGTCCCACGTTACGCAGACCACTGGCTCAGTGCTAGCTAAACACCATCTGGTAATGGGACACGTTGTCTCACTTCACACGGAGGCTGCCACTAGCTTCTTGGCTACCTTTTCGTGAAGTGGGCATTCTTGTACAAATTAGCTGTACGGTAACAATGATTTCTGTTATCTCAGACACCTAGTCTAACAAGGGTTATGTGACTGGAGGAGGACTCGGGAGAGGAGGATGGGCTCCAGGAAGGGAAATGGCAGAGTGTTAAAGTGTAACCAGCGAATTCCTTTTCTATAAAGCTTAAGAGCTCACACCAGAAAATGAGCATGTGGAGAGGGCCAGTGAACAGAAGCTCACTAAGAAGAGTCATGCTGGGCAAAGAGACTGCCACTTGGGCGGGTATTACAATGGGTCTCTTGTTTAAAAGGGCCAAGTTTTCCCAGAGCTTTATTCTTAGTTTTTCTAATGTGTCAACTATCTCAAATAATTTTCAATTTTGACCTGCAAACATAATTATCACCTCTTGACTGCTTCTCTTAACACTGGTCTTTCTAATCTTCTCTTCTCTTTCTTTTCAAAATCTTATTTACTTATTTCTGCATTTATGCGCATGTAGGTGCATGTATGAGTGCGTGCGTGCGTGCGTGCGTGCGTTGTGTGTGTGTATGTGTATGCTCCAGGGTCTTGCCACTGCAAACATATGCTATATTCTTACATTACTTTTCCACTATGGCCTACATGGATAGCTTAGAAAATCAACGTGGGCTGGCAGACTTTTCAAATACCTTTATCAACTGAGCCATCTTTGCAGCCCGTCTTTTTTCTCTGAGATAGATCAACACTGTAGTCTAAGCTAGACTTGAACTCATGACAGGCTTCCTTCCTCAGCCTCCAGAATGCTGGAACTATAGACATGTTTTGTCTGTCTTTCAATTTTCCTAGCCTACCCTATTCCTTCTGCCCTTGATGGCATAGCTTTTCTTGCTTTATTTTGCTTCCCTCCCATGTTAAACACTAAGTGATGAACGCTTATAAATGAGCTATACATTTCAATGTACAAAATGTGCATTATTAAACCTTTTTTCCCATAAAATATTATTGATAACCCATACTACTGTCTTTATGTAAAATCATTCTAATTGTTTCATTCTAGATGTAACCAAAACTCTGGGTGGCTTTCTTACCCTCTCACACATTTAGTAGATTTAGTTAGCCCTCTCCCCAAAAGCTAATGTGATGTTTTCTCTTTCTTCTAGACAAAGTGGAGAAGAGCCCACCTGTTAAGGGCTCTTTGTCCGGAAAAGTCAGCCTACCTTGCCATTTTGCCACCATGCCTACCTTACCACCTGGTTACAATACAAGTGAATCTCTCCGAATCAAATGGTCTAAGATGGAAGTGGACAAAAGTGGAAAAGATTTAAAGGAGACGACTGTTCTGGTGGCCCAAAATGGGAATATCAAGATTGGTCAGGAATACAAAGGGCGAGTGTCAGTGCCGACACACCCCGAGGACGTGGGCGATGCCTCCCTCACCATCGTCAAGCTCCGGGCCAGCGATGCCGGCGTTTACCGCTGCGACGTCATGTACGGCATTGAAGATACTCAGGACTCCATGTCACTGGCCGTGGATGGTAAGACTTCCCGGTGGTGGCACATGATGACACCTGGTGTAAACGTGGAAGAGAATATTCAAGTGTAACTGTTGCTCAGGGTGTGAACAAGTGGGAAACACATTCATCAATCCAACAGTCCTTGCCTTTTACCAAAACTGACCTGTAACTCATTCAGAGGTCAAAGCAGGTGGCATTTCATGAAACAACTTCAATGACAATGCATTTAAGTGTAACACACCAGGAATAATGAATACCTCAATACATGACATATAGGTCAATATTAATTACTTCAGAGTTAAGACCTACTAATGATTAAATTTCTTTTTTTAATTTTTAATTTTGACACTTTCACTAATCATAGACAATAAGCCATAATAATTCCCTCCGTCTCCTCACTTTCCCCTTCACAACTCTACTCCATAGTATCCCCTCCCCCTCTCTATCAGCTTCTCTTTTATTTTGATGTCGTCAGCTTTTCCTCCTATTATAATGGTCTTGTGTAGGTAGTGCCAGGCACTGCAATGTCATCGATTTCCAGGCCATTTTGTGTCAGGAAGAGTGT
Organism: Dipus sagitta; assembly: GCA_036346955.1. Taxonomy (NCBI): domain Eukaryota; kingdom Metazoa; phylum Chordata; class Mammalia; order Rodentia; family Dipodidae; genus Dipus; species Dipus sagitta. Next base: position 5,747,068 of record CM070787.1, read on the forward strand.
ATTGTAAGGAGTCTCACCCTTTCTTTGGCTCTTACATTCTTTCTATTACCTCTTGAGCCTTGGCGGTGTGATAGATAGTTCATTGCTGAGCACTCCTCTGTCACTTCTTCTCAGCACCATGGTGCCTTCTGAGTCATCCTAGAGGTCACCACCATCTGAAACAAGAAGCTTCTCTAACCAAAAGTGAGAGTAGCATTAATATATGGATATGAGCATTAAGAGAAGTACTTACTGGGCACTTTGGTGGACTTAATATATGCATTTAGCCAGATATCAGCAGGCGTTACACTCTAGGGCTCATAAGTTCTCCCATCATAGGTTTTCAGTACCAGGCATGTATTCCCTCTGGTGCAGCGGGCCTTCAGTCCAAATAGAGAGCAGTTGGTGTCCCCCATAACAGATATGCCACTATTGCACACTTTGGCTCATTTGATGTGCTTGGCCAAACTTAAGGCTGCAGTGTCCACTGTCGTTTATCTCCATTGATGACTTCTCTCTCTCCCATGGAGCTGCATACAACATAACTTTTTCCAGCTTTCTGTCAGCTGGTCTGTAGGGAGGAGGTTTTCAGCTCACCTCCAGTAAGATTTCTGTGTAACCTTGCAGCCCAAGCATGTGGAGTCTTTAGCAATAAAGTCTTACCTTCTACTCCTGGTGGAAAACCAAGAGACTCAGCAATGGCCTGTAATGTTTTGTGGGCATCAGGGACCTCCTTGGCCAACAATTTACTGGAAAGTATCCCATCCCTGGCACTGAAAATGTTGTAGTAGCAATCTATGGCTTCTTGATATGCCATTATCTGAAAAAGTAGGCTTCCATATGACTTATTCATACCCTCTTAGATTTTTGATTAACCCTCCCTCTTCCCTGACATTGCTTTTCACCCCCAGTAATCTATTTTTCTACTTACATCTATACAATACCATCCCCTTAAGTCCTCCCTCCCCTATAGCGCTTTTCTAGCTTACTGGATCCTGCTATAGGGACTGTTTTATGTTTTAATTTTGACATATAAATAATTTTGACAAATAAGTAAGTAAAGAAATAAAATATTAACCAAAACTTACATTGAAGTAATAATCTGTTGCTTAGTAAGTGTCATAATACATATCTCAGTGTTTTAAAATGCTGTATGTATTTGAATTTTGAATGTAGTCAGATAATGAAATAAATGACAAAATATAATGTTAACACACTAGTCGTTAGCTATTAAGTTTTAGAATGAGACTTTTGAGCTTTATCCTCCTTTTAGTGGTAGTTTATGTGTCACTTGAGTTTAAGTTAGAAGAAAAAGCAAAGAAAAATTGCTTTAATTGGGCATACACATAATGGCACAGGTCTTGGAAGCAGAGCGTTTTGGCAAGTTATTATGCAAAAGCCTAATACTCAGACATGATGAGACAGATTTTCTTCTAAACCTCCTTCCCTATAAAATACCTACCTTTCAGATATATATAAAAGGGCTTTCACTGAAAGTCTTTCTTGTTCAGCCAGAAGGAAATACTTTGAATTTCAGGTGCAACGAACAACCTTCCCAAGCATCATTAAACATTAAATTCTATTGCTTCTTTTTATAAAACTGTTTTTATGTTGTCCATTTGTCAACCAAATATACTGAGTTCTAACCTCTGATTTCTTCTAACCTTTTTATCATTAACTTTAGTGAGCTGAGTCTTGTATCACAGTTATCTCATATATCTCTTATATATGACAGTATATCATATATTTTTGAATTTTGAGTAGGATCAAAGCAATAAATTAATGAAAAATTATATCCATGTGTATGCACATACATATATTCACTTTTTAAAATTCCCCAAAGAATTAATAATGTCTTACAATTTTTCATCATTAAAGAATTAGCAATGGATTTGCTTGCCTCTTGTAGCTCTGAAACAATGAATATCCTATCTTCCACCTAATCTCCTTAGCCCCATGGGGTCTTCAAATTATTACAATTGCAGACTTTGCAGAGATTGATGTTCCCTGTTCCTCCCCCTTACTAGAAATATTCAGTGTCTATGGAAGATTTTTAATTATTAAGAATATTACTTAAGCTTTGTTCAACATAAAACTAACTTAAAACCATTCAAGTTCTCACCTCAGTCTTAAAGATCATTTGACACTCTCATGATTACTAGATAGAAGACTATGTGCTTTCATACAATTTTAGAAAGCTCTTATAAAGATGTAAATTGGCATTGGTGACAGTTGGAGTCAAAAAAGATTAGACATAGGAAAATGGCTTTTAGTTGTTAGTCATTTAGTTGGTGCCATGCAGGTCCTTTTGTCTTGACACTGATTTAGATGCTTATCTCCCAAATGCTGTTCTGCTTCCCCACAGTTCCTTTAGGGAGTCATTCTTGTCTTGAAACAAACAAACACAAGGTAAGGAAATAATAGAGAGAGAGTCTGATACCAAGTTAGACTATGGAATACAGACCTGTAAATCCCAGGAAAATAGTGCTAGAGGAGGATGGAATATATCTTGAAAACCAAAATTCATTTCAAACAACAAGAAAAATTTATTCCTAGGCCCAGTTGCCCCAATTTCTGCTTTTCGGTGGTCTCCTTTGCACATTAGTTTGCCTCATTTTGATGTCTTGTAGAAACAGTATCATGACATTAATGCCATTCAAGAATAGAAATAGTCTTGTTGAAATGGAAAGAAAGGACCAGTAGCTTCACCCCTCAATTGTTCTTACCCTGCCCTTCTGACAATTTCTTGAAACCTAGAACACATTTTGTAAGCACTAATTTAGGACATCCTTAAAATACAACAAAGTGGAATTTGAGGCAAGTGCCAGAATACTTTGCTTCAACTTGGGTAAGCTGGAGAACTTTATTTCAGGCCATTGTTGAAATTAAGAAAAAAAAAAGTGTGTTTTTATCATTCATAGCAAAGTTGCTAAATCATGATAGTCAGTGAATATGTCATACATTTGAATAATGTATAGTCATTTATTTAATTACTTAATACATTAATATGCTGTATATCATTTTAATTTCAGATTAGTCAAATGAAGTAGGTAATATTAGATCTACTTGATAGGTAAGAAAGCTAAGGCTCAGAAAGTAAATTGTGTGAGTAGACAGGAAGCCGCAGACTGGAGTAAGCCTTGTCATTTATGCATGCTTTGGCATCTTTCCTGTCTTGTCATGTGAACTCTGAATGTCACCAGCGCAGTGTTGTGTGTCTGGGGAAGTGCTGCTAGTCAGTGCTTTCTGGGGCAGGTGAGCGTTTCATGCCTTCCTATTGTCTTGATCTTGGGTAAAATCACAAAGTAGGAGAAATTGAGTTTGTGTTTGCCTTAACTCGACATTTTTTGAAGAGTTATTTTGTTATAGGTGCCCATGTTTCAAAAACGAGGTTGAATACTGTCTGCAACTATCCGTCTCTTAGGACTTTAAGACTGAAACCCCTAATGTCTGTCCACATGGTCCCAGGAAATGCCTGGTAGAAAATGTTCTAAAGAAGTAGAATATCATTTTTTAATCACCTCAAATAAATTGGAGCTTTGCACAGTAGAAATAAGGAATTATGATATTATGATGGTTGCCAATTGATTTCGTGTATTGTTTCAGTGGGAAATTTTACACAATACAGCGGGAGGTTTGACCATACCTGTCTGCTGCTATCTTTGCAGGGGTTGTGTTTCACTACAGGGCGGCAACCAGCAGATACACTCTGAACTTTGAGGATGCTCAGAAGGCCTGCTTGGACATTGGGGCCGTCATAGCTACCCCAGAGCAGCTCTTCGCTGCCTATGAAGATGGCTTTGAGCAGTGTGATGCAGGCTGGCTCTCTGATCAGACTGTCAGGTGAGAGACCCGGGCTGCAGGCTTTGCCTCATTAGTCAGCGAGTGAGAAGAAAATGCCGCTCACTAGTCCTTTGGTTCTCCAGATACCCCATTCGGGCTCCCCGAGAAGGCTGTTATGGAGATATGATGGGGAAGGAAGGGGTCAGGACCTATGGATTCCGTTCTCCCCAGGAGACCTACGATGTGTACTGTTATGTGGATCATCTGGATGGTAAGCAGTTTAACTTTCCTTTTTTTTTTTTAAAAAAAAATTTATTTATTTGCAAGCACAGTGAGATAGAGAGAAGAGAGACAGAGACAGAATGGGCACGTCAGAGCCTATAGCCACTACAAATAAACTCCAGACGCACATGCCCCTTGTGCATCTGGCTTACGTGGGTCTTGGGGAATTGAACCTGTGTCCTTTGGCTTCACAGGCAAACACCTTAACTGCTAAGCCATCTCTGCAGCCCAAGAAGTTGGCTTTCTATAGCCTCATTTGGACAGCCAAAGCTGAGGCAAGTCCAGAAGCACACAGCGATAGAGCCTGTCTGTGGGCTTGTTTGGATTCCAGAGAGCAGCATTCTGTTGTGCTGACTGAATAACGTGGGTGGTAAAGAAAGCCCACATTCAAGCAGGAAGGCAGGAAGGAGTGTGGAAGTGGTCACGCGGCTAGAAGGTCATCCTTCCCTCTCTTCAAGCTGCTCTCGGACTGCTTCCACACACTTTCAGGGCATCCGGAGTAGAAAAGCTGTAAGGATGGCACCCATTCTAGTGACAACTTCAGGCTAAACCTCTGCACTCAACTAAAAACACTACAAACTGTCCCAGGAAGGGATGTCAGTTTTCTCCCCAAGTTTCCCTTGTTAGTTGAATATTCAGAGCAAACATTCAACCAACCTACTCATTCCAAACCACATTAAAATGCCTAGTGTGTGGTAAATAGTCTGCTTTTTACTCGGAATGTGAAGCTAGGCTAGATAAAGCCCCCTCTTCAAGGTGCACCCTGTGATTTGGGCTCCAACATTTATCTCTGCCTGCGTGGGGTTTAGTATCACCAACATCTAACGTGCTCCACGGAGTTTCATAATAAAAGGCACATGGAATTGGAGAAGTTTCTATGACTTTTGAAATGGGCATTAATTTGTAGTAACATGTATCTTAGAAGTAATGTTAAACTGAATTATGTTTGTAATTTTGGCTGGAAGTACAAGAATGACCTCAATTTTTTTAATGTGTAAAAGAGGCTAGATGAGATAATCATTGAGTCCCTTCCAACACTGAAATTCGGTGATTGTATTTATTTGATGATTTTGCTTGTTTGTTTGGAGATGGAGTGTGCCTGTGGTGGCCAGGCTGGCCTCATACTTAAGTCTCAAAGGATCCTCCTACTCAGCTTTCTACGAGCCGGAACTAGAGCCATGTGCCACTATTCCTGATCAGAGATTCTGCAGTTCTATTAATTGAATGAACAGCTACAGGATCTGTAAACTAGATTGTAAGCAGCTCACATCTTCCCTAATGCACTGAATAATATCATTGAGGAGGGATTGTTTTCAAGAAGGGTGTTTAAGTGAGCTCGGTACTTTAATGTTCTTGCTATCACAAGCATTTGAAACTTCTGTATTTTCTAACTCAAACTTCCAGGTGCCAGCAGCTTTAACTTTTGTATAGGGGCAAAAGAAACCATATCTGACATCCAAGCTATTGTGGTTTTACACAAAGATAGAGATTTTTTTTCTTCCTTTTATTTTTATTGTTTTAAAAGAAGCAGAATTGGAGATAGTTGACTGGAGGCTGGTTTTAGTGAATAAACATTGCTTTTTCGATAAGGTGGAAGTTTGTAAGACTGTTGGTTTAATTTAGAAGAATGTCTAGTAATAAACATGTCTGAAATGCTGGTAGTCCGGGAACTAAACCAGCAGCAGTTTTTGAAAAAGCGTGTAAGAGAACTAATTGATTTGAAAGAACTTTACCAGCTATTGATATGGTGGACACGCAGGTTCAAGTTCATGGCCAGATTCAGATACGAAGCTTGTGTGCTTGTGATGCCATAGGCAGAAGCACCCAAGGACTTCTTTTTATGTCTGGTCCTCAGTTTACCTGGATGAAACCACTAGAACGTGGCTTTCATGGTACCACAGGGATCCCCTTGTCACGTGTGAGAAATGAGCTGCTTCCCTTACAGTCTATGTCGTGTTGTAACCAGCATTTAGACGTTAGTAGTGGTCAGAAGAGCCGGTCTTGTGGTATATGCAAGATTTGTCATGAATAAGGTTTTTATTTTACTTTTATAACAAAACCAACAATTTCTGGCTGTGTAGTCCAGGCTAAACTCAAACTCAGAATCCTCCTACCTCAGCCTTCCTAGTGCTGGGATTAACAGCATGTGTTTACTAACGTTAATAGAAATCCTTCTACCTCCATAAGCATGGTCATTTCTAAGGCGAATGTTCTATGGAAAACTCGTTTCTGCCCCAAAGCAATCCAAATGTATGGAATCAAGTTACTTTGGATAAATATTCCACAACTTTGATGCCTAAAAGTCTTCTAATATGAAATAGAAATTTAGTATGATATATTCAATAGAATTTGAACATGAAAGTTGGTAGAGAAGGATCAGAATGAATTGTGAGTAAATCTCTTTCTAAAATTAGTGGCAGCAAAGTATCAAGGCTATTGTTTCATAGACATTCGATCACTGTGGAGGTAACCACATATTCATAAAGACATTATTGTGGAAATCCCTTCTTCCCTTGGAGTAATTAAGAAGTCTTTGGACACTACTCTTGTCTCTGAATTTGATACTGGCTGATGATATAAGTGGAGGGTCACATAATCATCCCTGTAAGGTTTCTGTCATTCCTTTGCTGAAGTGTACGTCATACTTTGAAGGAAAGACTCTCAGCTAAAATGTGTGAATTAATAAAGTTTATTGTGGAAAGGTGATGACAGAAAATTATATCTCATGCCTTAATTATGGTGATAAGGATTATCTGATGGTGTGCCAGAATGTCTCATAAATTTCTGTTGCTGTGTATAATGCTGTAATAAATCCTACCTACATCAACTGTTTTGGGAAGCCAAGTATATGAAAGATGGTGGAGGTTGTTGTAGTCAGAGCTATTCAGGTGCTCGTGGTGAGTATGATGGAACATGAGCCAGTATGAAATTACTTTATTTTTTTAAATTTTTTTTGTTCATTTTTATTTATTTATTTGAGAGTAACAGAGAGAGAAAGAGGTAGATGGAGAGAGAAAGAGAGAGAGAATGGGCACGACAGGGCTTCCAGCCACTGCAAACGAACTCCAGACGCATGCGCTCCCCTGAGCATCTGGCTAACGTGGGTCCTGGAGAATTGAGCCTCGAACTGGGGTCCTTAGGCTTCACAGGCAAGTGCTTAACTGCTAAACCATCTCTCCAGCCCTGAAATTACTTTAGATCAGAAGTCATATTATTCCAGATGGCCAAATGAGAAAGCCAGTTGAATGTAAAATAAAGCCTTGTTCAAATCTGGGAGTGGTGGTGCATGCCTTTAATCCTAGCACTTGGGAAGAAGAGGTAGGAGCATCACTGAGTTCGAGGCCATCCTGAGACTGCATAGTTAATTCCAGGTCAGCCTGGGCCAGAGTGAGATCCTACCTCAAAAAGCAAAACAAAACAAAAAAACTTTTCAAAAAGTCAATTAATATTTTGTTTTCATTTAATTATTTATCATGAAAAACAGCAAAATAACTTTTTTCTTTCTTGTTTTATCAAGACATGCACTTTGACAGATGTATTTCTCTTAAAATTCAAATAGTTACATTAAGTTAAAATCAAGCAGTTTTCTGGCCATTTTTCTAAAGTAGCATTGAGAGTATAGTTGTGCATATGAATACAACTTTTAATTTTAGTTTTAAAAATAGCTGTGATGGGTCAAACAACAGTGGCATTAGTTATCCACTAGTGTGCATTTCAATACTAGTTTGTGTTATTATAAATGTTCTGTAAATTATGATGGAGTCACCATGGTCAGCAGAATAGTGACAGAGGTATAGGAAAGTGGATTACTCACATTCTTCAATTCATTATCCCCTCCTTTGCCTAACAACGTCCAGGTCACAGTTCCCTGCCTCCTTATCTCAAAAGTCGCCTGGTCACTGTTCTGGTGTCACGCCCTAGCTATTTTAAGTGGTTAATGTAATGATGTCCCCTAAAGGAACTTTTCTATTCAACTTAACAAATGAGACTTTTTCCCTTCCTCACCTTCCGCCCGCTGCAAAAGCCTGATAAAGCCCACTGCCTGAGAACTCGGGTGGGCTGTGCTCCTCTGTCTAGTCAGCCCTGGCAGCTCATGCTTTTCCCAAATAAAAACTTCGTCTTTGCCCCAGAGTGGTTGGTGTGGTCTTGGTCACTGCCAAACCTTACAGTTTCTTAGATGTGATTTGGGACCAGAACACTATTACTAAAAATTTTTTTTAGTAAAACTAGGTTTCAGAAGACAGGAGTATAGATGTCAAGAGACACAGTCATCCTTCTTAGGAAGCAAGCTCTGTTTGCCATCACGTAGCAGGGGAGCTATGGAAACAGCTTCACAGTAGAGTGGAGATGATCGACTCTCTCAGAGAAGCAGGTGCAAGATTGGGGATGTGGCTATTCCTCCCTTGATTAAGGGATTACTGTTGTAATCTACCAAACGTCCTCGCACAGCAACACAGTGCTTGCAGGACTGAAGGTGTTCACACCTATATGGGGACTTTGCTCATTGGAAGCTGTGTGTTAATGCCCAAGCTAACATCATGAGAAGATGTAATAATGTATTTTGTTGGTACTACAAGAGGTTAAAATTCACAACTCAAAGTATGATTTCTACTAAATGCAAATTGCTTTTGCATCATCACGAAGTCTGGCAATCTTACATGAAGCCGTAATTATTGGGGGAGGGCATCATTACTTAGGTATCTGAAGACAGTGCCCAAAGCAGACTTGAGAGGCAGTCCCTTTCCTCAGCTGTAAGAGTAGGTGGGACCTCAGCTGCGATCCAGCTCTACCATTTACTTCTTGTGAGGCCACATGCAAATTTTATATCTTTAAGCCTCAGTTTCCTCTTCTGTGACATTGGAACAGTAATAACATTTACTTTAAGCATGGCACATAGATATCATGCGCAGCATTTGTTATAGTATATAGCACAGAATTAGTGTTTAATAGATAACAGTCATGAGTATAGCTTATGGGCTTAAGAGCACTTCTTTATTTCTACGGAATTCATAAGAAGAAGAGAAATGAAGATAAAAGTGTAACTTCGTGGACTAGGTTCAATAAAGGTAAATTTTTCTCACAATGACTACTGTTAAATGCAGAAAGACTCCTGAGAAGCTGTCAGTGCCTTCTCTAGAGACATCTTCACATTAGCCTTGATCTGAGATGTTGTCGCTGCAATGTTCTCTCAATCTCTGAGGCACAGCTCTCCAAAGGATGCAAGGAATGAATGGAAACAGGACACTCTATGAAGAAACCATTGCCTCAATGCTTAAGTATCGTTGGTTGATTTAAAATGATGCTGTGGCAAAGTCAGAGGTCCTGTACTATTCCTAGTAAATTGTTTGAAATAAGCTTATACTCTTATAGACAATGCTGTCTTCTAAAATCACAGAATTCACCGCATATCAGAGAAATATATAGATGAATTCCTGGACACAAACATGACATCTCGCCGTTGAAACCACATCGTGAATTTGTCAATTCTCTTTTTGCTGCTGGGATGACAAAATATCTGACAAGAATCAGCTTGATGCGAGTTTCTTTCAGCTCATAGTTCCAGATTCCGGCCCATCACGGCAGGGAACACATGGCAGCAGGAGCTTGCAGAAACTGGTCACATTGGGTCCCCAGTGAGGAAGCCCCGAGCAATGAACACTGCTGCCCGGCTCCTCTGTCCATAGCGTGGGACCCCAGGCCCTCTCTTCACACGCCCTGCGTTTTCTCTGTGACACTGCCCTTAAGGCTTTTATTCCACTTCCGTGAAGCAGCCTGACATTCTGCCTTCCTGCCCTTTACACAGGCCACTGACACAGTGGGAGACTTCTACGTGACTCTCACTTTCCCCTCATATCCCTTCCCTACGTTTCCCAAGTTCTGATGTTCTCTCACGTTTAACTCCCAAACCTTAAACACATAACTGTAATCACCCTGTTGCAACACTGGCTTTCCCTTCTTTCTCTTGCTGGTCGGTGCCAGGAGAAAGGGAGTCATGCAAAGGCATGCTTTCCATCCCCAGGTCATCCTTCCCACACCTGTAGGGACGCCATAAGTAGAGTTGGATAATCAGTGAGTTGAAAATCTAATTTTATCCTCATGTAAACTGTAATTTAACACCTCCGTAGGATGAATGGAGCATAAAATACATCACAAGAACAAGTAGAAAATGAAAACGTCGGGCTGGAAAGATGGCTTCATGGTTAAGGCACTTGTCTGTAAAACCCAAGGACCCAGGTTCAATTCCTCAGAACCCAAGTAAAATGTTTGCCTTGTAAGTATAGGTGGACACAATGGCCCATTTCTCCTCCAAGCATTTGGGATCGCTAGAGCAAGGTGGTCAGCTAGACAAATCAAAACAGTGAGCCCTGGTTCAAGTTGAGAGACTCTCTCTCAATAAATACGGTGGACTATGATAGAGGAAGACATCCAATATCAACTTATGGCCTCCCCACACACATATGCATGCAGGCACCTACACATGCATGTATACCATCCTCCCTCCCCCCATCCCCACTACACACACAGGAATCTAGGTCTTGTTTCCATACTGGGCTTGCTCACGGAAAGCCCCACGTCATGTAGAAGAGCTTCTCACAAACTGTGAGTCAATGAGTGATTATGAGATTGGTTCTGGGTTTCAGAACCTATCTACATTAATTGAGATTAGTGCTGAAATGTTTGGTTTTTTTTTTTAATTTTTTTTTTAAAATTCTGTAGAACTCAAAGAATTAGAGATTGTGCCTGTGGCTGGGACTCCTCATACAGGTTTTGGAGATTAACACACTTTGTTGTGATTTAGGAATGAACTTTTAGTTGGTTATTTTGTGGTGTTTGGGTAATCCATCTAGCAGGTGACCAGGCATGGTACTGTCATACTGACAGGTCCTGTGGTCCATGATCAGCCCATGGTGTCCATAAATGAGGTCATCGGTCAGCCTGTGGTCTCTGTACATGAGGTCCTTGGTCAGCCCATGGTTTTTGTAGATGATGTTCTCCATCAGTCCGTGGTCTCTGTAGACAAGGTCCTTGGTCAGCCCATGGTTTTTGTAGATGAGGTTCTCCATCAGCCCATGGCTTCTTGTAGACAAGGTCCTCTATCAGCTCGTGGTCTCTGTAGATTAGGTTCTCCATCAGCCCGTGGTCTCTGTAGATGAGGTTCTCTATCAGCCCATGGTCTCTGTAGACAAGGTCCTTGGTCATCCTGTGGTCTCTATAGATGAGGGTCTCCATCAGCCCATGGTTTCTTGTAGACAAGGTCCTCTATCAGCTCGTGGTCTCTGTAGATTAGGTTCTCCATCAGCCCGTGCTCTCTGTAGATGAGGTTCTCCATCAGCCCGTGGTCTCTGTAGACGAGGTCCTCAGTCAGCCTGTGGTCTCTGTAGATAGAAAGTGAGGACATCCACAAGTACACAAAGAAGGAAAACACTGTTTGTTTGCATTAATTTCTCGTAGCCCTCAGGAAAACCTTGTCAGACACATTTTACGAAACTCTCTTTTTGTATAAGGAAATTACGACCCAGAGAGGATCAGTGATTAAGGCCTTTGTCCACATCCAGGGCAGTACATTCTTTGCACACCCAGAGAGACCCCAGCCAAGCAGCAGGTGATCTGACAAGTCAGGGAGATGAAATGTGTCCGCAAAGCCTCTTAAAGTCTTTTTCAGTCTATTGCAAGTGTGTGTGCAATAGTTCCGTTGAATTTTATGCATTCTTGTGACATTCAACTTTGCTGTACTTTTATGAGTACAATTTATTTTTGGTGGATTGCTAGGATTTTCTATAGATATAGTTTCTTTTATTTTGAACTCTCATATAAATAGAAACGTATCAATATAAGTCATTTGAGACATGTGGCAGCAGTTACTTGTTTGAAGGAGTTCTGGATCCAAAGAGCTTCTTTGAAGAATGCAGTGTTTGTTTACCCTTCTCCCTAGCTACAAAAAAAAAAAAAAAAAAAAAAAAGTCAAGAAAACCAAATCTGAATTTCTCCTCTTGACTTGAGGCCATTCTATGCCTGTAAAATGAGATAATACATTCAGTCTGAAGTCTCAAACATCCAGAAATTTGTGAGAGCCTCCTTTTTACTCAATTAAAATCTACCACTCTATCAATGGGAGAGAAGGAGTTCAAACATTTGGAAGACCACAGAAACAAGCAGTACTTGTTGTGTCTTTAAATTGACATGCGATGTACTTGAGATCTCATGTTAACACCACATTCACTACTGTGCAGATCTGTTTTCAAGTCATTGTAAACTGACTTATGAAACACAAACTATCATAGTACCATAGTCACAGAAACCTCAACAACCAGCTATAGGTTCAAATTTCAAAGCCCAGTTCTGTGCTTTAAGCCACGTTTTGCCTCTATGGGAGCGTAGCACAAGTAACAAGCTGTTTAGCACCGCCCAGCTCGCGGGTCTCCTGACCGCCACGCGAGAAACATGGTGGCCCAGTGCCGTGAAGTCGACCTGGAAGCCTGGGGGGGCAGCGGGGATCATGAGTATCAGTCTTAAGATCTATCATGTGTGTATAGTTAAAAAGTGAGGGAAAGAGAGGCACACATACACACACAGGTAGAGATGGACAGACAGACCGACAGATAGACAGACAGATAGGTAGATAGATCGACGATAGATAGAACTTTGTGAAAACTCTCCTGAACACTTGATGACAATCATATGGACTTGTCTACTTGCTACATGACATATTTGGTAAACAGTGTAGCTGACACAGTGCACATATTTTTTACTTACATCTCATTTTGACCCAAGTAGCAAGGGCATATAAAGACATTCATACATCTTGAAATTTCACAGTGAAAACAAAGGCAGGGAGTTCTCCTCTTAAATGGGCAAAGGAATTATAACCAGCTCATACAGCTCCATATAGCTGGGTTCTGAACCCAAATGAAAGAAGAAACATTTACGAAGGCAGCCAGTAAATGCAGTCATTTATAAGGTGAGGCCTCAGCTCTGACCACCACAGACCCTCAGCAGCCAGCTGTTACAGGCTAGGAAAGAACGCTGTAGTTGCCCGCGGTGGCTTTGCCCTTGGTAGCTGCAAGCTGCTATCAGCGGAAGAGAAGGCTTGTATCCTCGGTTCTCTACACCTGGGATCTTTAGCTATTTTGCCATATAGCTCCTGGGAATAGACTTCGGGTTTTGAATACTGTGGCTCATTTTAATGCTTTGATTGTTTTGTTTTTCGTTGTTGCTTGCTGCAGTGTCACTGTTAGTCTGCCAAGAATCAGCAAAAGTTTGGCAAAAGAACAGATATGGCCCACTTTTCCGGGAGCCTTATAGTAGCTACTGGTCAAATTAAAGTAATTTTTGCTTAGTGTTTCTGATGTTAATTCCCATGAGTTTGTGGGGTGTCACCAGCTAGTAATGTCTCAGCAATAATGCCTTCCAGTTTTTTCCAGACCATCTCTGAAGAGGTTAAAACAAAACAAAACAAAAAAAAAACAAAGTAGTTCAAAGCTCAAATATTTAACTTGACATTTATGAGAAACAGAGCTTAAAATATTGTGTATATAGTTTCCATTTTGAATGTGTGAATTCTCCCTTGCGTGAAAGCCTCTGGTAATGTAGGCTTTACGTGCACACTAATGCGCACGAATACGCCCTGATGGATACTTCCTGGTAAATTAGCATTCTATCTTGTTAAGCACCATTATGCATATATCAAAGATTGTATATCTTATGACATATTGCTTTCTTTAATTTGGTAAAATGAAATTCTTTGGCAGGTAGATAGCTATGCTAAACTTAGAAATTGGATGAGTGATCTTTCCACATTGCTTCTTTGATCAGCTGCTCCTGGAACCTCATCGCAAACTTCTTAACTATTAAAAGGATGTTTTGTTCACAGGAGGGCAACTATCTAGTAAGTAGAAAATTTCGCTGATTGCTCAGCTACAAGTGCCTAGGAGCAGAGACAGAACATATCCTTGCCTTGTTCCGTGTCAATAAGCTTGTTGTCTCTCTTTTTTTTCCTCACAGAAATCTGTGCACTTTCCCCCTAAACTCTAAATGTGGTATAGTGATACAAACTTGGAAGGAATTTTCCTTATTCATGGAAAAGGCAAAAAGGTGCCTGTAAGATAGTGCAAGATCTTACCTTTTGGGCCACTTAAATCACTTTTACCTGTTGACTTTGAATTTTACCTTTTCACCCACTCCATGTGACTATGTTTGAACCAAACATTGATTTACCTTACTGTTTCTGGCCTAGGCTTAATTTCTGTTAACTTTCACTTTATTATTCTCTAATCTAGAATATCTAATGGGACATGCAGATCATTTTCATTTTATGAGTGTGTTTGTGTGTTATACGCACATGTACATGCAGATGCAGTGCCCCGTGCACATGTATGCAGAGGCAAGAGAGAGACATTGGCTATCCTTCTCTGTGGCACTTCTGTGGTACTTCCCCGCGGCCGTCTCTCACTGAGCCGCAGACTCCCCAGTTTTTGGTTAGACTGGCTGCCCAGGGAGCTACAGTGTTCCTCCTGCCTCTGTTCCTCTAAGTACCGGGGTTACTGACAAGTGCAGTCATGCTTGGCCTTTTATGTAGGTTAATATTGAGGGCTTAGCCTAAAATCTATATGCATCTGTGAGTTATGGCATTGAAAGTCATGCTCCTGCAAGTGAGAATTACACAGGAATCCTGCTGCTTTTATTGGCTGAACTTTGGTTTACTTCTTGTAAAACCAGCTTCTATTTAAGAAATGTTTTAGAAATGTGGTTTTTTTTTCTTTGTTGAGCTTAAATTGTTCTGAGACTGTTGACTGCAGACCCCTTCTCTGCCCAGTTACCTCTTTATGGCTTATGCACTATTTTGTCACAAATGTGGGAGTTGTGTCTCCTGCTTTGCTTTTTGGTAACCTGGTTCACTTGTTCTGCTTCTATATTGAAGAAGTTTGCAAAGTGTCTACCAGAGACTTGTTATGTTTGTTGTAAATCAAGTAAGAATTAGGGTCTTTAGTAACCACATGTCTTTAAAACAAAATCTTCCAAAATACTCCATGAAATAGATCCATGGACAGGTGTCCTGCATTAATATTTGAGGGCTGTTTTACAAAGGAAAGAAGTTTACACACCCTCTTACGTTTGGTGTCAGGGGTTTAATTGCAAGAGAATACAGGGACACTTAAGATAGTTCTATGCTATGTAGACTTTATTAGAGATCTCAGTTTTTGACATAAGCAAAGCTGATGTACATGCTATGGAATAATGATATATGGAGGCTAAAATAATTTGGGGGCTGAGTTAAAGTAATTTTTTTCTTTTTCTTGTTATCCCAAAACAACATAAGAATTATTTCACAGAGAATGACTAACCATACCATTATCTCTGTAGTGAATTCTTTAAATTCCTTCCTTAAATTCAATTGATCTAGTTAAGTATTTCTTTTTTTTTAATCCAAATGACATGAGTCCCAATGGGGATTTTCCTTTGCGTATATTTTCTTAATGCACTTGAAATATTGGAAATTTTTCTAAAGATACATAAAAACAGGACATAAGAAGTCATGGAATTCCAGACAAAAATTAATCAAAGTGACAAAATCATTATTTCATTGGCATTAAAAAATTAAAGTAAGTTGTAGCCTCCACAAAACTGAATTAACTAATTGATAAAAAGTCAGATTTGACAATAATTCCTAGGTGAATAGTTTAATAAGCAGCTCTTTGATTTAAGGATAATAACGGAACTCTCTCTCTTTTTTTTTTTACCCTGGTGGCACCCACTGGACATTTTTCTTTTAATACTCCTACTGTGCTGTCACTTAAAACCAGGAGCCAGTCATCCTGATGCCCTTGTTCCTCACTAGCCTGTTGCCCTGGTTCTGCTTGGAGAAGCAGAGTTTTCCTCAATGAATGCCACCCTTTGCTTGCCCAGGCTGCCCAGTCACTCTGCTACCCAGGAGAAATAGTAGCTCTGTTTCAAAACAGAGCTCAAGAAACGCAGGAAACTCATGCGCCCAGACTGACTTTGCAGCTGTGATAACAAGCCCGTGTGCTCTACCTCTGAGGCACAAATCCTGGCAGGCGGCCCGGCCTCACACTCGCATCCCTTTCAGCCTGAGGCAACTGTGGCACTGAGGCGAGCGAAGCTGCCCAGGGTGACGTCATTACTCCCTGCGACGTTTTCCATGATGCACCGGGCCGAGCCCTTGGGTGACATGCACTGCCTCTTCCAGGTGCAGCCCAGGCAACTTTATTTAATGTGCTGCTTGAGAAGAGTGAGAAAACGAGAGTCCGTTTCTCCACGAGAACTGGAGACGCTGTTCACTTCCCAGATGTTACTGAATACGTGGCCTATACCTGGTACTGTGACTCCTGGGCTTTATAAATACATCCAGGAGGTTGAGTGGCAGAAGTAGGGAAGGAGACGTTGTGTTTCTATGTATGCTCGTGTTTAAGATTCCTGTTTGTAGAGAGCCGGGCGTGGTGGCGCACGCCTTTAATCCCAGCACTCAGGAGGCAGAGGTAGGAGGATCGCCGTGAGTTCGAGGCCACCCTGAGACTCCATAGTGAATTCCAGGTCAGCCTAGGCTAGAGTGAGACCTTACCTCAAAACACCAAAAAAAAAAAAAAAAAAAAAGATTCCTGTTTGCTGCCAGACTATAGATAGTTAAGTATAAAACACATTGTTACCCTCTTACTTCTTTCAGCTAGGTAAAAGTCACTTTTCTTAGGTAGCTCTTAGTAGAATTTGCTTTACTTTCCCCAGTAGCAATTGCAGATTGATAGTGAGAATGCTGATATGGGTACTTTGGCCGCTTTTTTTCTCAAGATGGATTTCTTTTTCATAAAGTTATCATCTACTCCGAATAATGCCACTATGCATTTAAACAATTGCATGCTTCATCTGGCTTAAGTCCAGTGAAGATGGACATCACGGAAGATGGCTGTGCCACACTGCTGACGTGTCACGGAATCCAGGGCCAGCCCGTGAGCGGAAGCAGACCTACAGCTGCCACGGGCCTGGACTGTCAATAGCTCAGCCCCTACCTTTGGCTAATTACTTATTTCTTCTGCGCAGATGAGCTTGCTCAGATGCTCCTCAGTGTTTCTTTGCTCTTCTGATGTTTGTGCCCTTGTGTTCAAAGCATCATTTAGTTTAAGTTGAATTTTGTCAAATTGTTATCTTAATTGCCCAAATAAAGTTCCAATTTAATAAGCTCTGAGTGTTCGGAGAACATTTTGCTATTAGATCATGCTGATAACAAGTAGCTTCTCTAATTGGACCTAGTGATGAGCAGAACAGATGTCCAGGTTTTCCTTGTCAACCAATCAGCAAAGATTAGAGTGTCTTGAACTTGGAGCCCTTTCCAGTCCTTCCCGTATCTTTCTGAACATTAGCATCCTCTGTGGGGCACGCAGGGAGGTCAGAGGGAGGGTGGCCACCTCCTCCGGGTGGCACTGCCTGAGCTGGCTCAGTGGGAGCTGACAGCAGCCCTCACACACGCTTGGCCTTGCGACTGCACAACTGTCACAGCAGCCCAGATCCTGGGACGCATGACAGGAGGTAGAATTCATATTGCTCACAACCCTGCCCAATTCAGATCTTGGTGGGGGTTGAGGGTGGGAGTGGGTTGTTCTTATTTATTTGGTTGGTTCAATAGTCGCTAATCCATTTTGTAGTAGTGAAATGTGGAAAGGGAGATCAGACAATTACTATTTGACTTTAGGATAGACAAATTGAAATGACCTTAGTAGAGGTTCAATATAATTTTCTCTTTCCAGCATGAAATATTACTCAGTACCTCACAGGCTCTTCCATTAAAAAAAAAAAAAAAAAAAAAAAAAAAAAAAAAAAGGAAAGCTCCCTTCTTGGACAAGAAATGGAAGAATCACTGTGAAAAAATTGTTATTTTTTAGGGATTTGTGGTAACTTTATTAGCAAATAAATGTTTCAGTGTTGCTTTGGCAGGAATGAATAACTATATTCTTATATGTATATACACATGCACACATATACAAACCCATTCGTACATAAATACATTGAGACTTAAACTTGTCTGATGTGTTTTTATGATATATGAATAGTAGTTTACCAAAGCAGCACTAATACTTTCTGCTTTACAGTACCAGCTCTGCTGCTGGCTCATCATGTAAAGTATTAGATGCTCTTCTCCATATCTTTGCAAACAAGGAGGGAATGGTTACCACGACTAAGGTGTTTTTCTTCCTCTTCTTATTCCAGGTGATGTATTCCACATCACTGCTCCCAATAAGTTCACCTTTGAGGAGGCTGAGGAAGAGTGTGGCAACCAGGAAGCCAGGCTGGCAACGGTGGGAGAGCTTCATGCAGCTTGGAGGAACGGCTTTGACCAGTGCGATTACGGGTGGCTGTCGGATGCCAGTGTGCGCCACCCCGTGACTGTGGCCAGGGCCCAGTGTGGAGGTGGTCTACTTGGGGTGAGAACCCTGTATCGTTTTGAGAACCAGACATGCTTCCCTCTCCCTGATAGCAGATTTGATGCCTACTGCTTTAAACGTAAGTGTTTGATATCTTCTTAAAAATTACAGACTAAAAAAAACAAAATCCTGCAAAGGCATACACTGATGTTCAAGTAAACGCTGGGATGGACTCCGTGTTTGGAGTATGTGCATGGAACAGAAATAGTCCAGTGACTTTCAAAAACAAGCAAACTAAATGACAGCAATATGGTTAACACAGCAGGAAGTTTGGCAAGTGGGTTTTTGGAGGGAATGGACTTGTCATATTAAGGTCTTAATTGTGCCCTACTGCACCCAGTATCACAGAACATATTTCTACGTTGTCACTTCACATTAAACATAGCTCTGAGATGCAAGTTAACTGTGCGTACTACATTGCTAAGGCCAACAGTACCCAAGTTAGGTCCTTTTCTTCTGTTTATTTTGCTTTTATTTATTTATTTATTTATTTGAAAAGGCAGTGAATTTGAATTTAAGTTATTGCAGGTGAGTATTTGGAGTCGATGTGGATAATCAGGACACTTAATTCCTACCTCAAAATGAACCATACTATCAAATACTTTGTATATCTCATTTTGCTTTAAGTAATAGAATATCTGCTTTTTAATGATTAACTTTGTTTCAAATTAATTGAAATATAATATGTCCTTTGTGGAATGGAATATGTAACATGAATGGGCCGTTTTTAGTTAAGTTTACCATTGAAAATTAATTTTAACTTTCATTTCTCAACATTCATGATATACACACTGTAATTTTCAGATATTATTAAATTATTTTAGAAATATTAGTAACATTAGATATATCATAATTGTAGCATGCTTAGCTAAAACAAGTAGAGTTTTATTGAAATATTTTCTCTAATGTCTATATTGAACTACCTAAACAACAAATGCTCAAATATTTTAGTAACTTTGGGAATGTCAAACATTGATTGATATTATATTGAAATATAAAGATTTATGGAATAAATTTCCAATATCTCTTGTTAGAATAATGAAGACAAATAGAAAACATACCACTTTATTATTGATTTATTTCTAAAATTAAATACATAAGTGTTTTCAACAAGATACAAGGCCTGAACAGTCTGCGAAAAGGACATTGGATCCCTGAACTCACAGAACCGTGGAAAGGTTTTATTTCACAGACTTCCGTTTCCCAGCTAAGATGCCTGTGCTTGAGTCTCCTTCCTTGGTCTCAGTTTTCTGGATCTTAAAGCCATGTGTTGTATGTTAGCCTGATTCAAGCTGGCCAATGCTTCAGGGGTCGAGCAAATAGCAGCTTTTGTTCTCAGGATTTGAAACAACAGAAAAAGTCTTCCAGAATCAGTTTCAGAATGACAATAATAATAACAAAAACTTTACCACAAAATTAGAAAGTTATCTGTTCCTTGAAGCCAAATTCTCACAGAAGTAATTTTCAAAGAAATAGGTTCTGAAATGAGTTTAAATTCACTAACTGATATGATGATGATGGACTAAACTCAGATTGATGTCTGGAGGGGTGGGATTGGAGAAGCTAAAATAGGGACTGAATATCTAGCCTTATCACCTTATTTGATTAAGCTTTCCCATGCTGTATAAAACTGACACCAGAGAGTTTTTTTTTTAAAATGCATTATTTTTATCTTTGAGGGTAAAATAAAATTTAAAGTTCATCTATAGCCACAAAGAGTAGTAGTAAAAACCTTATCTGTTCATGTTTAAATATTGGTCTAATAGTATTCACATGAATTTATGAAATAACAGGAACTTAGATTAAAATAATCCCCTACTAAAAACTCTATATAAATTACTGCAATCTTGAAGGTTTAGTTTTATTCCTTGTCTATTAATTTAAATATATAGCAGTTGTAAATAAAAGTGGATTCATATTTTGAAGCTTTTTCTAAATGGAGCTCAGATTCATGTTTATTTCTTCCCTCCCAAAGACTATCATAATCAGAATTCATCAGCTCCTAACAGGTCAAAAAAATGTTTATTCATAACACAAAAACTTCCCTTAAGTCATAGAGAGTGCTAATAGCTTCCTCAGGTTTCTAATGTATACTTAAATGATTCTTTTAATACATTTGTATTCTCTCTAAATATATGTATATACATGAATTGGAAAAATATTCTCAAAATGACTTGGCTTGTATCCAGTTTTCCCAGTAGTGACTAAATTCTGTATGGTAAAGCCTATAAGAGTCATGGCCTCAGATACAATTCCAAAAGTGACTTCAGTGATGTTCAACATCTGGTTAATTTGAAAAATTAAAAAATATATACATATTTTTATGATTTGGTATTGTCAAATAATATTTTTTAGGTAGTAAGTTAATACACATTCCAGTTCTTTGTTATAGTTCTCCTTTTCCTATAAATCCACTGGATAGTCTATTAATAATTTTTGGCCTAGATAATAAATAATAATAATAAAATTTGGGCCTAGGTATGGCCCATTACAGTTAAATAATTTTTTTTCAAGGTAGGGCTTACTCTAGCCCAGACTGACCTGCCATTCTCTATGTAGTCTCAGTTGGCCTCGAACTCACGGCGATCCTCCTATGTCTGCCTCCCTAGTGCTGGGATTAAAGGTGTGTGCCACCACACCCGGCTTTAGTTAAATAAATTTGAAGAAATAAGACACTGATTTCTCTGTTTGATAGATTTCTTGGTTTTGCATGACATAGTACTCTTCCAAATTTTGCTTTGGCCTGGTTAATCCTAAAGTACAGGGCTTCAAAAGTTCACCCTAAGTGTTCTTAACTTTAAATGATTCAAAATCCTTCCAGTGTCATGGTAACTTCACACTGCATATTGCAGATGAGGAAAAGGGCATATTGCCTACAAAACTCATCCTAATACTTCAGGACTCTTCCTTTCAGATAGTTTTTGAAAATTAGTTCAGAGTTCGAACATTAGGGCTTGTGCATTTTCCAGTTGGAGACCACAGTCAACATAGCAGCCATTTCTATTGAACACAATTCTTCAGCATCTTCTCCAACTAGAACAGTTTCCTCAGTTTGAAAGTTTAGTTTCTAAACTTCTAGTATTCATTTGGTTTGGCTTTAAACCTCCCCCTCCTAACCTTCTTTGATTAAGTTTGAAACTAGAAATAGTGGTTTTAAGCAGGTTAAATTAGTTCCTGCCACTTCATATGCAAAACTGTTTGTTGATGTTGAAAACCAACTGGCCCTTCTAATCTATGACCACTTCATTATTTCGTGTTCCTTAAGTAATTATCTATATGCTTAAGTAACAAAAGTAAACTCTCCCTATTTTGTATTTCAAAATGTTTCCTGTTTATTGAATTTGAATGAATTATAATTCAATCACTGATAAAGCTTCTAAATGATAGTTAGATTTCTAATATCACCATTTTAAACTTGACACTTCCCTTCACCATGAACCTAGTCAATCTTACTAAATGTCTACTCCATTTTTGACATTTCCATGTCTTTATTTATTTGTGTTTTAAATTTGTATTTTAAATAGAACACATCAGGGCTAATTGAAAATCAGTCATTTCTCCAGTCTGTAAGTAGTGTAGAGTAGGAGGAAGACTGGTTATTATAGGGCGAATTGGGCTTTCATATTTAGTAAGGAAAATCTGCCTCATGTCTCACAACAGAAGCACACAGAGGATAGTCCATGAAACATAAAATAGCATACGCAGGGTGATGTAGAACATCTGTGTGGCAGGCAGCTGCAAAGGTTGGAAAGGAACTTTTGTGGGAAAAGAGCATGCTGATTTTTGTTGGCTTCCTCAATAATGAAGTTGAAGGAGCACTGGTAGTTTTCCAAGACCCAAATGACTCCCTGAGAATGAACCTTCTGGAAGGGTACTTTTAGAATTATAGAGAATTGTGTTTTCATCTTTATAATGGTCATAAGTAATACAGTGGTATTTATTATTATGATATCTTTTTGTAGATATTGGTGCTTTTAGAACCAATTCATTTCCTTTTTAGGATAACTGACCCAAATGGCTCATATTATCAGATACACTGGGTTTTGATGGAAATCAGCTGTTAGGTTGACGAAAAAGCTACCCAACCCCAAAAGGAAGTCTGAGGTTTTCCATTTCAAGTCATAGAATTAATTGACTTAATTGTAAGCAGATTTTCTTAAACAGGACTTTAAAATTATTACACCCCTCTCTCCCTTTCCCTGAAAACAAGTCGCATGAACCCTGGGTCTGTGAGACAGATTCCCTGACTTACAACTGTCACTTTACTATGAAACAAGACTAAAAGAAAGCAGCAGCAAACTGTCAAGTAATAATTGACAATGACATGTTTATTTCATTCTTAAAATCTGCATCCATTTTTAAAGCACTATAAAAATATGTTTATAGCATTGTAGACATTAACAAGCTGAAAGATTAGGTTGGAATTTAGGAAGACTTGATTTGTCCCCAATGCAGTCTCACTTTCTTTGAGTTAATTTCATCATCCATGGAAATACTCTGAGGGAAAAATGTGAAATTAGCCTTTTTTGTTTTTATTAATAATAATTTCATTAAGTTTTCTCTAGTATGCAGTTTTCTAAGCACTTATATTATGTTTCCATGGGAACTCTCTCTGTACATAATTTTTGCTATTTCCCCAAAGAATGCAGTTATAAAGACAAACGTGAAATTTGGCAGTAAAATGAGGTAATAGTTATGGAATGTCAGAGGATAGAGAATTGAATTATACAAATACTCAGATACATTTTGGGTTTTTAAGTTGTTCTTGTCAATCAAAATAGACCAAACTTTCTTCGAGGAAATGGAGAAGCTTTTTTTTTTTTTTTTTTTTTTAAAGAAAAAAAAAACAACAAAGGGAGACAAGTATTATTTTCCTTTTTTTTAAACTCTGAATCTTTTCTGGTGATGTTTTGTTTTTCTATGAAAAGTTATGGTTAAGTAATGACAGATTTTAAAGAGCATTGCTATTATAAGGCAGCAAAATGGCCACCAAGTTTTCATAATAAAATTGATGAATTTAGACTTTAAAATGGTTTTGGGCATGACAACAACTAATAACAGCATGTGCCAGACCTTATGATAGCTCTATTCTGAGTTGAAATAAAATCTCATCATTTTGATTTATTTATTCATTTATTTAAGAGAGAGAGAGAGAGAGAGAGAGAGAGAGAGAATGGGCATGCCAGGGCCTCCAGCCAGTGCAAACGAACTCCAGATGCACGTGCCACCTTGTGCGTACATGGGTCCTGAGGAATCGAACTGAGATTCTGTGGTTTTGCAGGCAAGCACATTTACTGCTAAGCCTTCTCTCCAGCCCAAATCATATCATTTTATCATTGAGTGTTTGCATGGTAACTAGAACTGAAAGATACCCAATTTTTATATTCTTTGATTCTCTAGGATTAAAGCTTCTCCCAGGTAAAGCAGGCACCATACAGCACCTGTACAGCTAGTTTTAAGTTATACAGAAGTCAACAAAAATTTCTTCAGAATTCTTCCTTCTGAGTTCAGTGGCAACTAATTCTTGATAGAGTGCTGCATTTTCCCGTTGTTTATAACACAGTTGCTTTTATATACAATTTAAATTTCTTTAAACAAGCCAACCATACTCTATAAATATGGAGCCATTATATTGTTGTTGCATTTTATGATGAAAACTTGCTTTATGCAGCGAGAGCTCACTCTCTCTGATGATTAGAGTTGCTCCAGGGATTTGTAATTACAGACCTAAAATATGCCACTTGGCTACTTTACTTCCTGCACATTTGTGTTGCATACAAGAAAGACTGAACCCAAGGCCCTGAAGAGGTGCAGTCGTAGTCTGTAGATCACAGAACTGTGGAGCTCCCACCACGGCCCCGCCAGCCTTCATCAGACACATTGTACAGTCTGCTGGAAACAAATCCACAGAGCGGAAGGGAAGATGAAGATGAATGCCCAACACCTGGAATCAGATTAAGAGTGGTATTAAACAGTTGAATATCCTGTTTTTATGAAAGTCTGCACATTACTGATAATGTCACTGGTTCCATTTGATGTGGCTTTATTTGTTGTTTTCCAGTCTGAAACCCACCCTCTCTCCTGAGGCCCTGTGCAGCTTGAGAGTAGATGGTGTGTGCAGCAGGCCGCAGGAGCCTCCGGAGCTCCACGAGTTAGTTCCCTCAACAGGATTCAAACTGTTGCTGCAATTTCTTACAAGTAGCTGTTTTTTTTTTTTTTTTTTTTTTTTAGTTTATTTATTTATTTATTTGAGGAAGAGGAGAGAGAGAGAGAGAGAGAGGGAGGGAGAGGAGACAGAGAATGGGCATGTCAGGGCCTCCAGCCACTGCAGACTCCAGAAGCATGCGCCCCCTTGTGCATCTGGCTTATGTGGGTCCTGGGGAATTGAACCTGGGTCCTTTGGCTTTGCAGGCAAATGCCTTAACTGCTAAGCCATTTCTCCAGCCCATAAGTAGCTGTTTATTGCAACCAAAGTCTGAACTAATATATTTCAGCCATCTCCTTATCTGAAAACAACATGGTATTCCCTTCCTATAAATGAAAACAGTCACTTATAGGTGAAATCAACTGTTATCCTTACAGTATAAAATAACTTACCTGTTTGTGACTATTATGTGATCATTTATTTACTTTTGGGTTAAATATCGCTTTTAGACATCTTTGTACTCCACAGCATTTAGTTCACGTAAAACATACACAGCACCACTTTAACACTGGTCATGCAGCTTTTTATTAGTGCTTATCTAATTAACTCTTTGAAATTATTTTTCTAGCTAAACAGAATATATCAGAGGCTACCACCATCGAAACGAATATCCTCACAGAAACCGCATCACCCAGTTTATCCGCAGAACCACAAATAGTACCTGACAGATCTACACCAGTCATCCCTTTAGTCACCGAATTACCTATCATTACCACACACTTCCCTCCTGCAGGAAATATAGTCAACTTTGAACAGGAATCCACAGTCCAGTCTCAGGCTCTTACAGACAGATTAGCTACTGACTCACCTCTGCCTGCTGGGAGTACCATGAAGCCTCGGGGTACGGACGAGCACTCACCTTCTGTTTCAGGAACCCTTAGAAAGCCAGAGGGTGAAAGTCAGGAGGAAGGCCTCCACCGCACAAGCTTAACCTCCCACCATGCTACTGAGTCATGGGATGGCACCACGGGAGACACACAAACGCAAGAGTCAGGTACACAGTCAGAGCAAATTGAAGTGGGTCCTTTCGTGACATCTGTGGAACCCGCAAAGCACCTTCCTTCCAAAGCGTTATCTGTAACTGAATCACCATTCGTATCCACAGAAATGACCTTGGAGCCCACAACTGAAAAGCAACCAGTAAGCACAAGTCCTGACTTGGAGACCACAGGTCACTATGGGTTCACCCTGAGAGAAGAGGCTCGTGAAGACAAAACCCTGACCAGTAGACCTGCTGAGAGCACTGTGGCTCACAGCCAGGTATTCGAGGTCGTTACAGTGTCGAAGACATCAGAAGACACCACGCACTCCTGGCCAGAGGACTTGGAGCCAATTCCAGCATCCACAGTTGTTTCACCTGTAACTGGATCACCCGGGGATCATGAGGAAGAGAAACAAACTCATGGTAAAATAACTGAAGATTTTTTACATCGGTCTCTGCCCACTACACCTTTTCAATCCCAGGATTTTACAGAAGTAGAAATGTTTCCTTATTCTGGTGATAAAATGGCAGAGGGAATGTCCACAGTTATTTATCCTTCATTACAAACAGAAATGGCCCAAGGAAGAGAAAGAACAGAAATGCCAGTACCAGAGTTGAAAACAGATGCTTACATAGATGATGAAATACAAGAAAAGATTACCAGAGATCCATTTATAGGTAAAACAGAAGAAAGCTTTTCTGGAATGAAGCTTTTTACATCCTCCTCAGAACAAATTCATTCTACAGAATCGTCTGTGGAAACCGATCGATCCTTTGTTCCCCCAGCATTGACAACACTGAAGGTAATTGTAAAGCCGACAGAAGCAAGGGATGTGGTGCAGAACACCACTGCTCTCATTAGATTAGAAGCAGATGGCTATCAAGATGCTACCAAGTATGGCAAAGATGTTACAACAGCCCATTTGACCCACAGTGTGGAGGTGGTTACGGTATCAAAATGGTCATGGGATGAAGAAAATGCAACTTCAAAGCCCTTAACCTCCATAGAGCATGCAGGCCCCCCACAATTACCCCCTGTTTTACTCACTACTATGGGAGCAAAGGAAGAAGATGAAGAAATTCCAAGTTTCACAGATGACGGTGGAGATGAATACACTCTTTTTCCAGACAGTGCTCAAAAGCCACTGGAACAATTTTCTGAGGAAGATTTAACATCTGAGAAATTTTTAGTTACATTTCGTCCAACAACATCATTGGGAATTGCAGAGAAGTCAACTTTGAGAGATTCTGCAACTGAGGAAAGAGTTCTATATACTGCCAGCACAGTAGGCCAAGTTATTCATACAACCATGGAAGGAAGTGCCTTAGGTGAAGAAGTAGATGTCTCTAAGCCAGTATTCACTGTCCCCCCATTTTTACAAACTTCAGATGTGGAAGATTTAGCATTTGTTAATTATAGTAGCACCCAGATGCCTACTACTGATGTAGACACTTCCCATACAATTCCTCTTTCTGTAATTCCCAAGACAGAATGGGAGGTATTAAAACCTTCTCTTCCATCAGAAGGCGGAGTTCGGGGGGAACCTGATGAAGACATCCATTTCATTGAACAGACTCACCTAGAAGCGACTATGTTTCCTGAAACTTTGAGGTCAACAGAAAGCACACAGGGAACAACCTCGGAAGAATTATCTTTGAAAGAACAAGCCACAGTCAAACAGGTTCCTGATCTCAGTTCTACTGTGGAAGAATCCAAGGAGACAACAGTAACACTTTATGAAGAGGAAAATGGGTCAGCATACACAGTCTTTGAAGACAGATTGGTGACAGGTATTGAAAGAATCCCAGTTTTAGAAACAACACCAAGTGCAAAAATTGAGTATGGTGTTTCTTATCTACCTACTGTGATAACTGAGCACAAAGAAAAAACAGATGAAATGGTAGCACTAATACCAAGCATTGGACCCAAAGTAGTTTTAAGTCTAGAACCAGAAGGAAAATATGAAGCAGAAGGTGGTAGTACAACGGAATTTGTGTCAACTTTTAGCCCTTCCATCACTCGTGTCATACCGCTTATGGAGAAAACAACTACTAAAGAAAGAGGCAAGACACCCCAAGATTATACTGATTTAGGTTCAGGGTTATTTGAGAAGCCACAAACCACAGAATTCCCAGAATTCCTTACAATAAGAACCATAGCTCCAAGCAACTTTACTTCCATAGACAGAACTCCAGCATTCAAGACTACTTCAGCATCCACGCAGGAGCCGCCTCCCACTGACAGAGAACCCAGTGAGATGACCACTCGCGACAAGGCACTGACCAGAGAACCAACAACTCATGTTCCTCCTGCTATCCTCACTGACGTCATAGCTAAGGCAACAGAAACCAGTATTGACAAAGAACATCCCATGACTTCAAGGACTCCTGCTACTCAGCCAACAGGAACACCCGTGGTGGAAAGCAAAGAGACCTTCAAAACTCAGGCATTTTCTACTCCACCACCCACAACAGGGACAAAATTCCACCCTGACATAAATGTTTATATTGTTGAGGTCAGAGAAAACAAGACAGGTAAGTCTTTGCTTTCAAGGCAATCAACATTTTATCTTGAAAGTTACTTTTGGGAAAAAATATAATCAACATACAAATGCTGCCATTAGAAGATAACTGGAGTGTCAAAAATATATTAGCTTCGTAAATTTTTTACAAGAATTGGAAGAATATGTTAAACAATTTGGAAGAATGTTAGATACAATTTTATTTTAGAAGTCATAAGAAGCCCTGCTTTGTCATCTAATATAACCAATTCATCACCGTTACATCACTTCAGAACATGCAGAACGAAATGTTTTAATTTCAGTGTCTTTCCATACATTACTACTCAAACGTAGCACTAGACTGTGTTAACACTCCATTGGTCTGTAACTATTAACCTTTAGTACTTACAATGTGGGTAGATAAAATGATGTTGCATATCCCTAGAATTGAAAGAAAGACATCAAGGGTTTTTTTTTCCAGGATTTTGCAGGCTTGTTGCATAAGCTATGGATTAGGTCCTTAGTTTAAATGTTATTTTAATTCAAAGTTAACGTTTTTGACCTGTGGATTTTGGGGGGAATGTTTTAATGTAGCTTGAACTACTTAAAACAAATACAATTTAACTAAGTTAAATTCCTCTAATTCATGGTCATATTAAGTGTAACTTTAGAAGGTGGATATGTAAGTGGTAATTTTCCTTCCTACAACCCAGGTGTCATGTTGTTTTTATTGTAATGTCATGGTCTTGTCTCTAGAAATATTTGTGATGCTTCCTATGCCACTCAAATATTTTAGCTCTCTGGCACCATTCTTAAAAGAAGTTTGTTTGCATTGACTGATAACAATTGTCCTTTTCAAATGTGACTTACTCTTACCTAAAAATGAGACTATCCCATCTTGTAAATTTGGCAAGCCTGAACTGAGAATACACAGTGTGTTGATTTAGGTTTGGTTGTATCTTTTAAGTTGAGTCTTCTGATTTCATTAAGGTTTTTTGTTCAATTTTGATATAAGATTGGAATGAATAAGTACCAGTTTACCATGGCCTGCTTCTGAGAGGCCAGATAAGAAGGTTGTCCTCTTATCCATTTCTCACTTGCTGTTGGAATACACTGTGCAGAATGTTGTGTGAAGAGTGATGCTATTTTTAATAGAACGATCAGGAGCACACTTGTTGGAAATGTGCAGGTGGCTTTATTTAAGTCAGTCAGCATCCGGTGCTGTATGTGGAAACTTCATGGCCTCTGTAGGCTCTGACTCTTCAGAATTTTCTATGACAAAAAATGTTTGCATGGTATGAATAAGTAGATATGAGAATGAATCCCCAGAGTATTAAAATTCACCTCTGTTTCCCAGTACATTTTTTACAGACTAGTACTCAAGCATTATTTTGTAGCTAGTGGTACAGTTTCTTGTAATCTTACTGGCACATTCCTCACAGCAAATTACAAAGAGGAATTACCAAGAAATAGGTATGTGAATTGCTGTTATCAGAACTGAAAAGAGAGAGAAAGTGCTGACTGTAAAACGTAAATAAATAGTAAAGAGAAGCAAAATGTGAAATACTGCTGACATTTCACTTCAGTATTTTGAAAAACTATTTAATTAACTATGTATTTTCTCAAAATATAGCTTTTAACTTTTAAATTTGGGCACTCAAATTAAAACATGGAAAAACTGAAACTTGATTTCCCTAGATGAGATGATAGTCATCAGAAGAAAGAAAGAAAGAAACATACACACAATAACACCACCACATTCACACATGGTTCCTCAGAACAGAGAGTATACATGGTCCACCACTGAAACAATCCATACAGAGATGCACATTTACATGGCTTATGCTGGAAATTTAGTTGGGCCTGGGGGATAACTATAGCTCTTTTTCATCTTCCATTGCTAAAACATGGGATTGTGCTCTACCTTCAGTCTAATGTTTTGTGCTAAGGATGATTGATCAGGAAACTGCGATATCTGGTGAAGTTCATCGGGCAGGATTACAGCACGTGTGTGGTGCAGGAGGTTGGGAAGAGATGTAAACTGTAGGGCGTTCTATCTATCTATCACCGCTGTCTTAGGAGTTCTAGATAGATATTCCCCATAAGATGACAAATATTGTTTAGCTTCCTAAAACAATGATGTTTATTCAGACCCAACTTCTCACATAATACTAGCCTGTTTGTTTTTTGGTTGTTTTCTATGAGAAATTCAATTTTCCAACATTTTCAACTTTGGCATGCAAAAATCCTTAAAGCAGATGTTCAATTACTAAGTTCTAAGGCAGGTGTACATATGAATGAGGGGAAGTGCATAAACTCCTAGAAAACCAACCTTTTTATATTTCCAGACTGGAAAATCTTTGGTGCATGTGTGACCTTGTGTAAATTTGTTCACTTGAATATAATTGACCTTTACATATACCATGTATCCAAATAAGCAAAAATGCCACCCATGCTACATTAAACCAAGGCATTTATAATTTTTGTTGCACTAAGAAAGTCATATGAATACTACTCAAGAGATGCTTGTATTTGCTCAAATGGATATTAATAGCAACCTAGGGCTATGGTGCTATAGGGTAACTATAGTTTAAAAATCTGAAGGAACTTTTCAGCTCATAAAAGTTTTATGAGTTGAAAAATGCTATGGGGTATGTTTAACAGTGGTTCAGGGGATACTGAAAACTTGACTCCTGTCTTTTTCAGGGGTAATTTGCACACCTGCACTTTGAAAAAAAATATTGAAAGGTTTTCTTTGTGAAAGTGCATGAAGCAAATTGGATTTGATGGTATATGAAAGAGGTTTTTTTTTTCTCCTCAATTCTATATATTTTTTAAAAAGATCAATCAAGTAAATCATCTGAACAGCTACAAATTCATATTGCTATGTGAAAACACACACTGCCAGTACATGTAACTCAGAATAACTTAGAAATTTGCAGATTTTAAATACCAACATTATGCATGTACTCATAGTCTTAACCTTAAGCTAGGTAGCTTGTTAGCTTATTTCTCAACCAATTTCATATGTGCTATCATGTGTCATCACTATGATGTTGCCAAGTATTTGTTTCTTATTGGATTTTTATCTATTGCAGTGTAAGTGTAAGGCAGATGTAATACCAATATTAAATTAAAATGTTATGAGCTCCTCGAGCCTGCACAGGGGCTTCATGGCACACTCACACTCACAGGCATCCATACACAAAACAAAGTTGTTAACGTAATACATTAGTTATACATTAACTGTTTGTTGGCCTTTAAGTTAGAATTAATTTTGCTTGGTTTTCTTATGTCAAGTTATTGCACCTTACTGCTCACCTCCTTCAGAAGCAACTCCCATCTGATTTCCTCCTCTCTTCTTATTGTATATGAGAAAAATACCTAGAAATACTACTACAAAAATAGGAGAATTATCCAAGGATATTAGCACAAAACCTTTATTGTCAGTTACTTTGAGAAAGAGGCATGTATTATCCTCATGCAAGGTATAGTCAAATGATTGTCGCCGGGCAATGTTCTAGCATGTCTAATCCTCTGTTGGATACTCAACCACAGGGGGAAGACAAAGTGAACACACCATGGGCTCTGCTCCCAAAGCTCCGAATGCATACTGAGGAACAATATTAACTTAATCAGCCATAACTGGGGCACAGAACATATAATTATACACTAGATAATACGATAAGACTGACTGAATGCCAGATGAGGGTAGCAAAGGAAGGAATTAAAGGATATTTTAAAAGAAAGAACTGTTAAGACAGTTATTATTAGGGGATTAAACTTAAAGAAATTTACTGAAAGCCATTTTTTTTTTTTTTTTTTTTGCCAAGTGTGTTCCAAATCTAGACTTACCAGTTGGTTCAGTGAAGCCCAAATATAACTAGTTATTTTTGTAAGTAGGGCTGAAATCACAAAGACAGCAGGGCTGGCTTCACAAGCTCATCACCCTCATGGGCTTGATCTAGAGAGCGACTCATGGAAGTCTGAGGGTCAGCTTACTTTGTGGGGCAAGAATACTCTCATACTTTGTAATGCTTCAAGGAATATTATATTCTGATGAAGGTGGCATCTTCTGATAGGTAACTGGGTTTGACTTTTCAAAATATATCCCAATTAGATATGAAGTTCAGAATGACACATGGAGTTAAATGCCATAAAACCCCTTTTTAAAATGTGCCTGCCTAATTTTAAAGTTGATCTAAAGGTTTTTGCCATCTAATTCATGTTGAGTCTGACAGATTGCAGGGCAAGTGTTCTAAGCTGGAGAATCTAGATTTAGCCTGTCTCCTTTGCTTATTGACAATGTGGACCCAAGAATTACTTAATTATGTGTCAGCATTTTGTAATAGAAGATGAACTAATGGCTGCTCTTAGGTAGAATATTCTGTAAACTTTGACCAATATTTTTCCCTAAATCATAGTGGTTATGAACCAGAGAAGAATATGTGTATGTGTGTGTATATATATATATTACATGTGCTCATAAACACAGATTTGTGTATATATACATATGCATAGAAAATGCATGTATATTTTGTTATGTGTGTAATAGCTAACTGAGTATAGTGTATTAATATTTTTGAACTGGAGTTTTAGAGGTGCACTGTAATTTTCTGACAGACTGTTAATAGGTATACATGAATAGGGGGTTCATTCTTTGGGATATATAGAAAGGGGAATACTTAGATTCATTGTTAATATGTTTATTGATAATTTCTCTGACCACTAATAAATTGCTACACATTCATAAGTTTACATTCTTATAACATTAAAAAAGGAAAAAAAAAAAAAAAGCAATGTCACAAACTTGTTTAAAGAATGGATCTCTTCAGTGCTTTCCCTATGCCCGTCACTTAGTCTTTCCCACATACCATGCTTCTAAGAGGCAAAAGAACAAAGCCCAGTATTTGACATTTGGGGACATTTAGTATTTATTAATTTTCTCCCAACTACAGGAATTATTTTTCCAAAGCTTTAAATGTAGGAAAATATAGATTGTTTTGTCCTAAATAGGTAAAAGTTGAACTATTTTAAAACAGAAGGTGATTCATGCTGCCAGGAAACTAATAAAATAGTACATTGGCATTTGTTTGATTGAAAGAGCTTGTGAAAATTCAAGTCCTCTGTGGTCTGTGCTAGTGTTGGGGAAGGCCACTCTGAGTGTAGGCCAGAAGCTGCTACAACTCTTTTCAAATGTATAGTGACCAGTCTGTGGGGCTGAAAGCAAGGCTCATTAACCTTCTGTTCTTACCTGCCTAAAAGCTAGGATGAAGTCTTTTGATAACCATAATTTAAATTCTTCTCCAAAGAAAGACATTTTAGCAAATTCTTTTTCATATCCCCAGGTATTGGGTCTAACCTCGTCTTACATGGTCCCAATGTACAGGGCATTCCACGCCCTATACCATAGACTTTTGGTTGCTATCAAGGAAACACCCAGCTGAGTGAGGGTTTACTTCTTCTTGCTTAGTAGCTGTTAGGCTATTGGCCTTTGCAATGAGTTAAAAGCACAAAGTATGCACACAAGCTAGATGTTGTTCAAAACGTTTTGTGGGGAGGGGCAGGCCCAGGGGAGAGATGCACACCAGGTAAGGCTAAAGGAAAATAAAACTTCTCTGAGGTTTTATTTTAATAAGGTCAAGCTGAAAAAAAATACTCACAGGAAACACTGCCTACTTTTGTAATCTTAGAAACATTTAGGACATTATGTCTCAGGGACTTCAGTTTTCACATACAGGTTAGTTGCTTATGAAGTGATATCATCTCTAGAAAAATTCCAAGAGTAGATCCTTTGACTAGTGGGGCAATGGAGTGGAGGCACGCTGTTGATATGTTTTAGTGAAAATTGGTATATATTATTTTTATATGCAGTAAGATGCTTTATTTTTTCCTGAAATAATTGGATAAAAATACAAAATGTTCTTTTGCAAGAGGGTATCCTATAAGCCACCAAGTATCTTTTATGTCATATTAAAAGTTATGTTCCTTTGAGACATAGAATCAATACTTTTGCCAGGCATGGTGGCACACGCCTTTAATCCCAGCACTCGGGAGGCAGAGGTAGGAGGATTTCCATGAGTTCGAGGCCATCCTGAGACTCCATAGTGAATTCCAGGTCAGCCTGGGCTAGAGTGAAACCCTACCTCAAAAAACCAAAAAAAAAAAAAAAAAAGAATCAATACTTTTCTGTGTGAGTCAGGAGGGAAGCACATCTATTGGCAAGGAGAAGACATGATTGTAAAGACTGATTTGATCCTCTGGAGGAAAAAGCACAGTAAACCTACCTGTGAAATATCAGTACAATGTATACAGTGTTTCTCCTTGGATAAATTTGAAAGTCTTAATATTTTAAATATTTTAAACCTGGAAGAGTCTTTGGAGTGAGAGAAAGGTTGAATTGTATTTTAAAATTTATGTCTTTGGAAATCCTACGTCACTGTGATATATCTTTCTTTTAAAAAATATTCGTGTGTGTGTGTTGGGGGGTGGTTATGGGCACAACAGAGTCTTTGGTCTCTGCAGAGGAACACGAGACACATTGTGTAGGTACTGGGAGGTGAACCTGGGCCAACAAGCTTAGCAAGCAAACATCTCTAATCACTGGTGTATCTCCCCAGCCCAAACACTCTTGTACATGTGCTTAATCAATACAAAGTGAATGCCTCAACTCACTTTTACAGAATTCACCTTTCATATTACCAAAGTATTCCTGATGGTTCACTGAGCAGAACAGGTTAACTACTTTAGCCACATACTGTGAAAGCATTGCCTTTTTCGATATTCAAAAGGCAAAGATAAATATAATATTGTATGCTTCTGAAAATATAGTGGTATATAGAATAATTCTCATTTTCATTATGGAATGCTTATATTCCTATGCTACAGAATAAGATTCTCTGTTTATCTTCTCACACTAACTCCCACAACAAGTTTTAGGGTTTTGTTGACACAAAGACATATGATCAAGCCATTATGTGACTAGAGAAAATTGACTGTATAATTCATAGCTTAGTTAGGAAAAGGACTTGAAATAATTGGTAAGCAAGCATGTATACAATAAAGGCTAACTGTTGGTTTAGCAAGCATATTAGGGACTAAAATTCAATAAAATGGGAGGCATACGTAGTGGGCCAATCCTCAGAAATGAGCTCAGAGAAAACCCAAAGCACCCATCTTGTCCTTCAGTAGTCCTCAAGATCCTCAAAAGGTCTAGAGCTAAAACATCCAGGAATCAGCCATGATGCCACTGCCTGAGGCGGTTTGATGAGCAGAGGGGAACTCTCAGTGCATAAATTGCCCACACTGCTTCCTTACCATGGCTATCAATGAGAAAGACCAGGGCACAATCAGCAAAACACCCACAGCCAAATTTCCAAGGAACTTGAAATGAATAGCTTGTTAGTGGTAGGACTTCAGTATTTGTACTTTTTGTTTCTCTCCTTAAATTTGCTTGGAAGTATTTCTTCTTACTAGGCATCTGTATTTTTGAATACGCTCCATATAATTTTGTTGCGCAGTACGTGCTTAGCACTAGTAGTAAACCAGAGACCTCCCGACCTTCACAGGCCCACTGAGACAGTGAGTCCTGGTGGGGCAGGCTACCTTCAGTCAGCCTGAGCCATTTTCGACAGAAAGGACTGTGCCTGCTCTGAACCTCAGTGGGTGAATGCAGAGGTACTGAGATGGGTATCCGAGCTGCTGAGCATCTGTGCCCAGACACAGGGATGCCCACAGAGAAGGGAAGGGTCAGCTCTCGGTTGAGTATGGCTCAGCTAGTGGAGTTGCTGGCACGTCTTGTCGATGAGATCAGGTGGAGGAGGTACTGAAATGTCACTGACTTTCCACAAAGGAGTGCCGTCATGAAAACTAAGTCCTGTGAAGTTCAGCGTAGAAGATACAATTTCTAGAGCTAAAGAAGAGCTACATATGCATGTGTGTAGAACCCTTTGCTCCACTGTAACATTTGTATTTGCTAAGTTGCTGATTCTGACCAAAGTATTGTTTACAGGTATTAGCAGATCTAGTTATCAATCTTCTGTCTATCTATGTGCCATCTATCTGTCTATCTGTCATCTCTCTGTGAAATGATTTGGCAGTATTAGAGAACTAAACTTAACAGACATACTGTATGTATATTTATTTTTTTACAAAACACCATTTAGGAAACAGATGCTGAAATGACCTGAATCTTCTTTTTCATAAACTTCTTTATGTCATTTGCAGATGCCCTTAATTAATGGAATGTGCCCTTTAGGAAATCCTTTTTCTTTTTTTTAAAGTGGAATACTCTGAAATCCCTCAGGCTTTTCCTAAGCACTTGGTGACATCTCCTGAAGGATATTTAGACTCAGTGACCACATGTAAACACAGGCTTGTATGTGGAAGGAGCAGTGTCACTGGAGAGTTACGTGAAGCTGAGAAAAAATGTGATGCCCGTTATCCCCCTCACAATATGTCTGCCTTCTAAAAGTAGGGCCATCCGAAACACTCCTGTCATTTACACGTACCTGGTCCTTTCTGGCTGTGAAGTGAGGAGGACGATCTCCTGGCCCAGCATGGGAAGGCTGTCAGTGGAAGTCAGCATGCTTGAGTGGGATACCTAATGGACCCTGGCTGGCAGACCTCATGGGCACCTAGGGGTCACTGAGCACAGTGTTGACCTCCTGACCCTCACCCACTTTGTTCTCTCTGGTGTCTGGGGTCACTGAGGATTGATACAAATATCACATGATCTCCAATCATCGAGGTAATTGAGGATTCAAAAACATCTAACAAGATTGGGCAAGGTATTTGTACCTTGAGCTCCAGTGTCATTTTTTTCCCAATGTCATTTTTTTTTTAACATACTGAGTTCAAAAAATTTGTAGTGGCTCGAATACTGAATATTGAAACCCTTGAGGATTTAGGCTTTAAGAGGCAATCTAATTAGAGTTCTGATTAGTTGATTTTCTTTGTTTCTTAAGATGCCACTTAGCATTTTAATTGGCAACATATGAAAAGTGTGAGAAATTAAAGCATTTATTTTTCTGTTTATTGGATCTACTGGTCTATATCTCAAAAAGTAAACATTGTAAGAAAATTTAAACTTCTCTTTAAATTCTGTGTTTCTCAAACATCTTAGTATAGCCATATATAAAGTTTTTTTTATAGTGGTAGAGATAAAACTCAGAGCCTTGTGCATGCTAGGCAAAGACTATACCACTGAGCTGAGCTCTCATCCATTTTATTGTATTTTTGAAATAAGGAAATATTATT
This sequence comes from Dipus sagitta, assembly GCA_036346955.1. Taxonomy (NCBI): domain Eukaryota; kingdom Metazoa; phylum Chordata; class Mammalia; order Rodentia; family Dipodidae; genus Dipus; species Dipus sagitta. Next base: position 5,784,487 of record CM070787.1, read on the forward strand.
ACATATTTAAATGAATCCATTTTTAAAGAGAAATGTGATCTTAATATATCTCTGTTGGGTAGATTGGAATGACTTACATTTAATTATAAGCTCTTAAAGTGTAAAATTCCCTGGAGAGAACATGAACTTTCTCCAGTTGCCTGTGCATTATAGCAACTATGTTTTGTGTCTGGTAACAGAATGACTGGATGAGCTCCCTACGTCTGAGAAACTCGGCCATGAAGTACTTGAAAACACTTTGTGAACAGTTTGAGGTCAACTAGGAATAAAGCTAAGTGTAAAATGTCATTAAAAATAACACCATTAACCATGGCACTAGTATATTCAAATCAAGCTGTTAAAATACAGTAATATAAACAGAAAAGATTATACCTGCACTCGATAAAGTTCTGTGGTTTGACTCTTGAAACCCAAATAAAAGTTATATTATCCTTAGAGTAAAATGCTAAAAAGAGCAGTCTTCTATAAGGACTTGTTCCTCTAAGAGCTTGGAATGTCAATAACTCCATTAGGCACTCCTTGTTGGCATGAAATAGAGCAGAGCACCATTTTGGAAGGAGACATGACTTTCAAAGCAGCACAGGTGTTCCCCCCCCCCATGACCCACCAAAAAAATAAAAACCATTTTTCTGGCTTGTGTAATTATAGCTGCTTCAATTCTCTATAATATGTGTGGCGGGTGGGGGTGGTGACAGGAAAGGGGGATGAAGAGGTAATTTTGGGGAATGAATAAACAAAGAGGAACAAGTACGATTTTGTGAGCTGTAAAGGATTATTGATGGGAATTCAGGCCACATGACAGGAAAGAATTCAAGTACTTATGTATACAGTAGATAGGTTTTATAACTCTGTCTCCTACCATGAGATGTTAAAAGTATGGGAGCAAATCAGTTATATACTGAAAAAATAAACTGCCATTGCTATGTAAAGAGTCTGTTTGAAGGAAAAAAAATAACTTCAAAATCCCAGGTCATTAACATTTTTTCCCATCCTCAAACCAATATAAGAAATCCATTGATATCATTTGAAAATTGACACAACTTAACCTGTGACTTCTGGTGGACTACTTGTGAGAATGCTACTTTCATAAAAAGGAAACAAAGGATTTTCACTTTTATTATTATGTTTTAGTTAAGTTTCATTTAACAGAAAAATTTTCTAGAGATCTGTTATGTAACATGAGGATTGTTGTTATCATTTTGTGGGAAGGATTTTCCTGCTAAATAAATCGATATTAAAAACAGAGTTTGTTCAGTTTAGGTCTTTCACTCATTGGCAAAAGCATTTACTTGAGGAAGAGTAAGGATTAGAGGGTGTACTTGAGTCACTATAACATTGACAAGCGAGTATCCTCCACGGGCTTGGGTTTATCATAGACAGTAAGTTTTGTGCAAGTACTTGGCTCCTCGGGCTATAGTACTGTTCGCATAACGTATGTGGCTGGTACAAATGGAATATACTAAATCTAACAGTTGAGTTTGGGTGAAATATTCTGGTATAATTGTCTAACATGCTAAGGAGGTCTCATCATTTATGAGTAATAGCACATGCTAGAGATCTTTACCCAAGTGGCACGTGGACTAAATGAATATTCTACGTTGTTCACTGGACTTCATGTAAGCTGATAGCTAGATTTTATCAATGATTAGCAGTCCTAGTTCTGCTCAACTCTCTTTACCAGAAAGATAGAGCTATTCGTTGAGATGAGCATCTTGAACATCAGTTCCTTCAGTGGAGTGCAGTGTGACACATTTCCTCTCTGCTTCTCTGCACGCCAGTTCCTTTAAAGCATTCAGCATCATACTTGACTGACCCTCTAGTGTAATTATTTACTAGGAGCTGATGAGATATGTTTATGTCAGTTTTGTTTTTTAGAAGGAAAGGATTTGTTTAGAGATCCACACAAATAAATAATGATTATTCTTACCAGACTCCTCATCTAAGTTTGTAAATCTCAAATCCTGAGCAACAGTTTCCTTATTTTTCTTTATGTTTGGCCAAATAAGCCTGGTAGAACAGATAGTTTTAACTCAATTGTTTATAAAAAGGCACAAAATGTGGTAAGGCATATGTTTGGTGCTGAGTCATGAGCACATTAGTGAAAGATATTGTGGTACCAAAGAGACACAAATGTGAAATTAGTGTAACTGTGCGTGGTTATCCTCAATAAGTTCTAGTTTTATTCAAGCTTAATGAATATAAAATGAAACTCATAACATGAGGGTATAAGCAGTTTTAAGACAGCAAAAGCTTTTAATGTCTAGTTATATTCTATGAACTAATGCAGAAATTGTTAGTTTAGTTTCATTCAACTATATTCAAAATAGTATTAACTATTTTGAGGAACTACTTGGCTTAGTGATTATTGATATCATACTTCAACAGATCTATTTGTGCATAAAGCATGTAGAATGTTCTCTCATGTGCTTTAAACATCTTCACATTCTTTTTCAATAATGTGAAGTCTACCTTCAATTCAAACTATATTAAGATGCTAGTATCTGAAGTTTTTATTACATTGTCTTTTAAAACATGAATAACAGTCACTATAAAATTAGAGTAACAACAAATGTTGAACAAATTCATTCTTTTTCTTTTTTTAAACTTTAAAAATTTATTTATTTATTTATTCATTTGCAAGAAAGAATGTAAGAGAGAGACAGAGAGAAAGAGAGAGAATAAATGAATGAATATGGGTTCACCAGGGCCTCTAGCCACTGAAAAAGAACTCCAGACATTTGTGCCACTTTGTGTGTCTGGCTTTACATGGGTACTGGGGACTCGAATCCAGGTCATTAGGCTTTCCAGATAAGTGCCTTAACTGCTGACCCATCTCTCTAGTACCTGCATTTATTATTTTTAAATAAGCTTTTTGTTCTTATGTTTTCAGGTTATTTATTAACTTTGGGTAAAATGGCTATCTTTAAAAGTTATTTCCATTTATTTGTCTTTTCAATTTATTTTTATTATTTTCTTGGTAGATTTAATTATACGTTTTTATAAGACAGGCATTTACTCTTTTCACTGAACTTGAAAGTTAAGATTAGTTGCAACATCTGTGGCAGAAATAACTTGTATTTATTTATGACTTCATAATACATTGGAGTTAGTCACTGACCTCACTTCCCTTTATGACAGAGCCACATTTTCATGCACTGGAGAACTCACATGGTACAGATGACACGAATGACGTAGGAGTGTATGAGTTAGAGTGTGGAGGTATAAGAAAAGTATGAACGGGAAGTAGGAAGGATTAGGGTAAGCATAAGTTGACAAAAAGTAGTTTGACTGTATGACTTAATGTAATGGTTATGGGCTACAGAGAGGAAAGATACTGTGTTTATTTTAATTATTAGAGTGAAAGAAAGAAATGTAATTAGCACATCTGTGTTCTGATTACATTATTGTCTAAGTCACTGGCTTTTAAAATTACTGAGAAGGAGAAGCTTCTATAGTCTGTACTGATAGTTCATGTAGTCCTTCTGCCCTTATGTTGGTGCACAGGGCACTGGAATATTACCAAGTGCTACTGATTCCCCGTCAGCTGGGCTTCCTCTTTTCTGACTTTGTAGCTGAATGCTAAATATTGACCCTTTCCACCACAGGTGGGAATAGCTTCTTAAGACATGAATGATCCAGGAGAAAGCACTGTTTTCTCTCCTAGAGATGGTGGTCATGGGAAGCAGAGTTGTGTCCCGCATAACCGTTCCTTCTTTCTGCTTCTCGGGCTCAGCCTAAGCCTGTGTGACGGGCATGGGGCTGAGCTGAGATCTAATTCTGCAGTGGCATTCCTTTGGGCAGGATGGCAAGACACCCCACAGCCCTTTGTCCCCCCGTGACTCAGTCCCTCCATAGGTACTATTTTCACTGCTGTGGCGCTCAGAGTAGGTTCAGCTGGACTAGGACTCTTTCTCAGGACAGTTGAATGTCACTCTGATGCAGGTAAAGCCTCAGAATTCTTTCCTTCCTGGGGTTCAAGGCCAGAAGCTTTGCTGGTATATTTTTTAGCAGCAGAGAATTCAGTTGGGGGTCTGTGTTTTGTGCCATGTGGCAATTACAAAACAAGGACTGTTCTGATATATAAATTGAAATATTCTAATTAGAACATTTACATTTGAATTATGAACTGTCATTGGAGAAAGTGTTAACATCAAAGACTTCTGTTGGCCTAGTTCTGGTCACATCCCATTAAAGACGGTGCTGTAAAGGAATGGAAGGCTCACCTTTCTGTGCGTTCGGAGACCAAGCCTGCCAGTCTCTCCCGCCCAGGGAAGTGTGTCTGCAGTGGTGGGTGGAATGTTCACACGTGCTCTCGCTTCACCGTGGGTAGACATGGTCATCAGGTTGTGACTGGGATATAAGTAAATGTGTGTTTTACTTTTCTAAAAGTAGTCTTTTGGGGCGGAGTATGAAAAGGTCAGAAGAAATCTCTAATTATTAAATAGAAAGTGAATAAGCATCTGTTTATGTATAGAACAATGACTAAATTTTTATATGGCTTGGTGAAATGGTCTATTTTTTTTTTTTTGCAGTCTACAAAAATATGAATTTCTGCATTTCAGGACTAAAATGTTAATCGCATGTTTTATTTCAAGGACTCTGTTGCTTTGTAAGCATATTGAAGTGTTTCTAGAGAGCTGTTTTTATACTCTTAATGGGATTTGTTCTTCATGTTGTACTTACAAATCAGCAGTTTGAAGACTGAGAACCATGTGCGTAGGGTGATTTCACTTAACTTGTGAAGATGCAGCTCCACTGTTTTGTATGTGTGAATGTGCTCAGCCGTGTCTGCTGTCATACCCTGCCACATCCTCTACTTAAGTACTGTGAAAACTCTTTGTTTTTTTCAGATCGAATGAGTGATTTGATTATAAATGGTCATCCAATAGATTCAGACTCTAAAGAAGACGAACCTTGTAGTGAAGAAACAGATCCGCTGCATGATCTGATTGCGGAAATTTTTCCTCAAATAACTAATTCCATTGAAATAGACATATACCACGGCGAGGATGAGGAAGAGGAGGATGAAGAATGCGCAAACACGACGGATGTTACCACCACCCCGTCTGTGCAGTACATAAGTGAGAAGCCTCTAGTCACCACTGTGCCTAAGAACCCGGAGGCTGCAGAAGCGAGGAGTGGCCAGTTTGAAAGTGTGGCGCCTTCTCACACTTTCCCAGACGGCTTGGAAAGTGACAGCCACCCGTTTGTCATCACAGACAAGGAATTGTCCACTGTAGTGCCACCCAAGGAATCTAAAGAAACCACTGAATTGCTAGAAATTACATGGAAGCCTGAGATGTATCCTGAAATGCGCGAACATTTTTCAAGTGGTGAGCCCGATATTTTCCCCACAGTCCCGTTTCCTGACAGAGGAGCCACAGAGGGGACAGACTCCATCACTAAACTCGAAAATCCTGTCCCCAAACATCCTGAAACGGTACCTCTGTTTTCTGAAGGGTCTTCAGGAGAGGGTGCCATTGACCACCTGTCTCAGGAAGGGGTCTTTGCAAGGACTACAGAAGTTCCATTCACTCAAGAAGCAGACACGGGTCCTATCTCATCTACTCCCAGTACACTTCCATCACCCATGCCAGCAAATATTGCAGAAGAACAATCAGTCTCTCTAACAAGAATCCCCTGGATTGGCGATGCTTCAAACACTGTAGGAAGCTGGGTGGAAGTGACACATGGACACACTGTAGAGTTCTCAGGAAGCTCTTCAGCCCCTGTTTTAGAAGGCTCTGGGGAAGTAGAAGGATATAGAGATAAGATGTTCTCAATAATAACTGATTCATCAGAGAAAAATTCTACAGATACACTCATTACTTTGGATCTCAGCAAGGTAACCATGGCAGAGAGCCTTCTAAATGTCCCAACAACCACTGCTTATTGGGCTTCAGAACAAAAGGTGCCTACCGAGTCTGTAAGTCAGACAGACACTTCTGAGTGGGTTTTCAGTACATCTGAAGGAAAGACAAGTGAAGAGGAGGAAGAGAGAACCACCAGTGCAGCTGTCATACTTGATGTCCCTTCACCAAGACACAGGTCAGATCAATTAATTTTATCTCCCAAATTAGCAAGTTCCAGTGCAGCTACACCTAGTGATTCAACCACCAGGAACAGTTTTCTGCCCTTGACAGAACCCACACAGTCTGAAAATGAAACAAGCTCTAACTTTGTTTTCACGGAGACAAGTGTTTCGGTCAATTCAGAGGCTCAGCTCTTCCAGCAAGGTAGTGGCAGCCAATCCAGGGTCCAGGAAGGGCTGGTCACTCTATCGGGCAGTCCGGCGACTCTCTTTATGGATCAAGGTTCTGGAGAAGCAGCTGCTGACCCAGAATCCATGGCTATTTCTTTATTTTCATTAAATTTAGAGTCTGAAATCCAAGTCAAAAAAGAACCAGCTGGCACTTTGCCTCCGCCCGTGGAAATGGCATTAACTTCTAAGCCAGTGGGGTCATTTCTGACCACTGTAAAGGACAGGGAGGCGGCTGCAGGTACAAACCAAGTGTCCACGGAGAGCCCAGCGACAGAGGCCTCAGGAGAGCTGGTCCACGGGGCAGAAGTAAGGGGCTTTTCCTCAGGCTTTTCTCTGGGAGAAGATTCCAGTGGTGACTTTGGTGAATACCAAACAGTGCCTCATCCTGTGACAAAGGAAGGAACAGTGACGGTGGAGGGCTCCGAGGATGCATCATTTAGGGATAGGCAGATTTTACTATCGACACCTCCTACCTCAGATCACATGAGCCAAATGCCCAACTCAGAACGACCCGGCAGCACCGTGTCTGCCATCTTAGCCTTGCCCTGGGAAGAGTTCGTGGCCTCGGGAGAGGGCTCAGGTGAGCTCCTGTCCACAGTCAGCAGCTCCGTTGCTCCGGTGCTCTCCCCTGTTGTGAACAAATTCTCTGATAGGGATTCTTCTTTCATTGACCAAGGAATGGGAGATGTGGGTTCTGTGAATGAAGAAGATAAAAGTTCCACCATTTTTCCAACAGTGGCAACTGGAAATACTGTAAATCCGACAGAAAACAAGGAAGTAAAGGTAAATGGCACATTTTCATTGGACTTCCTCCAAACGATGGAGCCAGCCAATTTATGGTCCAGACAGGAAGTTAATCCTGTAATTCAAGGGATTGAAAGTGAAACAGCCTCGGAGGAAAAGGCCCACGGAGAAAAGTCTTTGGTGAGTTCTCCGGCGTCGGAACCACCTACTTCTCATTCACAGACATTAATGGAGGTTGAACTCGAAGCCACACATGATTCTGTACTCACAACAAAGCAAACTTATGATGCCAATGAGGAAATGGAAGAGGAAGACATGCCCTTAGCTCACATGTCTGTTCCAGGGTCGGATGCAAAAGGCTTAGACTCATATACTCCTCTTCCCACAGCTACTGGAGATTCACACATTTCCTCAACTACAGCCTTAGCAACTGAATCCATACCAACCGAAAGCGTAGCCATAGATGCTTCAACTAGAGAGGAAGAAAGTATGAAACTCTTCCCACAGGACACGAGAACAGCAATGAAAGAGTCAGGGGCGGATCTCTCATTCTCGGGACTGGGATCAGGAGAAGTTTTGCCTCCTTTACCTACAGTGTCAGTGAATTTTACCAAGATGGAACAAATCATTAGCACATTATACCCTGAGACTTCTCACATGCAAAGTTTAGGAACAAGTACCTTAAGTGACAAAATGGAGGACGATGAGAGAATGGGAAATGTGGCGAATGAAGTTAGAGCATTCACCTCCAAAGCAGACATCTCTGAAGGGAGTGAGTTGGCGTCCAGTGCAACCTTAATGGAAAGTTTAAGTGACACTGGAGCAGACGGGCCCACCTCCACCCCTCTTCCTCTCTCCATGGACATTGAGCATCCTCAAAACCAGACTCTCGGGTGGGAAGAGGGAACCCAGACACATAGTCCACAAACCATGACTGAGCAAGCCTTTAATGAGAATTCCTCGATAGCAGAAACTCAAGAAGCAGCAACCTCCTCCACTGTTTCCCCGGTTCAAACTGACAGACTTGAAATGGCCAAAGAATTTGTTACATCGGCACCCGATCCATCTGATATATTTTACCAAAATTCTGGAGAAGGATCTGGAGCCATGGATGTTCTTGATTTAGTTCACACTTCTGGAACTACTCAGGGAGCCAAGGAAGAAACAAGCACATTGGCTTCCGATGGATTCCTGCGAAAGCATCCTGAGACATCAAGCACAGAGGCTGGAACCGGTGATGGATTGCCAACAGGGTCAGAGATGCTGTTGTCTCCCTCCGGGCTCACTGGAAGTAGCGCAGAACCAGCTAGTGTACTGTCAAGTACGGAGCCCTATGAGGGGCCCACAGAAGGTGATGTGGGTGTTGGCCAAGACCACTTCAGGGGACTTGACTTTACCTTAAAACCCAACAGAAGAAAAACCACTGAAAATATTCTTATAGACCTAGACACAGAGGATAAGGATTTAGTATTGACAATTACTCAGAGTACCATCCTTGAGATCCTACCTGAGCTGACTTCAGATAAAAATGCTATCATAGACATTGATCATACTAGACCTGTATATGAAGATATCCTTGAAATGCAAACAGACCTCGATCCAGAGGTACCATCAGGACCACACAGTAATAACGAAGAAATCACTCAAGTCCAAGAGGAATATGAGGCAGCTGTTAATTTTTCTTTAACTGAGGAAGCAACGGAAAGTTCTGGAGACACGATTCTTGATAGGTCTACTCTGACAATGAAGAGTGAACCAGTGACTTCTGAGGATGAAGGCCAACCAGATCATATAAGCCTTAACTTCCCAACTACCACCCCTGTTCCTAGTGTAGAAACAGAATTAGATACTTCACTTCTGATAGTATCGTCCCTGCCCTCTCCTAACACGATGTCCACAGTTAACCCAGAGATCGAAAAGCCCAGCATTGAAGCAGTAGTTTTAGATGATGTATTTGAGTCGAGTACGTTGTCAGATGGGCAAGCAATTGCAGACCAAAGTGAAATCATATCAACCTTGGGCCACTTGGAAAGGACAGGGGAAGAATATGAAGAAAAGAAATATGTGGGTACTTCTTTTCAGCCAGAATTTTCTTCAGGAGCTGGGGAGGCCTTGCCAGATCCCACTGATTATGTAAGCATTGGTAATACACGCCCTGTGGCTCAGCATTTAACAGAAACATTTAACATGATGGGAGGATCCATGTTTCCACATTACACGGATACGACACTGGCAGGTTCAGCATTGGCACAGCTGACCTCTCAGATGCCATCCTCTCCTGTCCCAGTCTACCTAGGCAGTAGAGCCCCTGAATACCCAAAGGTTCCCCACACAAGTGCTCCTGTAGGTACCAGTGCTGGAGCATCTCAAACATCGCCAGAGGATTCTTTCACGGAAGTTCGTGCAAATAGTGAAATGACTCTGAAGCCATCAAGTGAAGAGTTTTTTCATACAACTGAGGCTCCGTTCTTATCTCCTGACTCAGAAATAGAGCTCTCAGAAGATGAAAGTAAGCCTAAGCTAATAGAACTGGAAGCGTCTCCCACTGAAGTAATGGCTGAAGGCAAAGCTGTGACTTCCCAAGATTTCCCAAACATAGCCAACGGTCAGCTTCCTAGGGAAACCAGTGGGATCTTTTCCAGTATCAGTACACCTGAGACTGGACCTGTTAGTACAGCTGCTAACGAAATTAAGTTAGAAGGTGCTGTGCGGTGGCCACATTCCACTTCTGCTTCTGTGACTTCGTCGTTTGGGGAGGAGGCAGATGTGGTACCTCAGCCCAGCCCTCAGATGTCTGAGAGGCCCAGTTTTTCCTCTTTGGAAAGAAACCATGAGACACGCACACCTGTAGCGAGAGGGGAGGACTCCACAGTGGCAGGATCAGAAAAGAGCGTATCAGCAAGGATTCTTGATTCCAGTGATCAGGCAACACCAAGCACCATGGAAATCAATACTGGGGTTGCAATACCACCATTTTCCCCTCTGGAAAATTCTAGTGAAACGGGCTTCCTGATTGGCATTAATGAGGAGTCAGCGGAAGGCACAGCAGTCTATCTACCAGGTAAGATCCAACATTGATCCACCTATTTGCAAGGCTGGAATCAGTCCCTTGGTTGTAACATATACATGTCTATCAATTTTATTGCGATGCTAAAGCAATGAAGATGTTTATATTGTTCATAACCGCAGGCCAGGCCACAGCACTGAATTCGCAAATAGATGCAATGGAAGTAAGTATAAATAATTGTGGGCTTCACACACTGATTTTGTTGGGTTGTTTTGTTTTTTTGTTTTTTCCTGCGTCTTAGGAAAAAAAAAAAAACATGCACTTACAACATAGACAAAATGAAGCAGTGGTAAAATAACTTAATGTGTTTGAACCCACAACTGAAATACTGCTTTGTCACGTGTCCTGTATTTATACATTACAGTTTTTTTTTTTTAAGAAACAGGAAAAGTTAGGTTTCTTTAAAAAAAAAAAAAAACCTGTCATACTACAGATGTTACTATGATGGTATCCAGTTCCACCGGGCCTGTGTCACGAGGAACAGTTACTAGGGCTTCTAAGTCTTCCACAACTTGTGCAGTATTAATTACAGCTTTAATGTAAGTAGGATTTCCTGGCTGTAGATAAACTACGTCATTCTGTCTAGCCATAGCACATTTAGTATACATTTGTGTTCTGCCTATGGAGAAGTTAATTTCTATTTAGTTGCTGAATATACCAACAGCATGACTTTGAGACTGCATCATAGAGACTTTCATTTGATCTTTCTCAAAACGTTCCAAAGCACAGCTGTTAATTCCCTGTAAAAGCGTAGGGCATGGAGATTCAGAAAGGCTCAGGAATTGCCCAAGGAGGTTCTCCATATCATGACAAAAAGGGAATTAGCCAGGTGTGGTGGCGCATGCCTTTAATCCCAGCATTTTGGAAGAAGAGGTAGGAGGATCACCATGAGCCCAAGACTTTGAAGCCAGCCTGAGACTACATAGTGAATTCCAAGTCAGCTTGGAGCTAGAGTGAGACCCTACCTTAAAGAGGGGTGGAATTCAACCATATAAGCCCTCCTCTGAACTCCATGGTCTTTTCACTGTCCTCTTCTGGTTTTCAATATAGCATAAAATTAATAAGTAGTATTTAGTAATATGTGACCCACAGATCTTTGAATATTAGTAAAAGCTATCTAGTTCTTAATCTAGCCTGAAGGTGTTGAGAAATCAGCTTTCATGGTCTGCTCCTCGAATATTTTTTTTAAGTAGGAATGCCAGTGGAGCCCATAAATAGCTACTGTCACCTAATTTCTAGATAAAGAAAATGAAAATCAACAATTTCAGGGTTGGGTTTGAAATATGTTTCATCTACGTGATATGTATTATGTTATGGCTATTGTTAAACTTGTTCTCCTGCTCAAATTAAAATTATTAGCCTTGTACTACTATTTCATCATGCACATCAGATAGACTGAAGAAGAAATTAAATAAATGGCTTGAAGTTGGAGTATTTTCTGAATAAAACTGTTCAAAGTTAGTTGACATTGTTTTTGTTATTGCTATATTAAATCTGTCATGATAACCTAGCAATTCGGCCAATATTTATGTATTGTTTTGTAGTTTAGTTGAAATGAACATCATGTCACTGAAAACAGGATATAGGAACAATTGGCAGTAGACATGCACATTCAGAGGAGTGAAGTGTGACAGAGGACTCAGAAATGTATGAGTTATCCATCCCACAATATTTACCAAGAATTGGAGTCTGCCTCGTCACTGTAGATGAATGGTCTCTTTAACTTAACTCAATGAACAGTAGCTTGTGTGGGATTTCTTGGTCTATGTGTGGCAGATTTAAATTTCAGAGACTTAATATGATCTTCTTAGAAAGGGAAAATATTCCTCCAAACAAAACCTTTTTCCTAATCAGAATGTGTTCAAGTTCACAAAAAAGAAAGGGTTTCTGTCTCACCTAGTCCTTGTCTCACAGTCTCAGCATAGTATCTGGTGTCTTTGGTGGAAATAATTGTATTTCACACTTGTGTAGCATATCATAGTCATGCAAAACATGTCTCCTGAGTGTCGAGATGATTCTGCTCAGATATAGGTGTGTAGTCAACTGAAACCTCAGTCACACAGCGATTGAGTACAAAAGCCTTAAGTTGCTGGAGAAGTCTGTAGAAGTTTTTAACTATTAGAGAAAGTGCTTTAGAAAGATTGAGGAATTTTTTGAAGAAATGGATGTAAAACAAATGTATACTCAAGTCTTGCTAGTTATCCAGATTTTTACTTAAAATTCAGAAAGATTGAGTTCAATTTTTTTTGTGTGTGGGAAATGGGCCAATTTTCTTTCATAGTCAATATTTCATCGGAAGTTAGTTTCATCGGAAGTTAGTAAATAATTACTTCAGGAATCTAAGATTTTGAAAATACAGTTAAATTTCTAAGTTATTTTGTACTAATTGTTTTGTAAAACTTTTATTTGGATTCCTGGGAATTCTAAGAAGACCATTCAACCTCAGTGAAAATATACTTATCTGAGCAGTATTACAAAATAAAACATATGCTTCAAATGGTATAAAAGTATTTTCATTTAGAAATACGTCTTAAAACTGTTGTACTAAACCATAAGTTTACAGTTTTGGCCTTTGCGCTGATCTCCTAGAAGGTCTGGTTTAGTTTCTGTTTTGATAACAAAATGGAAAGGACTTGGGCTTTATTATAGGTGAGCGTTTATATTGGGGTTTGTGATTATGCAGTCAAGCTTAATCCATGTGTTGCTTTTCTTCAAGTATAGTTTAAAGGAGTACAATTGGAACGTGTTTTTGGAAAAGGCATGTTAATGTAGCAGAAGAAACCAGTGCACACTTTCGAAGACAGTTTCTGGGCATTAAGTGGTAAAAGGCAATAATAATTCAAATGATGGTAATCAGCCAATTTGCTAAAAAGAATGCATGTTCTGTGTCCCCAGCCATCACATGAACTAACCCTGTTTAAAAGATACATGTTCCATTCACTGTGCACATATGTGTAATCATTTTTGACTAAAATCAATTGCCATTATCATGCCAACTAAATCTGCAGTAGAATATATTAGTAGCCAGATATGGTATTAAATGTTGTTTAAAAAATTATTCAATTCTAGAAGTGAATAGATACAATTTGTAACTAGCTATAATGCCACAAAACACTCCAGAGTAAAGCTAATGTTAATTTTATGTGTAGCATCTATAGGTTGCTATGGTAAAGCTTATGTTGTGGTGGCGGTATGTGGGATTTTATGCTGAAACACAGTGAGACCTTAGAGATGTGCCTAATCTTTTGTTCTCACTTTCCTAAACACGACAGGAGCTGATCGGTGTAAAACAAACCCATGCCTCAACGGCGGTACCTGCTATCCCACTGAGACCTCCTATGTGTGCACCTGTGTGCCTGGGTTCAGTGGGGACCAGTGTGAATTGGGTAAGATGATCTTTTTATTCTTTTATTTTATTTTATTTTATTTATTTTTATTGACAGCTTCCATGATTGTAAAAAATATTCCATGGCAATTTCCTCCCTCCCCCTACTTTCCCCTTCACAACTCCACATTCCATCATTTCCACTTCCCCTCTCTGTTTTATTTTGATGTCATCATCTTTTCCTCCTATTATGATGGTCTTGTGTAGGTAGTGTCAGGCACTGTGAGGTCATGGATATCCAGGCCATTTTGTGTCTGGAGGAGCACGTTGTAAGGAGTCCTATCCTTTCTTTGGCTCTTACATTCTTTCTGCCACCTCTTCCACAATGGACCCTGAGCTTTGGGAGGTGTGATAGAGATTTTGCAGTGCTGAGCATTCCTCTGTCACTTCTTAGCACTATGGTGCCTTCTGAGTCATTCCAAGGTCACTGCCATCTGAAAAGAGAAGGTTTGCTAACCAAAAATGAGAGTAGAATTAATATATGGGTATGAACATTAAGAGAAGTGCTTACTGGCAGTTTGATAAGCATAGTATATACATTTACCCAGACAGCAGCAGACGTTACACCCCAAGGGCTCATGCCTACCCCTGTTGTAGGTTTTCAGTATCAGGAATGTATTCCTTCCCATGGAGTGGGCCTCCAGTCAAATTAGAGGGCGGTTGGTTTCCCCCACAACAGACATGCCACTATTGCACCTGTTCTTTATTGAGAGATTATAGTTGTTTTCCAGTAGTTATAAACGGGGAGAACGTGTAATGTAGAATTGAACATAAATTTCAGAGGAACCTATATGTGCATGAACTAAATGGAGTTAAAGTCCGAGAATAGTTAATTCAGTCCTGGGAAACAAGCACAGGTGTTCCCTGAACTGTGATGATAGTGATGTTTACTGAGGCCAGCTATGTCTTTCTGTGGCTTAAAAAGGGGATTTAAAGATATATTGCTCCTTGTAAAAATGTTATTTTCTTTTAATTATGAGTAAAAAAACCCACCTATAAGATTTCATTGAGAAATAAAATATTAGAATTCATACTAAAAATATGATCTCTGCTGGGGGTATAAAATAACCATAGATAATATTTAAGGAATAATTATATCTTTATCAAATTTATGTGTATAAAACAACTACCTGGCCATCATTGTGGGTTGATTTTTTTTTGTTTGTTTTTGTTTTGAGGTAAAGTCTCACTCTAGCTTCTTTAGACTAAGCTACAGTTTCAGGCTGTCCTTGAGCTCATGTCAGTCCTCTTATCTCTGTCTCCCTAGTGCTGGGATTAAAGGCATGTGCCACCATGCCTGACAATTATCACTGTGTTTTAGATTAAAATATTTAATAAATGAATATCTGCGATATTCTTAGAATAGTGGTTGGCACTCAGCATGCATTATAAAAATACCTAACGTGATTACTATTATGATACTGTTGTAACCAATGCCGTTGCTTTAGGTAAGAATACATTATACACATCTTAGAAATTTGGCTTCCTTAAAGGATTCTTTACAACTAATATGAGCCTTACATTCTTAGTGCAGTTTCAAAATACTATGGTAATATAGTCATCCATCAGGGGAGTGGTGTAGTGATGCGTACCTGGCATCCCAGTGTTCAAGAGGCTGAGGCGTGAGTAGTACCATGAATTCAAGGCCAACCTGAGTTATATAGCAAGAGTCTGTCCCATAAAAGCCAAACCAAAGCAAACAGAACAAGAAACCATGAGGGGAGACCATGTGGGACTGTGCAGAAGGGTGGCAGTTACACACATACTAACGAGCGTGGGTTTGAGAGGCAGTGGAGAAGCACGGGAATGCTGTGGAAAGCCCTGGAGTGACGATGCATGTTCAGATGAACCCATTTATGTGTTTGGGGCAGGGAAAGTACACTTGGAGGGCATAGCAAGCAGATTGGGTATAGAAGGTACGACATCTAGGAAGCTGCTGGATCCCGGCTACTGAGTGCCCTTGCTTCGTGTGCCAGTCAAGTGGTCTGAGAGTGCACACACATCATGGGCACGTCTTGGTAGGCCATGCGTTTCTGTCCCCTGTCTCAGAGCATGAGACCCAGTAGGCCTGAAGTGCTGTCCAGGGGCATGCGTTTTTAAAATTCTTGGGTGATTCTGAGATATTGGTTGGGTACCACAGTTTGGGGACCAGTTTCCCAGGGAGTGGAGAGCCCTGTAGAGTTTGGAAGTGAAGGTGAAGGTAGTTAGGCATGTGGAATATTTCACATCCAAAATAACCAGAGAAGGAAGATTATCTGTTTGAGGGCTTATCAGATTCACCTAAGATCAGTGGGGACAAAGCCCATTCAGATTATCTCTTAAATAGTTTTAGGGTTTCCAGATTCAGCAAATTCATACACTTGGTCAGTGAAAAGTAGAATTTTATTTATTTTTTCAGCAAGGGGATTTTTTTTTTTTTTAGGTTTGCCTATAATACAATATGTTTTGTAAACATTTTTTATAAAATTTAAAAATTGTATTTAATGGGCCATCCCTTATCTTTTATCTCACACTAAATAGAATTCTTTCACAGTTTTTGAAAGTACTTTTGTGTCACTCTACGATTTTGTTTCAGATTTTGATGAATGCCACTCTAACCCGTGTCGAAACGGAGCCACATGCATTGATGGCTTTAACACGTTCAGGTGTCTCTGCCTTCCAAGCTATGTCGGTGCACTTTGTGAACAAGGTGAGAGCTATACGTTGTCTTCTTCATGGACGTGGATGATGCTTTTCAAGTATTGACATTGCTATTTACTCTTTTCGTTAAGGAAATTCACAGGTGAACAACATTACGTTTTCTTGTATAAATAAAATCCAAAAATCAAAATCATAGTCTTCATTTGCTGCCATGGGCTTTCTGATGGTATATGGGAGTTTCTATGGGAGTTGCAGACAGGCACCGAGCTGGATTTGAGGCCGTCTTGTTACAGAAGGTAGATGTGCTACTCTGAGGACAAAGTAGGCATTTACTGCACGTCGAGGAAGCATGAATTCAGCACTAGTTGCCTGTATTTCCTCTCCTGAAGTGCTGGAGACACAAGGGCTTATTTTTCACTAGCCATTCATATCTAGAAAGCGATGTGATGTCATCATTAGAATGCATTAGCCTTGGCTTGGAACGTGCTGTATAAAAAAGATGATGTATGAGCGCTTACCAGGAGTGTTTCCGACTAAGAAAACATCTACTTTTTCTAAATGAGGGAAAGGCATACAAGTCTCACAATATCAGTAATTTGTATTTAGCAGCCTGCCTAAGAGTGTGTTTCAGATAGCTGATGGTAACATGGCTAATTCCGTCAATCAAAAGCAGACCGCATGCTCCACCCAGCCAGCTTCAGAAGGTCCATTTCCTCTCCTGAGAGTCCTGCAGTGGTTTGGCACGAGAAAACATGCTCTGTGCCAGACTTCCATTCCACCAGAGACAATGAAAACGCATTACACCCTCACACACGTTCCTCCGGCCCCACATTCTGCTTTGTGGCAGTAAATCCAGACGTCACTACAATTAAAGCAAAGCTAAAGGCAGCATGTACTGAATCACTGCTGCAGGGGTGGGCAGTGGCTAAGATTTTAAGAGTTCTTTCTTTCTTTTTTCTTTTAAGTTGCATAGTGTGGATCGCTTTTAGAATGTTAAATATGAAAATAGACCAAGCAAGAGCCTCTTTTAAGGTAAAATGCAAGGAAGATATTATTTTTATCATATAACACAGAAGGATATGACACTTGATGCATGTCATTATAGTAAAATGATTGATGTCTGTCAGTCATAGAGAAAGTAAATTTGTCCAAGCATTTATTGAGCATCTGTCATTTTCCTGACACTGCTTCATTACACTTAGCACTCCAACAAAACCAAGTCCCTGCTCTTGGTGGCTTACTGGGACTGTCTGCAGAGAACTTGGAGGTTGTGGTTCCTTGATCAGTTGTAGTTCTCAGATGCGTTGTCCCCTCATTTCACACAGCATTTCTATGCAGAAGATGTGTTAGAATTTGAGGCTTAGAGAAGAAAAGTGTTATATTCATGACTGCACTTTACAGCAGAAAAGTGAAACCCAAGTGCGGGAGCTTCTCAAGGAGTTTTCACTTCTAAAGTAACACTTGATAAACAACTCATTTATATGTATATCGAAGGGCCCCGGTGGCAGCAGATTCTTGGAGGAGACTTTAGAACCTGTTACCTCTTCCCCCTTCTTTGAAAAAAAAGTAATTTGTTTCTTTCGTTAATGTTGCCACCTAACCCTCAGGTATTTCCAGCAAGCCTAGCTTTTCCTCCGCTGTGTTTGCCCAGAGCCGTTTCCGGGGCTTGGGCTCTGTTTACCCGGTGCAGCTGCGCTCCTGGGATTCCCTGCCGGATGCTTCTCTTCTCTTCAGGGTGCCTAAGAACAAATGCCTTTTTCATTAACAGCACCCTTGTTGTTTAAACAGTTTTCTCTCTCAAGTTCCTTTATGCCTGTGTCACTGTTTCTTCAGCTGACCTTTTGTCTGTGTTAGAAACTTCTTAAGTCTCAGTGACTTTGAAATGGGAGAGATACTTTGGTGGGCAATAGCATGTGGAAGGGGCGCCTGGGAGAGGGCAGAAGCAGAGGCAGGTTGCTGATGGTCAGTGGGGCGGCTGCCTGAAGCGAGGAGCCCACGTATTGACCAGTTCTTAAGGCTTGGCAGTTCCGTATCAGAGGCGTTGAAAACATTTCCTATGCAGCATATGAGGTTGGGTTTTTTTCTTTTTTTAAGTTGTTGCTCCTTTTTTGTTGTTTTGTTTATTTTATTTGTTTATTTATTTATTTGAGAGCAACAGAGAGAAAGAGGGAGAGAGAGAGGGTGAGAGAGAGAGAGAGAGAGAGAGAGAAACAGAGAATGGGCGCGCCAGGGCCTCCGACCACTGCAAATGAACTCCAGATGCGTGCGCCCCTTGTGCATCTGGCTAACGTGGGTCCTGGGGAATCGAGCCTCGAACCGGGGTCCTTAGGTTTCACAGGCAAGTGCTTAACAACTAAGCCATCTCTCCAGCCCTGTTGTTGTTGTTTTTTGTTTTTCGAGGTAGGGTCTCACTTTAGCCCAGGCTCTGTGTCCAGAGACACAGAGGCTCCCAAGACCTCATCACTGAAGTAGACCTAAAATTAACCCAGCATGGCTCAGGGAAATTCGTGGAGGAGGGGGAAGAAAGATTGTTAGAGCCACAAGTTGAGACATTATGCACAAAGATATTGCCTCTCCCCCATAACTGATGGTACCCCCACAATGCATGACGACCCACATTCCCTAAAGAGGAGGGTCCCTTTGGAGGGGGGAGGACAGGGAGGAGGCTATCGATGGTACCAATATGGCTGTATACACACTGAGTGTGTCCATAACTAATAAAGAAAAGAAAATTTTAAAAAGCCTGAATCACATGATCATGCATCTAAATTTTATAGTTTAGTTTTTGTAGAAATAAAAAAGAATATGGTTTAACAGAAAAGGACAAAAAATAAAGACAGAAAATTAAAATCTTACAGATTACTAAAAACTGGATTTTTAAACAATAATTTTCAAGGTCGATGTGGGCTATGCTGTTCAAATACACAGTACTGATGTTAGCAGAGTGTTCTAAAATGTTTTCTAACTCTCCTCCTTACAGAATAACCTCATGTACAAAGATCTGTTTCCTCCCTGCCCCTCCAACACCACGCTGAATTCTTCCAAATGATCTTTAACAAGAGAACTAGTGTCCAAGTGGCCAAACCTGGCTTCACTTCTGGGTGCTACGTGTTGCTTACATGCTTTCTTTCTTAGGTGATTTGACGACATACAGACACTTTAATCAACTGAAACCTTCCAGTGAATATTACTCAAAACAATTAGTCAGCTCTTGCAACTAAACCACATAGGCCTAGCAGGCTAAACTGAAGCTACCTTGGGCTGCTTTCAGAGATCAGCCACATCTGTTGTATGGTCGGGGTCACAGTCCTGCAAGCCAGGAGAAAAGTCAAGTCTCTCAGAAGGAGAACCTTCCCACAACTATACAGGGGAGTAAATGAAGTGAGAGTCAGAGGATAATTTGAGTTTCAACTTGAGGACAAATATAAAAGGAGCATATAATTTAATCTACTGGGTTTTGTTTTCTTTGTTGATTTTACTTTCATTCATCATTCAATACAGAGTGTAACCCCACTGATGAGTGGGTCTGAGGGAAGACTGTCAATGATAAGGCTCTACAAGCAAGGCAGCTTTCTTAAGAATACATATACACATTGGGATTGGTAAAATAAAGATAACTCTTGATATTGCAAAATTTAGAAATATTTGAAAACATTTCATCCTTTGGGGATCCCAGTTATGGTGTGCTTATTGCAGGAGAGGAAACATATACATATAACTTGTTAGAACGGGTGTGTATTAAGTTAAAAACTGCTTAAGGTATTTTAATTTTTTTTTCTTTGATATTTTCATGCACCTGTATTGCATTTTGGTCATATGTACCACACAATTTTACTCCCTTCTTTGCCTCAGCACTCATCTGTTCATCACTAACCAGTGGCTATGCCATGGAGGAGAATGATTTCCTTCCTCTAGCAACATAAACTATAATTAGCTCATCCAGGAGGGGAGTGGCTTCCCAAGCCCTCCTCTATCCAAAACAGAATGTTGACTGGCCCTGTCAGGTGCATGTCTTGTGCAGGTAATCATAGGTAATGTGAGTTCCTGAGTGTAGTGGACTTGTCATGTCAAGACATCTGAATTCCACAGCACTCCTCCCCATCCCATAGTTCTTACGTTATTTCCATTCAATTTTCTACAATGTTCTCTAAGCCCTGGAGTAGATGATGTATACATCCTTTATAGGGTTGAGCACTCATCAGTCAGTTAGACCATTTATAAATCTCCGAATTAACCACTTCCAAGTGCCATTAAAAAAAAAAAAAAGATTTTCTGGTCAAGGCTGAGATCAGAATGAATTGTAGTTATAAAAATAAATATAATAATAACATCTTCCCTCCTGGGCCTCCTGTCTCCCCAGCCACAGGCTTACCATGTATGGATACCCTCTTGTGTTGCAGGCATCAAATCCAGTAAGAGAACAAGTGGTTATCCCTATACCAATCATGACAATATTGCACAAGAAGGGACATCGTGCCTGCTGGCTCTGTATTGCAGCATGCAGGATTCACTGCTGGGTGACATTGTTGATGGTTTTTCCTCTCTTGCTGCAGCCCGCATAGCATCTGCTGACACTGTGAAAATTAGCCAGCAGGGGCTGGAGGGGTGGCTTAGTGTTTAAGGTGTTTGGCTGCAAAGACAAAGGACCCAGGTTCGATTCCCCAGGACCCACATTAGCCAGATGCACCAGGAGGCACACGCGTCTGGAGTTAGTTTGCAGTGGCTGGAGGCCCTGGTGTGCCCATTCTCTCTCTCTCTCTCTCCCTCTTTTTCTGTCAAATAAATAAAATAAAATATTTTAAAAACTAGCCAGCAGAAGAGAAGCTTCCACCTTGGTCCAACTTGGTTTCTCCATGCCTTGTAACCAGAAGGTGTCTCTGTGCCCCCCCCCCTTTTTCTTTCTTTTGTGTAACTCACATATATCAAGAGCCTATATGACCTTCCAGATATCTGTGGGGAGTAGGAAAGGACAACTTCCAGAGCTTTTCATGTCATCATGCAAATGCAGTGTTTATAAACCTGCTAGCAGGAATTCTTATCCCATCACTTGTGAATGAGTCCCTTGGAAAAAATGTAATGGCAAGAAATTAGTTCCATCTGTTTCACAAGTAAGTCAGCGAACACTGTAGCCCAAGGTGCTTTGGCTGTCTCCTTTGCCATTTTTTTTTTTTCTCCCACTGAAACTGTCTTTAATCAAGGAAATCGCAATTAGATAGTGCCTTTTCTATCCAACTATGTATAGCCACCCACTTTGCTGTGATCAGTTTGGCTCATGTTGTAAGGATGTCTTTGTCATTGTGACCAGCTCTTATGAATCACTTACTTCAGAGACTTTGCATAGATATTGGCTTGGGCATCCTATCAACACTAGGATTGAGGAGCCAAGATTGAATGACGTAGATGAGTTTAATAAGCCTCTGTCTTGTTCCTTCGCAGACACTGAGACCTGTGACTACGGGTGGCACAAATTCCAAGGACAGTGCTACAAATACTTTGCCCACAGACGCACATGGGACGCTGCTGAAAGGGAGTGCCGTCTGCAGGGCGCCCATCTCACAAGCATCCTGTCTCATGAAGAGCAAATGTTTGTGAATCGTACGTACCACACAGACGAGACATGAATTTCCAGAAACTTCACTTATCCTCATCACCTCTTAGTTTTCTCTTCTTTCCTTTTCTTTTCTTTCTTTCTTTCTTTCTTTCTTTCTTTCTGTTTCTTTTTTTTTTTTTCAAGATAGGGTCTCACTCTAGCCCAGGCTGACCTGGAATTCACTATCACTGTGTAGTCTCAGGGTGACCTCGAACTCATGGTGTTCCTCCTACCTCTGCCTCCCCAGTGCTGGGATTAAAGGTGTGTGCCACCACGCCCGGCTCCACCTCTTAATTTTCTTTGTAATCAACTGAACAGAAGTGGCTTGCTCAGTTTTCATTCTGTTTATTAAACCCTATATCTGTGAAGTACATTAAAATCACCTAGATGACTCCCCTACTTTGGGAGACCTTCAAATACAGCATAGGAAGTCGTGACTTACTGTGCGAACAGTGACAGCAGAGCAAATAAGCTATAAGAATCATGGTTTGGTTATTTTCTTTTTCCTTTTAAGACTTGTTGTTTCTTATGGCTTGATGGAATTTTTACCATGGTTTCCTTCATCCTCTCTATTTTCAGTACTTGCACCTATGGTCTAAAGAGAAACAAAAAGTTTCTTTCAGTGATTTTTAATCCTCCTGGTTACAATCGGGTTTGGGAAGAGCACCCTAATGCTATCTTCTCCTCATCCCAGCTCCCGTCCAAGGTTCGAATTACTTCAGGAGGTGAGCTCCGTGTTAAAAACGTGAAGTGTGGCGACGGGAAGGTCACGACACACAGTGGCGTAGCTGTTTTGTCACCTCCTACATTACAGCAAAGAGGGGGACAGCCAGTGAGGAATGTAGCAAGGCCGTAGAACAGTTTTCTCATGAAGCACTACTTGGCACTCTAGGAAGTCTGTTCCCATGACACTTCTTTCAGAAACTTTATTGTCAATTTGTAATTTGGATGGAGTTCATTGAACCTTGTTGCATAATACTTTTACCGCTGATTCATCTCTCAGTAAACATTTTTCAGAGCTACTTTCCAGAACTATCTGTCCTGTTTCCATTATTTAAAATGCTTTTGAGAGAAGGCATGTGTTCTCCAAAATGAGGGCAGCATGGCTAAGGACTGGTATATTTCATTGGGTCACTGAATTTTAGCCAATAGTATTGATTAACAGGAAAAGTAAACGCAAATTTTCTATTACAAAGGACATTGGGAAAGTATTTACTTACAGTAAGTTACTAGGGAGTGATAATGCTTGTGTGTTCCACAGTGTTCACAAATGAACTTTTTAGTTAGTGTGCATTGGATGAAAGAACAAAGAAGAAACTGCAAGACACTTCTGTTTTATGAGCAACCAAATACAATTCCAGACAGATAATTGGGTGCATGATTTACTCTTAAAATGATCTTTTCTGATAAAGTTTCATTCATAAATGGGGGAGTAAACATATCTGTTTCCTGTCACTTAGGTGTGGGCCATGATTACCAGTGGATAGGTCTCAATGACAAGATGTTTGAGCACGACTTCCGCTGGACAGATGGCAGCACATTGGTAAGATCCTAGCACCTGGCAGTGCGTGTTGATTCCATGCTACAGTCTATGACCACCCATGCTCTCCCATGGCGATGGCCCTCCTCATAAAGAAGAGTGCAGCAGATCCATGAAAAGGGGCAGCTGTTCTCCTCCCTCCCTTTTCTCCTTGTAGCACACCCTCCCTCTCTCTTTCTTTCCTTTCTTATCTTTTCTTATTTCTTCAGGGTTTCCCTACACAGTCCGCACTATCTTGGGACTCAATATGTAGTGCAAGAGGTTCTTAAATCAGAACAGGTTAAATGTATTGAATCTCCTCTTGTCAACGCAGATGAGCCTATTCCGGCTAGTCCCATTGTGACTGGAGACCCCAGGGGCATTCAATGCCACTGTTCATTGTAGTCCCCTGAGGTCCAAATATATAGTGGTAGGACCTCCAGAACTTGCAGTTCCTGGACATTCCCCACCTGATCCTGAGTTGCTGACAACATGGGGACCCACTGGGCTGGACACTAGTATAAATTAACTTCAAAATTTGATAGAAGCACCCAGGTGTGGTGGCATATGCCTTTAATCCAAGCACTTGGGAGACAGAGGTAGGAGGATCGCCGTAAGTTCGAGGGCACCCTCAGACTACATAGTGAATTCCAGGTCAGCCTGGGCTAGAGTGAGACCCTACCTCGAAAAACAAAAACAAAAACAAAACTTGATAGAAACACAAAAATCAAAATTAATTGCTCTTTTTAAATCATTGTTAGGTACTTAATTTTGATTTTTTTTGTATTTGGCAAAAGGTAAGGTTCATTGTGAAGTGAGTAACAAAGTAACCTCTGCTTTTAGAATGTCTGCTCTGACCAGGGATGTTTTCCTGCGGTCTTATGGACACTCCATTAATCTACATATAGGCCCACTGAGGTCACCTATGTCACCTGTTTCACAGATGAGGGAAGGAAGAAACTTTAGATTGAGCTGCTTGTCTGTAGTCACAGGGTTAGTAAGTGTTGAGGCCTGAATCTGAACCCAGGGCCATCTCGACAGCCAGCGTCTTCTGGCTGCCACCTCCTTGATATTAAAGGAATGTAAATTATTACAGTTTTGATTTGACCAACTCAAAATAAAGCCTGACTTGTTTTTATTTGGTCATTAGTATATGTATTTTATTGCTACTACTTGTCATTCCTGTTCATAAGTAGGGTTTTTCAAGATAGAAAAAAACATTGAAGAGTAGGTTGTCTATAAAATATGCTCTCGGTGAGAAATCAGAACCACAACCTCAACATTGCCTTCACATCTTCTGTAAACCATCCTAGCTAGATAGCGTGTCTACAGTCATTGTATGTACAGACTTTGCTGTGCTTAAGGTGATAATTCTGGTGAGCCTGATTAATTCTGGTTGCATGCACGAGTTCTTACATATTAGTTTTAATTGATGACAGACAATTTTATTTTTATTGGCTTATTTTTGTAAGTGAACACACTTAAACAATCCACATTAGAGATATTTCAGATAATATTTTTTTCGTGTATAATTGCACAGTCCCTTTTATGTCACCGTGACAAAAATGCCTGATAGAAACAACATAAGGGGGAAAAAAAAAATATTTGCTCTGGCTCATAGTGTCAAGTGATTTCGGTCCATCCAAGCAGGGGAGCATGCAGAGCCACTGAGAGTAACAGGAGCATGTGGCAGAGAGTCTTCACATCACATTAGTCGGGAAGCAGGGGTCATGTGGAAGCTGGGAGCAGGCGGTCATCTGCTCCTGGCGGCCTCACTGCCCGCCAAACCCCGCCTCCCGCTGCCTGGACACATGCCCCGACCCGGACGTGGCGCCAGCGGCTTGAGAACAAGCTTTGCATCCGTGAGCTGCTGACGGACGTTTCAGATTCAAACTGTAACAATACTGTGCAGCCAAGACGGTGAGCATAGTGCAGAATTCTCGTGCAATGCCCACTAGTGTGTCTGCCTGCCACAGATACTTTCTCATCAACAGCCTCGTGAGAAGTGCAGACCCTAGGAAGGTGCTACCACCACGACACACGCTAGAGTTCCCAAGATTCAAGTTGCCAAGTCTGTCTGATGCCTACTTGGGTCTTGCCAGTCTGGACCACCATTTATCTTAGTCTTACCTCTTGGTCAGCTTCCCGCACGTGTCAGCACAAGGTGCCCTTGTCCTTTGAGAGTGCATGAAAAGTCCTTCATTTGTTCCACACTGATGTGAGTGAGCCAACTCCCAGTCTGTTTCCGCCCTACCACGACTTGTGTGGAATTGCTCTCTGTGCCTGCCTTCCTAGCACGTGTGAGCTCCTAGATGTTTATGTCATTCCCTCTGTTAGCAGTTCATCTTTTCAAAAAAAAAAAAAAAAATGGGGCTTCCCCCTCCCCACTCTGTATTTCCCATCACGTCTAAGATAAAGCCTTCTTCTTCAGTGTATCGTAAGACTGGTTAATGATATTCAGTATTACTCTCTTTCTGGCAAATGTATGGAGTATGCAAAATATCTTAGTGAGGTTACCCTCCCTTCCGTGTCTGCGGAAGTGGGCTAGACGGGTTGGAGACCATTGTTCTCTGCCCCAGCTGGGCAACTCCACTCGTCTTTATTGTGGCCGTTAATTTTTAATGTAGTCAGGAAAATGCTGTCACAATACCCAATTACCATCTCCACAGCTCAGGTTGGTCCTAAATTTGTGGAGTGAGCACTACACGTTTTCAAAAGGGGAATATTGATGGCCTTGTGTCTGGGGCTTTTCTTTTAATAATCAATGCTTTTCATTGAGGTCCAAGGACAGAGTGTGCCCTAAGTGAGAGCTTTCATGTGAAGAAGGCAGTACATGAACTATGTAAACAAACACAGTTTATCAAAGAAATGACACTAGTACATCCAGAACAAACGGATACACCCCTAGTTTCTTCTTAATTCACTCCTTGTGTAAAATAAAAGTGTGGTGAGGAGGGTCCCTTAACTTTGAACATTTGGGAACAAAAGCGACCATCTGCCTGGCAGGTCGCCTCCCTCCCGTTTGATCTGTGGCCCGCTTCGGCGCCTCTGCACCCACCCTTCCCTCTTCCCCTTCCTTCATGTGGCGGCCTAGGTGTCCTCTGCACACCCCTGGACTCCTTTGTACACTCACAGTGGCCTTAACACGTTCCATATGTGCGCAGCCTGCTGACTGCAAGGGTCCCCCTTCGTTTCTGTGTTGGCCGCACGGCTCTTCGCTTGTAAGCGCCTCGTCTCTAATAGCTGGTCAAGTCATCGTCTGGGCCAGCAATATCTTCTTACACTCGAAAATACTGTTGACTTGACTGTGCATGATTTTAGGATTTGTTTATACCTTAGAGTGCTTTTACTCTTCTTCTATACCCTCTCTCAGTTTTTATTTGGCAGAAATATGAGAGCTTATCTGTCTTGGGAGGTAGAAGAAAAAAAAAAAACACCAAACAACCTCATACTTTCTTTCAATATCCAGTCTTCAGTCTTACTGTGCAGGAAAAACAAGTTCATAGTAGGCCTCCATTTGAGTGATGTCTGTCATTACGTTTTACTTCCAATGAGCTTACAGTATAGTTATATCATATCTAACACATTTATTCTTTATATCTATGCTAATTAAGTCTATGTGTATACTAAATTAGTGACACGTTTTGGCTAAAGCATCTAAATTACTCATATTCTTTAGCTTTTGGGTCATTTCCTCTTAGTATTGGCTGCTACAATATGCTGATATCATTGATAAGTACCAAATTCTTATCTCCGTTATTTATTCAGGGTATTTCCCCAGTAAATTTTATACAAGCACATTCATGAATAAAAGTGCTATCTAACATAATTCTTGTGATTTCATATTTGTTATTTTCTCTTAACACACTTAACTTTTCACAGTATCTCAGCCTTATACTAACCAGCTAGTCTTTAACCTGATCACCTGTCTCTAGCAGCAAAGCACACAGCATGCTTTATTGGAACCTGACAAATAACATCTAGTGTGAATTGCTTTCCTTGTCATCCAAGGTGTGTCTTTTAGTCACTAAGTTAAACCATCTAAGTTAAACTTCCAAAACTAAATCTGGTGACCCTAAGCATACCTGGGGATCAAGCGTCTGTGCTTTCACCTGACTCTGAAGTTTTCCTTTGACCAGTTGTTCAATGAATGATGAGCCTTAGGTATTTTCCCTCAAATCTGTTTTCCAGTGCTAACAGTGTCCCCTCCTCCCCTGGCTCTGAACCTGTCTTACTCCTATCCCAGGACAGATTTCTCAGTGTCCTTCTAGTGCTACTTTCAGTATAAAATTCTAATTATCAGCACATCAGTAAAAGCCCACAAACTCCATTTGTAACATCTGAAGTTATAGCATCTCAAAATACTCATTTTTTTTTTTTTTGAGTAAATCGTGTGCTCTCTTAGCATGCTTCCAACTCTTGCTCTAGTTTCCGTTCACAACATTCAGATGCACTGCATTGCTGTGAGATTCTCCCCAGGAAGCCTTCCTCCCCGGTGGGAAGTCTCCTCATCTGTGTCTCTGATGCCTTTGGTCCTCCTTCCAGCCCAGCACGTGCCTCAGAGTCTGCAGAGACTGCCATCCACTGCCATCGCTGTCTTCCTCAGCTCGCAATAGCATAGCGGCCGTCAAGTAGATATGCAAGACCCATGCTTAGCAAACAAGTGAAAAGTAAAATGCGCTCATCTCTCTGCCTTTTGACTCTTGAGATGGCCATGACTTTCTGCATTCATTTAAAGGAGAAACTCTATTTGTGTTTGTGCCATTTTGCAAAACACTAAAATATAGTATGTAGGTTTTTAAAACAGCAAAAAGGAGAACCATGTCCCTCCAACACTGAAACACTGAGCTTAGCGGAGTGCGTTTCACAGGAGATGTGACCCAGAGGAAACGAGTGCTCCTGTGGGAGTAAGTGGCAGTTGTGTCCACAGTTGTCCTGAAAACTCCTTTGTAATAAACACTGGGAGTTAGAGTAGAATAGACATGTTTAGCCATCCAAGCATGAGTGAGTGATATCAGGGTTTTAGGTAACTCAGAAATTTCAAGAATTTTTTTTCTCCAAAATAAGCACATAGTCTGTTAATATATATATACACACACATATATGTATATATATATGTATATATATATGTATATATATATATATGTATATATATACATATATATGTATATATATACATATATATGTATGTATATATATATA
The DNA here is from genome assembly GCA_036346955.1 of Dipus sagitta. Taxonomy (NCBI): domain Eukaryota; kingdom Metazoa; phylum Chordata; class Mammalia; order Rodentia; family Dipodidae; genus Dipus; species Dipus sagitta. The sequence continues at coordinate 5,812,896 of CM070787.1, forward strand.
TATAATGACTATGTTTGTGGTTAAGGCATTTTCCTGAGAAGCCTAAGGACCAAGGTTGGACTCTCCAGGGCTCACATAAGCCAGATACAAAAGGCGCACGCGTCTGGAGTTCAGCTGCAGTAGCCGGAGGCCCTGGTGCGCCTATTTTCTCTATCTGCCTCTCTTTCTCTCTCCCAATAAATAAATAAAATATTTTTAAAGACCTCATCATTTATATAAAAGGTGTGGTTGAAACAAGCCAAAGGAAATGCCACTATTGAATGCTATCAACATATTTGATTTTTTTTTTTTAATGGCCTGCTGGTTCAAGGATGATTTAACTGACTAAAATTGGATAGACCTCTTTTACTGAGCCGCTCTCTAAGGCCAATCATTCCAGAAGTCAGATAGAAAATAGTTTTGGATCATTTACATGTTTCTCTATACTGCCTGGAAAAATCATTTATAAATCTTTCTTTTCCCAACTAAAGACCATGGGAGATTCTTAGGTCCCTCAAGCACTGGTGGATTAAAATTACTCTGAGAGTTTTGAATTTAAAGCTACCTAATTTGTTGCTTTCTCCTGTCTTGGACACCCCAGAATAATATTCTCATTCAGGGGTGATTCTCCAGGGCCCGTGGGCTCGTCACTCTCCTCCCTTCCGTGAGCTCAGGCCCTGCCTCAGCCGTACTGGTGCTGCCCCTGTCCTCAGGAGCTGGCCTCAGATAGAACTAGTGCAAGGGGAAATGCCAGTTCAGACGGGCATGTCGGAAATTGAGGAATGACTATAACTAGAAATACCATTACCTTTAAAAATAGTGAAAAGCTTTTTGTTTGATTTTCTTCTGAAAAGCAAGTAAACAAAAGGGAGCCCCGACTTCACTCTTTAGCAGATTTTTCCCTTCTGCATCGTCAGAACTCCCCATTGCTGGCTCTCCCACTTCTGGGAAGCCCTCATGGTCTCCGTTTGCCTCAGTCTAGTGCACAAGTAGTTCCAGAGCTGTTTGCTGAATCCCAGACTCATAATTCTCTAATTATAACAAACTTAGCTTGCACCTTGGTAGTTTGTTTATATCTTTATTTATTTGAGAGCGAGTGAGGGGGTGCCGATAGAGAGGGAGAGAATGGGCACTCTGGCCACTGCAAACGAACTCCAGACACATGTGTCACCTTGTGCATCTGGATTATGTGGGTTCTGGGGACTTGAACTTGGGCAACTAAGCACCTAAACTGTGAAACCATCTCTCCAGCAAACTGGTAGTTTTGATGTAGACTACAATAAACTAATTGATAGTATGACTATTTATACAACTAACTTTTTGTACTTAAAATTCTACTTAAAATATTTTGGGGGGGGCTGGTGAAAAGGGTTAGTGGGTAAGAACGCATGTGCTATGCAAGCATGAGACTGAGTTTGATTCCCAGCACCCACATCCAGAGATGAGCATGGCTGGGCATGCATGAACCACCAGTGCTGAAGGGGGCAGTGGAGGCAGGAGAATTGCTGGTGCTCACTGGTCAGCTGGTGTAACCAAAACTCCAAGTGTAGTGAGAGATTTTGTTTCAAGAAAATAAGGCAGAAAAGCAGTAAAGGAGTGATGCAGGATTTTGGGGTCCGGGGTGTAATTCTGTAAAATCCAGTATATCCCAAGCCTCCGAACCCCAACTTTCAGTTCTATATCAGATTTAGTAAAGAATTATAAAAAGATCTCCAAGAGGGGTAAATTATAACTATGAGGTTAATTATAGGGAGAATTTGGATCTAGGGGAAGGCCAGCTAAAAGACTCAAGCCAGAAGGGAATCCCCTGATCACTGCCCAGTTGGAAAGGTGGCTGTGTGTGTGTGTGGGGGGGGGGGGTATGGAGAGCCTTCACAGAGAAACCTTCCATGAAAAAGCCTGATTTTTCCACCTTTTTTTGTCGATTTTGATAAGAGTAGTCCAGCACCGGTGAGCTGACCCAGGTAGGATTTCCAAACCTCGCTCCCCCCATCCCCTTGAATAGGGTTGATACGCCTGGATGGCCACATTGGTGAGGATTCGGCTGAAAGGCAGATAACTCTTTTGCTTCATTCTTAAATAAATGTACTAGTCTGTCAAGCAATGTATTTTAAGGGGAAGAACAAAACCTTGAAAAACATATGAACAGTAAGATAATAACCCACAGCCCAGCAAGAGACACTTCAAAGGGACACAGCGGAGGAGTAAGAAAACACAGACCGCAAACTGCTCTGCTCTTTCTGCATGCATGCGTGGTTGCCACCCTCTCAGAAACAGGAGTCTCCCGGCACAAGGACGAGGGCGTTAGCAGTGCCCCCGGCTCCGGAGGGGCCTTGCGGGCCACGGGCAGCTTCTGCCCACTGGGCCAGCTCTGACATGGCATGGTAGTCAACGATGCCAAACAGAACCTTCAGTTGTTTTTTTTTTTTTTTTTTTTTAATACTCAAAGTGACTAGTAGCAATGATAATCTTTGAGGTGATGGATAAACCAGCTTCCCTGATGTGCTCATCATACACGGCGTGATTATACTGAACTGCCACATTGTTCCCTACGGATGTGTACAGTTGCCAGGTGTCAGTTAAAAATATTTAAAAAATGAATTTTAAAAATTCTCTTCTACCCCAAATTCCTTACGCTTCACATTTTCTACTTGAGAACCTTCATAAGTTTTCCTGGATGTATTTGCAGATGTTTCAACTGAAATGTCGTTTTAGCTCCAAGTCAAATGCCACTTCCCTGTGAACAAGTCACAGTGCATATCAATATTAATTTAGTTATATTAAATGTCATAGGCTTCATTATATTAACCTAACAGCCAAGAAAAACATATGCTCTTTCCTCATTCTTTAACATATTTGTATGAGGAAAAAATGTGCAGATTTCTTTCTATGAAGAGCATTACATTGTTAATGAAAATATTTTACTTCTGTTGTGGTTTAATTTGATTTGAAATGAGCAGCTGTTTCTTCTGAAAGTATATAATAACCAAATATTTGAGTCATAGGGTAGTTCTAGAACATACAACTCTCCATTGCACCTTGTTTTTGTTTGATCAACAATTTAACGAAAGGTTTAAACATTATAAACAATATTTACCCACCATCATTTAGTCATTGGCAAGATTATTGTAAAAAATAAAAGGCAAGAAGAAAATATATGAAAGCAGTAGTTCCTTCACAGTGATGTTTTACCAACGGTGCCTTATGAAACGTTAGAATCACAGGCAGATGTTTAAATTTAACTGCTAATTAGTTTAAGGCAATGCACAGCCGTGGAAAAAGCAAAGAGAAAAAGTTGAATGGGATTTGGCACTTTCTCTTTACAGTTGGCTCCTTAGCATTTCAGGACTGAGGGCCTGTGCAAACACTAACTGGCATTGCGTGTTCCCTGGATATTACATGCAAGTTGCCCCTTGGAGCTCCGCGTGGGGCCCGGGTCTCACAGTGGTCTCAGTTCCTCACTCCCACTGTGGGCAGTACTTTTAGGCTATTCCACAAGATTAGTCCGCCATGCAAGAGCGGCCAGGCTCTTTCTCCTACACTGAGCTTCGGCAGCTAGGAAAGTAACGGCATGTTGCTACTTTGACAGCTATCAGGAGACCCCAACTTAGTTTTCCTTCCCTTAGCTCATTCAGGTTGGTAGGATCAAACTACAAGCTTCCAGAGGAGGGCGCTGGTGACACCAGAACAAGCCCCTCTTTATCCTTTAAGACAAAGCTGCTCTTTTCAGTTGTGAGTTGGAGAATTATTAAAAGACAAACGCAAAACTATACCCTCTCTTAAAACATAAGTCAGGACCCAGACGAGAGTACCAGGATCAGAAGTGTATATCTAACTTGCAGGGAATTCATGTGCCCTGAACAAGGTAAATAAAACCATTAAATATGACCCTCACAGACTGCAAACAACTGCCTATTGTATAGCGGAGCCACACAGGGGGAAGTCATCTGAATGTTACCAAATGTTTTGATTTCTGTAATAAGGGGCCTTTCTCGACTGTTTTAGGATAGCCATTTACCCTGTGTTCTGGAAGGCTGTAGCTGATGTGGTGTAGCTATTCTGGGTTCCATATTTAGTGAAAGGCAGGTCTCCCCGCAGTCAGTACATCCGGCAGCTGCCCATCCTCTCGGGAAGGTATTTTCGTTGTAGAATTTTCTTTCTTTGGTGGAATTCTGCACAGCTCTTGTTTGGCATGGGCCATATTTGGATTTAATTTGTAGCTCAGGGAGTTTTTCCTATTAGTGCAATAGGTCCCAAGTGATGAAAGTAGTTTACTGGGCTGGAGAGATTGCTTAGCAGCTAAGGTGCTTGCCTGCAAAACATAAGGACCCACGTTCAATTCCCCAATACCCACGTAAGCCAGGTGCACAAAGTGGCGCATGCGTCTGGAGATCACTTGCACCCATGTGCGTGCTCTCTCTCTGCCTCTCTTTCTCTGTCAAATAAATAAATAAAATATCTTTTAAAGTAATTTACAGAGAGAATTGAGCTTTTGGTACAGGTATTTTGTTTTCAGAGGTAAATGAAGGTAAAGTGACTGATTCACAGAGCTGGCATTTCATTGTTGTGCTTGGGTGCTTAGTAATGAAATGTGATGACACTTTACCACTGAAGTAAGCTGGAATATAACAGTAAAAGGAAAATGGGAAATAATAAGCTATTGTAGATAAATTTTTTTTAGGCAGAAAATTCAGTGTATAACAATGACCAATAATGGGAAAATGCAATCAGACTAAAAAATACTGTTTAGCTGAGTTCGAACTTTAAGCAAAAATTTTCACTCACAAAACTGGGAGGACACATTATACGTAGTCCTTCCCACTATTTATCTTTTTGTGTACTGACTGACACCTTTAATTAGTAATTATAGGCTCTTTAGGGCATTCTAGATCTCATTTTGGCTAGCACCTCTGTGGTAGCTACACTGATGGGTCCATATCACCCTCTAGTGGCTATATTGTTTAGTGACTCAAAACTTCATATTCCTACAACTTTGTGCAAGAATAATGAATGTTTCCTGTGAATTAGGTTGTTGTAGCTTTGAAGAGTTTAATAATTGTAATATAACTTACGCAGTTTTGTACAACGTGAAGTGTAGAGTGGTATTTTTGTGCCAGCGCAGTGTGAATCTAACAGGGTACTCACATGTCTAGTGTCAGTTCAATATGAGAACTGATCTTTCCTGAACCCTCACTTTACATACAGTGATAGAATCAACTAGAAAATTTTCCTCGGGTGATTTCCTTGATAGGAGAGTGGAGAGGATTTTTGTGAGTCTGCATGTTTTTCCCCCCTATGAGTTAAATTACTAGTGTTTGGAAGGAGAAAGGACAGATGAAGAGCAGTGACTGGATTGCTCAAGGAAAAAAAAAAATCCAAACTATTGTTTGAAGTGTTATAAATTCTCTCAACAACTATAGTAATATACTGTGTCATGGAATAGCTTCCTGAACAAAGCCAAGGTGATGTTTAAATCAATGGGATGGTTGTTAATTACACTTAGTACTGTCAAAATAGTTCCAGACGTCTTTAGCTGGCCACTCAAGAAAATATAAATGATAGTAAGTATTGAAGATTAGAAGATAATTATATCTTAATTGAAAACAATATAGCTAAGTGTCTGGATGGATATATAGATAGCTGCAGAAGACACTTGGCAGTGACAGATTCAAGATTTGCCATTCCAGCTGGACATGGCAGACTGCGAGGCTCCCATGTGAACTGTTCCCAACGTCTGGTTAGTATTTGCAGATTGGTCAGCTAGCTCTGAAGTTGCGCATAATAGACAGCTCAGTGTTTTCACCTCAAGGGGTCTGCTACTGCCTACTCTGTTGACCATTATCTTTCTTCTTGAATACAATTTTGGCCGCAGCTCATGGGCTACACAAGTATATATGAACATGAGCGTCCACGGTGCCTTAGATACACCTTCCATAATGCTACGAAGCCTGATTCTACGTGTGTAGAAAACCGCATCCGTGTGTCTGTCCACAAGGGACACGTCCATCTCCAAGCTATGACTCACGTGAGGATGAAGTTTACTCTCACTAATGTCTATGAACATTTTGTTTACTTTTTGTTTATATTGTACTACCTAGCGGCCAGTAGAAGAAAAGACACAAATGTCTCTAAACAGAGAGTGTTTGGCTCTTTAAGTGAACCAGTGCTCACTGGTTTTCTTTCCAGTTATTTAATCAACTTAAGAAATTACGCATGAAGAGAATTTGGAATTAGTTGAGCATCCTGAAGCAAGGAAGGCTAGTAATTGCTTATGGTTTGATAAGAACAGCTACCTTTAAGACTTCTTAGTCGTGACTTGATATTAAAAGGGGATTAGGTTCTTTAATCTTGTAAGGATTCTTTGACCTCGTGTCCCCAGGGTTTTGATTTTCAAATTAGCATTCTGGTTTACAGACTTCACTCAAAAAATTAGTGTGGAAAAAAAGAGACATTATTTTGGAGTGCTTATATGAAGGAGAAGAGTGAACCATTACGTGGTTCAAGGACCTTTCTTACACCAGCCTGCTGGCCTCTGTACCCCACTGTTTACACACTTCTTCATTGCTGGATTTGCCTCTGTGTCACCCAAAGACTGACTCAGCTCGTGCCTGATGAGTTGCTCTTCCTCTAAAGGAAGATGTGCTCAGTGCTGAGCCCAAGTACAATCACTTTGGAGAGGAACAACGGGGGAAGTTTACTTCTGACTGGCATATATCTGAAGAGAGTAAAAATGCTTTAGTAACCCTGGAAGAAATGCAGTTGTCCATCTCTGTATGTGACCAGGTGAATTAAGTATGTCTTACCACCGATTTGTTCTTGCTGAGGATGATATTTATGGGCTAAAATCTCAGGGCCTTTGATCATGGCCATGTGATATGTATTTTCTTTTTAAAAGGAAGCATCAGCTGGTATGCCGGGGTGACTGGGAGACCTCATACACTCCATGTAATTAGAGATTGAGCGTACACTACTGCAAGCTCACCTGAACTTCGTGTATTCTAGAAAACTTCCTATAGCAGATTCTAGTCCCTCTCTAATACCACACAACCCCAACTGTGTGGAGACATGTGCAAAGACCGGGACTGCAGTTTTTCTGAGGGACATCCAGTCACTGAACTCTGAGGTCCCTCCATGAGAGTTAGGACCGGCAGTAGCTGGGGCATTTTGGGCAGCAGATGACCTTGGTGAAAAGTCTTCTTTCATATGTTTTTGTGAGAGAAATATATTTTTCAAAATAAAGATTATCGGGAACAAATTAACCTAAGAATTTGTGGTTTGGTAGACATTGAGGAATAATTTCAGTCTGCATTTCCCTAATATTGGGATTGGTTTGAAATAAAATGCTCTGTTTTGTGGAGAGTTTTTTTTTTTTTTTTTTTGTGACAGAAGCACACTTCTTAACTGTTGGAATTAATCCAGGTTTCTTTTAGTAATAACACTTTGCGATTTTGGTGACTGATATATTTGAATCCAACTGAGGGTGAGGGTAGAGAGAAAAGAACTGAAAAGTAACTAAGTTTCATTTAATTAAAATGGTTATCCTTTATGCACATTTTTGTATGTATGGATGGAAAACTCACTATTTCCTTGAAACTCTTCAAGTAATTTTGGCATACCATATAGAACAATAAGTAACATCATGCTAGCATAAAACAATTATCTTTTACTACAGGAAGAATCTATATCTGAGTTAACTTTCCTCTCTCTCGACAACTTGAGCTTTACGTCATAGTTTTTCTCTACCAACAAGATAGGATAAAAGCACACCATAATTTTAGAACAGTGTCCTTTAGGGAACCGAATTCTTGTCTGTGAAGGCAACAAGAGATTGGGCTTTGGAGCAGGACGCGTGTATTTCTGAGGAATAAAGGTGCAGACTTATGGCCAGTGCTCATCTTTGTGAAAAGCTTTAAAGTGAATTTCCCAGCTCATGCTGGCTTCCTAGAACAATTCCTTGTTTGCTCTTCCAACCCTAGGAGTTGGTCACTTCAGGATGGCTCATTCAAGACAAAATAGCACATTGGAGGCAATACAGTGAAAGCTTGGTTTGTTTTTTATTTTTTATTTTTTCTTTTTTTAATTAGTTACCCAAGACTTTTGCATGTAACTCTTAAGTGAGGAGGAAAAAATATTCAGGTTGGAGGCTAAGTTTTCCTCTGCTCAGTCCAAAAATCCTTATTTCTGTGCACATAAGACATTGTAGATAAGAGAAGATATGTTTACACTATTATAACTGAACTGATTTCCCAGAAGGTATTTTTCTCCTCACATTAATTTTCATGAAAAATTGCATTTTTGAAGCCAAAATCAAAGATTTATCTTTTACCCTCATTCTCTATGAAACTAAAGTTAAATAAGACTGTGGTATAATTGAGAAGGATATAAAACACTGGGGTTTCCTTTACTAAGTCAGTTTGGCAACAGCATTGAGCAAATTCAAAGTATACTGGCCAAGAAAAGTGTGTGCAATTGAGTTAACAGCTAGGAGGCAATAGTGCGACATGCCTGTGGGTACCAGACATTCTTGTTGAACCAGACAGCTAAAATTTGGTCCTGCACCATAACCCACGTCTCCACCAGGCAACAACAAGAACACACATTTTAATGTGCTGCTGCAAGCCAGATATAATCCTCACCAAAGACAATTAACTCCTTTGCCAGAAATCTGGGTAGTTTAAAGCCTGAGAGTCACTTAAGTGGCATAAAACCTAAATTCATTTCAGTGTGAAAATGAGATAGTAATTGCTCAGTGCTGGTAGGACGCATGAGCTGAAAAGTGTATGGCTGCTAAGTGACTTTGACAGCCTGAAATAAGATCTGTTGAGGTTAGACTAAAGTGCACTGTCTAGGAAATCTGAATTGTTTCTGATCAATGCAGAGATAATTTTATAGTGTTTGGATTTGCTGATTAAAAAATTATTGTACTCACTCTATAGAGCTTAGGAAATGTGTGAAAATATACAGAATAAAATACTAGGTGACCATTTCATGTCACTCAAGGAAACTTTATGAAATTTTACTATGTTTTCTTTGGATCTTATATGTACGCACAGTTGCATTTAAAAGTATATATAAAACTTGTATCATCATATATCTGAATTGATTTCTTTTGTTATTCCTGTTTCCTTCCATAGTCTTCAAAGAGAAAGTGTTTAGATGCTTAATATTCCATTTGTCTGGACAAATCAAAATATATTCACTATCCTTTCTTCATGTATATTACTTTGTATTCATTTTGAGTATAAAGAATATTTAGCATAAAATATTCATATCTTTGTTTCAGGGGGATGCTTTTTTAAAGTATTTTAATGTGGAACATGACTATAAGAACTACCACAGATTGGTTGTATTTTTATCAGGTGACCCCCTTTGTCCCCTCTCCAATGCCCCCATTCTACTGAGGGCTTTCCTCCGCTGGGATATATATAATCACTATGGGGTCATGAATCACCTGTGGGTTTGTGTTGGGAGCACAGTGCCCCACATTATGCCTTCCCACCCAGTGGGCCTTACATTCTTTCTTCTCCTCTTTCACAATGTTCCCTGAACCTTGAGAACCTGGTAGATCTCTTCATTTAGCCAAAGAGCAGTGGAAGCTCTCTTTGGGGGTTATGACCTTCTAAGCCATAGGCTTCTCCCTTGGGTTTCAGTATATAAAAAAAGTACCCAGTACTTTTTATTTCTAAATGTCAAAGTATTCGTTAAACAATGCTCCAATCTTTGACCATGGAAGGTTTAAAGGGTACATTTTCTTTATTTTAGTGAATTCATTTCCTTTTAAGGAAAGCATTATTTTTATTTATTTTCATGTGTTTGTTGTATGTGCTTGCACATTCAGTGTGGTCTCTTGCTGCTGCAAATGAATGCCAGATGCTTGTGCCTTTTTTTTTTTTTTGTGTCTAGCTTTTTGTGGGTGGTAGACAGTCAAACCTCTAGGCAGGCTTTGCAAGCATGCACCTTTAATTCTTTACATTCTTAAAAAATTCTCACCTTGCTTTCAGTAATTAGTAGGACATGATTTTTGTTCTGCTTCATTGTTGATGAAAGTAGAACTGGAAAAACCAAAAACACAAAAAGACGTGGCAATAGAGGGCAAGGGTTGAGAGATGGGGGAAATAAGCAAAGAAAAGGAAAATGGAGAGTTAGAAACCCAGTTCAGAGAAAATGTCGGTTCCTGATTGTAGGGAAACCATCCACTGAGCTTGGTTTGTGTGCAAGGTTCGTTGACCTTCCTTCCCAGGGTCATCTACCACTCTGTTATTAGAAGGGAATTTTTAAGTGCATCTCATTTCAGGATTAGGTTTTCCCCAGAGAAAGGAAACTACCCTTTAGTCTCAGTTTGGCATACAAGCAACTTGGTTCTGGTTCTGTGTCGTCCCATCCCTCTTCGAAGATGTTGCTACATGCCAGGGAGCGCTCTGCTCCTCTGTTCACTCCCACACGGTTAAGGAGACTTTATAGCTAAGCAAAGAGATTGGAAGAAAAGTAGGTTTGCAGCTTTTTATGAGAGAAGAAAAATTACAGCTATTACCTGCCATATTAATTAAAGTTTTAGTGTTTTTAAACTAGAGTTGATTGGTACAAAAAACTCTATTTCACAGATAAGGGGATATTTCTTTAAGGAGTCTATTGCAACCATTTTTGATAACTGAAAATACAAAAGATGCCCCAAATAGCTCAGCAGCTAAAAGTGCTTGCTTAAAAACACAAAAAGAGACATTTGGTACTGAAAATTCTGGAAACAGCCAAATAATAAAGTTTAGTGAATAAAAAGTAAACTATATGTGACAAATGCATTTTAAATGACGTGAAATAGCTATAGTTCTTGTAGTAGTAAAAAAATAGAAAGATTTTGTTATATGCCTGCCTTGATGGAGGGATAAAGTTATTACTAGAAGTGTATATAATTATTTAGAGTAAGGAATCAATAAATGTCAATTAAAATATACATATAAAGGTAACAACTAGAAAAAATTCAAAATAATTATCTGAACACAATGCATAAAATAAATACCTACTAATAGTGTGCTATATTTTGAAACCATATCACTTATGTCAATGTGTATAAATTTGATAAATATTTTATTGAATCAATTTTCAGATTAGGCAATAAAGCCACTGTGCAATACAATTACAGATCACTACTAAAGCAACATAATTCTAAAGGTTGCACATAAATGAGGCACATAGGTATATGAGGTTAATTTTGAAATATTGCAAATATCTCAAAATTTTAAACTAAATTGGTAAATTTAGATTAAAATCAATTACATTAAGTAGAACAAAGGAAGAACAAAGAGTGGATATTTTTTTGTAGTTAGAAAGATAAGAAGAAAAGCTATTTCCACTTCACATTAACCACAACTAAATTAGATTCTGTGTGCAGAGATAGGCTGGAGAAAATGTGATGGGTTTAGAATGAGGGTACTACATTTTTCTCTACTCTCATTTCTACTATTACTGTAACTGTGAATAATAATAGCATGAAGAAATTTCTTTTTTAAAAAGATCTTATTTTTATTTATTTATTTATTAGAGACAAAGAGGGGGAGAGAGAGTGAGAATAGGTGCACCAGGGCCTCTAGCCACTGCAAACGGACCCCAGATGAATGTGCCACCATGTGCATCTGGCTCACGTGGGATCTGGAGGAACGAACTAGGGTCCTTGGGCTTCACAGGCATGCACGTTAAGTGCTAAGCCATCTCTCCAGCCCCAAGAAATTTCTTATATCGAGGGTGGATTATATATTTGGAAATCTAAGGTATATAGCCCCCAACTCCCTTACTGCTAAAAGTTAGATATTTGTTAAAGATTTTGAGACACGTATTTTCCACTAAGAATTTGAAAGTCATTACCATAAAAATAATTTTAGCTTTGTGGTTCAACAGAAATTGTTGGGTTCGTGCCCGTCAGATAGTCACCACTGATCTGTTACCGTCTGCTGGTAAGTATTTATCCTCTCCTCTCTGTTTTCACAGCAATATGAGAACTGGAGGCCCAACCAGCCAGACAGTTTCTTCTCAGCTGGAGAAGATTGTGTTGTGATCATTTGGCATGAGAACGGCCAGTGGAATGATGTTCCCTGCAATTACCATCTCACCTATACCTGCAAGAAGGGTACAGGTAAGGATTACCTTGCTCATGCCCGCTGAATTTAATCTGCATTTCAATTACCAGCAGATTCAGGAAGAATCGGTTTCATTCTTTGAGGTACAAACTACCTATGTCAGCCATTTCTTGTTGCTCAAGGATATATTACTCTTGAAACATAATTTGGAAAGTTTGTTTTTAGTACTATTCTCACCTTAGATTTCACATGCTTAAGATAAAATGATGGCATTTGGTAGGAATACTGTCTAATAGTATTTTTTAAAAGATTTATTTATTTTCATTTATATACTTAAGTCAGAGAGAGGGAGAGAGAAAGAAAGGGAGAGAAAATGGGCATGCCAAGGCCTCAAGCCACTGCAAATGAACTCCAGACGCATGTGCCACCATGTACATCTGGCTTACTGTGGGACCTGGAGAATTGAACCTGAGTCCTTAGGCTTCACAGGCATGCGCCTTAACTGCTAAGCCATCTCTGCCCAATACTTTTTTTTTTTAAAGAAAAACAAATACAGTCTAATGACTCGTAGATCTTTTTATTTTGATGAGAATTGTTAGCAAATATTATGGTATATTGTAAAATAACTATCAACATAGATGGAGAGGATGCATTTGGCTCATGACAAGTACCTCGGTACCCAGAGGTGCCAGAACGGAGAGCTGCTGCCCTCCATCCCAGGCCGCTTGTCCACAGCAGTCTTTGCCCACTGCTTCCCTCGTCTTTGCTAAGTACGGGCTTTTGAAGTTTTTAAGCATTCCCTGAGAAGCTTATGCTATGCTTATACCCCTTGGGACAAAACTGTCACCCTATGCTTGTTGCTGAATACCTTCTACATCCAAGAGAATCAGAAGTTTCAGGATGATAATTTCTTAGATAATCTTAAACAGAAAAAAAAAAAGTCAGCTGATTTGTGTTTGGTTTATCATTGGATGATATAGTTGAATATTTATAACATGTCTACAGACTTTGTCCCCAAGCAAGTCATGATTCCACAGAGTTTTAGCATTGCATTTGAAAGTACTAACGCATGGCTATGTAGACAAGAGCACCCCTAGGAAAAGTGAAAACCGAAAGTGCAAGGTATGAAACGCACTAGATCTGTCACGGACATAAAAATAAAAATATCCACTTCATAAATGTCGTAGGAAAGATGCAAACACCAATAAATTGTATTAGGAAAAAGAGAACCCCAGTAGCTCAAGCCCTGATTTGGGGTGAAGCTGAGCTGTTACCAGTGACCACTCTGCTACGCTCTCGTCCAAGGTAGACTTTTCTCTCAATGCACTCTCCGCACAAGAAGCTCTCCTCACTGTGCGCTTCCTCAGCACTGCCGCATGGAACTGGGAAAAATAGCGAATCAAGTCTTTGCTGTTTTCCTTTTCCTGGTATAACAAGTCTTTGATCAACTGTTTGTCTTTATCCAAATGTTATGTTTTCTTCTTAGATGTCCAAATGGTTCCCAGAGTCTGATTTTTCTCTTATGGCTCAAACATTGTCATATGCCCTACGCTATTTCTTCCTACATAGCACAGTGTCTCAATAGAAGCACTGTTGACATTTTGAGTCCCCCAAATTAATTCTTTCTAAAAATATCTTATTTATTTATTTATTTGAGAGAGAAAGAGGGAGAGAATGGGCCCTCCAGGGCCTCCAGCCACTGCAAACAGACTCCAGATGCGTGTCCCACCTTGGTCTATCTGGCTTATGTGGGCACTGGTGAATCAAACCTGGGTCCTTAGGCTTTGCAGGCATGTGCCCTAACCACTAAGTGATCTCTCCAGCCCCCAATAATTAATTGTTCTTGTGGCCCAATTCGTTGATAACATTGGCTATCTTTTCTACCTGCTGCTTACTGCATACCAGCAATAGAACCCCCTCCAAAACTTGTCTGCAATGTATCAACCAAAAATGTTGGCACACAGTCCGTATGTAGGGTATAGTGAAGGGTGAGAGACAAATTCGCTCCAGGTCAAGAACTTCAGGGCTATTGCCAAAAGAGATTCACAGTGTAATATGATGCCTTCTATTTGCCAAGGAAATGAGTCTTATAAAATGTATCTACCTCACTAAGGAAGAAATTAGTTCTATTATCAATCCTCTGGAGGAATTTTATGAGTGTTCACAGGCTTTGTAAAATGTAGTCTTTTGTCCCTTCACAGAACTGGAAGACTCCGGACACAAGTAGTCCTGCTTTTCATGTTATTCAATCCGTGTAGGGTTGTAGTATATAGAACTGAATATATTGAAAAGTAAAACACCTACCTCTGTATTCCCCATATATCCTTGGAATATTTTGTGACTTCCTCCCAATCCCGTTTATTTATTCCCCAAATTCTTGCCAGAGGTAAGAACTTGGACCCCTGTGGTAGTACCCTGAATGAACACAGCATTTGGCTTTGAAGCATTTGTGAGCTTCACTGTGTGATGCCGTACCTGTTCTGCTCCTGCTCTTCCTGTTCAGCATTTTGTTTGTGAGAAATAACTGTGTTGATGCATGTAGCCCCATGTTCTCTGTGTTTGCTGCTGTGTAAGTATTTTCATCAGACGATTCTGTGTTTTATTCATATGTTCTGTCAGTGGACATTTGGGTCATAGTCTGTGTTTCTACTTTGTAAATAATGTTTGTGTGAAAATCCTTCAGCTTATTCCTGGTAGATTTTTATGGGTTCCTGTAGAGTGTGTTCCCAGTAGTGAAGCTGGAGAGTCATAAGATACATGTGCCACCAGACTGAGTAAAAAGTGCCACCTTGTTTCCCAAGCTGATTGTCCCAGTTCAGTTTTATCAGCAACGTGCTCTATCACTCGACATCGTCTCATACACTTTGATATTATTTGGCTTTGAAATTTTTGCCAACCTGTTAGGTATCAAATGTTGCCTCTTATGACTTGACTTTCATTCTCCCTGGATCCTTACTTTTGAATACCTTGTCATGTGCATACAGGTCACTTCTGGCTCATCTTTGGCAACATTTTCATTTATGCCCTTTCCTTATTTTTGAAAATTGGTTGCTTATGCTGGTTTTTTGATATTTTAAAATATTTTTATTTTTATTCCCTTGATAGGTAGATTGCAAAAATCTTTTCCTGGTTTATAATTTGTCTTCATTCAGTCTTATGACTTTTTGATACAGAACACTTATCTTTGTTGAATTTTTTTGACAAACTGTTTTGTGTGTCTTTGCAAATCTTAAGAACTCTAAAGGTGCAAAGATACTTGGTATTGTTTTCTAAATGTTTTATCATTTTCCCTGTTACACTTGTGTGTTTTCACTGTCTTAAGTTGATTTTCCATGCATTCTGCAAAGTTGGGATGCAAATATATTTCCATGTAAATACTCAGTTGTCTCTGTTTCAAGACTACACTGCTGTGCTGTGTGGTTTTTCTGCATTGCCAAGCATATGTGTGTGGATCTAATTCTAGTCTCTTCCTACCCTTGACATTACAATACTCACTGAATTGTTTTAGCTATTTTATACTCTTCATATATAAATAGTGGCATCATCAAAGACATCATACAACTCTTTCCTCACAATGATAAAACAGCTTCAAATTTGTCAGTAGAATACAGAATCACACATAATGAATAGTATAGTTGATAATTTTAACATTGTATGTCACTTTAGTCTCATTCTATTTGATACATACTATTATGTAAGACTTAATACAGGCTTTTCATTTTACAACACAAGCAGTGTGCAGGGACAGGTTGGATCAAGCAAAAGTAAATTATAGGAACTAAATATTTAAGCTAAACCCCAATTCACCATTATAAAACAACATAGCTACATATAGCCTTCTAATACATAAGTAACTTTAACTTTAAAATTTAAACTTTTGAAGATCAGATACTTAGCCTGTTGATATTAGAGTTTTCATTGTAATTTAAAATTATAGCAAAGTACTCTAAGCTTAACACTTTAACCAAAACACAATTTAAAATGACATAATCTAAGCTTCAAAATAGGCTAAACCTCAACTTAGTGTTTCCCTTAGCTGTTTGAATTTTACAAAGGCACATGGTATAGGAGAGATAGAGGGAGGGAGAGAGAAAGATTCTAAAGAAAGATATTTATTGTGATTCTCATATTAATTGAAATACTCACATTCCTTGGAACTAACCCAATTTGCTCTTCCTTAGTTGCTTGCGGCCAGCCCCCTGTTGTAGAAAATGCCAAGACCTTTGGAAAGATGAAACCACGTTATGAAATCAACTCTTTGATTAGATATCACTGTAAGGATGGTTTCATTCAACGCCACCTTCCAACCATCCGGTGTCTCGGAAATGGAAGATGGGCCATGCCTAAAATAACCTGCATGAACCGTAAGTGGTCCTTTAGAAAGAATGGACATCCGTGCCCTTACAGCTACTAGACGCCTACATTTTACGGCTGACCTATCAGTAGATTAGGGTATGGAGCAAGTAATGTTGTTGTGTTTTCTTTCTTTCTTTCTTTCCTTCCATGTAGCATCTGCATACCAAAGGACTTATTCTAAGAAATACTTTAAAAATTCTTCATCTACAAAGGACAATTCAATAAATACATCCAAACATGATCATCGTTGGAGCCGGAGGTGGCAGGAGTCCCGGCGCTGATTCCCTAAACTGGCGAACATGTGTTAACATCATTTCAGCCAAAGTCCTAACTTCCTGTGCCTTTCCTATCACCTTGAGAAGTATTATCAGTTGGTTTGGAAGATTTTTTTTTTTGGGACCGTCATCAGGTCCTTTGAGGTTTGCTGTGCTCACAAAACATTTTATATGAAAGAATTGGCATTCAAAAAAAAAAAAAAAAAAAGAGAGAGAGAGAGAGAGAGAGAGAATAAAGTGGAAGAAAATAAGGGAAGAAAGTAATTTCCAGCCTAATTTCTTTAGTTTCGTTTGCCTCCAGTGCAGACCATTTGTTAATGCATCCCAGCCTACTGTACTATTTAAAAAAGCTCAATTTCAGCACTGATGGCCATGTAAATAAGATGATTTAATGTTGATTTTAATCCTGTATATAAAACACACCATCACACCGAGTTCAGCATATTTAATGACCGCCACGGAGCTTTCGCGGTCTTTAGTCTTCGGTTCCGCTGCTTTTCTATAGTTTGCTTAGGCTGGAAAAGGCTTCCCTTACCCTTTGCCTGTCAGTGTGACTGAGGAGGGCATTTTCTGGACAAATAGCTAACAGAGTCTTGCAGGTGGCTGTCCCCACCTCCGCCACAGGGGCAGCTAACTTCCTGGCACGAACCTTGCCTGCTGGGATCCTGACAGAACCAGACACTTCGCTGTGGACTTCTTCTTGGCTGAACCGCTTCTTCACTTATGAGAAAGGCCTGAATGGAGGACTTTTCTGGGACCAGGAACATTGCTTTTTAGGGATCAAAGTGCTAATTATTAACTCAACCAGGTCTACTTTTCAATGGCTTTCATAACACTAATGTTGGCGAGATTACAGGTCAAGACATTTCAAATGCATATAGACCAAGGGCTCTGGAGGGTGGGGGATTCTTAAAACAATGCCACCCATGCAAAAAATAATTTTGTACATATAACCATTTTAATCTTTTATAAAGTTTTAAATGTTCTTGTATGAATGCTGCAGCTGTGAAGCATACATAAATAAATGAAGTAAGCCATACGGATTTAATTTATTGGATGTTATTTTTCCCAAGACCTGAAAATTGATATAGTTTGCTAGCTACTTTTCAGGGTTAGCTGTTTTTTACTTTCCTCACACACTTTGGAACCCTAGAATATAGATACTTCGCCCCTGATTCCATAATGTGGTGGATAGACTGCATCAAGTGTTTATTATGAAGAGTGGAAACGTGTATAGCTTTCAGTAAGTGGTGTTTTCCCCTTCTATGCAAGAATGTAAGTGTAGACGTAGCGTGGACATCTCTTCCTTTTAAGTGGAGTGTATTTGTTGAAATTTCTGCTTCTCTCCCCACATCATTTTCTCTCTTGTATTGAATTCAGTGACTGCTGAAGATGACTGAATAATTATTATCCATTTATTTTAAGGTTCAAAGAAAATACGTAATGGAAAGAAGGCAGATAGGACTCTTCTAATTTCAGCTAGAGTAACTTTTTGAGGAATAGCAAATAAATGAAAACAGAAATGATAACTACTTGAGGAGATTAAAACATTTAAACTGACTTTAAAATTATACAATGTATACACGGATTGAAGCACCATATGGTATCTCATAAATACGTGCTATTTTAATGATTTATATCATAAAGATAATTTAATTTAAATCTAAAAAGATAGGAAAAGAGTAGAGTAGGGTGGGCTCAAGATTGATGGTTTTGCATCAGAGCTCCTTTGGCTTAGAAGGGCAGCTGTAGCTCACAAGCACACAGGGCGTCTGAACAAGATTCCTGGTTCCTGAGTTCAATGAAGTCCCCTCTTAGGTGTTCTGGACACAGAGAAATGCTATGGCCATTTGTTAGGGCTTGATTTTTTTCTTCTTCATTACAATGCACATAATACTTTCCTGTATTTATATTATAACATGTATAGTGTAAAATGTGAATGATCTTTTTTTGTGAATGAAAATCTAAAATCTTTGTAACTTTTTATATCTGCTTTTGTTTCACCAAAGAAACCTAAAAATCCTTCTTTTACTACACTCTGACTTGTCTGGTTATTTATGCCTTTAACCCTCCTGCAGACCAAGGTTTGTATGTTCTGATTTCACCACAGATAACAAGCTGATGACCTGAGTGAAATAATGCTACAACTGCAAGAAAAAAGATGACTATGTGCACATGTGCCAAAACTGAGACAGGAATCCCAGCACAGTTGTTGTCTACACACTGTTCATTAATTTCAAATTTAGAAGAAGATATATGCAAAAGGAAAAGTAATAGCTTATGTCACAGACTGCTTCCTGTGACCCAGGCCAAAAGTTCCACATGCGTTTTCTCACAACAGATCTGTGCAGATACACTATTAACAGTCTGACAAGGGATCAAGCACCAAGAGGTCAAATGTGGTTTCTATCCATATTTACATAGTGTGTAGTGGAAATGCAAGCAGATAATCACTACAGACCTGTATGATGCTCCAAAGAGAAACATAACGTGTTCCTGATTATTATACTTAAAAGGTTAATGTACTGGTCAGATGAACATATGCAATTATCAGAAGATGTCAAAATGGCAAGTTTTCATTCACTCAGTTACCTGAACATTTCTTCATTTCAAATGTATTTACTGCTTATGAGGTACTTACCTTATACCTGAAGTGAACCTACACCCTAAGTATTCAACAGAAACTAAGACAGACAGGTCTCTTCCCACATAAAAGCTTTCATACTTTAAACAACTCATGGGTTGTCTGCGAGTTCATTTTTCTCAATCCCTTTGTTTGATACTCCGGATGGATAAATCCAGTGTGTGTATGTTTGTACAAAATATCATAAAGCATAAAAGTGGATCAACAATTATTCTAAGGTTTCTTTCTTGGAATATCAAATTTGCACAAAGCCAGGCATGTTGGCACACACCTTTAATCTCAGCATTTGGCAGGCTGAGCTAGGAGGATCTTTGGGGCTACAGAGTGAGTTCCAGGTCAGCCTAGGTAGAATGAGACCCTCCCTCACAATAACAAACAAACAAAACTACACAGTATTTGGACATGAATTGATGTAGAATTATTAAGCCAGGCATGGTGGTTCAGGCCTGTAATGTCAGCACTTGGGAGGCTGAGGTAGGAGAGTTGCCATGCCATGAGTTAGGAGGCTAACATGCACTACATAGTGTCAGGCCAGCCTGGGCTACAGAGAGAGACTCTTGTTCTGTTACTATATATTTTTTTTACTTATTTTACATAGAACTTAAAATGGAATTGCCATTTGTTAGATCTATAGCATCTTGCTTATTGATTGATTAATTCAGGTATTAATAATTGCATCTGTGGTGTCCCCTACACTGGAGACTTGCACTGCTCAAAATCAGTCAGAGGATTCTCTGTGTATTTGTTCGGAGAAATCAGTAATGTTGACTGTAATTAACACAGAGCATGTGTGAAGAGTTACTTTCAGTAATGTGGGTAACCCCAAAGCAGCTCATTCCTTCAAAGCCCCACCCTTAAGGGGTGACTGGGTGAGGACCTCGCAGAAAGTTGCACCATAGAGCCCCTGTTTCAGTTTCTACTTACTATATATTCTAGGTGCTCCCCAAATCACTTGTAACTGAGAATGTGGGGAATGGAGGGAGTCTTAGTTGTAGTCCCTCCACCCCTCCTTCCACTAAGGAGTGTCAACATCTCCATTACCATAGACAAGGCTATGTCTGTACTGACCTGCTCAATCATGACTACTATGGCCAGGACATCTCTACGCCAAGATGGTGATATCATATCCTACTCAAAACATGTATTCTTTATCCTCCCAGCGGCACACGGACACATACTTAGCTTCCTTGCCTGACTTTTGTAAACAGTGTGGGAAGGCTAAGTGTCACACCAGTTGAAAGTATGTGTTCTTATCACAGGGGACTTTCAAAGGGAGGTGGACTTCCAAGGTTGCTGGGATAGAAAAGAATCAAGGAATGTTGCATAGGAAGGAAATGACATGTCGATTTGCTAATTAGGAGAACCCTACTGTACTGAAGTGAATTTTCAGTTGAGTACCAAACATAGGAGCTGGATTAGCCACATGCTATCTACCCGGACATGACATATCATGATTATACTTAGAAGAAGTTTGGAAATAATCAGAAAAAAAAATGAAATAGGTTGCAGAAGCTACAGAGTTGGTTTTCTGTATGGCTTGTGCAAGACCATTTCCAAGGAGTCTTATGAGCAAAAACTGTTCCTGGAAATGGTAATCAAGTGGTAGAAGACTTAATGATGTCCACCTGTAATGTGTTTCATCTTATGCTCCCCAATATTAGAGGGGATGAGAAATGGTTGCTGACGAAAAGGCCCTCAGTAGTGGGCAGCGCTCATCCTTGTACCCTGTTCTCTTCTCTGCGCTACAACTTGTATTTGCTAAGCAAACCAGAATAATTCACTCAATGCTTCTTCTCTGAAACCTAAAACCTAAAGCCTACAGGGAAGGCTTACAGAGGACCTTGAACGAGTCATTTGAGATGGAATAATCTTGGCCCGTTGTTACCATTGCAGCAGGCTGGAGTCCCAGATGGACAAGAAAGAACAATTGGCAAGTCAGAGCAGGGCTGAGTCTCGTTGAGGGGTTTGCAGAACAAGCAGAGTCTGGTTTGTAACTGGACTTTAGTTCAGAGCTTGTCTGAGTTCATCAAAGGATCCCTGGCAAAGATTTAACTTTCCCTTCCCTGGGCATAGCTACTCTAAAAATAATTGTGATAGTATACATTCTAGAATATAACTTAAGGGCTACATTCCCCTAAGATTTGAAGTTATCATTTTTTCCCTCATAAAATTAAGCAATTATAATAGATGCCTGTCTTGGGCATATTTTAAACACTACCATTCTAAAATAAACCTTCAGCATCATTCTTTTAAAATATTCTCAGTGGAATCTAAATATCATAGTGCTTTCTTCAAAATACTTTATTTATTAAAGAAAGAGGCAGATTATACACACACACACACACACACACACACACACACACACACACACACATATATATATATATATAGAGAGAGAGAGAGAGAGAGGGAAAGAGAGAGACAGAGAGAGAGAGACTAGGCACACCAGGGTATCTAGCCACTGCAAATCCAGACGTATGTGCCATCTTGTGCATCTGGCTTTACGTGGGTACTTGGGAATCAAACTTGGGTCTTTTGCATTGTTGGCAAATGCCTTAACTGTAAGCTCTCTCTCCAGCCCATGTTTTTTTTTTTTTTTTTCTTCCTGAGGTAGGTAGGGCCTCACTGTAGCCCAGGCTGACCTGTATAACTCACTCTGTAGTCCCAGACTGGCCTAGAACTCACAGTGAATCTCCTACCTCTGCCTCCCATGTGCTAGAATTAAAGGTGTGTGCCACCATACCTGACTTCATAGTGGATTTTTAAAAATGCAGAAAAGTGATCATTTTAACCATGATAAATTTTATATTTTTCTTTTTTATCTGCAGAGTTACTTTGCACTTTAGTTCCCCTCCATAAAATTTACCCAAATATTGAACATTTTGTATGTTTGAAAGTGTTCCATTGCCTAAGCTATTAAACATATGCATAAAAATTTGTGCTTGGAATTTGAAATTTCCCTTTTTTCTTATGATCATAAAACCATAAGTGTGAGCAGTATCATTATAATTTGCTCGTAGATAACTGATCAACACCACATTCAGACATTATAAAATTTGAAATATAATTATGCTAATTATAAAACTTTACTGGAAATAAAAATTCAGTGAGATGATCCAGGATGTTTTCCCCAAATCACGCTGCCCTTTGCTGTGCGTCCTTTGTCAGGCAGTGACTATAGCCTTTGAATGAGCCTGTGGTTTTACGTGAGGAAGGAAATGGACCTCAACACTTAAAAAGGAATTCCAGGCTGGGCGTGGTGGCACATGCCTTTAGTCCCAGCACTCAGGAGAGAGGCAGAGGTAGGAGGATCACTGTGAGTTCGAGGCCACCCTGAGACTATATAGTGAATTCCAGGTCAGCCTGAACTAGAGTGAGACCCTACCTGGAAAACAAAACAAAACAATGAATTCCAAAAGGAGTCAAGGTGGCAGATTCCTTTGGGATGACTTATCTCTGAATCACTGCAGTGCCGCCACTAGCTCCTCCCCATGTCCATCCTGTAGACTGAACTCTGCATCCTCTGGTCAGCGGTACACACTGCACTTCCCGTCGTTCCGGCACCATGCTAGATCGAGGCACGCAGCGATGGACGTGAATGCTGCGGTACCTGGCCTTACGGAGGTGATAGGGCTGTGGGGAAGATCGGAAGTGTGAGCAGATTTGACCTCAAAATGTTGCTCTGAAGGCCTTTGAATATTCTTGGCCGTCTATTTGGACTAGTCTCCATTTTTGCTTGATTCCATTCATCACTGTGGCTTTAATTATCCCCTGTGTCATTACTCCATGTCCTGTGGGTTGAATTTCATAGGAATGTGTTTCAAATTAAACTATGGTCTACTCTCCATAACCAACTGTCTTCTTTTCTCTTCTCTTCTCTTCTCTTCTCTTCTCTTCTCTTCTTTTCTTTCTCTCTCTCTTTCTTTCTTTCTTTCTTTCTTTCTTTCTTTCTTTCTTTCTTTCACTAAATATCACAGACTGGCTATTTAACAGAGGTGTCTTAGCACATGGCTTTGGAGGCTGAGAAGTCCAGGATCTTAGTACTGGCATCTTCTCTGTTCTGGTGAGGGTCTCCTGTCGGGTCATGGTAAGGTGGGGAGCATCACATGATGAGGCAGGAAAGGCTTGCTGGCTTGGGTCTTTCTCCCACTTCCTCAAAAGCCACTGATTCCAACCATGGGGAGTTTGCTCTCATGAACTCTTTTAATCCAAGTTGCCCTTCGAAGGCCTCACCTTTTAGAAATTATTTCAACAGCAATTACATCTCAATAAGAGCTTGAGAAGAGACAAGTGTTCAAACCATAGCACTATCTAAAGACTAGCAATTACTAGACTGAGTTCAACAATCACCAAATTCTATTACTTACTGCTAATAGTTTATGTATTCTTGGGGACTGGGGAAATGACTTAGTGGTTATGGCATTGACCTGCAAAGCCTAAGGACCTAGGTTTGATTCCCAAAGACCCACGTAAGCCAGATGCATAAGGGGGCACATGTGTCTGGAGTTCGTATGTAGTGGCTAGAGGCCCTGGTGTGCCCATTCTCTCTCTTTCTCCATCTGTCTCTTTCTTTCTCATAAATAAATAAATAAAATATTTTTTAAGTTAATGCATTCGTTTCTTTCTGTACCAAATAGCCACTACCATTAGCCTTCTTATCTCAATAGAAACCACGTTCCAAGTTACCTTTCACCCTACTCCCTGTCATTCATTGAAGTAGACAGATCAGAGGTTAGTCCGCACAGAACTCTTTATAATGTACCACCCACCCAGGACGATCTGATGTCATAGCCACAGAATTTGTTTGCCTCTCCAATCTAATATTGTGTAAAGTGCTTTGAAAATAAACTATTCTTTTTTGGATATTATGTACTAAAGAATGGAAAGATTGATTTAGAAATCTTAAGTAGATCAACTATTTGTTTATTAAATAGGTAATTTAGATATAGGTAAGTTATATATAGAAAGTATAGATAATAGTTTTAATAGATAATTTTACATTCTTATCCAGTGTCAGATCAAAAGTCAGCTTTTGCCACTTACAGTCATTGAAGAGGCAGGTAGGGAGTTCTGAGTCCCAGCAATGCTACTTGACTCAGTGGGATATAGTTGTGTCCTTCCAGACCCTCGTCTTCTCTGTGTCTCCAAAAGACTGGCAGCATTGACTGATTCTGTTGGGTAGAGCTTGGAGACCTCTGCAGAGAGTCAGCGTGACAGGAAATAGTGGTGCCAGTGCGTGTGACTTCTTGGCTCGGACTCCGTGGGATTTTGAGGAGCTGATCTGGTGCCTATGGTTAGCGGCAGCAGGGAAGCGCTCTGCACTTAACTCCTGCTTCTTCCACTCTGCTCCCCGTGACCTTCGTGATGGGAGGAGTAAGGGGCTTCCGGTATCATTAGCCCAGGGAGGCTGCACTGTAAACTGAGATTTTCCTAAGATACTCTTTTTGTTTTTTTTTTTAATAGAAAGCCACTTTATTTATCTTTGGCTTATCCAGTGTGATTGTTTATCTTTTTCCTACTGGGTTCCTGACTGATCAAGTGTTCTTTGATTCGTTGCTTCATAAGCACGTCTCTGACCTAGCTTGCATCAGCTGTAGGGTAGGTACGCTGCATGCGTTTGGAAAACTACTCACTGATGCTTGTGCGCTTCTTCTGTGGCAGCTTACTGTGTGTTTTAAGGAAGTTAT
This sequence comes from Dipus sagitta, assembly GCA_036346955.1. Lineage (NCBI taxonomy): Eukaryota > Metazoa > Chordata > Mammalia > Rodentia > Dipodidae > Dipus > Dipus sagitta. Next base: position 5,837,905 of record CM070787.1, read on the forward strand.
ACCACTGTTTTTTTTCCCCTTCAAACCACTGAACACTAACCTTGTGATTTTGCGTGTGCTAACCATTTTTCTACCTCAGCTATGCATGATCATGGCCACAGTCTGACTGGTGGTCTTGATGCTTTGTTTTCTGCCTAAGCAGTCCCAAGCAAAATGTGATGTGCCTCAGCTAGAGATATTCGTCATGTTTAGGCTTCAATGGTAAATTTATAATTAGAAACAAAGCAAATAGGGATTATATTTGCCTATGACATATTTATCTGTAACTTAGTCCCAATAGTTTTTCCACCTTATGCTTATTTATCAGAGTAGGACAAGAAACAGGGGGCAGGTGCTACTTTCAGCTTAGCAGATCCAGTGTCCGCTTAGAGGCATATTTTTGTCTTTCAGAGATTATTTTCTTATAGTTTTTGGAAAAGGCTTTTGGGATCTGAGGAAACTTTTAGTGGTGCAGGCTTCAGTCCATAGCAGAATCTGAGCTGTTCTGTATGTAAAAGTAGACCTTGTTCTTTTCCTTCTCCCTTTTTCTCTCATTGTTTCTGACACTGGGTCTCATTATGTAGTGCAGGCTACTCCCAGTCTCAGTGCATTTATCCCAGCCTTCCTGTTGCAGTCAAGAGCAGCTTTTGCAGAAAAGGGTTTAGTTTGGCTTATAGACTCAAGGGGAAGCTCCACGATGGCAGGGGAAAACAATGGCATGAGCAGAGGGTGGACATCACCCCCTGGCCAACATAAGGTGGACAATAGCAACTGGAGAGTATGCCAAACACTGGCAAGGGAACACTGGCTATAACACCCATAAGCCCGCCCCCAACAATACACTGCCTCCAGCCTCCAGGAGGCGTTAATTCCCAAATCTCCATCAGCTGGGGACCTAGTATTCAGAACACCTGAGTTTATGGGGGACACCTGAATCAACCCCCACACCTCCCAAGTACTAGAACTCCTAGTGTACACCAACATACTTGGCTAGATGTTCTGTTCTCATACAAAACACATGAGATTTTAGATTAATTGTGGATTAAACTCTCGTGCTAGCGCATATACTGTGTTTCTTTATAGGATATTGGTACCAAGAAGTAGAATTTTTTTGGTTAAAGATCTTCCCACATTGAAGAGGGAAGATGGTAATGGAAATGTAATATCAGACTGAAACTTCTAATAAGAAACTTCTAGAAGAGACCAATGGAGAACCCTAGGAAATTTGGAAGGAATCTGATTAGAAGCCAAGTGGGGGGAAAGGGAAAAAAATCTTGGGTTTGCAAGATGGCTCAGTGGATTAGTGATTTCTGCACAAGCAGGAAGACCTGAGTTCAGATCCTCAGAACCTACGTAAAAATGTTATCACAGCACAGGTGAGGTGGAGCAGGAGGACCCCTTAGCCTTCCTGCATAGCTATCTAGCTGACATGGTATGCTCCAGGTTTCGCAAGAGACCCTCTATTAAAAAAAAAAAAAAAAAGAGGTGGAGAGCAACTGAGAAAGTCACCTAGCATCAACCTCCGGCCCTCCACATACAAAGGCAAACACACATCCACACATACATGTGCCCACACACATAATCTTACGTTATTTCTCTGGTACTAGTCTGATCTCCAGACATCTATTACAGGTTTCTGCCATCTACATAGGAGACTGAATGGTTTAGCAAGTAATAATTACATAGACTATTGGGATGTCTGTAGTATCATGTAGATGGATGTTTAGAAAAATAGAGGAACAGTTAGATTGTGTAAGCCTCAGGGGATGTCAGTCATCCCATGCCGAACGTCAGAACACTGTGCCTTTCAAAATTACCTAGTTTATTAAAGGAAATATTTGTCCACAGAATTAAATTGGGAGTTGTTTGCGGCCATGGAAACTCAATCAGTGCCAGGGTGAAGGAGAGAGACCCTGAGGACACTCAATACCTACCAAAGCAGAGATCCAGAGGCTCCTAAGAGCTCATCACTGAAGCAGACTTAAAACTCATTGCCATGGCTCAGCGTCAGAAAGATTGTAAGAGACACAGGTTGAGACATCATGCCCAGAGGCATCCCCTTCCCCCCAAGTAACTCACTGCTGCTCCCGCAATGCATAACCTACAACCCCGTGGGGAATACCTGCAACCCCACTGAGGAGCGTCCCCAGTGGAATAGGAGCAGGCACAAGGGAAAAGAGGGTACCAACACATGATATAGCCATACAAAATATGTTGTCAGTACTACAAAAACTCAGTCCTAAAGATGAAGAAATGATTACATGAAGTTTGCAAATATAGACCAATTTACACCATTAGTTTAAGCATGTGATATGCTTGCTTCACATATTATAACAATATTCAAAATACTGTGGAGATGTGAATTTAAAAAAATTTTATTTTTATTTATTTGAGAGAGATAAAGAGGGAGAGGGGGGAGAGAGAGAGAGAGAGGGAGGAAACAAATGAGCCAGAGCCTCTAGCCACTGCAGATGAGCTCCAGGCACACGTGGCACCTTGTGCATCTGGCTTATGTGAGTACTGGGGAGTTGAATCTGGGTCCTTTGGCTTTGAAGGCAAGCTCCTTAACGACTAAGGCGTGTCTCCAGCCTTGAGTTTTTGAACTAAACAGAGATGTCATGAAATAATCCAAGTTTTACTTTCAAAGACAATATGCCAGAAAAAATATATGGCAATGTGCTAAGTTTTCATAATCCTCTGAAAGCTTTGGATTTAGATGTAAAATGTAATAACAGTAATTTGCTGCTTTGTGTAGTTGGACCTTTTGTCCACTTGCAAATGTCATTTGAACAAGGACCAACTCTCGGGAATTATTCAAGCTTGTTCATCTCTCCAGTCTATTGCTTCTTACACTCATTTATGATTTATTATGTTAGTCTTAGTACAATAAGACAAAAGTCTGATTTTCAGTAATTTCTCATGAAATGTGAAATTTTCCATGTACCCAGACATGACTCAACAACCTTCAGTGCTTTTTCTGACACACTGAACTTGGCTCTGGGCTACTGACATTTCAAAGTAAAGCAAGCTGTCTTGGAAACTAGAAACCTCATGTAAGTTTAAGTTGGAGATAGAGGGTAGGAAGGAACATTTGCATTCAAGCAACAAGTATTTTATAGGAATATACGCTAAGTAAGGCTTTCTTATTTTTTGGCCTGCTGTGTGGTGTATGTGTGGGGGAGGGGGTGTAGATGCCATGGCGTGCAGGGTGGAATTCAGTGCTGACTTCCAGTGTTGGTCCTGACCTCCCACCTCATTTGAGGCAGGGCCTCTCATTGTCACTCACGTTCATGGTCGTGTTGACCAGGCTATCTGGCCCATGAACTTCTGGGACGTTCTCTTGTCTCTGCTTCCCTTCTTTCCATAGTCACACTCGGAATACAGATGCCTGCTACAGTGTCTGCTGTGGAGACGCTTGTGCAGTGAGCACTTTACCCACCGACCCATCGCTGCAGCTCAAATAAGGACTTCAGAAGAATTTTTTGTCTCAGGCTAGCAAATGGCTTAGTGGTTAAAGGCACTTGATTGCAAAGCCTGATGGCCTGGGTTTGATTCTCCAGTACCCAGGTAACAAGCCAGGTGTAGAAATTGGTGCATAATCTGGAGTTCTGGAGTTTGTTTACAGAGGCAGGACTCCCTGGTATACCCAATCTCTCTCTCTCTCTATCTCAAATAAATATTTAAAAAAATAGTTGTCCATTTGTTCTTCAAAGTTATATCACCTGCCATCTTGTAAGTAGATTTACAATATACTAGCGTGAGCCCAACCAATTTTTCTTTTTTAAAATACACAATATTTTGTTAAGAAGAACTTTTGTATGGACACACCATGTGTTGGTGCCATCATCTCCTGCTCTCTCATGTGAGTCGAGACTGTACTGCAGTGTAAGTTCACGGGGTAACCCCCTCCCTCCCCCCGTCCTTGTTCATCCTGCATATATCTGAAAGGTCTTGAGTTGGTTCAAAGCATCAGAGGCACAATTTTCACTGTCAGACCCAGACAACAGAGACACTGTGGATGTGCTTGAAAGCAGATCTGCCTAAAATCAGAAAATTCATAATTAGTCCCCAGCATCTCCATCTAGCCAATCAGGGGCTTCCTGAGACACAGCCTCCAGACGGCACTTTCCTTACATAGAGCAGCAGGATTTGGTATTATCTAGTGAACCATGAGGAGACATTTCTTAGGATTTTTTTTTTTGTTGTTGTTGTTCATGAATTCCTTTATTTTGGGAGATTTTGGTTCAGCTATAAAATAAAGGTTTATCTTTTCTCAATTACGGGGGAAGACAAAAGGGGCAAAATGTGACTCATAGATAGTGGGAGATGGAAAAGGGGAATTGACAGGCTAAAGACCTGTAGTGAATGAAGGAATTTAGCAGAGTATTTATGGAAATGCTTAGATTCCCAGGAAGAACAAGAGGCCATTTTGAGAGCAAGGGATGCTGTGAGATTTTCTGGGAGAGGCAGGCTGCTGTCTCAGGCCCCGTGCTCCCTCTGAGACACAGCTATCAAAGCGGTGCTCCCATGTTGAAATGTTCGTCACTAGGCACATGAGGATTTTCGGCTTTCCTGAGTGCTTCCATTCACAGCCAGCACTGACAAGCATGGTCTTGGAGAAGTGCTTCTCATGCGCACTCACCAACAACCTTGGAACCTTGTTAACATGCAGATTCTCATTCCAGAGATCAGGGACGGCATCTCAGGTTCACCAGGTTTAACAAGCTCTCAGGTGATACTCATGCTGTTGGCAGGAAAAAAAAAAAAAATCTTGAATGCTTGGAGCACAATTTCTCACACTTCAGAGAATAGCAAAGTTCCCCTGGGCATTTAGTAAAGTTTTCTGGGTGCGAAGTTCTCACAGTTTCTGATTCGGTGCAATCTGATAATTTGCAGTTCTGATACATTAATAGGTGATAGATCTGGGCATGATCCTGTAAAGCTGATGATCCCGAATATGGCCATAGCTTGAAAAAAAAGTTAGTTTCCTGCTGGGCACTACCCTGCCTCTCCATCCCACCCTTGCCTCTGGCAGAGTCTGAACTATAGCTCCTTAGTGACCTCAATGGAAAGCAGGTTTGAGAATCATCGGTGTGAGACTGATAGGCCACGTGAAGATGTTAGGCTTTATTTTACACATAAATACAATAGTAGTCCCTGCTTTTAGATGTATTATTTGTCTGGATTCAAGGTGCTTTAAGGCAGATCGCTGATGAAATTGTCTTCACCTGGATAGGTAAGCCCCATTCTCTCTCATTACAGAGAGGTGTGAGACTCAGAAAGGTCCATGGGGGAGGAGAGGGGAGAAGGGGAGGAGCAGGACGATGGCCCAGCTGTTAAGGTGCTTGCCTGTAAAGCCTAATGATCCAGGTTCAATTCCCTAGGACCCATGTATCCAGATGCACAAAGCGGCACACCCGCCTGAAGCTTGCTTGCAGTGGTTGGAGGCCCCGACATACCCATTCTCTCTCTTTCTCCTTGCAAATAAGTAAAAAAGAAAGGTTAAACAGGAACGTTTTAATGCCTGTAGAGAGATATAGCAAAAGGCACACTCTGGATAATTTTGAAATCTATCCCTGACAAACTAGCTGTACAGTTTTGCTCCAAGTTCCTATTAGCTTGACTCAGTTCCACCATGGGTTATGTGGCAGAAGCGAATTATTAGGAGCCTGTAATTTGAAGTGACAGGTAATTGGAACCTGGGTTCTCCATGAATATCTTTGCAATGCATAATACATTATTACACAGTAATTATTTAAAACACAAATGAAGCTGATTAAAGTCAGTTCCAGGAGTTGGTGGTTCATATTAAGCTTGAAATTTCATAATTAATAAGGGCACAGAAAAAGCTCATTTCAACCTGGCTGTAAAAATTATTTTTTGTCATTTTGTATTATGACATACTAATATCCCTAATTTTATTTGGTCTATGTACATTAGCCTCATGTACTCAGGATGAAAAACTTAATGAAAGTTTTAAATCCACGAGAGGAAGAAAATGATCTGTCTCACACTTGTATTAATATTTAATATACTTCATTGAATTAATATTCTCAAGTTGCTAACACAAGCCTTAGTGGAAATGATGACTCTTGAAAGGTTATAAAATTGGATTTTAGATTCAAACATGGTATTATTGTTTTATAAGATTTGATCCCTTTTTTGAAAGTGGAAAAATGTCTCATTAGAACCTTAGATACATTTCAATAGTTTCTATATACATACTGCAATAAACATACACTATACAGATAATTAAAACAGATTACATTATAACAACAAATTATGTAAATATCCAAAGATTTTCTGTATCTCTGTATATAAACGTACATATTAAATTTCCTCCCTGGCTTTTGATTTTGAAGGTGTCCCTCTGGAGTGGAGTCTTGCAGTCCTATCCCTTAGGGTGGTACATCTTGTAGCAGAAGGGGAACTGTGCAGCTATCTAAAGGTATGCTTGCCGGACTGGCTGCTGGCATCCGTTCCTCTGTGTTTTTCAGAAATGGTTCCTGGATTCGGTAGCGTGCGCCTTTGCAGTTTCCATAGGCCACGTTTCTATACAAGGAGCAGCCTGTCAGCCACCTGTCTGCAGCTCTGGGCAGCAGCGGTTCCAGGTCATCAGCGGTCAGATGGGGATGTTGGAACCATACCTCCAACGCTTGGTGTTCTCCGTCAGAGACAACCTCTCAGGTACACCTTCCTGTGGCGAACATAAACTTTTAAAGCAGTGTGAGAACTTGTGTAGTCCAGGCCACCTGTACATTTTCCTGGCTCCACATCCTTTCTGTTGACTCTTGAAAGAAAACCCCCAGAGTCCTTTCTAGCCCATCCCTTGAATGGGAATTTCTGAAGGTTGTCTGGCTGATGAAGACACACTGACCGTGCCATATGCCAGGAGCACTGACTCAGCTGCTCCTTCATTTGGCCTCCTGCTTATACTTCCTCCGTTTGACTTTTGTAAATCACTTTCTCCCAGGATCTTCTACTTCTTGGATGCCTCCCTTGCTAATTCCTGCATACCTTTCCTGTTTTCTCTTCTCCTCGTGAATGTGATCCATTCTTGCAGCCGTGAATATCATTTCCCGGTTTATGACTCAGCATGGACCTCCCTATTGAACGCTAGTCTCTTACCTACTCCACACGATTGCTAATGTCTCAGAACCGACACATGCAGTCTCCCGATCATGCCGCGTGCTTTCCCTCCCCCTCCTTCTCTACCTTAGGAACTGCCCCCCCCCCACACCGGCCCAAGACACCATTGTCATGTAGGTGGCAAAAGCAATAGCTGCCTTTCTGGCGACCTCTGCCTGAGTCCGTTCTCACTCAGTGTTTCTAAAGCAAATCACCTAAAACTTGATGCAGCAGAGGCCACACTGCTAGTATGTAGGCCCTGGCTCCTTGGGATCTCAGGCTGTTGCTGCTTCTCTCCTTCTTGCTTCCTCTGCTCCGGCCTTATCCTCTTGCTGCTCCGGAAGCTTGGCAGCCCCACTCAAGACACAGCGCTCTGAGCCTTGTTTGCAGTCCGCCTGGACCCCTCGGGGTCTGGATAGCTGCTTGGCTGGTCCTCACCTCCCTTAGGTTGTTACTCAAGCACCGCCTGTTCAGTGAGACTGTCCTAGAGATCTTTCAAAAACTCGAATACCCTTCCCGACACTATTGCCCTCCTACTTTGGTTTATTTTGTCGTTTGACATTTCCTAAGCTTACTGATACTGTTTATCGCCACCAGGTCCGATTAGACTGTAGGCTCCATGTGGGCAGGTATTTTTGACTTGTTTATTCCACCATTCTCAGTGGCAAGAAAAGCATCTGACCATGAGTTTGCAGCCAATAATATCTGTCGAATGACTGCATGGACTGTCTCCTTACACAATTCTTTCTAAAATATGAGCAATGAAGACTTAATGTAATAGAACTGTGTCTTAACAAAATACCTCCCCCTATTTCTCACAGCCTGTTCATTCTAACTGCTAGGTTTTGATTTCCTATTCTTTTTTTTAAAAAAAATATTTAGTTTCATTTATTTATTTGAGAGTGTGAAGAACACAGAGGAAAAGAAAGAGAGAGAGAGAAAGAATGGGTGCACCAGGGCCTCCAGCCACTGCAAACAAACTCCAGATGCATGCACCACCTTGTGCATCTGGCTTATGTGGGTCCTGGGGAATCAAACCGAGGTCCTTTGGCTTTATAGGCAAGTGCCTTAACCACTAAGCCATCTCTCCAGCCCCATGATTTCCTATTCTTTAAATTCCATAAATCCTTACTAATTAGCATCACTGTGTTAGACACTATGCTAGTTATTGTATAGTACAATAATGAAATTTTGTCCCTATTATGTTAAAAAGGTATAGTATTAGAAGTTGAGTAAAATGAATGTGAAGGCACAGAGAGTTATTATGTGAAGGAATAATCGTAGATGTGAGGGGGCAAGTATTTATTTTAGATTGTGCATAAAAGTCACTCTAATGAAGTGACATTTAAGCTTAGACAAAGTATAAAGGAGTAAAAGGAGCCAGTAAACTGTCACAATTTGGTGGTGAAGAGAAAACCTGGTAGAAAGTCCCAAGTGAGTAAAACAAACGAAAAGAACATTAGTAGAACCAAAGGAAAAGTCATCTGATGGCTTACAACGCCCTGCCTGAAACCATGGGCCAAGTCATCTTCATGTGACAAGTTCAAACTGTTTACACTAGTTCCTCCTCATTTCTGTCATGGGGATGATCAGCGTCTACCTCGTTTCATTGTAGTTTCAAGTAAGTCATTACGTACTGTGCTCTTACAACAGTATCCATAATGTTGTGCTGATACATTTTAGGTGCCACAAGACAAATATCATAAACTTGGTGGCTTATAAATAATGTGGTGAATTTATTTCCCATAGTGGTGGAATTAAGCAGTTCAAGATAAGGTTATCTTTGTACCTGTTGAGGATCTGTTTTCCACCTCATAAAGGTCACCATCACACGGTTCCCTTATGTGGTAGAAAGAACAATCTATCTGGGTTTTCCTTCATAAGGACATTGTAGCAGACAGCATCAGGTTCACTGAGATGAACTTTCAGACCAGACACAGTTATGGAGGAAGGGATATTTATTGAAGCTCACAGATTCAGGGAAAGTTCCATAATGGCAGAAAAAACTGGCCTGCTTTCACAGGACCAAGCAGAGAACAGAGAAGCACAAGCCAAAAGCCAAAAACCACACAGCACACTTCAGGAACTCCAGCTAGGCACACTTTGCATATCTTTAGATTGCAATCTGAAACCCACCACCACACCTTAAGATCCATCCAGTGACACTGCCTCCAGCCAGGTGGCTGCAGATGCAAACTACAAACAATAAAGAACTGAATATATTGGGGGCCATCTATTCAAAGTACCACAGACATTAATACCATTCCTTTTTTATATTCATATAATTGTATTTAGTTATTTACTTTATAACAAGGTTTTAATTTTTCAAACTTTATTTACTAGAGAGAGAGAAAGAGGATGGGTGCACCAGGGCTTCTAGCCACTGCAAACAAACTCCAAATGCATGTGCCACCATGTGACTCTGGCTTACGTGGGTTCTGGGGAATCGAATATAGGTCCTTAGGCTTTGCAGGCAAGTGCCTTAATGACTAAGCCCTCTCTCCAGCACAAGGTTTTACTCTTGTCAAATTATCCCCTCAGAACTAATCCCCACTCTATGGCCTCACTTCCTAGTGCCACCACCATGGATAGGATGTAAATACAGGTTTTAAGATGACACAACCATATAAACACAACAATAGTATTTAGTTTAGTATAAATTTAGGTGTGTGCCCTGAATCTACTCACTCCTCACCACATGTAGAGCTGTCACCACTGTCCAGGCCACTCTTGTTATTTCCCTGTCTTCTCCTTGGTTTTCATGTACTCGCTTTTTACCCAATGCAATCCATTCTTCCCACAGCAGTCAGATGAATTACTTTTAAATGCAATCCTCCTACAATAAAATACTTTCCCCACGGCCTTTAAAGCCCTGGGTGATCAGACTCTTGCCTGACTCATTTACTGCCTGGTTCCCATCATCCACTGTGCTTTTCTGTCTACATCTCGGTCCCATCTCATAGTCTATAAATGTATGCCTTTTTAATGTCCGGAATCTAGAATGTTCTTGCTCTAGCTTTCCATTCTTTTTAAAAAAAATTACTTATTATTTATTTATATTAACAACATATTTCCTATGGATACATCCTGTGTTGGTACCCTCTTTTCCCTCCTCCCTGCCCCCATTCCACTGAGGACACCCTCAGTGTGGTTTCAGGTCTTCCCCATGGAATTGGGAGTTATGTGTTGTGGGAGCAGAAGTCAGTTTTTGGGGGGAGGCAATGCCTCTGGGCATGATGTCTCATCCTGTGGCTCTTACTTCCTTTCCGTCCCCTCTTCTGCAAATTTCCCTGAGCCATGGTGAGTGAGTTTTAAGTCTACTTTAGTGATGAACTCTTAGGAACCTCTGGATCTCTGCTTGGGTAGGTGTTGAGTATCGTCAGGGTCTGTCTCCTTCAACCTGGTGCTGATTATCTGGTTCAACATGGAAGCAGCACTCTTGCTCCTCTCCCCACTTCCTCTGTGGACTCAGCTGTGAGTTGGATGAAGTGTTAGGGGTTATCTCCTCACTACCTTTTGAAAACAGGCAGTGAAGTCATCATAGTTTAAATGGGATAAGCGTTATTATTTTAAGGAGAATTTGATGTATGTAGCCCCTCTTTTAGCCAAAGACTTAGTAAGAGCTTGACACTGGAGAACACAATCTTTATCTCCATAGGATTCTGATCTGGTTCCCAATTCCAGATATGGGTTACTTTACCCTGAGTAGATCTCTTAGCCCATCAGAGAGCTATTGGTTACCCACCAGAGATGTGTGCCACTATTGCACGGGTGTGTACATCCTGTCAAGGTGTCTGCTTCTGAGTAGCTTGGACCTCTGGTTCCATTCTTGATTTATAAGAATTCTGTTCAAATGACTCTTAAAAATGACTTTTGTGATCATCACACTTAAACAGGCTTCTGCTTTGTCATCAGTTCTATGAACCAAGTACCCTTGTTTTTTTAACATTGTATATTCTTTTATGATATTTTATTAATATAATTGCAAGAAGACAGAGAGAAGAGAGATGGAGACAGAAAAAGAGAGAAAGAAAGAGAATATGGGCAGGTCAGGGCCTCTAGGCACTACAAACAAACTCTAGATGCATTGACAGTTTGTGCATATGGCTTTATATGGTTACTGAGGAATTGAACCAGGGTCAATAGGCTTTGTAGAAAAGCTACTTAACCACTTAACAATCTCTATGGCTCCTAACATTATATATTATCAACTGAAATTATTGTACATTTTTTCATTACTTATTTCTTGTTCATTTCTTTCATTAGCTCTAAGGACTTTCAACTGTAGCTTGCTGGAACCCTGGACTATAGAAATATTTCTTGAATAAATGGATGTTTTTTTTTGAAATGTTCTGGAAAATAAAAGAAGAACCAATGATTTACTTAGAGGTTTCCACATTTCAGCTATACAAGCGGCAGGAGTTCCCTCATCATCTTTCCAGGTTTCTATCTAGTGCTGCTGTTGTCTACTACCTGAAAACTGTTGCTTTATATATTTTTTTCCCATTTTAATTTAGTTTCTTATGACAACAATATAAACATCATCTCTACTACTCCACCCTTGTGAGATCTAGTCTGCCACATCTATGTAATTGTTACAAATACAAATGGTTGGACGTACTTCTAACAAATACAGGATTTCTCATAAAGGTAAGTCATTATTATGTCTCACTTCTTCAGTCCTTAATGTGTAAGTCAAGGCGCTACTATTTTGCAAAACCAGACATGATACTAAAAATATATTAAGACCAATTTAGAAGGGCCTTTGTTTTCCTGGGGCTCATTTTTTTTTTGTCATTTTTATTGGTTTAAGACAATTGGTTTTACTGGTAGAACCAGCAAGTTCTCATAGTAGATGCCTCTGTGAGACTCAAGTCCAACATCAGACCTGAATAGTCAATTCCTACTTATGTATTTGTTTTTTTATTTTACAGGTATGCCATCTTAAATTTGAATGCCACAAAAGGGGATATCTGCCAAAATTGACTATGTCTAATGGTTAGCACATATATTTATTGTAAAATTCGCGATCTGTCTTCCCCTTTGGGATGCATTTGAATACTAAAACTGAATTGGTATGACACTGTTCAGTAGATCTGTATTGGGAAATTGGAATATGGTTCAAAACAATAAGAAACATTTTCTATAGAAAATCAGGCTCCTATTACAATGATTTCTGGGCAGAACATTTCAGCTTAAATATCTCACCATTGCCTTTCTACAAACTGAGAAGTGGATAATTTGATATAAATGCATATATTAACACATACTTTCTATTTTCATTCTGAACAAAACAATGTTCTCCATCAGTTAAAATGCTGAAAATGGATGATTTTATTATAGCATATAAAATTCTTTGTCACACAATCCTTTGTATAATGAAAGAAAAACACACAATGAACCTTGATAAAAGACTTTTCTATTGGTAATTGTTTGATGAGTACTGCCAATTCTGCACTCAAGCCTGATATGAAGCCAAGACATTGTGTATGAATATTTTTAATGTATTTGATAATATTTATAGCAATAAAGCATGAATCATGTGGTGCACTAGAAGGACATTGAAGTTAATGTGGATTGAACAATCAGCTCCAACACAAATAGGGCATATCAACCAGTGATTTCATTTTAGCTAAACTTTGAATTCAGATGTAAATAGAACATTGAAAGTTATTGCTCCATTTTCCCATATTAAACTTTATGGCCTGATAGAATGTTTGGCTTTGGGCACTAACTTGTCTTAAAAGCTTTTTGAAGTGTTTTGGCTAAGGAGTCACTGAGAAGACTTCACTGGTGGGCTGGAGAAATTTCTCAGTGGTTAAAGGTGCTTGTTTGCCAAGCCTGATGATCTGGGCTCAATACCCAAGCACCCACATAATGCATGGCACAAAGTGGCACATATGGCTGTAATTCCAAGGCACTTATGACAATGGAAGGTGAACCCAGGAGAATCAATTCCTCATTTATTTGCAATGGCAAGAAATGCTTTCCTAAAGAAGGTGGAGCACAGACACTTCTGACCTCCACATGTTCACTATGAATCCTCTTCTGAAAATTCCCTGAGCCATGGTGGGTGAGTTTTAAGTCTACTTCAGTGATGAGCTCTTAGGAGCCTCTGGATCTCTGCCTTGGTGGGTGCTGAGTATCCTCAGTGCCTGTCTCCTTCACCCTGGTGCTGCTTGTCAGGTCCATCATGGAAGCAGCACTCTTGCTGTTCTCCCCAGTTTCTGGTCTGGGCCTTGACTGAGATGTGAGGGGTGATTTATCTCCTCTGGTTTTGCTACCTTCTGAAAAAGAACAACAGATTCTCCAACAGAGAGTGGAGTCAGCATAGGCTAAATTGGATAAGAATTATTAATTTAGGGAGGTTTTCATGGATGTTGCCCCTCTTTTAGCCAAAGACTAGTGGAACCTTGACATTGGCATGCATAATCTCTGTCTCCATAGGATTCAGACCTTGTTACCAGTTCCAGATGTGGGTTACTTTCCACTGAGTGGATCTCTTAGCCAATCAGAAAGCCACTGATTACCCACCAAGGCTGTGTACCACCATTGCACTGGTGTGTGCTTCTTGTCAGGCTGGTTGCTTCTGAGTAGCTTAGACCCCTGCTTGCTCACAGCATTGTTGACCACTTTCCCCCAGCACTAGATGGACTGTGTGGGGACGGGCTCTCTTCTGGATTCCAGCCAGGTATCTCCGTGTTTTGTATTGGCAGCATATGATGTCTTCAGCAGTAGGGTCTTACCTTAGACCTTGTAGGCAGATGATCAAGTGCTTTGGCAGAAGCCTGTCTTGTTTTGGGGACCTCGTAGGTTTCTTGGATCAACTGCTTAGTGTGGGTAACCCTGATTTCTGGTATTGGGAGTTACAGGTCAGAACAAAAAATTTTTTTGTTGTTGTTTTTGTTTTTGAGGTAGAATCTCACTCTAGCTGAGGCTGACCTGGAATTCACTATGTAGTCTCAAGGTGAGAACAAGATTTTTTTTTTTTTTTTTTGAGGTAGGGTCTGATTCTAGCTCAGGCTGACCTGGAATTCACTATGTAGTCTCAAGGTGAGAACAAGAATTTTGTTTTCTTTTTTTTTTTTTTTTTTGAGGTAGGGTCTGATTCTAGCTCAGGCTGACCTGGAATTCACTATGTAGTCTCAAGGTGAGAACAAGAATTTTGTTTTCTTTTTTTCCTTTTTTCTTTTTTCTTTTTCTTTTTTTTTTTTTTTGAGGTAGGGTCTGATTCTAGCTCAGGCTGACCTGGAATAAACTATGTACTCTCAGGGTGGCCTCGAACTCATGACGATCCTCCTACCTCTGCCTCTCAAGTGCTGGGATTAAAGGCGTGTGCCCTATTCTCCCTCTGGTATTTTGGATGTTTATCATGTACCAATGGATGTTGGAAATATGTAACTTGCTTTTTGCTGTTATAAGAGCTCACAGTTAAGTGCTTGACTGAATCCCAGGGCTGAGGAAATCACTCAGCAGCTAAGCACGCTGTCACTTAAGCATGAAGGTGGAGGGAGGCCTGAGACCGTCTGAGCTCAGCTTCTCTGAACCCATGTCAGAGTCTGCGCATGGTCACGCAGATCTTCAGACCACGTCTGCAGGGTCGAAGAGGCCAGAGAAGCTCTAGGCTTTCTCACCTAAAATAAAAAGACAAAGACAGATCTCAAGGAATTACACAGTTAAGTAACAGAGAAGGGCTGCAGATGTTCTCTGGTTTCCTCATGAACATGCACAGCACAAGAATCTGTACACATATATGTGCTTACATACTGCATAGTATACATCCCATGCACACACACACATATCCACACACAAAGCTAGTTGGAATAAATCTCAAGTGACTTATATCTGAAGCAGTTTTGGAACTGTTGAAGTCTGTAGGGACTTTTGAATTTGGACAGAATTTTTTTTTTTTAATTGTGAGAAGGCCATGGGCCTTTAAGGAAAAGAGCTAGACAGTTAAGACTTAAAAGAGATATGTTTGCATGTCAAGTTCACAAGAGGTTGATTTGTGATGGCTTGTATTGGTTGTCAACTCAACAGTACCCAGAATTACCTAGGAAATTAATCTCTGGGCATGCCTATGAGTTAGGCTAATGTGTCTATGGTTAGGTTAGTTGAGGTAGGAAGACCAACTGTAACTGTGGGCAGAAAATGAACTGGTCATGACTCTGTCCTTTCTCACTGTGGACTGAATGTGAGAAGCTACTTCAAGTTCCCGTCACAATATCTTCTTCACTGTGATGGACTGTAATCTTTACCTCTAAGCAAAAACAAACACTTCCTTCTTTTAAGTTGCTTCCTGTTGGATATTTGGTCACAGCAATTAGTAAAATAATTAAAACAAGGTCCCATCTCCCAACACTGATGTGTTGATTATGTTTCCAACTCATTAGTTCTATAAGGAACAGAAATTCTGAAACCATGAATGAAAACATGTGGCTAAACGTGATTTCACCACTCATCAGTGGCACACCTCAGCAAATAATTCAGAATTTTTGGACTGAGTCAAATAGATAGCTTTCTCCAACATGATAAGACCTCATTAAACACTGAGAGTCTAAGTAGAAGAAAAGGGAGGATGAATGTGCGTGATCTCCCTCTGCCTGACTGCTGGAGTTGAGACTGGTTCTGTGCTATGGGACTGGAGCCTCATGACCCGGGCTGTCTCAGGTCTATGGCACACAGATGAAAATCTGTAGAACTTCTCTGCCTCCATAATTGCAGTTGCCATTTCCTTCTCCCTCCTGGCTCTGTTACTTTGAATGACTCTGCACAGTAGAGCTTTTAAGTATAAAAAGCTGCCCAGATTTTGGCCGAGCTTCTGATTCTGAAGAACAATTTCATGTCCACCTATAACTGAAGTCCTTGAGAATGTCCCTTATCAGAGGGGAACATCTCTGTTGACTTTGGGGCAGGCAGCCAAGCCCACTGCAGCAGGTCACCATTTTTCTTTGGAGATGACTAGTGAGGGCTTGGGTTGACATTGTTTCCTTATATTTTAGCTGACCTATAACATTTAAAAAAAAATTTTCCCTAGAAAGCATGTGCCTTTATAACAAATCATGCAAGTACCTAAACCCAATATCACCTGTTTAGTATGAATCATGCCTCAGTTTCCCTTGGAAATCATGAAGTCTGTCCCCTCTCCCTGATGCAAATGAAGCAAATCTGCCCATGGTTTTAGTGTTTCATGATTAAATATTATCACTATAATAGTTCCTTATCCAGAATCCAAGTTACTCATTGTGTGTATATATGTGTACCTGTGGATGTTTGAGTGTGTATAGGCATGTGTATATGTGCATGTGTAAGTGTGTGTGTGTGTGTGTGTATGTGTGTGTGTGTGTGCAAAGGTCAGAGGACAAGCTCAGGTGTAATTCTTCAGGTGCCATTCACATTTTTTGAGACATGGCCTTTCACTCTCCTGGAACTCAGTCAAAAGGCTAGGCTGACTGGTCAGCAAGCCCCAGGGCGTCCTTCGACATCTGCCTTCCCAACTCCAGGTTCATAAACGTGCACTGCTTGATTCAGGTTTTTGTAAAACGTGGGTTCTGGGGACGGAACTCAGCTTTACATGCTCCTAAAACAAGTTCTCTCATAACAGAGCTAACTTCCCAGCACTTAGAATCCAGGTCATTCTTGCAACATTGACCTCCAGAAGACAATATACTTGTCCATTTGTCACCTAGTAGGATTGTTTTCTTCTTGTTTGAGGTTTGGAAGTTGAACCGGGGCTTTGTGCTAAGCAAGCACTCTTCAGTGGAGCTTCAGCGGAGCTTCGTCCTGGTCACTTGGCAAGTTTTGACTCTAATGTCAAGAAGAGCGGGCCATGGAAGAAGGAGAACTCATAGTGTGGCAGACTGTCATAATCAGAAGAATTTTATTCTATCTCTTAAATAATACTGTTTCTGGTGTGGCGTCGGTGGGGATTCATCCTTTCCTCCATTCACTCAGTAACATCGTTAAGATTTGGTTTTAGTAAAGGTCAGTGGTAGTTTTCTACATATCATATTCATTAGGACTTTGAGGTTAATTGCCTTGCTTAAGGCCCAGCACTCAGTTATCATCTTCCCAGAGCCAGTCTTCTCCACATCACTGCCCTGTGATAATGAACTAGGCCCATTAATCCCGTATGGAGTCCTGAACTCTTTCACACAAAACTCATATGTATAGCAGTTATGGACACAGATTCAGCTGTTAGTAAGTTAAATTGCTTCTCTAAAAGCCCCAATGCATGCAAAGATGGCCTTATTTGGAATTAGAACCTTTCCAGATATAGTTAAGTTAGAATAAGGTCACCTTGGACTTTAAATCCAGTGACCAGAATCCTTATGAGGAAAAGATCAAAACCAACTCAGGTAGGAGATCATGTGAAGATGGAAACAGCTTGGAGCGGCAGTGTTGTGTGAGTTCCTAGGAAGACGTGAACAAACATTTACTCACCCCAGGCAGGGCATCAATGACAGAGCAAAGGAGTGATTCTACCCAAGTTTGGTTCAGTGAAACAGTGAGTTTAGTGAGGCCACTTTCAGGCATGTGAGTGAAGGGCTACTTAGAGCAATATGAACAACTCAAAGACAGCCTCATCACTACCTTGCAGGCAGTTCAGCCAATCAGAGTCCTCTCCCCAGAAAGCATTATCGCATACATAACCTTTGTGAGAGGTCATGTCACTTTCAAGACTTTCCTGAACCTGTGAAGTTTCATTTCTTCCTAGGCCATGTGTTCTATTGACTTCCCAGTTCTCAGGGTCTTATGACCCTCCCTTCTCCTCCAGAAGGAAATGTTTCCGTTTGGAGGAAGTAGCTACGCAACATGAAAATTTTAAGCCAAGGGGCACTCAGAAATGAAGGAAATCACCGAAAGCTAGGAAGAGAAAAAAAAAATTCCTCTACAATCTTCAAAGAGACCATAGTCCTGATGCCACCTTCTTAGCCCTTAGTTCATGAGAAAATAAATTTTTGTCCAAGATATCCAATTTATACTTATGTCTTATGGCAGCCTTAGTACACTAGTGTAAGATAACCATTAATGATAACTTTAATTTTTTTTTTAATTCAACATAAGGTTTGTTTCAACTTTCTCCTTTTTCAGAAAGGTGGACATTGCATTCAATTTAGGCTCATGGTACCTCCTTACTTCCTCACAAAACTCTTTCTAAGCTACCGAGTGTTACCTGTGTCTAACTGGGTTGTCTGGGGATATTCTTTTTTTCTTGTCCACATAACCTTGATTGATCTGATGGCTCCAGAAGCTTCACACCTCACTACAGGATTCTCAGAAAGCAGTTTATAGTTTGAACTCAGATGTCACCAACATCTCAGTGAGTTATTCTTTGTCATGATAGTTTTTCCCGGGAAGAAAGACTCAAGGCTTCTTCTTTTTTCAATAAGAGTCCTCTATGTCTGTTCTCTCTTCTGTATCTCTAAAATCATGAAAAAATAATAGCTCTTCCCCTAATTTCTATGTCTTAGCATTTTCCCTATAGTCTTAATCTTAGCCCTGAATCCTCTAAATTACTTTCTCTTTCTTTCTTCCTTCCTTTCTCTCTTTCTTTCTCTCGTTTTTTTCTTTCTTCATGTCTCTCTTTTCTTTCTTTCTTTCTTCCTTTCTTTCTTTCTTTCTTTCTTTCTTTCTTTCTTCCTTCCTTCCTTCCTTTCCTTTCCTTTCTGTTCATGTGAATATGCACTTGTTTGTTGGAGTTCACATCACATGTTTGTTTATGAGTGTGGAGGCCAGAGTTCTATGTTGGCTGTCTTCCTCAGTCACTATCTTATTTGTTTTGAGAGTATCTCACAGCTCACTGATTGAGGTTGACCAGCTGGCCAGAAGGTCCCAGGAATCCTTCTGTCTCTACCTTTCCAGAACTTGTATTACAGGCATGTAACATCTTACTCAGCTCTTTACATGGGTGCTGGGGATCCAAGTTCAGCTCCTCATGCTTGCCTGGCAAGCACTTTACTGACTAGTTCCTCCTTAAATTGCTTAACTTATACTTTTAAAACACAAAGCTCCCAATATTCAATAGTCTTTTCAATTTTAAGACTCGTGTCATCCCTCCTCTGAAGCAATGAACCCGGAAAATGTACTTTACAGGAAAATGGTGAGGGAAGAGGAGAGTACTTGTGGTAAACAAAGGTCATAAAAAAAACTAGTATGTAAATCTTATTGATATGAAACAAAATCAACTCAAATGGCACAATGAGATATTTTTTTCAGATGTAAAACTATGGCAGCTACATATATTAATACACACACACACATACATGCAGACACACACACACACACACACACACACACACACATTCCCGGAGACTTTGCACTTTCACTTACCAAAGTAGATAAATTAGGATCCTTAGCTACAATTGTATTGAGGATTGAATATAGTGAGACGAATTATGTAAAGCTGGAGTTTTTAATCATAAAGAATATGACACCTAGCAAGGTCAACATTGTTGCATAAATGATTTAAGACTGCATTGATTTCCAGGCTCTTTCCCAGGAAAACCTGCATCCATAAAGCTATCAGCTATTTGGTCTGAAGAAAACTCTCTCTGCCCATGATCCCTCACTGCTATGCAAGGTGCCACTACAGAGGCAGCCTGCCCCATAGTCTTCCTCCTTTTGTGAGGAAAGAACAGCCGGGCGATGAGGGCTAGGTTTCCAGTTCTGCCCAAAGCTGTGCGGCACGTCTAGTGCTTTCCCGTACCCAGGTGAGCGCTCCGCGGACAGAAAAATGCACCATTGATTTCAATCTGCCCAGCTCTCAGACTGGAATGCAGGCAATCTCTGGAGAATGAGGTGTGCTCTGGTGTGATTTTGGAACGTGATGAAAGTTGGGCAGGGCCACTGGTGAACTGGCTGCGCTTTCCTTCCCCAAATAAAAGCTTGTCATGCAGCGGCTGAGCCACCAGGTGTCACAAACGGGGAAGTGTTCTGCTCTGCTCTCTCGGGTTCTCTGGGCAAGAAGAGCTGGTGAGATGCTACAATTCATCTTTCTTTGGCTGGTAGTGCTTCCTGGTAGCAGGGCTCGGGAAGATAAGTAACTTCCCCCTCCTTGTTTACATAAGGTCTCTAAGACAGAAATTGAGAACAGGTCGCGCTGAATGCTAGAAATGCCGGGTAGGGGAAAACGAGGGAATGTAATTTATCAAAAGCGTGGAATGTGTACCTCAGAGATTATACGTGGTGTTTTGATTGTAACCCCTGTACCAAGCCTATGAGAATGGCACCAGTAACAGCAGATTGCGGAAAAAGTCATCAAAGCTATTACATGCATGGTTCTGCACTTGGTCCTTTGGAAATTAATAGAAAACAACAGCATTAGCTCCCATATTTCTAGAGGAATTAGTGGAGGAATCCTAAGGAACTTGATCTATAGTAAGAACAGAAAGAGGGATATGTGAAGAATCGTTCCATAGCTAAAGTTAATTATTCTGAAGAACTGGCCTTTGAGGATAATTTCTGCTTTATGTTAACACTTAAATACCCTCCATTTCATAAAATAATACTAATAGATAGAAGTCTTTATTGCAATATTCTTATTGGAAGAATTAGAGGTTAAAAGCTCTACTTTGGTGTACTGATATACTTTTGGAACAAAAACAAATCTATGGTTCCCTTTAAAATTCACAGTGTGTGAGCTTCTGTGTCTGAGAATTCTGAATGTCAACACTTGGAGACCAAAGACACCGCATGGGCAGAGTCATTATCCTCCCCACACTGCTTTTCAGTCACGGCCATTGAAGCCACCACGGAGAGTCAAGCGACATCCTCCAGGTAAACTGAAGCTAAAAGTAAACATAATTTAGAAAATTCGATAATGCATATCATTAAAACTGTCCCTAGGGAGATTATTTTCCCAAAGTACTGCTTTTTGTCAGAAAATTGTTGGCATATATTGTATTTTGGTCTTCTGAATGGCTTTATGCAATCTGTTGTGCAGAATGCCCTCAGTGGAATTTAGACTATTTAAGTATTCTATGGGTTGAAAAGTCCAGAGAAATAAAACAGCAGAGAGAACCCCCTGCCTATAGTTTGAGGCCATGGCGCCCCGGGGCAGGGAAGGCAGGGTGACGGAAGCTTAGAGCAAAGCTGGTCTCATTCGGCCCCTGGTCAGGATGCAGAAAGTAACGCTGCTCTTGCGCGGTGTGCCAGCCCTTGAGATGCTTTCCTTTCTATACAGCCCAGGACACCAGCCTGCGGAACGGTGCCGTCCTCAAGTCAACTGTGTCTTCCCACCTTAATTAGCCTAATCTATGTAACCCCTCACGTGCAATTCTATATCCTGTCACACTGATAATCAATAAAAACCATCACATGAAGACACAGACAGCAGAGTAATGACCGACCCAGAAAGCCTTTCAGAGCTATGTCGTGCCACGCCCATCAAGATCTATGAAAGAGAGAAATGTTTAAAATGGGGCCCTGGGCATCTGACTGCCTTTGGTGCTTCTGGCCATGTGTTGCTTTAAATCTCTTTTCCTCCTGTAACCAGTATGCTCTGTAGGGCATTTCAAGGTTCTTGGCATCATGCTCAAAGAATTTAAGAAGTGCACACAGAGAAGAAAGCACCAGAAGTTTCATGTAGTGCAAGGGGACAGTGGGCTCCGTGAGCTGCAGTGGTCAAGAGCAGCAGTTATTGTCGGAGGGCTCCTCTTACCCGGTTCAGGAGGAGGAGCTTTCTGCAAGGGTTGGAATACGCAGTCTGTCTGCTCTGACAGGCTTTCATTAGCCTTTGTATCCTGTGCATGTCCTTCCCCATGATACATCTGATTTTCGTCAGTTTCGTGTCTAATCATGCATAGGCACAAGTTAGTAAATGCCAATGGCAGGGTCACAGATTCACACTCAACTCCAGTCTGCCCTCTCTCAGTAGCTCCAGAAGCTCCCCTGTGAAAGACTCCTACCCAGGCAACAGGGTATTCTGTGGCTTTGACACACAAAAGAATTCCAGGAAGTGTGAAGAAAAAAAGGGTGAAGTCTGAAGAAAAAAAAGTGACCTTATTAAAAAGTAGCTCCAGGACAGTAAGACATGCTCACATGTGCATATGGAATCTTAAAAGGAGAATTGCAATTACATGTCTTTGTGATAGGTGTACGTAGGGGTTTGGTGGTTCTCAAGTGACACTCTAAGGGTTGCTTAGAAACCCTGCTTCCCTGCTCTCTGATATTGTCCAAAGAGTTTAATTTGTATCAAGGTTAAAAGTTATAGAATTTTTTTTCAGTAGATAAAGTTGTAAGGTGGTTTTAAGAGGGGTGTTGTTTAGGTCCAGGAGAAAAGAATGCTAAGAATTTAAGGTTATAGATTTTTTTGGCTCTAAATCTACACAATATTTATTTATTGTCTTCAACAAGATATCTTTAGGAACACACATATGTTCTGTGTGGGTGATTTGGGTTTGCTCTTATCAGTGTCATTGGTAGTTTCCTGACTTTATCAGCACAAAGGGAAAACCAGACCCTCGGAATGAGCGATGCTAGATTCTTTTCCTCCCCCGTGTGCTTCTTCCTTTGACAGCACACTATCCCCATCTTTACTGTCTGCCTTACTAAATATGGGATTTTCCCCAAAAGTTTAAGCAGAGAGCGAAGTTTGAACCCCAAACTATTTTGGGCTGAACTGACCCCATGCCTCCTATTCCTACATATGTTCTGGGACATGTTTGGAAGCCAACCACAGCAGGGGAATTACTGCAGGGCTCCTAGGGGAGACAAGACCCATTTCATACTTTGGAGGGCGGTAGATGCGCAGCTTGTCCAACTGGGTGCCAGGTGCCAAGTGCTTTATTAGGAAAGGAAGATGTACGCTACGCTCGTCAGGGGGAGTCCCAGGCTACTAAGTTATCTCTATGATGCCCACCTCACGCCTCTCACATTCCTCCGTCATCTCACATATGGTCCAAACTAGCCCCAGGTGTGGCTCAGGCAGCCCTAAGAGACAGACAAGGAACCCTGGCTGAGTCTGGGAAATGCCAGCTCCAGAGGTATGCAGGCAGCATAGAATGTGGGGCATGAGCACCCCATCTAGGTTTAAAAGGATGCCACGGCAAGTATCAGAATGGTGCAGAATAGAGTCACAAAACTCGTACGTAATACGTGAACAAGCAGTGCGTAAGGAACATTTTTACTTTGGATAATCCTTAAACATTTGCTAAAAGAAGGCATGTAAGGGTATGACCTGCTGGGCTCTGCTGATCCAGAACACACGTCACTCTGATCACAAGAGCAACCACATTAAGCCCTCCTTTTACCTTCAGCAGATATGTGGGCCCATAGTTACTGATCTCACTGTCTTCAATGTTACAATCAGTACTTCACATGCATGCGTTTGTTGAGTGGAGATTGCAACCAGGCAGCTCAGAAAGCAGCAGAGAGCATATCTTAAGGTCAGTCAGCATCGCTAAACACTGCTGGTCAGTACTGATCATCTGTGCTGTTCAGGCCAAAGGCACAGCAAGACAGAGGAAACCTAGTCACATTACTTTAAGCAGGTGGATTACAGAGTTGTAAGATTGATTTTAAACAAGTTACAAGTAGGGAATTTAGCATCTCACAGAAATAATATCAAACAGGTATTTGTAAGATACATAAGAAATAATCGCAGTTCTTTACAATAGTTTATTCTCACAGTTCATTCCCACAGTTCATTCCTATGGTTTGTTTTTAGTTCGTCACCACATGTGACCTCCCTGAACATATTGCAGTGTAACCTCCAATGTTAGTATTAACAGGTGGGGCCTTTAGGACTTGATTAGATCCTTAGAGCTAATCAATGAGTAAAAATTAGTACTCTTGGGCTGGAGAGATGGCTTAGCAGTTAATGCACTTGCCTGCAAAGCCTAAGAACTCCAGTTCAAATTTCCGGGTTCCACGTAGCCAGATGCAAGGTGACGCAAAGTGCGCAATGTTGCCCATGCGCACAAGGGGGCCCACGCTTCTGGAGTTTGTTTGCAGTGGCTGAAAGCCCTGGCATGCCTGTTCTCTCCTTTATCTCTCCCTCTGCCTCTTTTTCTATCTCTCTCTCTCAAAAATAAAATTTAAAAATATAATAAAACAGTATTCTTATGAAGAAGACCCTACAGAAATTGTTAACCCTTCACCATGTGAGAATATAGGGGTACTGTTATCCACGAAACAGGGGAAACGTGCCAGGTACCGAACTTCCTGGCACTGTGCTCTGATATTTCTTTGTACCCAGACCTGTGAAACTGAGGGGTTGTCAAGTACTTAGCCTAAGGTATTTTTTTGAAAGTGGTCTAAATGGTCTAAAATAGGCTTTTCATAAGAACTGTGTCACATCTCTACTCCCCCCCTGCTGATCCTATTTCCTGTCTGCGTGCCACAGCCCCCCACAATAAGCACCGTTGACCCTCAGGACTGACTTCCCGTAGAGCTTGACATGCACTGGCGTTCATGGGAAGACAGTGTTATCTCCTTTATGGCACAAAATTGGGCATTTCCAAGTGTGAGAAACAACTGTCTTCACTAAAAACAGCAGTGATGCTTTCCTGGGCATGACGGCCCATGTCCATAATTTCACCATTTAGTATGCTAGGGCAAGATGATTATGAGTTTAAGGACGGTCTGCAGTACATAGTAAGACCCTAACTGAACATGCCAGATGAATGAATGAATGAATGAATGAATAGAATAAAAAAACACAATTATTCTTCTTAGTTGATATAACTGCAGGAAATACTGGTTATAAATGGAAAAATCGTGTTATGCTATAATGTTTTAAGTCTCAGTTTGTAATTAAAATTTTGTAATATTCTAATCACAGATAACTACATATGTTATTAGTTCTTTTCAAAGTCTACTTTAACTGTCACTGGTCCTGCTGGTTTTTTTTTTTTTCTTTTATTTCCTACAGTTTCCTCAGAAAAAGTCAATTTCTTTCTTCATTTGACTTGTACTTCAGATCAGTGTCATACCAAAGGAAGGGTGACGGGTAAGGGCATGAAGAAGAGTCCCCAGGAATTTGTTCTGGTCTCTCCATGGCAGTTGGGTCCTTGTGGTCTCTAGTAAAAGAAGGCGTGAGTGCATACACACACACATGCACACACACACTCACCCCCACACACAGATCACAGTGTGGAAAACAGAGAGTTTACTCTAAGGTCAAGTGGGGCACCTTCAAGGATGACAGTAAGCAACTGGCAAAGGGACCATTATGCCAACCTACAGTTTTTAGGAAGGTTTGTTCTATTTCTTAAAGTGTCTGTAACAGACAGCTCTTCCAAGGGTCACTGTTCATCCCAGGTGATGGGCAGGACCATTTGTTCTAATTCTCAGGGGAGGGGCCGATAGCATGTCTTTGTTCCATACCCGGATGCCTCTGGCTGGATAATAATCTTACGATCTTTCCAGCAGTCTGGCTGTTAAGAAAAGTTTTTCTAAGCTATGAGTTGGGAGGAACAGGTCCACCATCATTCACCTTTAGGTCTGCTAATATCCAACTAGTTAAATTGCAAGCCCTAGGGGCACAAAGTGAAAGGATGCACTGTACAAAAGTTTAAAAATATTGTAAATTGATTAAAAGTAGGCTTTTCAAGACTGTAGCTATGCACCCACAATTCTGAACAACTCCGCCATGAGAAGTGCTGCCACCTTCTAACCCCCGTAGTCCATGCTAACACATGCTCACTTCTACTCTAGTGTGCCATGGCTCAGTTTGCACCTTACCTAGAGCACCGGACATACATTGTAGTACTTCTCTCACACTATGAGCTCTTCATGTGCCATTCAGGAATGATTGTATCATCCTTGTTATAGTTCCTAGCTCACAGTAGACATCAATAACATTGGATTGAACAACTAAAGGATAGCAATTCAGTTCTTCATTCCCATGTGAGAGCAGGGGGTTAGGACAGGAATAATAAAATCTTCCAGCCTCAAAGCTTAAACCATTTATCCCCACAATTTTATTATCTTTTTATTTCTATAAATTTATTAAAGTAAATTTCTAAACCAGGCATGGTGGTGCACCACCTTTAATCCCAGCACTCGGGAGGCAGAGGTAGGAGGATTGCCATGAGTTCAAGGCCATCCTGAGACTATGTAGTGAATTACAGGTCAGCCAGAGCTAGAGAGACCCTACTTTGAAAAACCAAAACAAATTCTAGTTTTTGTTTTATCTAGTCTTAAAAAAAAATTTGTTCATTTTTTATTTATTTGAGAGCAATAGGCAGAGCGAGGAAGGCAGAGAGAGAGAAAGAGAGAGAGAGAGAGAGAGAAAGAGAGAGAGAATGGGCACGCCAGGGCCTCCAGCCACTGCAAACGAACTCCAGAAGCATGCGCCCCCTTGTGTTTCTGGCTAATGTGGGTCCTGGGTAACAGAGCCTCAAACCCGGGTCCTTAGGCTTCAAAGGCAAATGCTTAACCGCTAAGCTATCTCTCTAGCCCTCATTTTTTTCTAGTTTTCATGTTAGGACAAGCCACTCTAAAATAGGACTTCAAGCAGCTAGAATGTGCTGCCTTACATATGCCTCTTTGGCATAAAGCATATATTGATCTAGTTGTGTGGTTAGCTCTACACACTTGAGAAGCTCTGAATAATCTCTTTATAAGAGAAATTTATATGCACAAATGAAATATCTATTCATAATAGTGTCTCCCTCTCTACACCAGGATGGAAAGGATGGCTAAAACTATGTCCTTGGGGAAGGCTCCTACTGAAATTTGCATAAAAAAATCTTACCAGAGGCACCCAGTACAAGCAGACCGGGGCCCCCGAAACGACCCTTGCTTAGCTGATCGAGCCACGTTCCTGTTATCAGACAAAGGGCTAGAGGAGAAGATGAGAACATCATCAGAAATGAGGTTTTTAGGATGGATAAATGTGAGCGAGATCAGAGTAGCTAGAGATTGGGAAGAAGTGGGTGGAAGAGAACTATGATTTATAAGAGGGATCACTCAAATGAATCTAAGTTACTTTGAAATTGTCTTTGGCCGGCAAGCTGTGATTTCTTTGGTTGGGGATTAACAAAATCATTTCATAGGACAGACTTCATGTCTCAGCTAAAAGTGATGGTCTGAAAAATCCCTTCCAGGTTTGTGAGGGATAAGGAAAAAGAGTTAGTGAGAACGAGGCTTATTAACAATTTAATTAACAGCTAAAAATAACAATGAAAGAGGTTGTCAAAATGAAGTTGAGATGCCAGGAAGGAAGAGGACTTCTGCACAGTTCCAGCTGCTGCCCGGGAAAGTGGGCTCTGGTTACCTTCTGCCTGTGGACATTTAGACAACTCATTACCCTGCACCCAGGAGCCCCAAGGTGCCAATGGAGGGGCCATTCAAGTCATTCTAGGGATGTTTTTGCTGTCCTTCTTTCCTTTATCATTCACAAAGCTTTTGTCACACAACACCCGCTCCTCTGAAAGAATACTTTTCCCCATGAAAAACTTCTACTGGGCTGGAAAGATGACCTACCAGTTAAAGGCACTTATCTGCAAAACTCAAAAACTTTAGTTTGATTCTCCAGTACCCACAGAAAGCCAGATGCACAAAGTGGAACATGCATCCGGAGTTTGTTTGCAGTGGCAGGAGGCTCTGCCTCTTTCTCTCAGTCTGTATCTCTGTCTCTCTCTCATATATATATAAATTTCTGCCTAACAATAGATCAGTGCCACTTGTTTAACACAAGCTATACCTCCCCTTGCATTCATTACAGATTGATAGCTATCTGAGTTTGTTTCCTCAACTGCAAATTCTAAGACCCTAAATAAAGATATTTCACTTTTTGCAGTGACTGAGTTTGGATGAATCACAAATCCTTTTCTCTTTTTATTTAATAACTGTTTGACATTGAAGAAGTTAGCACCTTCCTTAACACACATATTTTTTTAACCTGAAAAAGATGATAACAGCCTCTGAGAGGGCCCAGTCAGGTAGCGTTGGTGGACGCTTTGGCAGTTAGGTAGGGAAGGCTCACACAAGAGAAACTGACAGCACGCAGTTGTCCTGCCTTCTGCAGCAGAAGAACTGGAATTCAATGTCTGCTCTTCTCATCCATTCAGATCTCTCTGGAGGGTTCATTGAACCCAGCTATGTGTGGGTGGACGCCTTCTCTGATCCCAGGCCAATTGGCTCTCACACCTTAAACAGGTGTGGCAACCTCTTCCAAGAGACAGCCCCCAGACCCTGATAAATACTGGGGGCCACAAGGACATGAATTCCCTTTCTTGCTTTTTAGCTGTTCATATCTCCTTGTCTGAAGATTTCTTTTGAATTTCTTTGAGAGATTTCTTTTATTTTTTTAGAAAAATCCCTTTTCACATTTTTTCCCCAGATCCATGAGTTCCCATATGGGCTCCTGGCCTACATGAGTCTGTCCATGTTTACCTTCCTTGGTAGGTGGACCCTCCCCCTCGCCCTCTTCCCCTTGTTATTCCTCAATAAGGATGTAGTAGTTTACCAGATTATCCTTCTTAGTCTTGTTTTATCTGAATCTTTTGGTTAAAAAAAATTAAAAAAAAGACCTGTTTGGAGTTTAAGTACTTTTACTGAGCTCCAAAAACCCTGCTGTGTATTTGGAGGTCCCACCAAGAACTTGAGAAGGAGGTTTCTGGATTATTACATACTATTTAATTTCCCTTACAGATAGGGCTTAATGTGCCAAACCATTGGTGCTCTGGTTGCGACTCTGGGGAGAGAGTGAGGACACACTGCACACAGTTTTCCAGGC
Organism: Dipus sagitta; assembly: GCA_036346955.1. Classification (NCBI taxonomy): domain Eukaryota; kingdom Metazoa; phylum Chordata; class Mammalia; order Rodentia; family Dipodidae; genus Dipus; species Dipus sagitta. The sequence goes on from CM070787.1 coordinate 5,866,700, forward strand.
ACGCTGGTGTCTCGGAGCATGACTCCCCCTCTACAGAGCACTTGTGAGGATTAAGAGAAACGATGGAATGCGATGGAAGTCCTGAGCTCAGTGTTTGATGGAGTAGGAGTGTCGAGCCCATGATAATGTCCTCTGGCTTTCTAGGTAGTGAAAACCAAGAGAGATCCCTCGAAAGCTCTAGGAAAAATTGCGTGTCTGACAAACAAGATTAGACCAAGAAGAAACCTTGTGGCTTGCTGAATCACAGCCAGCGTCCATGCACCACGGTCATGACAACAGTGCCCTTGTCTGCAGACATCACGTGTTTTCATTTCTAGCTATAACCATGGCATATTTCCCTTAAATAGTACCTTCTCTTAATATTCTACTCATGTAACTTTAACATCTTTCAGTTTCTCATTTACTTTTTTTTTCTTTCCCCTTCCACATTAAAACTGGTTTGTTGACTCCTATGCTATCTCCTTTAAAAAAGAAATGAGAGGATCACAACACTCTTCTAAACTTGAATTCAAGTAGTGGAAAGAGATTTAATCTCTTGTTCCTTCTCTCCAGACCACTGACCTCTTTTTCCCATCCACTCTCCTACGCTGTAGATAGTTCTGAAATCACCTTGCTCCTCCATCTCAGATAAAAAGTTAAAGCCCCTTGTTTCATAAAGAAATAATAGTAACAGCAAATAGATGCAATTACAAGGCAAAGGACCTAGGTTTGATTTCCCAGGACTCATGTTCAGCCAAATGCACAAGGTGGCACATATGTCTGGAGTTCCTTTGCAGTGGCTTGAGGCTCTGGTGTTCCAGCCCTCTCTCTGTCTGCCTTTTTCTCTCTCTCTTTCTCTCAAATAAATAAATAAAATAGGTTTAAAAAAAAAAAACAAAGACCTTGAAAGTTTTTATAGGGACAAAAGTACCTTTCAGCATTTTATAGGGACTACTGTTGAGAAAGAACACTGGGTAACTCTTCCGCCTGAGCTGAAAGCAAGAGTGGTGGGGTATAGGATGAGCTACTGGAGATGGGTGGATTTCCCAGTTGAATGATTTGGGAATTCAGGGCAAACTGTATGCTTGTGGTGTGTGTGTGTGTGTGTGTGTGTGTGTGTGTGTGTGTATTATCTTAAATGATAAAGGAAGTTTCTTTCCACTTTCCATGAAGAAACACTGAGACCGATTTCAGGTGAAATATCGTGAGTAATGCTGGTGTGATGGTTTGAATATATGTCCCCCAATAGATTCAGTTTTACATCTCCAGCTGCGTGGCTTGAGGAGGTATCACAGCAGGTGGATCCTGGGGTCCCGCTCTCAGGTTTGGGGGCGGGTGGGGAATTTCCAGGCAAACACTGTGAACTGCTGCCCTTTGTCTGGGCTCCTGAAGTGTGCTTGCTTGTGCTGGCGTGGCTGCCTTCGGTATTTCTCTCTGACTGGACCTGTGAAGGGCGGTCGGCTTCTTCCCCCATTATGGAACTTCCCCCCTATCTGTAAGCTTCAGCAAGTTCCTTCCTCCCGTAACTGTACCTGGCCTGGAAGCGCATCCCAGCCACGCGAGGCTGACTGTAACAACTGGAAACCCACTGGAGAAGGAAAGGTCTTCCTTACCGGTATAGACTTCGGTAGGGAGGGGTCTTTGACTGGAAGTAAGGGCTTACTGGGTGTGAATCTACCCCCGGGATTCTACATGCCAGGAGCGAGAGAAAACACGGATGCAGCTTGGGGATGAAAGGAGTCTATTCGGAACCCCACCGCCCCCACTCATGAATGCAAAGCAAGCGATGCCCTTGAACCTGTACAGAGTTGGGGTCTTCCTGAACTCCTTCCTCTAGAGGAGAGTCTGCAGCCGTTACTTTGCCAGAGTCCAGGAGCTTAAGGGGAGAAACTGAATTTTCCTTTTTTTGGTCTTTCTTAGAAGAGAAAATTAAAAGTTGAGATCACTCCCTTTCCTAGAAACTTGGGGGCACTTGGTCACTTGAAGTAGATATTGCTTGATTATTCCCCCAAAGTCACATTCTGTTCATTTTTTATTTACATATGTTCATTGCACCTAGTGACGGGTTTTATAGGGACATTTTCCTTTGTGGATACCATGCACTCTGACAATATCCACTCCAGTTATTCTGTTATTTCTCCACCAGCTCCTCTACTCCCCTTCCCTTTCTCAAATAATGTTACTGCTAGGCTCATGTCATATACATACCCACACACCCATATACACATATACACATGTATATGTTCATACCACCCCTTGAACAGGCATATGTATAATGTATAATATTCAATGTATATGTATATTGTGTAATGTGTATGTGTAGCTGTATAGTGTGTGGGTGTATATGCATATGTGAGGCAGTCAGGTTAACAGAACCCCAAAGTGAATACCTTTTTCACTAAAACCAGGATTGCAAGGAGAGCCTGGATTTGTTTTTCCTTATCTGTTTCCTTTCTGGAAAGATACACCGTAAAGGACAGCTTTCTGGGTTAAGTCCACACCCTTCCCAGATGACAGAAACTCTGATCCCCACCTAAGATTTCTCGGAATAATGGCCCATTTTTACAGACACCCAGGCTTTCTCCCATAGAGGCAGTGAAATATTGTCTTTGTCATGTAGTAACCTGTGAATATCATCCTTGGCATGTAGAAACCTTTGCCAGTTCCCATAAAAACCCTCACCAAAGTCACCTGCTGAGTCCTCCTCCTCCCTGGAGAATGCCTCTTGTCAATAAAGACAGGAGTCTTTCCCTTTTATCAAAATCTAATAAACTTCTTACAAAATCTGTATTTTATCCTCAACGTATTCAGTGAATTCATAAGATAAGAAATCAGTGGGAGCTCTGTGAGACTGTGAGTGCCCGGTACCTGGCGCCTTAGCTCCAGGGTTACAGCCCACCTAACAACTGAGATTAGGCTAGTCATCATTCTCAAGGACACTGCAACATCACCACGTCATATTTTGGTGTGTTTTCATAGGAACCTTAAGTAGGCTGAGTACCTACAGACCAATCTTTAATCTTTTCCTCTTCCTAATTTCTGGCCTTCTTCCTATTTTTCTCTCTTTCTATAATTCCTTCTGCTTGAGAACTAGGCACTTTTAAACCTAGGTAAATGGCAGATAAATTTTGTGGGAAACTAGATATGCTTTTACTTTGTGGAATGTCGACTCAGCTTGTTACACACACTCACACACACACACACACACACACACACCACACACACCATGTTAAAACTGGCTGGCACCAAAACAACTAGGATCTTTAGATGAGTGTGATGGCTGGTTTGAGTTTGTTACATTGGTGCCTGGTTGGTGCTCAAGGAAAGCTAATATGTTAAGAATTCAGCTTCATGAAGCAAGTGTGAGAAAAGGCTGCAATGACCCTCTTTAAGGTGGAGGGCAATGTGTGGCTGCAATCCTGCTGGTGGACAGCAGATAGAGAGGAAGCATGCCAAAATGAAAAGGTGGTTCAATGGCTAGAGACACTGGCTAGTGACCACATCTACCTGTTTTTTAATGGATTTTGATTTAGGTATAAAGTAAGATATTTTACTTGTAGTTGGTTTTATATTCTCTGTGTTGGATGGAGTAAAATTACAGCATGGCTTTCATACTCCAAGCAGCCTGACAGACTTAAATGAGGAATTCACCCTGAGTGGTATCATGCTTGCCTCCTGTATAGACTAGGGAATATAGCATAGACTAGAGATTGTGGATCCAAATTAACAATCAAGAAAACTCTAGAAAAATCTTTAGAGGCTCAACCCATGAGGGTGCTGAGACTTTTGTTGCTCCTGTAGTGTAGACATTAAAAAATGCCAGACTTCCCTGACAATTAATAGTTACTCCAGACATTTTGTCGATGGTGTCTGTGTAGACAAAAATCAACCAGGCAAAACACAGAAAGAGGTTAATCACAGGGTGCTATTACAGAGACACAATGGTAAAGAGCAGCTCAAATCCATAGACTCTGCCCCATCATCACCAGTAAGAACAAGGACAGCACGCTGCACACCACACTGGTAAAGGGATGAACTTGAAGGTCTGGTTTTCCTTGTGGACACACAGGAGGAAAATTAAAGTCATTCTAGAGGATTCTCTGGAGCAAAAGACAACAGAGATATGGAAGATGTTCCAGTGTAACATTTTTGTCTTACAGATGGGTAGTCATATGTCTTCAATAACAGCTCCCCTGGACTGTATCCTTACCCACTGTGTGATGGTTTGATTCAGGTGACTGCCCATAAACCAAGATGTTCTGAATGCTAGGTTCCCACCTGATGGAGATTTGGGAATTAATGCCTCCTGGAGGCAGTGTATTGTTGGGGGCAGGCTTATGAGAATGTGGTGGTTTGATTCAGGTGTTCTCCATCAACTTAGGTGTTCTGAATGCTAGGTTCCCAGCTGATGGAGATTTGGGAATTAATGCTTCCTGGAGGCAGTGTATTGTTGGGGGCGGGCTTATGGGAACGTGGTGGTTTGATTCAGGTGTTCTCCATCAACTTAGGTGTTCTGAATGCTAGGTTCCCAGCTGACAGAGATTTGGGAATTAATGCCTCCTGGAGGCAGTGTATTGCTGGGGGCGGGCTTATGGGAATGTGGTGGTTTGATTCAGGTGTTCTCCATCAACTTAGGTGTTCTGAATGCTAGGTTCCCAGCTGATGGAGATTTGGGAATTAATCCCTCCTGGAGGGAGTGTATTGTAGGGATGGGCTTATGGGTGTTATAGCCAGTTTCCCCATGCCAGTGTTTGGCACACTGTCCTATTGCTATGGTCCAGCTTATGCTGGCCAGGACGTGATGCCCACCCTCTGCTCATGACATTGTTTTCCCTTGCCATTGTGGAGCTTCCCCTTGAGCCTGTAAGCCAAAATAAACCTTTTTTTTTTTTTCAACAAGCTGCTCTTTGTTGGTTGATTTCTGCCAGCAATGTGAACCTGACTGAACACACTGTAATTTCTTTGATTGAAAGGCCTTATAAAAAAAAAGTGCTTAATATTCTGCACTCAAACTTGGCCCAAATATAAACTAGAGGATGGAGACAAATGGCTTTGGTGTGGGGGGGGGTAATTAATGTTAATACGATTTTACAATTATTAGAATTACATCTGCATCAAGACAGGTAAATGGCCTGACGTGCCTTATGTGAAGGCATGTTTGCTCTAAGAGAACACACAGACTTATGCAGGGATTGCAATATAGATTCAGCTCTCCTAGCGGCTCACATGTTCAGGCAAGATACTAGAGGCCTTTACTGGTACAAGCAGCCTAGGACAGAAAGGGACACAAAGAAGCCAGATCATATCAGACAGAGCCATAGTTCCCTGATGGCAGCTAGATTACTTGGTAATCTTCACAACAATGTGCATAGGTCATATGGTCGTTACAGCTTCAGATTTTTAAGGAAATTCTATGCTGAGTTGCACAATGGAAGAACTAATTTACACTTCCTCTAGCAGTCTATTCTCACTACATCCTCATTAATATTGCCCGTTATTTGTTTTCTGCCCTGGACTGCCTGGGGGAGAGAAGAAACCCTCAGGCTGTGAGTAAATAAATTCTGTGTTTGGTTGGAAAAACAAAGTTATACTTTAAAATATTACTGCATCATGTCAGGAGCCTCTACGTTATTTGTTGTATGTGAAGTGGCAGGAAATATATTGAGAGCCGCTGCAGTACCTGACTAGACCAATCAGAAAGCTTGCCAGTTATAGCTGGTGTTTGTTTGCTTATAAAATTCTGGAATGATCACAAGTTCCACTGTGAGAAGTTATGCATCTGTACTACACGGTCTTTTTTTTTTTTTTAAGCATGCTGGCCATCACTGACAAACATGGAAGTTTCCCTTGTGAACCCCGGTTCCTCCCCTCCTTTACCAAAACTGACCACACTGAATCACCCAATGAAACACAAACGTCAATAACCCCTTCTCCTTACACAGTGTGCATTCCAGTGGAGGCAATGTGAACAGGAGGAACAATTATTTTAAGACAGAAAGCTAGATTAGGTAGAACTCTACATATTTGCCTGCCATCTGGTTCTGTCACAAACTCCCCAGGGATCCTAAGCATATTTAGAAGTGAACTTGAATGACTTTTACATTGGGACATAGAAGGTAACCGTGAATGCGCAAAGAGCATGGCACGGCAAGGACTGAGGAACCCCGCTGCTGTGAACCTTATGCTCCATGGGTACCTCCTTTTCTCCAGGAACGACTAAAAGGATGCAAATACTTGTTAATAATTGACTAAGAACTCTCCTCAACATTAAACTTACCTGGAAAGTCTTCTGATCTGAATTTCACGGGAAAAAAAGTGCCTTTTATAGGGGAAAAAAATGTAATCAGGTAAGTTCTTATGTAAAAGCAGCTCAAGGTACACAGATGTGTACAGAATTTAAAGCAACACGGCTCATTTTCATTGGTAGAATTCTTTCCACTATCCCATCAGAAACAACTTTTTATCTAGCACGCTGTAGCCTCACTGAGTGTCTTCAGAATGTGGAACGTAAGAACACCTGTAGCTAGGACTGTGAGAGAGGTGGACTGTGGACTGGGGGAGGTGGCTTAACATTTCAAGATGCTCACTTTCAAAGTTGATCAGCCTGGGATTGATTCCACAGTGCACACATAAAACCAGACACAAAGTGGAGCATGCATCTGGAGTTTTTTTACAGACATGAGCTACTTGCACACACACACACACACACACACACACTCCACATGCAAATAAAAAAACGAAGGGAAAAAGAAAGAGTGGTGGACAGTATTGAAAGTCAAAACTCTTGCTATATTCCCATCATGTATTGGATCACAGGTGACTGGATCTTAAGCCAAAACACAGCTGACCTTCAGCTTACAACAGTTCAGCAAACACCAAAACTAGAGTTTGTGAAAATCCTGAGTAAGTCCCGTGCCCCCTTAGTTGTGAAGTTATGAAGCTGCATTTACTTTCAGCAAGGGATGGGAGTCTGCACCAGTGCACACCCCATGGCGCGTTATAGAATTATCATTTACCCCACAGTTTACCAAACGTCTCCAATATATATTTGACACTGAGAAATTTTAAGATAGTGACCCTAATTTTGAATCCTAGAAAGAGAATATTTGATCAATTGAAAAAAATATCATGTGCTACAGGAATATTTGCCAACCCAGGAGAAAGAAGTTCTTTTTTGTTCCAAGCATGCATTTTAAGAAACTTCAAATACTGTTCCCAGTGCAGATAGTTTCCAAAGGAGCGTGTGTGGCACACTTTGTAGCTAGCTTTATAATTTAATAAGTCTTTATAAAAATGTGCATTTGTAAAGAATGGTAATCTCTTGAAAAATGGTTTTTTAAAGGATGGAATAATTTTGCTTAGTAAGAGCATAAATTTAACAGTGCCTCAAGTTTTAATTAGTTTACAAGAAGTGCTTAGATCTCAAGTTGACTAGTATATTATACTGATTATATTTAAGGGACAATGGCTTGCATTGTTGAAAACATGGTTTGTAGTAGACTGTAGGATGGTCATGACAACCTTCCAGGCTTCAGTTATGTGCAAACTTCATGTATGACACACAGTGGTTACAAGGAAGACAAACATGAAGGTAATGCTAATGATAACAGTGACTGATTACTGATGATGACTACGACATTTGTTAAACATGAAGAGAGAGTGTGAGGGCGAGCAAGCACATGAGGATGGCAGGGCCTCTTGCTGCTGCAAACAAACTTTAGCCACATGTGTCACTTTGTGCCCCTGGCCTTCTGTGGGTACTGAGGAATTAAGCCCAGGCTGACAGATGTTGCAAGCAAATTCCTTTTACGGATGAACCAGGTTCCCAGACCCATGACACTACTTGAGAAGTTTTTTTTTTTTTTTTCGAGGTAGGGTCTCATTCTGGCTCAAGCTGACCTGGAATTCACTCTGTAGTTTCAGGGTGGCCTCGAACTCACGGCGATCCACCTACCTCTGCCTCCTGAGTGCTGGGATTAAAGGCGTGCGCCACCACCCCCGGCCTTGAGAAGTTTTATAAATGAGTCACTCAGACCCTCACAAACCTCCAGTATGGCTTAATAACGCAGAACTAGGACAGCCAATGGCACAGTGGGGATGAGTCCACACAAAGACACACTCTCGCTTCAATGGGATGAGTTTATTCTGGAGCTAAACATGAGTGGCCATGGCCCAGGAACACAGATTTAAGTTACCCCAATTGCATGTTCCAAGGCATTAACAATTTCATAAAGGTTTTATAGTTACAGAACAAAAGAAAGTTATCAATCAAGGTGTTTTTCAACCACATTGGCTGACCATCAAGTAGCAGGTTATGGCAAAGTGAAGAATCTCTGCCATAGGCTTTGGATGCTATTTAATCACATTCTTAGCCTTTGGGTTGGAGGAAGCTGGTGGTCTGTTAGTACATTCCAAAAGGTTGCATCTGATCAACTGGTAGTCATATAGATGTTAGGTTAGACACAGAGGTGGGCAGTAAATGGCTATTACGGGGTAAAGGTGGCCCTGAGGTAATTCTGCCCCTGACCTTGCAACCTTCCATCTCTCTGTGATCACTGGAAAACCTATCAGTCCATCCAGCCTGGTTCAAAGTAGATGCAGCAGATGTAATGCTTTTCTGGGAACTTAGTTCACAGAAGGTTCATAGAATCACATTTGAAATATTTTCCCCAAATTCTGACAATTTTTAGGCTCTAATGAGAGTGTATTAAATACTGTGGAACATTCATTTGCTTAATAATTAGTGCATAGCACATCTTTTCTGTGGAAATTTTAGAAGTGGAATCGAACAGATAATCCCATGAACATATTGATGCTTTTTCTTCTAGGCACATTACTTCAGTGATTGCACATTATCATAAATAAAATGAACATTTTTATTAATATTTCTTATTGCTTGCCTTAAGAGAGAATGCCCTATAGAGCCTGTGATGAATACTATTTTCTTATTAATTTCAGAGTTTTTGAAGACTACTTATATAAGTCTATTAAAAGTTTAGATCTCTTTAAAGCTGTAAACGAATACGCTTTCATTATATTTTAGTTATATTTTATTTTAATTATACATTTTATATATGTAAATGAATAAGCTTTAATCATATTTTAACTATATTATATTACATAATATTTTTAATTATATGTTTTATATATGTAAAGAAAAAAGCTTTAATTATATTTTCACTGTTTTGCCTAGCCTTGAATGTTTCCTGGAAAGATCAGAGTGGATTCATAGTACAGATCAGAAGAGACCTGTGAAGTAATGCCTTAGCCAGTACGATCAGGGCATTTCTGCTGACCAGCGGTCTCTGAGGCCTCTCTTCTTGGTTTTCCAAAGCAGTGATGGATGGGCTCTCCAGGCTCAGCTACACTGAAGTCCTGCTCATGTGTTCCAAAGCACAGTGGGAATACGATGTTCTCACCAAACCTTCCAGATCGGACACCTGAACTTCCGCTGTGACCCTTTGTGTGGAGACTCTTGTCGATGGGTTTGCCATACCTCAATGATTTTCCATCTTTTGCTGACAGCTATATGCTTTTCTATGATTAGTACACCTTCCTAGTCAATGTTTATTTTTAAAATCTACTTATACAATATAATATCTCTTTCTTCACAAATGTTTTTGTCAGCATGAGAGAGAAAATGAAACTACTTCTTTTCTTTTCCTGTGAGATCTTTGGCCGCATGTTTTTCCTCCATGTAGTCTAAACATAGCATAGGGATGGAAGCATATAGTTTCCCGAGACTAGTTCACAGCCTGTGAGCTGTGCTCTCTTGGCCAGCCACAGAATTAAGGAATCTAGTAGATGGATCAGGAAGTCCTTAAGTTTCCTTTTATGGGATAGCCCAATATTCCAGCGTGGTGAATGCTTAATACCTATTCATCCATTACCCACCCGATCATGGCAGTTGTGGCTGTCTCCAATGTCACATGGCAAATAGGAGCATCGCCTCAGGTCTTTTTAGTGTTTCATAAATTTTATACTTTGTGAAAATAATTAACTTATCAAGTATTTAAAAATCTTGTATGATCATTTTTTTAATTAAAAGTTATTCCCGAGCTGGGCGTGGTGGCACATGCCTTTCATCCCAGCACTCCAGAAGCAGAGGCAGGAGGATCGCCGTGAGTTTGAGGCCGCCCTGAGACTACATAGTGAATTCCAGGTCATCCTGTGCTAGAGTGAGACCCTACCTCAAAAAAAATAAAAAATAAAAAGTAAAAAATAAAAAAGGTTATTCCCACTTCTGACACATCCGTTTGGTCACCCGGCTGGGGAGCCAGCGCGAAAGTCGCGTTCTGCCCGGGGACGCCTGAGTGATCCCGGCGTGGGTGTCCGTGACGCGTCCTCCTGCTGACCTCAGAGCCCGAGCACGTGGAGGTTCTAAGACGTGCACGGATGTGCTTTGGAGAAAGACTGAGTTCTGGAGCCCATTCCTACACCAAGATGGATTCCTGGGCTCTGCTCTGGTCTTGATCTCTCCTGAGGCTGTGACAAGCCCACCGTCCAGGCTGCTGGGCATCTGCAGGTAGAAGGGATCGTGGGAAGTTGTGCCGCCCGGCGCTGTCCTGTGAGCAGCCGTGGTCAGTGCGCTGTTACAGTGCTGTCCGCTGTGGGCGCTGAGTCAGAGCGTCACAGGTCAAGATCAGCCCGAACAACATCGGAGAGCTGACTCATCGCCTAGGGTTTTACCAAAATGATCTAATAAAATGAACTTTATATTCATAAAAAGTTATGCTAAATCCACATTTATATTGACATGCTCTTATACAGAATATGAAATATTTTTTTCTTCAGTATTTGGGTTATGTGTGATTGTCATTTTTCTTTCATGCTTATCTAGTCTTTTTACTATATTTATTAGTTCTGATAAGACAATTTTTAATTGTCAAACTTAATCTCTAGTCCTGTCCAGCCTTTGAGATGACAGTAGAAGATTATTAAAATGATTTTAGATAGTGTATGCTTTGGGAAGGTTTTAGCTTATTGAGCAAACATATTTATATAGCGTATACCTCAACAAGCAGGGGCCAAGGAGAGGGGGTAGGTCACGGATGAGCCTAATAATGGTACCAAACTGACTGTATTTGCTGAAAACAAAACAGACTAATAAAGAAAAAAAAATTTAATAAGCATATACTAGAGATTTATACAGTATCAATGTAAGCAATATGTACGTTATAAGGTAATGATGACTGAATTTGTGATGATCACCTTAGTTCAGATGAGAAAACAGAACCTTTTATTTGCAGTTTTGGGTTTACCTGATGTGACTCATGGCACAAAGGTTAAGAAGGTGACTCACTGAACTTTTACTTTATTTTGCCATTGACAACAAGCTATGCAGTCTTTTGTAAATGATGAATCTCTCTAGAATTTCATACCTCATTTTAAAGAAGGCTTTTACTCTATGATGCTAGGTGTTCTAAATGTAAAATTTTAGTGGACCAAAAATACTGTGCGTGTAGAATACTCAGCACAAAGTAGTATATTGTGCCAGTGATTATCATATATATTAACTCATTCAAGTTTTATAATTCTATGAGAAGACATTAATGATATCATTAATATACAATTGCTATTTTAAAATGGAGAAAATGAAGCCAAGAAATGTTCAATCTTTGGTCCAGAGCCTGTGTTGGAGCTAGATAACCCTTAATTATAAACATCTTATATCTTCCATACGAGGAGTGAATTATAGCATGCATGTTTTCAGGTTAATGTGTAGTCCCAGCACTCAGATGATTGAGACAGGAGGATTACCATGGGCTACATGGCAAGTACCAGCCTAATACTGGGCTACTTAGTGAGACCTGATCTTGCTGGGAATTCACCTTAGGGCTATCACTCAACCACTGGCCTCTGAACCCAAGAATGAGGTTTGAAAATTATGCTTTGAGAAGAGCAGATCTCACTTTTTAGTTTCTTGAAACTTGGCTCTTGTCACAGAAGCAAGCATCTTCGTATGGAGTAAGGGTGCTCAATTTGGCAGACTCAAGTACAGATAGAATCACAAAGAACAGCATTTATCTTTCCCTGCACTTACTGGAATCATTACCCATAAAACTGTTTATTTTCCAGACTAACCCATGAGTGCTTCTGCAGCACTGCTTGTAGACTCTCACGCAGGTTTCTCAACATCTTCTAAGCAGGTCATTCTTGCTATCTCAAGGTAAAACTCAATTTCCCTTTATTCTCTACATGTACGAGTTTTGGCAGGTGGAATTTCCATTGATCAAAATCCAAGGGAAGAATTTTTTATGCAAAAAAGCAACATAAAGATATTTTAAGGGGGATTAAGAGATAATTGCTAGGCCCCTTATCTGTAAAAAGCAGAAAGCAAAACATCAGGATACAATACTTTAGAACCCTGTGATGCAATCATTTTGTTATCAGGTCAAGGAGAATGTGAGGCTGTTTTAGCTGAAGCAGGAGACAGTGAACCTCTGAAGTGCGCAGGAAATTAGAAGAGGTTAACTGAAGGAAAGAAAATGACTTGATTTTACAAATTATTGCAGATACCCTGGGCTGGCCTAGAGTATTTCAGATGGTTTGTGACTATAGAGATAACAACTTACTGTTCTGAAAGAGATACAAACAATAAAGAAATAAAAAATACAAATGGTTAAAACTAAACTTTGAGGTGTGCTTCTTAGTGAAAACAAAAATCAAACCAAAACAAAACAAAAAACCCTGTGCTGTGAACGTTCTTTTTAAGAATCAGTCTGTCTGCTATAAAGCTTTTGAATTTAACAGCTCTGGAGAAGCAATGGCTACAGAGCCCTTACAAACCTCAGATGGAGGCCCAAGGACCTGGGCAGCAAAAGACACCCTTGTACCAGCTTCTGCATTAGGTCATTGTCATCCCCAAAGGAAACATGTATAAAAGTAGAGATGAGGCAAGCCGGGTGTAGGTGGCGCACGCCTTTAGTCCTAGCACTGGAGAGGCAGAGGGAGGAAGATTGCCATGAGTTCGAGGCCACCCAAAGACTATGTAGTGAATTCTAGGTCAGCCTGCACCAGAGTGAGACCCTACCTCGAAAACAAAACAAAACAAAACAAAAAACAGTAGAGACAAGGCTAAATTGAGGGGAAGGCACAAGACTGGGGGGGAGGGCAAGACAAGGGGAGAAGGGAAACAAAAATTTCTACCTTAAAATAACCTAAGTATATGTATGTTAATATTTTTTAGTTTACTCTATTTCAACTGCTCTCAAATAATCCTTTCTTTTTATTGCTCTCTTTATACATCTGGACATCAAATAGTGCCCATTCTATTCAAAGATAGTCATAGTATTAAGCTGTGTTCTAGGGAACTAACTAAGGACTTCACATTTGAAGTTTAACCTATGATTATGTGAGGACTGTAAATTTCTCTGAGTCTTCAACTGACCACACAAGTTTTAAACCAGACTAAAATATATGTGAAAAATGCTGGTAAGGTGAAGATGACACCCTCTACTTTGTAAGAATTCACATAGTGAAAGAAGACCAAGAGGCTGTGGATATGGCTCAGTGAATAAAGTGCTTGTCTCACCAGACTGAGGCCCTAAGTTTGGGCCTCCGAACCCACGTACATGCTCAGTGGCCGCAGCAGCTTGTGGTCTCAGTGCTCAGCCTGAAGCAAGCTGACTCACTGGACAGTGGGATTGGTGAGCCCAATTCAAGTGAGAGGCTGCCTCCGTGTAGGAGGGAGAGCGACTGGCTCTGGAGGTTGCTCTGACCTCCGTATGCATAGGACACACACACACACACACACACACACACACACGATCTATTTCATATCACTTTTGGGTTCTTCCTGATGCAAGGCTGTTTATTGTATTCCGAAGAAGACTGGGAAAAGTTTAGAAGGATGCCTTTTTTGTTCAAAGGTCATAAATCCCCCTCATTTCCTTTGACATTGCTGCCATTGCACACTGGTACATAGCATTCATTTCCACATACCTATTTCTGTGTACTAGGGCCGATTTCAACATACCAGGACCCATTTCTTATTTCTTATTTCTGCATACCAGATAGAACCTACTTTTCTATACCCACTCCTCCATACCAGGATGTATTTCCTTATACCAGAATCAATTTCTATATACTAGAACCTATTTCTCTATACCAGGATCCCTTTATATATACCAGAAAGATCCAGAAATTGTCTTCTGTTTTGAAAATTGAAGGTATGGGTGGAAAAATTAACATATAAATATATTCTTTGCTTTTGTGGTACAAAGTGCTAGAGAAAAGGACCTTATTATAAAAATACAACACTTTGAATTCAGTATTAATAATTAATTTCATGAAGTTTCACAGCTGTATTACTTGAATCAATACCACAAATTTCTCTGGTTGTCCAAATGGTGAGTAACATAAGTTACATTTGCATTGTATAAATTGAAAAAAAATCTAATAGATGATGGACTAGTACTATTACTGATTGAAAAATACCATAGATGTGCTCTCATTTAATTATTTTTAACTTTACTAAGGCCTAGCATAGTGGCACATGCTCTTAATCTCAACACTCAAGAGGCAGAGGTAGGAGGACTGCTGTGAGTTCAAGGCCAGCATGATACTATTTAGTGAATTCCAGGTCAGCCTGGACTAAAGCAAAACCGTACTTCAAAAAACAAGAAACAAGAAAAGAAAACAGAAGAAAAACTTGCTAAGATACTAGGAAATGGAAATGTCTATATGCTTATGTTTGAATTTAAATATATCCAAATGATGATGGACTAATTTTTTTTTGAAATGATACTTGTAAAGAGCATCACACAACGAAAAAATGGCTGATTCTATAAGTCAGAACAATCAAAAGATGTTGCAGTAAAACAAATTGACTTTTAATGTTTGTTTACCAGTTCATTGTATGGTACAGGAAATGAAACATTCCTTTTAAATACAGATTGGTTCTTCTCCTCAGATTTGTACTTAGTAGCTATTAAATGCATTTAAATATTGACTTTTAATCGGGTGGCCTAATGACTTTCCTATGATTCATATCTTTTGTTGTACACCATGCTGTTCTGGCAGTAGTGAGCTATGATACAGTTAACTTGTTAAAAGAACACAAAAACATGTCAGTTGTCAATTGATCTTTCTCAGCGCATTCCACACTAAAAAATGATAATCATTTCCCTTTAATCTTCCTTTCTTTAGTGGTCAGCTACTCCGGAACACCACCATTTTCTTTGGAGTACTGAAAACAAGAAACTCAATATGGCTGCCAGCAACCAAATTGAAATCTTCTAAGAGTCTATGAATTGCCAAAATAAGAAGCAACTATATTAATGCACAAAATAACATTTTTACAGGTACCGGCCCCCTTTCTATGAAAGAAAGTTTAAATTTACAAATACTCTATTTGACTAAAAGTTACTGTGATAAAATATGGCAGCAGTCATTCAAAGATGCCTTCCAGTGTTAAGTGTGACAACTTATTTTCATTCATGTGCTTTCATATGAGTTACTTCTTTTAGCTTGGATTTTCAAATGTAGGTGTCAAGTGAAATTTGTAGATATACCTTATTCCTTGTATGGATTACAAGACAAAATGATAAAAGCAACATTTTGTACTTCAATCTTCTAACTCATCGCTTTGCTATTATGGGAATCTTAAAGTCTACAAAGCAATTTCGGAATTAACTAGTTTCAAGTTTATAATAGAATTGTACTAGGATAACTTTTCTTTTGTGGATATATTTAATGAACATGTTGGTCAATGCAGTAGGAAAAATAGAGATTTGGTGGAGTAACACCAAAATAACATTAAAAAGACTCCTTCTTCAACTAGGAGTTCAAAAGGCATGAGGATTTGGGTTTGTTGTGTGAAGTCAGGAGTTAAAAATTCTGCTTAGCAGTGTTCATTCCAAGATGAATTGTTAAAGAATGAGTAAGTGGTGTGCAATTTGTATAGATCTGAATTAGCTAACAGTCACTCCAGGAGTTTTGATCAGCACCAATTCCTATGCTAAGTATTCAAAAGTTAAGAAATATTATTATGCTTAACACTATGAAGGTAAGTTCTATGGTTAATAATAAAAATAATATACCTGCTCTTAATAATTTTCCCGTTTGCATTTCAGACAGGGTTTCTGTAAGACATGTAATAATTATTCAAGTATGGTCTTCTCCAATGAGCTAACCCAGACCTTTAAAGTGTTAGAGCTGCAATTTGGAGACAGTCTTTTCTTTAAATAACATATTTGTTGTATTCTAGTCACTCAGGTATCTTTAACTTAGAATTGAGAGTTCTATTTATACTAGCAGTGTCTGCATTAAACCTTACAATCTCTTTGGACTTGTTTTGTATGACTTGCATATTCAGCCTAACTTAAAATGTGCATGCATACATTGTCATCTTTTAATATTAAAGTATCCGGAAGTTTCCAGATATGCTTTTCGTGAAAGAAAGTACTTACTTTTATTTATAATATTTAAGCTAGATAATATATGAATATAGTATGATTTCATGGACTTCCAATTGCTCTATTCCTTCCACACACATAACTCTCTATATTTATAGAGTAGATTTATTAGAAATATTACAGAGCTTTAAATGCAACCACAATCAATTCAGGAAATAGGTTTATTTACTCATGTTCATGGGAGAAAAATCTACATGAAAACATTCATGAATGCATACCACCTATGTCAGACTTGGATTACTATACTAAGTCCCATTTATTAGAACTCATTGAGAAGCAATGGGAAATCAAGAAATATAATTTGAATACAAATATTGGTCCCAGTGGGGTCTCAACAGTAAAAAAAAAAAAAAAAAATGTAGGAAAACAGCTTTATTTAGGATTAGAGTTGCTAATATGGCAAACTTTTTGTTTTCTGAGACTGGGCCTAACTTTTATTTAAAGCCCTGCATATTTTCATGTAAACTCTTGGATGACAGCTTTAGCATTTCATTTATACCTAAAGAAAACCAGCAAAGAAAGTGACAACAACCATATTTTCTGTTTGGGAGAAGGTTTACAACTACATTTTAAGCTTCATCCTCAAAATACAGGTCTTATTTGGGATTTCTACAAGTAAGAATAATGATTTTGAGAATTGGGTCTTGGGTTAGGGTTAGGTAAGTATATAATTATGCATTCCTTTTTATGTGTTTTTGTAATGTAAATAAGAAAGCAATATTAAATAGCTTAAAATGATTTTATAGGACAATAATATTTCATAAGCTAACATAAGAAAGCTGCTAAGTTTTACACATTGTCTGTCCAGCAGTTGATCTATGTAACTGCCCTGAGTAAATCCTAAATGCTGCTTAGCAAAGGGCCCTTATAATTTAAATATAACTCAGTAAAGCTACTCAAAAGATAAAACAATCCTCAGAAATGTAATTCTGATTAGAAGGCAGAAGTCTCTCAATGATTAAATATTGTCTGTTTATTTAAGTGTTATACTTCATACAAATGGGTTCATTAAGAAGGTTTAACTGTCTGTTTATTTAAGTCTTATACTTCATATAAATGGGTTTATTAAGAAGGTTTAACTGTGCTTATGCATTTCAACCCATATAATTGCTGATTTTGGTCAAAAAGTCAGGATTGTTAAAGAGTAAAATATTCTGTCTATGGAGACTTGAAATGTTACCTTTTAGAAAAATGTCATTTGTTCCCTGATGAAACTGAGTTTTGTGCAACCTCATGGAATCTCAGTTCATCTTAAGAAGCCTGTATTTGAAACCTGTTGTTCCAATGTACTTGCTAAGTCCATTTCAAAATTGTAGAAATGTGTAAAACTTGTGCTTGTGGGAGCTTCTCTTCTGAGTAGCTTTCCTTTCCTTAATACAACTTTAGCACTTTTCAACCTAGAGCATGCTGAGTGCGTGAAAATGGATAGTTTGTTGAGATGTAGCTTTAAAACAGTCTGGCTCTAAAGCCTCCTCATTAGCATCCCTTAAACTTATATTAATTTATAATATATATTGAATGATAGCTTTACAAAAAAAAAAACCCAAATTAATGAATTGGTCTTTATGAAAATGACTTTACAGTAAGTAAAAAAAAAAAAAGGTTATCACAGTTTTGGTAACTTGCATGAGTTCATACTGAAAAGCACCCCCGTTTCGCATGGACGCTCCCCTCGATTGGACACCGACGCTCTGGGGACGCGCCCTCAGTTGTAGGCTCGGAAGCAGTAGACCCCGTACAGCCTGTGCTTGCGGTCCGGGAAGCCCGCGAAGCGCACGGCGGCCTCCGTGGGACTGCAGCGCCTTCGGGGCCTGGAGATGGGGTAGCGCACGCTGCCGTCGGCCAGCCAGCCCGCGTCGCAGCGGTCGTAGCCCAGGAGCTTCCAGGCGGCGAAGATCTGGCCCACTTTGGCAATCTGAGCACCGTCGTTGAGGCAGGCTTGCACCGCCTCGTCGTAGGTCAGCTTGGTGGGGTGGATGAGATAGTAAAAGCGACCTGCGCAGGGCAGACAGAGAACCCGTGAGTGCACTCCCGGCAGGGCAGAGGCCCGGGCACGCGTGTTTCTCCATCACTGGGGACAGAGAGACACGTCTGAAATTTTGGGAACAGAGGATTGTCAATGAAATGTCCTTTCTCCAGGTCACTCTAGAAAAATAAATTCATTTGCTCCTTTGTTTTTCAATACGCGTCCACACATGCCCTTTTATATCTTTTAAAAAAGAAATGGGTGGTGGCAGATGCAGTTTCTGTGGGCTAATTAGTGACCCAAACAGCCCTTCTGTGGCTCTTGAGAAGACGGAATTCCATGGCAAAAGAAAGGCTATTTCAATTCTAGCTGTACAAGACTGAATCCCATTACAAGTTTCTAGAGAGGCAAAATTTGAATGTGAAAAGATCAAAACATTCCTGACATAAAAGTCCATTTAAAAATCTCAAAAGCCCTCAAGTTCTTTTCATTACAGGTATCAATAACACATTATTCTAAGTGACTACAGTATAAATATGCACGAAGTATAGGCAGTCACTTGCCATAAATAATGTGCATTCAAAATGTAAACTCGGTCTGGGTTCCTTCACTAGCAGGTCAGTTTGTTGATTTTTCAACTGTATCTTTGGAGTCCTGACTCCTTGCCATTTCATTTCCCACTGACTAAAGTGTTAATCACTGAGGTAACATCAGCATATATTCAATATACATCAAATGTATCAATATGTCATCAACTGGGTGAAGTGATTCACACTGAACCTTTTCTCAGTCATCTTAGTGTCAAGTAGAATGGAGCCCTGTTCTCTTAAGTGAGTTCATACTATACTGTGACGTTCCCCTGGCCTTTATTAAACTGAATTATAAATGAATCCTTGCCTGTTCTTTCTAGTCTGAGATGTGATTCGGGATAAAGGTAGAGGCCACTGGAGCATTAGCCTGAGACTTAGTTCTGCCATCTATACAGAGGTCAGCAAACTTCAGCGCCTTAGTTGGATGTGGCCTCTGCGCACTTCTGCCAAAGATGCTTTCTGGGGCCACAGCCATCTACGGCTGCGCACAACCCCCAAAGCTATGCTGAGGAGTTCGGCAGAAACCTGTGGCTCTGTGGCTGGCAAAGCCAAAATATTTACTGTCTGCTCTTGACCCTTCACTCCTTTTGTCTTCCCCACAATATGTGTGGTGGTTTGAATCTGATGTCCTCCATAAACTCATGTGTTTTCAATGTCTGGTCCCCAGGTGGTGTCAGTTTGGGAGGTGGAAGCTTGCTGGAGGAGGTGTGTTGTTGGGGATGAACCTAGGGGTGTTACAGCCAGAATCTCCCTGCCCAAGCTCTGCGCGCTCTCGGGGTGTTTCCACGTGCTGCGGAAGCAGGGCTGCCCAGGGTCCGCGCTCAGGCCACGGATTTCCCCGCCGTCACTGCGCTTCCCTTCAAGACTGGGAGCCGAAATCAATCAATCAATCAAACAAACAAAACCCACTTTCCTCCTACCAGCTGCTTTTTATTCAGTGCTTTAGCCCATTGTGTTACCAAAGACATGTGCAATAAAACCCAGGCCAGGGCTGACTTCACGGGCATGGCACTGAACGTTTGTTCTCGTGCCATACTTAGACGGCCCGTGTTTGGTGTAAGGGTTCTCAGTCACCATCATTAGATGTGCTGCTGCCCCTGTTGTCTGATCTTTTTTGCTGTTGTTTCCTGAGTCAGAGTCTCACTATCAAACAGAAACGCGTTGAGGAGGAAGGAGGAGGAGGAGGACGAGGAGGAGGAGGGAGGGGAGAGAGACGGCAGGGATGGCAGGCCCACAGTGGAAATACTGCCTGTGAAGGTAAGGAACGGATTACTCCCTATGAGACAGCTTCAACTCTTTCATAATAAAAATCGAACACACTAAATCCCAGGAGCACCAGAAATTAGCATTTTTGTCTGATTTATAAGGATATTTATGAAACTATGTCATTCAAAAACTTTTTATGTATTTTCAAGGAATAATAATCCTTTAAAGCTCATTTTATTTTGTTTTTTTGCATGTGCGATGATAGTACAGCTCATTTTCTGGAACCTGAAGGAAAGCGGTGGGGTTAATATCTTACCATTGTAGTTGGACGTAAAACAGAAGACATCGTATCTGCTTTTATCTTTATCCCAAAACCCATAGTTCCTGACGCCAGGCACGGTGTTCTGACCCCCGCAGGGCTCCCGGGGCTTCGTGATGGGGTACTGCACCGAGCCGTCGCTGAGCCAGCCTGCGTTGCACCAGTCCAGGCCGGCCCGCCAGGCCTCGTACAGCTGGTCAAAGGAGGCGATGACCGCGTCCTGCTCCAAACAAGCCTGCTGGGCCTCGTGGAAATTAAGATTATAGCGCCCCAGCCGTGGAAAGTACGGGAATACCACACCTGTCCGAGGGAGAAGGAGAGGCACCGTGAGCGACCGAAGAAGAGTGAGCGCTGACAAAGTATCACTAGGCTGGCAATGGATGGACAGGAAAACAGAAAAAAAGTCTCCAATAGCTGAGGTAGGTTGTGGCAAACTTGGAAGCAGTTCTTCTAGCTTCTTTTCTTCTTAAGCAGCCCCTCAGGCCTGAGCATCTCACAATTAGCTACTCACTTTGCCACCTTCAGTGATTTGTCTCGGTTGATAAGAGTTCAACTCAAAAGTTCCCCTTTCTGAAGTTAATTTGTCCACAGATTAGGTTTCTAAATAGCTGCCCCTGTAAACTTACCTTGTGCTACGGGCTACTCTCCACAGGACGGGGGACTGTTGAGCTCTTTCCAAATAGGGAAAGCCAGCACTGAGGACTAAGAATGGTAGGGGAGATAGTGCTTAGACAGAGGTGTTTTTCAATACTCATAATGCTTTTATTGGAAATTATTGTTACAGTATTAGTAATTAGTCTTACCTAGTCTATGGAAAGTGTAAAGAGGCCGGTTAAATGATTCAAATGTGCATGCACAACTTTTTTGCATGTTCGTACATGTGTAACTTTCTCCTATAGGGTGATTACTGGAGAAACTCTGAGATGAATTCACATATCTAACAAAACATCATTTATCTTATTTCATATATAAATACAACAATTCTGTACAGTGAGGTAGACCTCTTCAAAAATCATCATGGCTTGGTTATGTGTTTCAACTTAAAAAAATCATTTTATTTATTTATTTGCAAGCAGAGAGAGATAGAAGAGAGATGGAGAAAGAACAGACATACCAGGTCCTGCAGCCACTGCAAATGAACTCCAAATGCATGTGCCACTTTGTGCATCTGGCTTTATGAAGGTACTGGGGGACTGGACCCCCATCACTAGTCTTTGTAGGCAAGTGCCTTAACTGCTGAACCATCTCTCCAGCTCCATGTTTCAACTTTTAATATGTTCATTAACTTTATTGGTTTTGGCCCTGGGATAAAAGCTTTCATTTAAAACTATCTCTGTTAGGCTTCCCTATTGATATAGCATATTGCAAACTAAATCCGAGATTTAAAAATATATTTTAAATAAAAGTAGGCCAAAAGACCAAAAAAAAAAAAAAAAAAGAAAAAAAAACAAAAAACCTCCCCTAAAGTTGTCCCAAACAAAATAGACATTAGTTAACTGATGGGTTAATGATGAAGAATTAAACATTTCAGGGAACAAAACCCATCATCAAATGACGAGAGCAGGAATTGGCCGCTGACTATGCCTGGGAGGATAAAGCAGCTTCCCAAAGCATTTTTTTTTTTTTTTTTGGTAAAATAATTAAAGGCGGTAGCTGAACTATCTCTCTGATTACACACATTTCTTAAAGGGTAAGGGTTATCATGCTACAAAAGCAAAGCTTTGTCATCTATTGGCTATTAAGGAAGACATATAAAAGTATCTCCCTCCTAATTAATCAAACATAATTCAGAGTGAGCATAATGTACACAGGAAATGTGTTCTCTTTTGTGCCCATCTTTATGTGGGTGCTGGGCCATCAAGCCTGGGCCCACGGGCTTTGTAAACAAGTGCCCTTAACTGCTGAGTCATCTCCTCAACTCTAATATGTTCTTTTATAAATCATCCTGGAAGTCTCTACTAAAGGAAGTCAAGTCTTGTCCACTGAAGGTCTCTGTAGGACACGTTTATACTTCTAAGACATTCCAGCTGGCAGACTGCTAGAGGCAGGGATCCAAGAAAGCTTCCTGATCTCATTTTGCCTTCTCTGGTTCTTGGCACAGGGATCTATCGGCTGATTTAGAGCCAATGGAATAAGGAAAAACCTCTCTTGGTTCCAATGATTGCTGCTGTGGCCAGGGAGAGGAAGGGACCGGAGGGGTTCTAAGAAGCTCTGCCCAGGTACCAGCTAGGAGTCCGGCATGCACATTCCCTGTTGCCATATGACCTCTCTCTCTCTCTCAGCCCCAGAACTGTCGATAAAAAGGAAACCATTACTTTTATCCATGAGTGTTTCTCTTGGCTGCTAGAGGTTAAGTGAGAAAAAAAAGCTCAAACTATCTTAATCTGAAGGAATTATTTGGGTCATTTTTCCTTTCCCAAATGATTCATGATGGTAGCAATGGAAAATAAAGGGTACTTTCATTTGTAATAAAATTAAAGACCCAGAAAATTTTGCAGATGTAATTTCACCTATGGTGTATTGTGGTGGACTCTCATGGGCAACAGGGACATTTTTTTCATTAGTAATTTGTCCTTGATTAGCTATTGTATATTTCTGAAGAATGATTTAGCTCAAAATCCAGTGTAATATACTTTAATTTGAGTTGCATTAAATTTTAATGTGGCACTGTGCAATCTTTTCATAAAGTGAAAGTGGAGCCTTTTGTTAACATTTTCACATTTTTCTCTCATAAGAATAAATTGTCAACTCAAAAGACATAATGCATTGTACTGAATGCTTGATGGTTCTAGAAAAAAATATATCCAGGCATAACAAGTTCAACTACTGTACTTTACTCAACCAAAGTCTCATGCACACACTTGAAAAATCAGATGTTTCTCCAGTAGGATCATTCCTGGAGCAAAGTGTTTGTTAATCGTCTATTTATTTACTTCTCCATTCCCCCAGTTAAGATTTCAACATCCAATTGCAGAATGCTTGGTCCTATGGAAAATCCTCATTAATTCTTACAGCTGAATTATGTTTCAAGGAGCTGCTCTGATGAAGCATTATAAAAATAAGAAAAGTCATACTTCTATGGGTAGTCAAGAGACTTATGATTATTTTTGAAATAATAACATTCATGCATCCTCTATACTTATACATTTATCATCAAGATAAAATCAAAAGCTCTTTCCTTTTCCTTAAGGGAAAAGAATGTGTCACTACAAAGGAGATCCATAGGATTGGTAAACTTGATACATCACATGTGAAAACTATAATATGAAGTGATTAGGCATTTGAAATATATCTTGGGGACATATTTGGATTTATAATCACACAGCCCAAATCATCCTATTTATTGGCAAATAAGTTGTTAGACACATAAAGGACTTTCATACCCTGGTAACCCATAAAAGTTAGTTTCAATAACCACATAAAGTAAATAGCTTTGGCAATGAAAAGGCAGAGAAAAATAGCAGTGGTATAAATAATTCATTTTCATTAGTGTCTCTCACAGTGCCTATCAGTACTTTGCACATAGCTGAAAATTTTCTGTTTCTGAAAGGTCTCAGATTGTAGTTTTATGTATTGGGCTCCATTTTCATGAACACTGGAAGAATAGAAGAACAAATCTCTTGGTTTTAATATCATTACATATTTATTAACGGCTGCAGTGAACTTTGTAACCAAAGCTATAAAATATCTACTGTCAATATCCTTGTTATGTTTATATAATGCTGTAGTAATTTGAATATGTGTTCCCATAGACTCAGGCTTGAATTTCGAGTCCCCAGTGGGTGGAGCCCTACTGGAGAAGAGAGGTTACTGGGGGTGGATGTTGGGGTCCAGCCCTAAGGTGTGTTTGGCAGTGGATCTGAATTCCAGCCCAAAAGTGTGGAGAAAGCAGTGTGAGCTCTCAAGGCAAGTGTCTGCTCGTACTGGCAGTGCTGGCTGGTTGATGATGTCTTGCTGCTTGGATTTCTGAAAGTGAACCAGCTTCTTCCACCATTGATGTTGTTTGCCTGGGATTTGTAAGCTTCAAATAAACCCTCTTCCTCCCATAAGCTGTGTCTGGTTGTATGTCTGTCCCAACAATGTGGAGCTGACTACAATAAATAGTTGTTTCTAGTTCTAGCAATGCAGTTCACTGGCAGTAATAAGAAGTCTTTATTCTAGCAAAAATTTTATATTTTATAGGAATTTGGACCTACAATTTAAAACAAAATCACAAGATTTGAAAGATAGTCATAAGAACAGCATAAAATCCACGAGAATAAAATTTCATTGATCCAATGTCCAAGAAAAAAAAATTATGCAATCTGAGACAGAAAAATCAAGGCATATCAAGTTGTACACACAAAAATTTGAAAGCTATGGCTGACTACATCTGACAAAAGATATATATAGTATTCACTATGTACTAGCCTATCACTGCCCCTTTGATAAAGGAAATCAGTTCTCAATATATTTATATAAAGGAAATTAGTTCTTAGTATCATTAGCAAATGACTTTATTCACCCTGAACATTGCTGATGTTCATACATGTTCATATGTGTCAATAAACACTGCATGCACAAGGCAGCATGCCACTGTGAATCAAGAGCTTTGCTGGAGAGAAAGCGGGAACTGCACAAGATTGTACTTAACAATGCCGTGCGGCTTATCACATATACAAAGATCACAAGTTTCCCACTGTGTAATAGAATTCTATGTGATTTAGGAATGCACATCTTCAATGCTCTTTGCAAGCTCTGTGTTAGGATGAGACAGGAAGTCTAGCACATCTGGGGCTTTATGAAAATAAAAATAAAAGCTCTTCCATCTATGTAGCCAGCATCGCCCGCCAATGTAGAAAACTGTTGAAATGAACGAAAAGTAAGATGGCTTGTGACACACATGGCCTAAGGAGAGAACTTTCCCAGAGTGATGCCTGGGAACCGTGGGGTCAAAGACGGCTTCAGCTGTTTTCCTTCTATAGCTTTGTACGTTTGCGAATGCACTGAGTGTGTTACATATTCAAGAAAACTCTCCTTCCCAATGCCTTAATTATCTGTTACTCAATGCTTAAAAGACTCTGGGCCATTAAAAAAAACTACTTGTTTTCAAGGGTATTTAAACAAATCCAGAGGTTACTTTTTTTTAAATTAAATTTTGTATTTGCTTTATAAGATACAATTGCATGTATTTCACTTTAGAAGTTCCTTACAAAATTTACTATTCTTTTGAAACTGAGAAAAATCTTAAAAGTTTAGTGAAAAAGAATCAAATTTGAATTTCTCAACAGTTGCAAAATGGGATTTAAATAGCATTAGGCAGTTTCTGAAAATTCAGTTCCATTCCATACTTCTCCTAGCTGCAAATTAGATTCAGTTTTGCACATAAGTCATTGTGTGTACATTTTGAATATGAAAGCTGAAATCATATGAAGACTTCAAAATACAAGAGAATAAACCATGTTTGATGTAGACTTTGTTTCTCGCATTATTATATGATTACCATCATACGTTATTTCTCATGAGTAAGAGTAATGATTAATTGTCACTTCAAAGGGTAACATAGATACGTACCTTGTAACTCTAAAGCTACCACAGCTGTATCATCTTCTAGTCCTTCAATCACCTCACACTTGTATCTCCCATAATCCTCTAGGGTGAGGTCTGTGATTACCAGAGACGCATCATTGTCACTGCCTCCCTTCAGAAACACTCTACCCTGGTAGCCTCCATACGTTTTCTTATGGTATCCCATGGAAACGAAAACATCCACCTCCTTGAGGTAATCTGAAGTTAGCTTGGTCCATTTAATTCGGATTTTGTGAATTCCTGAGCCAAATGCTGTCGGGTCTCGATAAAATTTACATGGCAGTGTCACATTGCCTCCTCTGTGGGAGAACACCTTGGCTTGTTCTGCTTCCACAAGTAGACGGGGGCCATTCTCTGCTACAATGAACAATAGAGAAAAGGGTCAGTGGTCATTAACATGGTCTCAGACCTTTTGACAAAGAACAACTTCGGTGATTATCATCTCTGTTCACTCTCTTTTAAACAGTATAGTAAGATATCTCTAGTAGCTAGAAGGAAAGGTTGATCAGCATGCCTTCTAAATCACTAAAAATAGAATGATATCCATTACAGACAATAAAAATTATTGTATTGGGGCTGGAGAGATGGGTTAGCAGCTAAGGATCCATGTTCTACTCTCTAGATCCCACATTAGCCTGATGCACAAAGGTGAGGCAAGCACAAGGTCACACATGCCCACTAGGTGGCACAAGAGTCTGGAGTTCAATTGCAGTGGCTGAGGTCCTGGTGCATAATTTCTCTCTCCTCTGCCTTTCTCTCTCTCTTTCACTCTCTTTCTTTCTCTTTCTCAAAAAAACGAGTATTGCATTCAAGAAATTCCAGTGATTTTATAATAGATTTTACATATTTTCTTGATTTTTATTTTTTTATTTAAATATCAGAAAAAGAGAAAGAAGGTCAAAAGTATATCACAGTGTATCCATCAATATAAATAAAAAAGTGACCGTTTCGTAGATAAAAGCCCCTAAAGTCCAAGGTAAAATGAGCCCAGCTTAGTTTTCTAATACAATAAGTCTCAAACATATTTATAGAAGAAGAATAAAGAAAAAAGATTCACTTTCATAATATTATTATGGTCAAGGAACTGGATTTTTTTTTTTCATCTTTCACTTATTTCCCCAAATACATAGCTGTGATATACTACTCTGGAGCATTTCATGTAACATTTGTATATTTTGTTTTCACATAAAGGCTAGGCACTGGGGTTTAGTGAACGCTGCTGACAAGTTGCATACATACTTCAAAGTTTGAATGCTTAGCATATATCCCAACCCAAAGTTACACTAATCTGATAAGCCAAATAATTGCCTTTATTCCACCTAAACATTCATTATTTATCTCTCATCTTGCTTTCCAATGCTCACTTTCACTTTTTGTTCTTCCCATTTTTGGTTTCTTGCCTCCATCCCACAAAGACTTTATCCCTTTCCAAACAGCTTCAAGTAGTCCAGGTTTGCCAAGTCAGCAGGGCTGTCCCTTCCAGAAAGCCCGTTGTTACAAGCAGATCTTGGCTCTGGGCTTTCTCTGGGAGTTCCTCTGGTTAGCACTTTGTGCTGCTGACCTTGACAGGGTCTCTTAAGGATGTGTGAGATGTGAAAAGAAAAAAAAAGAAAAAAGCATTGAAGAAGCTCTGGAACACATATACCTCTTTCTCACGTTTTTTTTTTTTTTTAAGGATTTTATTTTACTTTATTTATTTATTTATTTATTTATTTATTTATTTATTTAGTTTTTCTGAGGTAGGGTGTCACTCTAGCCCAGGCTGACATGGAATTTACTATGAAGTCTCAGGGTGGCCTCAAACTGTGGGTGATCCTCCTACCTCTGTCTCCCGAGTGCTGGGATTAAAGGTGTGCACCACCATACCCAGCTTTAAGGATTTTATTTTTATTTATTTATTAGAGACAGATAGAAGGAGAGAGAGAGAGAGAGAGAGAGAGACAGAGAGACAGAGAGAAAATGGTCGCCAGGGCCTCTAGCCACTGCAAACAAACTCCAGATACATGCGCCACCATGTGCATCTGGCTTACGTAGGACCTGGAGAATCGAACCGGGGTTCTTAGGCTTTGCAGGCATGCGCCTTAACCACTCAGCTATCTGTCCAGTCCTCAAATGGTTTTTTAACCACAAAAGCTGCTTTAATTGAGCTTCAGGGGCCTCGCAGTCTTCGGACCAGAAGTGTCAAGCAGTTGTTGGACATGAGCGTTGCTCGTGTGCAAACCATCTTCTCAGGGGCAGTGAAGCTGTGCCTCAAAGCAGACCTCCTTAGCCCTTAGTTACTGCAGACACGCACGGGATTCCCGCTTAAAATAAGAGTGTCCAAATTCAGATACTTCATCTCTATTTTTATGAGATTGCCACCAGAACTGATGTTTAAAAATGAGCACAGCGCTCATTTATGAGTGAGCCCCGGTCCTCAAACACTGAAAGTGTAACAAAGCCTTTAATGCTTCCATTTTCAATAGATAACGAGAGGAGAGAAGAATGACTTCATTTGGTATTTAGTTAAAATGAATCACCAGTCCAGCTCATTAAGCATTTCCATTCTATCCCATTCATTATCGCCTTATTTGGGACAAGGGTCTCAAGAGAAGAAAGATAAAATCTCTCTCTGACTTTACCCGACATATGATTCCCGCACACTATCCTCAGTGCCCACATGCGAGTTCTGGCAAACAGCTCTCCTTCCTTCAGGGTGGAGAGAGATACTGTGGCCTGGCCTTGCTCGCTGGTGACCCTGGCAGGAGCACTGCCATCTGGCGTCTGAGGAGCATACCTGGGGTTTGTCCTTATGTCACGCTGAGATGTGAGTTTATATATGCCACCTTACTATATAAGAGGTCTCAGCCACATGTTTACTCCAAGTTATTCCATTGAAAGTCAGAACTAGTGGCCAGCTGCACTTAGAATCAGGATAACATTGTAGTCAGGAAAAAGACTTTCATGGGATACAGGCCTCCAAGTAAACTCGCTTGGTCAACTGATTAGCTCTTTAGTTTCAGGAAATTGCACAACCTGGAAGCCCAGATCTCCTTATAGGTGAATGTCGCATGAAAAGCCTACCGTATAGTAGACCTAATGCACATCAAGCACCTAGACTAGGGGCTGGTTTCTGTCAGGGCCACTTACTGCTGTGTTTCCTCTGCATGGCTGTCATGCGGTATGTCTCAGACAAAGTGCTGCCCAACACGAAATGCCAGTTTCACATTTTAAAACTATTTATTTTTTTATTTATTTGAGAGAGAGAGAGAGAGAGAGAGTGAGGCAGAGACAAAGACGAGAATGGCCACACTCTTCCCTCTTGTTGCTGCAAACAAACTCCAGATTCATACCGCACTCTGTAGCCTCGGCTTCACGTGGGCACTGGGCAATCACACCCCTGCCAGCAGGCCTTGGAGGCAAGCAGCTCCAATCACGGAGTCATCTCCCCATTCCCGTTTTTGCATTTTTGGACCTTTCATAATTTCACCTACCTACAAAATTTTGAACCATGTGGAATGAAAGATAAATATCTCAAATGCCACCTGCATCATAAAGGAGACTTGGAAATTTGTGTGATTCAATGAGGTTATAAGTTCTTCCGGAATGAAGGCAAGATCTGGGTGTTTTCTACATTATAGAGCTAGAACCAAGATCAAAATGCCCGTATAAAGGATCAAGACGTCTAGATTTTGCTTTTGTGGTTAAATGTAACTTGTTTGGTCGTACTTGAGAACTACAAACTCCTGACTGTTGTTTTGTTTCTTTTTTCTTTACAACTATCCCAGCATTATGGGTCGAGCATGACTTATGCATTGGGGTGGAACATTCCTTGCCACCCATTGCAGAGAAGGGGATGTGGAGGAATGTGCCTGGGTAGGGTGAAGCCTTACCACAGCTCGGCTCTGCCACTCTACCCGATCTTCCCCAGCAGGACAGTGAGCCCGGCCTTCCTCTCCAATTTCCAGCCCAGGGATCAGCCAGGAGAGCGAAAGGAGGTGACAGCCGCAGCCCCCCAGCAGGAAGGGCCCGACCCGCATTCTACCGTGTGGTTTAGAGTAGTAAACCCTGGGTCTGCCCAGGGGTTTTAAAACTCAGTTCAGTTTGAAATTCATGCCTAAATAAAACATTTTGATCAACAGGACAGTGCCATAGCAATAAAAATGAGAAATATAAGCCAGGCATGGTAGCACATGCCTTTAATCCCAGCACTGAGGAGGCAGAAGTAGGAGGATCGTTGTGGGTTCGAGGCCATGCTGAGACTACATAGTGAATTCCAGGTCAGCCTGGGCTAGAGTGACACTCTACCTTGGAAAACCAAAAGAAAAAAAAAAAGAGAGAGAGAGAGAGAGAAATATAAAAAAAATAAATTTTGATCATCCAGGTGTTCCTTCTTTCTTTTCTTAAAAAGTTAAGGAGTAATTAAAACAAGGCTGCTTGTCTGTGTTCATTTTCTCTTTGTCCTTCAATGGAAAGGCAGACAGGCACTAAAATATACTGCTGAGGACCTTGGTGACTGTGACTGTAAATGAGACTGTTTATTCAAAACATAGAGCTAATTGGGAAAAATCAAAGATCCCAGTATGGATTTTAACAGCATTTTAAAAAGTGTAATTTGTTAGAATAAATTTTCTTGCCTCTCTTAGTGAGTGCCAATGAGTGACTTGGAAGATTTGCTGCCCTTCAAAGCCCAGAGCTCACTCACTCCAGGGGAAACAGCAGGGAATGGCGGGAACACTGACGGGACTCACTGGACCGCTGGGACCCTGTGATTATTTCACAGATTCTGCTGTGAGCTGAGAGGCCGTCATTCTGTTTCGCCAAATGAAAGCAAATGGCATGACTGAGCAGCCAGTCTTTGCATTTGCTTTGTAATTTAGGTGAACTCTTCTAAACAACAAGACAAAAACAGCCCCAGAACAAAGCATTAGAGATGCAGTATCTGACTACCCATTGCACCGAGTTCTGCTGCAGGAGGCCATCTTTCTTTCCTTTTCTTTTTGGTAGTTTATACCCAGAGATATCCAGGTGACAACAACGGGACAGAAAGTTCTGTGAATTCACCTGCGTCCCTTTGGAATAAAGTCTTGATTGTGAAAGACAAAAAATTCTTGATTTGGTTAGTTTTCCCCCTGCTGTACAGAAGTACACTCTAGCATTTTTTTTTTAATTTCCTCAGCCAATTAAAAAGAAGTGGGCAGTTTATTTAAGATGGTTAAATAAAGACATTAAAAATACATCTTTCTGGGACTAAGGAGAGAGATGCCAGTAACAGATCCCTTGTACTCATGTTAAAAAAAGGGGGGGGGGCTGGAGGGATGGCTTAGCAGTTAAGGCATTTGCCTGCAAAGCCAAAGGACCCAGGCTTGATTCCCCAGGACCCACATAAGCCAGATGCACAAGGGGGCACACGTATCTGGAGTTCATTTGCAGTGGCTGGAGGCCCTGGCACGCCCATTCTCTCCCTCTCTTTCTCTCTCCCTTTCTCTATCAAATAAATAAATAAATTTTTTTAAAAAACCAACAACAACAAAAATTATAAAAATAAAATAAAATGAATAAAGCCTGGTGTGGGTGGTGCACTACTGTCATCCAGTGCTGGGTCGGTGGGGACAGACAGAGAGGATCTTTGGGGTTTGCATGTTGATCTGCAGGCTCCTGACACACTGTACCCCCCAAAAAATAATGGAAAATGTTCCTGAGGAATATGACACCAGAGGTTGTTTACTGGCCTGTGCTTATGTGTGTGTGTGTGTGTGTGTGTGTATACGTATGTATGTATGTATGTGTACATATGCATGTGTCTATATGTAAGTATATATAACATGTGTATGTATGCATATATACATAATAATGTGTATATGTATACATTTGTATGTGTATATATGTGTATATATACATATTTTTGTATACAGATCCAAGAAAGTATCAAGCAGATCTCTGCCATCATTTTTGTTGTGCATACACACATACACATATGCACACATATGTACATACATATTTTGAAACATTCAGATCATGTTTAAGTGTTCAACCCGGTGACATTAACTACTTTTTCATATTGTCTGACAGTATGACTCCACAAGCTTTTCATTTCCTCAAATAGAAGCTAATTTCTCTCTTATATTCCAGACTCATAGGCATTAATTCAATTGACAGCCGCATAATGAGTCATTCTGAAAGAATACTGCAGCAGATTTTAGAAATACTTCCTTAGTTTGGTGACAGTGGTTGTCACCTTTGTAGGCTGGGCTGTGTAGGACTCGTGTGTTGGCAGCTGCTCTTTTCTCCGGGGTTGGTAACCCTGTGGGAGGAGCTCCAGGATAGAATGTTCCCTGACTGCTAGGCTACCACACCCTGTCCTGTGTCCATCGTTCCTTCAGCATCAGTACCTGATTAGACTAAAACTCATTAGTACCTCCTACAGCTTGTGCTGAGGTAGGAGACTCAGATGCCCGAACTTGTTTTACAACATGCAACAGCTTCAAAATGAACATGTCTTATATTTTAGCATTTGCGTGTGTGTTAAATAGTATTTAAGTATAATACATAATTTAGACAGTATGTCTTTCATTGTACATTACATATTCCATTTGTGTAAGTATATAATTTAAGAAAAAAAATTAAAGAGAGACTTTTAACCTTTAACTCTTTACAATTATTTTGTTTCCTTTAGACTTGAATGGGTCTGATTATTCCGAGGCTGCTCACCAGGAGGTAGATGTGGCCGTCTTTGTCCACAGTTCTGATGAATGTAGTTGTCCGCCTTGAGAAAAGCCCCAGATATCTGTCCTTCCTTGCTGCTGCCTTCTCCCTCAGCCTACTGCCTTTGATGTATGTTCAGAGTGCGGGCTACTTTTTCATTTTTATTTATTTATGAGAAAGAGAGACAGAGAGGGGGTGGAGAAAGGAACAGGCACTGTAGAGCCTCTAGCTATTGCAAATGAACTCCAGACGTGTGCGCCACCATTTGCATCTGGTTTAGGTGGGATCCAGAGAATGGACGTGGGTTACTTTTAATTAATCTGAAACAAGGCTATTGCTTGCTTCCATAGTATGTCTTCAGTGAAAAGTTTTCTGACCCTCATCTCAAGTAGGGCAGACCCCAGCACATAGTAGGGCAATGATGCTATTTCACAGCTAAGTCTTGGTGAAAAGGATTCTGACCTCTTCTCAAGTAGGGCAGAGCCACACATGTCGTACGTAGAGCAACAGCCTCACTCTTGTCCTATGACTTCACCTGCTTGACTTGAAAATCTTTTTGACTTTGTCCATTTTTGTTTTCACCTGAGGTTCAGACTTTGTCTTGCAGATATGTGGGTGTATGTATACTTCTTAACATTTGTGTAAATTCACAACTTTATATTGTTCATGGCTAAACTATACTTGAAAACATTCTCAAGAAACCATACCCTTGGTATTTGGTGGGAAAGTGAGGTGAAAGTCAGGATAGAGGAATATGTGAGAGAAGAGACTGCTTACTGAACATGGTTGCATATTAAAAAAAAAAAACAGGCTGGAGAGATGGTTTACTGGTTAAGACACTTGCTGGCAAAACCAAAGGACCCAGGCTCGATTCCCCAGTACCCACATAAGCCAGATGGACAAGGTGGTACATGCAGTGGCTGGAGGCCCCAGCATGTCCGTTCTCTCTCACCGTCTTCCCCTCTTTCTGCCTCTTTCTCTGTCTCTCTCTCTCTCAAATAAATAAATAAAAACAAAACATTAAAAAAAAACTTTAAGGAGTTGGAGAGATGCTTAAATGTACTTTTTTGCAAAGCCTTATGGGCTGGGTTCAATTCCCCAGTATCCATGAAAAGCCAGATATACAAAGGGGCACATGCATCTGGAATACCTTTGCAATGGCAGGAGGTCCTGGCATGCCCATACTCACTAACTTTTCTATCTCTCAAATAAATAAATAAAGCTATTTGAAAGATTTAAGCATCTGTACGCATTATATATATATATGCAAAGAAAATACAATGGTATTTAAATAAATAAAAAAATTTAGAAAATTAATTAACAAATAAGAAATCAAATAATAACCTTGCTAGTGGTATCTCTGGAAAGATACACAAGGAGTGACGCCTATGATCCTGGTACATTATTATATAAGTAAAGAATTCTATTTCTGCAGAAGACTTCTGACCTTCAAGCAAGATGTTACGAAGTGAAAATTTTATCTCAGTTTCCTCACTCCTTTCAGGAACACAAATTTCTGTCTGATTGTGAATTATAAAAGAGAATGCATGTCAATGCTGAAAGTACAGTAAGTGAAGATCGTTATTTGAGGTAGAAAAGCGACTGGTGGCGTTTCTCCTTCTGCCAGCCTGCGTTTTATCACAAAGCTTCAGGTTCATGCTCTTCTGGTCCATTTTATCTCTTCCCTCTACCAGGGTCTGCCTCCCTCTAACCAGCACACAGTAGCATTTGCCTCCTTACTCGTTCCTGTCAGCCTATCCGACTGTCCAGAGCTGTGTTGCTGCAGCCTCAGGGGCTTGCGTTCTCGTGTTCGTGACCTGCCTTTGCTGCAGCGAGGTGCCCTGGAGCACCCGCCCAGCTCCTCACCCCACGTCCTCCCTTGCCTTCTGGCTAAAATGACTGTAATGTCACGTTGCCCAGCTCCGGGACGTAGAATTGTTTTAGGCTCATCCTGAACACGTGCTGTTATTGTCATAGCCGTGCTTCTCGGTAAAAGACACGTCATCACTATTTGACCATCTGAAGGTGTATTCATACAATATTTTTATTTATTTATTTTTATTTATTTATTTGAGAGCGACAGACAGAGAGAGAAAGAGGCAGATAGAAAGGAGAGAATGGGCGTGCCAGGGCCTCTAATCACTGCAAACGAACTCCAGACGCATGAACCCCCCTGTGCCTCTGGATAATGTGGGTCCTGGGGAATTGAGCCTCGAACTGGGCTCCTTAGGCTTTACAGGCAAGTGCTTAACCGCTGAGCCATCTCTCCAGCCCCCAATTCATGCAATATTAAAACTACTGTTTCAAGAGCAGTGGGATTTTTTTTTCTTTTGGCTTTTCGAGGTAGGATCTCACTGTAGCCCAGGCTGACCTAGAATTCACTATGTAGTCTCAGGGTGGCCTTGAACTCACGGCAATCTTCCTACCTCTGCCTCCCCAGTGCTGGGATTAAAGGCGAGCAGTGGGATTTTTTTGAAGGATATCTTAAACAAATCTTTGGTATATAGTACTGTTTAAAAAAGATGACCTTTCTATTTAAACTAGACATCAAGAAGCCTGAAGGAACTCACAGGATAACTAGATGAGATTTTCAAAATCACAACTCTGAGATAAACATTTTCTGCATATTTCTTTATATTTGAGTACCAGGAAGATGTGAAGTGAGGTGAATGACTTCACTCTCTTCTGCTGATGGAGTTCTTTGCAGCTTTCCCCCTTTTCACAGTAATAACAACTCACTTCAGTTCAAGAGTGTCATTTAAGCACATGGTCTATGCTTACACCGTGGCATCTAATCCACTGCGCCTCAGTTTTCATCGGTAGAAGAGAGTAAGGCATCTTCACTCTAGGGTTCCTATGATGGTTAAATGAAATACTAGCCATGGAGACCTTTGCTAGGCCATGGCCAGCAGTGAGTGCCCAGTGGACATTATTCCTGCTAACACACATGCACAGATCATTCAAAGTGGGCTAGGAATGCAAGCTAACTTTGGTCTTCTACATCGTCTCTGAGGAGAAGATTCCTAGAAATATCCATTCTTAGAAATTGGCATGTCCTCAGCTCCTTGATGATTCTTCTAAGGCAGTGATTTTTTTTTTTTAGGTATGGAAGTATCTTATTTTGCTTACAGTTCCATAGGGTAGAGTCCATCACAGTGGGAACAGGAAGCCAGTGTCACACTGTTACGTCAGCAGGGAGGAAGGAGAAAGAGAAAACTAGCATGTGGGGCTGGTTATAATCTCATGGCCTGCTCCCTAGTGACATGTTTCATTTAGCAAGGGTCTATCTTGTAAAGGTTCCACAACCTTCTAAGGCAGTGATTCTTAAGGGGACTGTGCATTGTGGACAGCTATCTCAGAAGCCTTACGTGAAAGTCCCAATACTCTTCTCTCTTTCACTTTTACTCTCTTTCTCTCTCTTTCTCCTCTACATATCTCTATCATATGACTTCTGTCTTCTCGATCCATATGTTCCTTGCTGGTTTCAGACAGTCTTTGTGTGGGATGTGTGTTCAGAGTTGCTACACCCGTCTTGATCTTTTATTAGTATTAAAAATCACCATGGTAGCCAATGGAAACAGTTTCTATTAAAATTCCAAACTAAACCTCTTTATATAGTGGTTTGTTTCTTTTGGAACACAGTCCCAAACACTGGAGACATTATTCAATGGATGAACATGTGGGCAGTTTTTACCTATTACTTCACAGGAAAAGTACCTCCCCCCTCACCTCCATAAAGGTCTTCTGGGGTCCGCCTGACTCCTGCGTGGGTGTGGAGCTCAAGGGAGACAAACCGCCTAAGTTTGAGTCTCAGTTTTACCCTCTGGCAACCAGGGCAGCTGCTAACTTCTGCCAGCTTCAGCAAAGTTAACCAAATCCACGCGTAACTGATGTAAATGGAAATGTAGTGGGTTACATTCTGCCATTAAGTCTGATACAGATGATCCCATAGCAAGAGATTCTAGTAGTTTTGTTTACTTACGAGTTCTCTGCTCTAGTTAATTCTCTTCAGGACTTAAATTTCTCTATGTTACTAATGATTTTGTCTATTCTTGCTAATAGTGTGAAAAAAATAACAGGTCCTTGGATATTTTTGTATTTAACAGGTGAGATTTAGCCTTTGATTATTATAATTTTAGGCTGAAAAATTATTTCAGAGTATCATAGTTACAGAGAGATTAAATGGCACAGAAGAAAATAAAATTGAAACACTTCAAAAATATTGTAAGACCTTCTTAGGGTAAATATACTTTCTAGGGTTTTGTTTTTATAGTAGATGATTGTTTCCAATATTATAGAGAAACACTAGCAAGTGCTGTTTTCCTTATTACCTGCACTTATACACATATTCCTTAATTGTTGAAGATCTCCCATCATACAGTTGGTAATGGGCCAGAGCTCAAATGTACTTGTTCCCACCCTTACTATTTCTACTCTGGGATGAAATGTTAGCTTGAGTAACATGTCGTTTCCAGGAAGCACATGGGTGATTTCATGCACTGAGAAGATTAACATCTTCAGTTAGTATGAATGACAGCAAGGTCATGTAATAAAAATTCACTCCTTGATAAAAATTAAAAATAAGAATATAAAGGGAACTTTTGATATTTTGGTTAGCAATTATAAATCATTAACCTATGGTAGGTCAGATGATTAGCTTAGTGTTGGAAGAAAAGATATGTCAAACACAAATAATTTGAATGGGCAAGCATTGGGAAATGAAGGCAGCACTTAGGACAGGACTGAGGAGTGAAAGGGACTGGATCCACTATAGCAAACACATGCCTCTTTCTAAAGGGCCACAGGTACAAGGTCCATTAGGCTGCCAATGGGCTCTTGGATAATTTTTTATTCAGCAAAGAATGGAAGAATGGCAATACAAGTAAATAATATAAATAGAATAAATAAATAACAAATGTCTAATTTTAAACTTTTCCAAACGATGTTAATTTAACGAACTTTTTTTTCTTTTACTTTTTGGAAACAAGGGCTGCCTATCTATTCCAAGCTGGCTTTGAACTCATGACCTTCCTGACTCAGCCCTGACTGCTAGGATTATAGGCATATACTATCATGCCTGGCTTTAATTTAAATTAAAAATATATAGACTGAAGGCAAATTCCACATATAAGTGATCAGGATGGTGAATATGTGACCTGTTGTCACCTATGGTTACCAAAGATCTCCAGTGCGCAGACCAGAGACATCCAGTCTCAGTGAGTCAGGGAGACAGGATCAGGCATGGGAGACTGTGAGTCCTAAGGGCAACGGCAGGACCAAGGAACAGAGGAAATACCAGCTCTTGGACTGCCCAAAGGTTTCTACAAACCGTCTCCAGCCAACAAAAAAAATCAATCACCCACAACAAGGAAGGGACACCACTTACAGGAAATCCCCCATTACTTACGTAATAAAAAACCATGGAATGGACCCACGGGCCCACACTCCTGTCTGTAGAGTGTACCTGCACTTTCCTTTTTACCTCTAATAAATCTATGCTTTCACTGCTGCTCTCTATAGCTTGTTCACTTCTTTGTCTGGCAAAGGACCTGGACATTGCTTCAAAGAAGATCCCTGAGAGACCCCTGTGGTAATGCCATCATCAGTGGGGACCTATGTAATCTAGTTTATAAATATCGTTGGTTTGCTGATAACTCCAATCCTTTCTATCATTGTCATTTTTCCCCCTTAGTGCTAAATTAGTTAATCCATATACCTTCAGGTCACATATTGGATGTCAAATTGTTAAGTTTCCTCCTTCCTAATGCAAATCTGATTCCTTCATCTGTAGTAGTCCAGTGTATGGTTCCATCATCCATTAATTTCTTCAATACAAAGCCTTGAAGCTATGCTCAGGAGATATATATATATATATATATATATATATATATATATATATATATATGTCTGCCAGTACATGTTGCTATGCCTACTTCTACAGAGACAATCCAGTGTCTCAGAACAATGGAGGCCGATGAGAAATGCTTGAATGAATGGATGAATCTTTTGAAGAGTGCAAATAAATGTAAAGACAAGTGGATATGGTCATATTGACAGAATCAAGGGCTGTAGCAGATATGTGTTCCGCATATTCAGTAGTTCTGTCTTCACAGTGATGTCTGACCTTCGC
Organism: Dipus sagitta; assembly: GCA_036346955.1. NCBI lineage: Eukaryota > Metazoa > Chordata > Mammalia > Rodentia > Dipodidae > Dipus > Dipus sagitta. Next base: position 5,905,560 of record CM070787.1, read on the forward strand.
TCATGGGAGACAGTCAGAAGCACTACATGCATAGTAACGTCTTGTTTTCACTAGACTATAACCTCAGTGATGCCAGCAAGCATGAAATCTGCTCAGCATTATATCAATGCCAGTGCATAGCAAATAATTTGGTTCTTAATATTTTGCTTTTAAAGAAACAAACTGTTATACATATGTGTGTACATGACCATACATGAGTAATTTTCTACGTCTACGTGTTCACTGACATAAATATTTTTCTTCTCTTCTTTTGGACTTTTCATTATATTGATATAATTATGTTGTTAATTTTATTAATTGGTAAGCTTGTTCTTAATGTACTGGGTTATCATTTTTTTACTTGGGTTCAATAGTAAACTTATAGGAGATTTTAGAATTATACATCTAATGAAGAGGTTAGTTTTTATGACTCCATGATAACATTCTGTGATATTTTAGGATGATTGATTTTAGGCAGAATCAATAAAATATATTTTTTCCCAAATAATTTGGAAAATATTTATAGATGTTTTCTTTGTGATCTGTGGATTTTGTGTTTTATAGATATAAATATGTTGACTCAAAAAGACAAAAGTGAATTGATGTAACTTCTTATAACAGACTCAGAGATCTTAAAATAGTTTAGGTGGGAGAGAAAAAAAACAAAGTTCAAATAACACTTCCCTAGTTCTCAGTTAGATTGGCTATGTAGGCCATTTGTGATCATACTTTATTAAATTCATCCCGTTTCTGTGGATTGTTTCTATACCAGTCAGTCCCAACTCTGCAGACACTGCGTCAGGACCAGGATAATATTGCAATAACTCAGTGTGAATCCACCACTCAGAACTAAACACACACACACACACACACACACACACACACACACACACATTAGAAAGAGTGAGTCTTGGGCTAGGGAGATGGCTTAGTGGCTAAGATACTTGCCTGCTAAGCCTAAGGACTCCTGTTTAGCTCTCTAGGTCCCACGTAATACAGACACACAAAGTGATGCAAGGGTGCAAGGCCACACATGTGCACAAAGGGGTGCATGCATCTGGAGCTCGATTGCAGTGGCTGAGGTCCTGGAGTGATAATTCTCTCTCCCACTCTCTCTCTCTCCATGCCTCTCTCACTCTTGCATAAAAAAAGTCCAGTGTGTTGGGCTTTCCTCAGAAAAGAAAGAAAGAGAGAGAGCGAAAGAAGGAAAGAAGAGTGAGTTTCGTCTTGAGTACTCGTGGAACATGATGCTGCATGCAGTGCGAGCACCAAACCTATGACCAAGAAAACCTTGGTTCCCAAACTCATAATCTCCTCATTCACCTACTAATACTATCCTATTCTTCAAGTTGAAAATATTTCCCTGATTTTTGAAAGATGGAACTAAATCTTGATTTATTCAGCAAACACATATTGATCATTTACTATAAGCCAGGTAATGGTTTAGTTACTGTATCCATCATGCAAGCGTCCCTGCCCTTGTGGGACTATGATATTTCTTGGACAGACAACAGATAATTGCATAAAGATACAGTATGCTTGGCTAGTGCTATAGAATAGAAGGGAAAAGGGAGGAGAGAGAATTACATGACTAGGGGAGAACACAGTTCCACATTCAGGGAAACTTGATTAAAACATCAAGAAACAGGCTCACATTTAAGGAAAGGGAGGGGATTAGCCAACAGAAACTGTCCTACATTAGTTAGGCAAGCTGAGGCATCAAAATCTGAGCTGTGGACCTCATTTGTCCAGTGGGAGATTCATCATGAAAGCAAAAGTCTGTTATGTAAATTCTGGGGAATTTAATTGATGCCACTAATTCAGAATGAAAGCAGATATCTAGTCTATGTTCTTTAAACCCACACAGTGTGTATGTCCTGTTCAGAGATATCACAGTATTTAAGAAGATCTCATAAGCCAGGTGTATTGGTGCGTACTTGTAGTCACCAATCTTGAGAGGCTGAGATAGGAGAAAGACAGCCTAAGCTATGTACTGAGTTCAGGGTCAGTTTGGGCTGCATAGTGTGAACCCATCTCAAGCAAACAAGTAAATGAATGAACAAACGAAATTGTCATAATAAAAATCATGCTAATTTGAAAGTGTTTGATGGTAGCAGTTTGTTCATTTTGTCAACATATACTTAATGTATACGATGGGCCAGCCACAACTATATAGTGTTCCAGAGAAACATTAATGAAAAGTGAAGGACGCTAAGCTTGCTTGGAGTTTGGGAGAGGGCAGAAGTAATAACTATGGTAGCTAGCAAATGTCATCTGTTGGAAACTTACTGTGTGTTGGAGCACTTGCTACTAAACACTTTTAAATATATAATTTCCTTAATGTTATAAATATTTGTGGTATAAACCATGGTTAGGTTCAGTTTTATAGGTGAGGTAACTGACTTGACAAGGATAAGGAAATTTCCCAAGGTCCGAGCTTGACAGTGACAGTAGGGGAATCATGCTTGGAGTTGTCAGAAAGTCTTTGCTTGAACATGGAAACTGGAAGGACTGACATCATGACTTTAACAAAGACAAGCAGATATTGTTCAGTATGACTGTAACTATTTGAACTGTAGCAAAGGCCAGACAATTTCTTTACTATGTGTAAATACCAGCCTAAAGTTTGTATTTTAAAAGGACATCATCATTTCTAAAATTCTCTAGGCAAGTCAAATTTGCACGGAGGCTCCGGATATGATCCAAATATGTTGACATTGTACTTTTGTGAAATTTTGTACTCCATGTAAAACTGTAGTGTCTCAAGTTTCAAAAGGACTACAGGTTAAATTCACACTCTGTGACTTGAGGAATAGAATTCACCTGAGGTTCTATAGATAGTCTTACCAGCCCTGCATCCTGTGAAAGTATTTGAGAACATCACTATCCTGCATATGGAGAGTAGTGTAAAAAAAATGTCAGTATCCTAACTACTTGTTTTTAGCACACATTGACAACTATATTTGTTTTCTTAAATAGCCAAATTAATTCAGTTAAACACAGAGAATGAATTCCTACATATGAAAATTGTTCTAAAGCTATGTCTTTCTCCATGAGATTTCACATGATTTTTGTTTTATATTTCAGGAAATATTTCCTCCAGAAACATTTTTTTTTCACAGAGGTCTAAGCTTGGAATTTCATTTTCTAGTTATTTGATCATCCTCCCTCCCTCCATCCCTTTTTTCAGCCCTTTGCTAACTCCTTTCTGCTTTCCTTTCCTCTCTCTTTCCTTCCTCATTCCTTTTCTTCCTTCCTTCTTCCCAGATTAAAGATTTCTAGATCTATAATTCCACAAAACCTACTATAAAAATGAGACTCAATAATATGATTAAAATGTGTACCAGGGCAGCTATGTAGCATTTCAGGAGATGTGCAATGTTCCCACAATATTGCATAGTCTTATCTGGAAAACTTAAAATACAAACATATAAAATTGATGAAAAGTAAGAGACAGAAAAGATGTTGCATAGTAATGTGCATTTCAAACATTTTTCTACCCCTGTAAGATCACATGGTTTGTCAGAATAATTCATATTTGTAAAGTTGTTCAGATGTCTAATTTCATCATTGGTTTGCATATTTCTTAAAATCTACTGAAAGAGTGTCAGCTCTCTTTGATTCTCTCTAGGTAATGTTTAATAAATAAAATGTTAAGTATGAAAAATAATCAAGTAGTTCAAGAAAGTGATGAAGGTCATCTGCCTTCTCGGCTCCTTATTGTGTTATGTGATTTAATTTTGTACTGTCTATGACAGTCTAAACTATAGCAAGCTAATTGGAAGTGGATTCTTGGGAGGTCTATGCAGCTTGAAAATTCAATTTGAGTGCTAATATAAAGGAAAAAAAATAAAACACTATGGAGAAAAATCTTGGGAATGGTTATTTATAGAGTAAATCTTGATTTATGAACTTAACCTTACAACATCAAGACTTATGTCACATTTGAATATTGATTTCCATAAGCAAGTATAGGTGTGGTAGTTGTGCCACTGAGAAGCCTTGAGCAACTCTTCCAGGCAAGCATATACTTTCTAAGAATATGAATTTACAATTAAAATGAGGCCTACTGTCAAGACATTTAAAAACTTGGACAGTGTACAGAAACCATCAGGACAGCACTGATATCTTGGGTCAGAAATCCCTTTGTATCAAATTTGAGCAAAATATATGGGGATATGAAAGTTGGGTCAACAATTTTCCTTCTTAAAATACCTTTAGCCCATTTTATACAAATGCTTTTAAAAATAATATTTTCATAGGATTGGTGCCATATAGAGTGGTTTGAATAGTTCATAAGATAATTTGGGTTAGCTTCTGATTGAAAGCCCAATTATGTAGAGATGATTATTTTCCATTATATTTAAAAGTGCTTTTATTAATAATTAGGTATTAACATTTTTGCTGAATGGAACCCTGTGATTAAAAGTTAAAAGGACACTATCCCTTATTAGTAATCTGTATGTAAAAATATTCTACAGTCTTTCAGAAATAACTTTGGCTCTTACAATATGCATTAAGGATACAACTGAGTCAGCAGCTTGCAGAATAAAATTTATGATTATATAATTTCTTTGCACAGTTCAACAGTAAAAAAAGTAATGCTGATAGGAGCAAACACCAATGAAAGACATTCCTAAAATACTTAAACACTGATTTAGAATTGTATTTTGATTGCCAAAATCTGTACAGAAAAAAAAAATTCTACTCAATTCACATTATCATTTGACCTTTACATATTATAGTTTCCAACAGAGTGCAGTTTTCCAAGAGTATACTTCTGACCTTGACAGCATAACTTGATGTTTGATGTCTTTTAACAAACTTGTAATGTCTGTGGTTCCCAAACTGACTTTGATCTCAAATTAATATCATCATAAGCTATTAAATTCTGTTAATTATTATTTCAATTAGTTAGTATGCAAGAGCAGGAGAGACACAAGTGCCTCTGGAGCTGTCTCCCTCATTGCGTAAGTCTCTCAGCTTTCTTAACACAGGGTGTCCCCCAGCAGAGAGCCAGGCCAGGCAAGAGCTGCAGTGCACTGCAGCCTCCGATCTCGCCCAGCTTCCACGCTAAGGATACAGCTGAGCTCAACAGAAACACGCGGGGCCAACATTTTGGTCTATGGTGACTAAAGCTTCACCACAGGAAATTACAATAGGGTAAGCTACTCTTTTCCCAGACCGTTTGTTTGATCTTCCCTTTATTTACATTGCCTATGTTAATGATTGAACAATTCTTGTCACAGCATGACCTTGCACTGTAAGTTTTACTTCATATCGTCCGTCCCCCACCTTGCATCTGAATGAACACATGTCCTCTGTTCTGCTTGACACACTGCAATTGGGCATTCTAAAGATGCAACTGTAATGACTCCCAAGTCTTAGCTCCTGTAATGCAATAGTATCGAAAAGCGAGAGAGCACACTCATGATCAGGAGAAAGGGAAAGGAAAAAGTTAATGCAGCCGAGCCAAAATTAAGAAACGCTGAGCTAGCATCTCCACTGTCAGTAACTTAGAAATTAATTGGACTCTCCTTTGAGAACTTGTGCTTCCTTACCTTGAATGTGAATGACTCTGTCATGGTCCAGGGTATAGTTGTCTGAATGATGATCAGCCCAACAGATGGAAAACAGCACCAGAAGAACGAGACTCTTCATCCTTGTAGCCCAGAGTCTTCCCCACTGTGAGAGCATCACATACAAAGAAGCTGGTGAGATGTGGAGCCCTTTGGCGCGAGGCACTGCACAACTTACTACCGCCTTAGCATCATGGACGGGGTCTGGACAAATATTTAACCCAATCTGTTCAGAAAGTTACTGTAGCTGTCTTTGAGAGCCGGCTATGGCAGCTCTGAACAATTTCAATTCCTCTTAGGAAACCAGAGTCCAAACAGTCTTTAACTCTGTCTTTGCACAATTTGAAATTTGGAAATTTAAAACTGTATGCTTGCAACATAAATAGTTACAGTAAGTTGCAAAGAGTAGCATTAAGTAGGCAAGTAGATACTTAAAAATTAACCCTTTGAATCTGGAGTATACATTAATTAAACTGCAATTTGATTCATCTATTTATGGATACTTATTACCTGGCCTAATTAGGAGCTGAATCTTAAATCAGAAGAAATAAAAGATATTTTCACAAAACCTGACATCATCATTCATTTTACATACGGCTCTCTTACCAGGTTAGCCTGTACTAAATAGAAAAGAGGAAAAATGATTAAGCAGCAGGAACATATTTGTTACAGATTCACTTACCATCTTACACACTGCTTGGGTCTGTGGTGAACAGTTGAAAATTCTATACAAACTAGGTTAGTTATGCATGCTACCGCTGCAGCCACTGGGATTGATTTTTTTTTTTCCATTCACTCCCATCTAAAATGCTGACGCACCAATTTAGAGCACCAGGTAGGGTCTCTGCAGTCAGCAGAGCCACGAGTGCAGGGACCACCCGTGCCAGCCTCGCTGGGCAGTTAGGCAGATGGAGAGCTGAAATACCCAGTGAGGCACAGCTCCAGTCCTGCGTGAGAGAGGCAGAGCCCTCCTTCGCCTATCCTTTATCCAAAGGCTATCCAAAGACCTACTTGGTAGAAGGGGACAGAGCCTCTTCTCCCCTGGAAGGAGAGAACCACAAAGTGATTTCAAGCAATGCAAACCTTGGCAGTATTTGCCAGGGAGCCCCAATGTGTCGTCTGCAGCACTGCGCAGGTTGAGGCAGAGGCCACGGGGCTTTCTCCTGCTACCCTGTGCTCAGCAGCTGAGACAATACTGGCTATTTTTAAAACTGAAATTGGACAGTGCTGGCTTCTCATGCTAATTCTTTTTTTCTAGGAACAGCTGACTCCCTGGAATACTGATTAAGGAATTTCTGTCCATTCCTGGAGGTCCCTGGGGGTGAGCCGTACTCCATGGCCCAATGCCCTTCTCAACTCTCAGGACTTGCCCAGGTCTCCCCGAGAACTGAGGACACACCTCTCTGCACTTCCCCTCTGAAACTGCAAGGCTGTGCTGCTTTGGCTGCCATCTTTCCCAGACTCTGCAATTTCTTCTCTTCCCGATGCTACAGAAAGATGGTGCACATGCCAATCACACAACTCATTTGTCCAGGTAACCACGTGTGTTCTCTTCAAAATTATACCCCATCAATCAGTTTATCTCCAGAAAGACACTGGATCGTTCCTCTGAGAATATTTATAAAATGATTTTTTTTTTTTTGTTTTCGTTGACTTTGCCCCTGACTGATAACAAACATTATTATTTCCAGCCCAGGATTTTGTTTTAGGTGAGTGAATTTAATAAAGGTAGCTTTTTGGAATCTGGAGTATTATTGAAATAATTACATACACAAATATGAAACAGCGGTCAAACACTTTCCAAGGTGTGTTGCACCTTCTGCTCGCCTGAGGAGATAGAGGAGAGTGTCTTGTGAAGAGGAGAAGGGTATGAGAAGAAGGGGGCAACTTCAAGAACGAAGAGGAGATATTCTCTAGAAGTGCCAAGATGACCGAAGGAAGAGAACATGCTAGACCAGTATGATAAAAGTGCCCTGTGTTCATTCAGTAAGCGTCCAAATTAAGCAAAGTAAACAAATAGTGAAAAATTGGCATTAGTGTGGTCATGTATGCTCTAATTTGTGGGGTGCTATAAACATACACATGGCTAAGTTGTATGACCTACCATGCAATTACCTTCATTTCCCATCATTTTACCTGAAATTGCACATATATCCAAATTCCGAAGTTCAGCATCCAAATGTATACCACTAAAGGAGCATTCCACTGAGTTAACATATTAACTATGGAAAACCCAGTCCGAAATGCAAACACTATGCGGGTGTTTGTGGTAGATAGCAACAGTAATAATAGCAGTTTCTTTAACTGCTTGTCAGCTGTTTGCCAAGTCATACGCCATGACTTTTATGTAGTCTCATTCATGCCATCTTTATGACAATACTGTGGGACATGTCTTTCTATTTTAATGACACAAATGGCTCTTATGTTCATGGTCACAAATCTAGTCAGTGTCATTGCCGCCAAGCAAAAGCAATACATCCTTTGAGTTGTATTTATGTTTTTATGATAGAAACACTTCAATACACACACAAACAGACACATACACACATTTGAAATTTGGGTTTGTTAACTTGAAACTAGTCTGTTCTTAAAACACTAAGTTCTAGCCTGGCATGGTAGTGCACGCCTTTAATCCCAGCACTCGGAAGGCAGAGATAGGAGGATCGCCATGAGTTCGAGGCCACCCTGAGACTACATAGTGAATTCCACGACAGCCTGGGCTAGAGTGAGACCCTATCTCTAAAAACAAAAAAAAAAAAAAAAAAAAACCCAACCCCCAAAAAGCCCACTGAGTTCTGCTATGCGTAAATATGATTTTTTTCAAGACATACAAGAAGTCAGTCTAGAGGCACTTTTCTCACCTCTGACTCTTGATTCACTTATAATACCAACAAAGTAATTGTTGAAAGATCACTGCTCATCTTCAGTGACTTCTGACACATATAAATGGACACTTCTGAGTATCCCGCACTGGCATTAATACAATTCGGACAGAAGAAAATGGAAATTATCTTTCCTACCCTGGCAGCACAATCATTCTCATAGTTTCAAAAGCACAAGAGCTAAAGTTAGTGACATGATTCTGAGGTGTCTCAAAGAAAACTAAATACAGAAGAAGGCTCTGTCCAACACAAGGTGTGCTTTGAGGCTATAGGCTATGCCAAGGATCTCCTCAACAGACAAGCACAGCTCCGACATAGGTGGTCATGAGAGTGAATGAACCTGAGTCTTGATCATTAGCAATGTCTTCTCTGAAGATCTAGGCATGTCAGTTCTTATAGGAATAAAATTTAGGAAATGAGGAATGATTTTATACAAGGAGGTGTTATTACTTGCCCATGAATTAGCATCCATGGTTCACTTGTGTGGCAATAAACTATAAGAACAAGCTATGAGAATGAAGTATGGGAAAGAATTGAAAATATTTATTTTCTTAAAAGATTTATTTATTTATTTATTTATTTATTTATTTATTGTGAAAGAAGAGAAAGAGAGATAGAGATAACAGGCACACCAGGACCTCTAGCCACTGCAAATGAACTCCAGATGCATGCACCACCATGTGCATCTGGCTTATGTGGGATCTGGGGAATCAAACCTGGGTCATTAAGCTTCACAGACAAGCACCTTAACTGCTAAGCCATCTCTCCAGCCTAAAACTGAGACTATTGCTTATGGACTTTACAAATACCTTTAGTGATATTATTGCAATGCTAAATTACTTACTAGTAACTTGCTTTAAAGTTAAACTTACAACTGTGTAATCTACCTGCTTAAAGTAGAGTGACTAGGCCTCCTCTGTCTTCATGTACCTTTGGCTTGAAGAGCACAGATGACCAATACTGACAAGCAATATTTAGAGATACTGACTGATCTTAAGATATGCTGTATGGGCCTTTCCTCGGAAGCCTGGTTGGACTCTCGACTCAACAAACATATATACAGGGCTGGAGAGATGGCTTAGTGATTAAGGCGCTTGCCTCCTAAAGCAAAGGACCCAGGTTCGATTTCCCAGGACCCATGTAAGCCAGATGCACAAGATGAACAATGGGGTTCATTTGTAGTGGCTGGAGGCCTTAGCACACCCAATATTTCTCTATGTCTCTCTCTTTCGGACTCTCTCAAATAAATTAATAAAAGTGAAGTATAAAAAACATACATACATAAGAAGTGCTTATCATTGCATTGAAGACAATGAGGTCTGTAACTATGGGCTCACAGATCTGTTGAAAGCAACAGGTGGGCTAATACATTGCTCTTGTGATCCGAGTGTATGTGTGTTCTGGATCAGCCGAGTCCAGCAGGTCGCACCCCTAAGTTCCCTGTTAAAGGATTATCCAGAGTTGAAAGCTCCTTGCCCTTTCCTCATACAATGTACTACTTGTTCACATGTCACCAGCTTTTTGTCTGCTCAGTCAAAGCTCCCACGGGTGCCGGCTCGCACAGGAAGCCGGAGCCACCGCAGCATGAGAGCAGTGGTGACAGCAGACGCAGCAGGTTTACGAACATCTTAAACTTCTCTCCAGTGTCCCTTTTTCCTTGGGCTGCGGCTCCTCGGAGCAACAAGCCCAGTCCTGGGATGGGCGTTCCAGGAGATAGCTCTGTCACCTCCCAGGCTCTGCTCCTAGAAGCAATTTACCCAGTGCTGTGTAGGAAAGTTCCAGATGTTAGTCTTCTCTAAATTCAGAGCTGTGCCCCCCCAAATAGGGCACAGCTGAGTTAACACATTGTTCACCTCTTCTTTTACCCTTCCAAGCCATGCTGCCATTGAGATGCAGTCATCTTCAAAACAAGGTAAGGCTGGAATGTCCATGCTCAGAAATGGTCAGCATGAGATTTCAGGGTTTGCATGTTGGGGAAAATAGGCACTGCTTAGAAACAGGACAACCTTCTCCAAGTAAAACGCTAGTAGCCTGATATAAAGGTTTACTAATACAATTAATCTGATCCTAAAGTAGTTTAATCCTATTCCTTATACACCTACTTTTAAAGCATTGCATGAGGTAACAGGGAAATAAGACCTAGTAGAAGATTCGCATGCCACCCTCTGAGCCTTGAGAACAGTTTCCTGAACAGGCATGTACTAGGTGCTGACCCAGGAGCTTCACCTACTTAATTCTTTTCAGTAAATCTCTTTGGACTGGTGCTGGAGAATTCGACTCTCGGGCCCTCATGCTTATGAATCAAGTAAGTGCTCTTATCCACTGTGCCGTCACCCCAGCCTTCAAACAAACTCCGTGTTTACTACATTAATAAAAAAGTAAGTCACAACTGTGTGTAGAAACATTTCCAAAAAATGGTTGTCAAAAAATTAATTTGGCATTAAAAAAAAAGCCAATTGCCTTGATTTATTTTCTGTCAATTCGAGAGAATTTTCACTTTCTCGTGGCGCTCTCAGAATCTTAACGCTGGCTCTGGACTTGTGGCACTTTCAGCAGCCCTGATGATGTCATGCCCTGAAGCACGTGGGTCCTCTGGTCCTTCTCAGAATAGCACAAAGCCCTGATGGGCTCAGTGGCAAGAGGGAAGTGGAAAGGAAGAATGGAAAGTAGGAAGGAGATTACAGTGATATCAAAGAGGAGAGATGACAGGGAAGAACAATCAAAGGCACCCAAAATACTGTACAGAAAAAGGACCCAGTGGCAGAAATAGAAAAGAGAAGGTTATCTGCAGATTTCCCATGATTTTATCTGAACAACGCATGACAACATATTTGAGCAATATATGGCACATTGTAAGTTAATAGTGGGCTTCCTGGTGACTAGGTTTTGTAACTTCTATTGAAATTACTTAAATATCACTTAGTAAAGAATGTTTCCAAAACTTAATTATGGTTTCTCCTACAATTTGCAATTTCAGATATCGCAATCATGCAAATCAAATAGAGGAAGTGGAGGTCCAGATTCGCATGACTCTTGAAAGTTTTATTTTGAAGTTATGAATGTTTTTGTTTTCCTCTTATATGTTTTCAAGTCAGCCTATTCTAGGTGTTTTTGCCTTAAATTTTCCATCTTTGTCCATCATCTTGGGCTTTTTCTTTTATGCATCCACTTCTATATTCATCACCTGAAAATTTTATCAATTATTTCTTACGCCATTTCTTCTCTTTCCCTGCATCCTATTATTATAGTAGTTGGCATGGTCATTGGACCATTTGTTATCTAAATCAATTCACAAAGTAAAAATAACTTTGTATAACTACATGGTGGAAACAGTAACATGTAGCCTGAGATATTTTGAGGATATGTGGAGATATAGTGCATGTGTAATGAATTAAGTAAAAATAAAATTTATTTTCATTCCTTTTTCTGCCACTTTCTAGCCATATGACCTTGGAAGAAGTCATTCAACACTTCAGGGTCAAGTTTTCTTCTCAGTCAGCTGAAATAGCATATGTCAAATGTCAAAATCTAACACTACTCATCACCATTATTATTATTTCTCTTTACACTTGATTTGTTAGATTCTTCATTTTTCTTAAATTGCATTTTGGGACTAACCATCTCAAAATACAAATTTACAGATCTTAAAAGGCATGGTGTCCATAATGTTTGTTTACGTAGCAATACAATTTCCTTATCTTTTTTGGCTGTCTCTTTTATGGACAGAATTCCTGCCTCAGCAACTTTCCCTTCATCAAAGTGCTGAGTCCGGCTCTTCATTAGTCTGTCTGAACCTGCTTTAGGTGACCCCTGAGCTAGAGCTTATACTTTTCAAAAAGAAAACCCTTCAAAATCTACTATTTTGGATAAGTTCTGCAGTAATTTGTGTGTCTGTATTGACTTTTCTATTTTCTCTCTTTCTTTCTCTTTCTTCCTTTCTTTCTTTCTTTCTTTCTTTCTTTCTTTCTTTCTTTCTCTCTTTCTTTTTTTGAAGTAGGGTTTCATTCTAGTCCAGGCTGACCTGGAATTCACTCTGTATTCTCAGGGTGGCCTCGAACTCATGGAGATCCTCCTACCTCTGCCTCCCAAGTGCTGGGATTAAAGGTGGGTGCCACTCTACCAGGCTTTGTATTGACTTTTCTAAGATAAGTGTAAATGGTGTAGCTTCATAAAAGCACAGGCTGTGTTGGGTGTTTATAGGGCACATACATACAGCTTGTTATTGAGTAGCTAAGGTATGTGGGGAGAGTGTATATGCAAATACTAATAAACACAGAGGCCACTTTTGTTGCCTCTGAGTGACTAAAATCCTGAAATTGCTGAATGACTAAATCAATAAAGCTCACATAGAATGATTTTAATAATCAGGCTTTAGGCTACATGAAAACTTGTAATTTACTAAAGTGATTTCTAAAAGTCTTGGACATGATGTTCAACATTTGCTTGCATGGAATACTTTCAGTTCACATTTTATTCTTTAATCAAATGTATTCTGTGATCTTGAAGTCAGATATCTGATTTACAGATACAGTGAAGCCAATTTACATCGCATCCATTTCACTCATTTCCTGTCTGTGAAAGGAGCAGAGAGTAATTATGTTTTTCCAGTTTTGTAGTCCGACCTCTACAACCAGAAATCTTTTCATATGGAATAATGCCAGTGGACAGGTTGTTGCTAAAACCAGATCTTGTGGCAGGAAGGAAAAAAATACGTTGGAACTAAAATAAAATTGGATGTTATTGCCATTGTGTGTTCAAATGACTTTTGAGTGGCATCATACCTTATGTCAGTGACATGGGTGAATAGCATGTGTGCAGAGAAACACCAACACATCAAATTGGTCATACGTGAAGTATTTTCCCCTATGTTCTATACAAGTGCAAAGCAGGATTCTTGACAGGTTCAGCATGATAGGTCTAGTTCATGTGGGTAAATCACAATTTGTTACAAAAAAAAATGTAAGATGATGAGGAAAGTTGTAGTCTCAATGAGCTAGAATGTAAGTAGAAATTACTACGGTGGCTTCCACCTGCTTCTGTGAGCTTTGTCTCTCAACATTATCTGCAGATTTGTTTTCATTAACTCTGGCAAATTTTCAGCTATATCAACCACATAGTTATTAATGGCCATGAAGCAATGCATTTTTATGATGATTGTGATATTAAAAGGAAATAAACATTATATTTTTCCTCTTTATTTGGGGGAAACTTACTCTACTTATTTGGTTCCAGAAACCCAAATTTTACCTTAGAATATTAAAAACTATACAATGTCCAGTGTAATGCCATTACAGATGCATCTTTCATAGGGTGCAAAATAAAACTTCATATTCTATTATTAAATGCAAAGAACACAACTAAAATCAAGTTAAGCCAGGTGAGGTGGTGTATACCTGTAATCTCAATACTTGGGAGGCGGAGGAAGAAGGATTTCCAAGAATTCAAGGCCAACCTAAGACTACATAGTGAATTCCAGGTCAGCCAGAGCTAGAAAGAGACCCTACCTTGAAAACAAAAACGAAAAACCAAAAAAAACAAATTAGCTTATAAAGGATTTGTGAAAGATTACTAAATCTTTCAATCTTTCAGAATATAAAATATCAATGCTACCATTTCTCAGGCTAGCTCATAATTTCTTTGAAGTTTAATATATTGAATAACATGCTACCACTATAATATTTGGGGATTTTTGTGCTCATCAATTATGAGACTAACACCATATCAGGGGAAATATTGACTAAAATTAAAGTTTTATCAACATTTTCTTTGCTTATAACCTAGAATAATCAATCCTACCTCAAGAAAACGTTAATCAATCAAAAAAACACCCCAAAATCAAAAGCCCAAAGGGCTGGGGAAATGACTCAGTAGATAAAGTTCTTGCTGTATAAATGTGAGTAGCTGAGTTTGGACCCCGAGAACCCACATAAATTCGGACGCTGTAGTGCAAGTGTCTATACTTCCAGCAAACCTAGCACAAAGGGAGGTGCAGACAGGACGGCTCCCCAGAAACTTGCACTCCTGCTGACCTGGTGAATGCAATGGTGAATAGTAAGTAATTGGCCCAAACAAGGTAGAAGATGAAGACTCGGGTCCTGGCTCAAGCCAGGAGGACCTCCTCCCCTTCTCTCAGCCAGGCTGGGAAGAAAGAGAAATCTGGGAACAATCTCATGCTGAGGCTAGAATAGGGTTCTTATATACACAACTAGGAATGTCAATTCGATTGAGTTTCAATCCCAAGTCCCAGTGTATATGAAGGATCTGGGCTGGTTTTTGGGCGCAGGAGAATGTTGACTCACTGGGGAAGGGCCTGCTGGCGGGAACTAAGCCCAGGACAATTTGGGAGGAAAAAAGGAAGAAGGAAGATGCTGTGGCTTGCAGCCATCTTGGAATCCGACTGCCTTCGCTGCGTGTAAAAACGCCCCCTTGCTCTAGTTGTTATCAGTTTGGCCTCGACACATGCACACCCATATTTACACACACGAACATGCATATACACAAACACATACTTCATGACCCCCAGTGAATACCATAACCCTCCTGAGAAGAACCCTCAGGGTAAAGGGAGTAGGAGCCGGGGGATAAAAGAATATATACCCTGTTGTATATAGATATGTATAAAGTAAAAAAAGTGAGAAAAACGTAAGAAAGACATTGTAGTCTACACCTTAAGCCTTCATTCCTGTTATACTGAAGGATTATTTTTCACTTTCATTTGACCATAATTTAAGTGCTGATTATGGGTTGAAGTTTGTTGTAGCTTTTTTTTGTTTTGTTTTAAATTTGTTTGTTTGATGTTAAACTCCTAAGTGCAGTACCTCAGTGCCCATCATTGGGGTGCACGCATATACGAGTATGACTGCTATCTTTCTCAAAGATGAGGGTTTGGACAGAGATTGTAATTCATAAAGGGAAGAGAGGTGGGGAGAAAATGGCCAGCTACAGGTCCAAGAAAGAGCCTGGGACAGACCCAGCCCTTGGTACCAACACTGCAAGCCCTTAGATTTCATGCATTTAGCCTCCAGAGCAACTTGTAAGACAAGAAACTGTTGTTTAAGCTCCCACTCCCGTATATATGTATGTTAGCAAGCAATGTGTTGAGAAAAATTTCTCTAAAGAGTAACTAATCATAATTTCGAAACGGCATGCTGGTTAGACACACTCACACAGGGCAGACATCACCCAGGGGATTTCATTCATAAAAATTCTTCTCAATTGACAACCAAGTGTCCGCAGAGGCCCAAACCAGCAGCATGGCAGGAGTCTGCTGCAGTCCTGCGAGGACCCCTGAGGCAGCCACAGCCCTAACCAAGCAGCTGTCCCTCTGGTTCACCTGAGCAGGAACACAGCCCACCACTACAGGTTATAATACCTTTACGAGGGCAGGGCAGGCTCTCTGACCACCTGGGAACATCTAGCTGTGGGTGAGCTTTTGCCTCTGCTAGGCCTGAGCTGGTTTGGCCCACTCCCTGCTGGCTTGAGCCCACGGAGGGCCGCCTCCACATGGGCTCCTTATCCTCTCCAGCTCCCCACATGGCAAGAGCCCTTTAAACTTTCTTTCCTCTCCAAGGTTTTTACCGGGCCCTCCATGTGGGATCTTTGGCCACGTGGGTGCCCTTCCTTGGCTCTGTACTTCCCTCAATAAGTATAATAATTTAATGTAAAAATCCCAATTGTATCAATAACAAGGCTCTGTCCTAGAAAATATAAATTTTACTTTAAAGCATTTTAATGTATAAAATATAATGAATCATTATCAGTATCAGAAATGATTTTTGAACACTGACAAGAGTTTTGGTACTAAGTTGAGAATTCCATGTGGGTCGCATGAATTATTCTCTAGTTGACACAATTGACATGGAACTGTGAGGCATTTCAAAGCTACTGGAAGGTCTCTTTTAGACAACAATGTTTAGCAAACTTTTTGTTGTGTGTAAAAATTCTGAAGACACTAAGAGCTTAATTTTTTAAAATTGTTACTTAGCTATTAAAGAAAGGAAAGCAAGTAAAATTAGGCAAATTATTCTTTTGTATCACTTTGAAAACAGGTAAATTAGTATAATGTAAATATATGAAAAAATTGAGAAGATTGTTCAAATGTAAGTTTGTATAAAAATGGGTTGAGTATGGCACAGTTGTGCACAAATTACTGAATATTGCACGGCCTCAGCCACTGCAATCGAACTCCAGATCCTTGCGCCACCTAGTGGGCATGTGTGACCTTGTGGTTGCCTCATCTTTGTGCATCTGGCTTACATGGGATCTGGAGAGAGATCAAACATTGGTTCTTAGGCTTTGCAGGTAAGTGCCTTAACCTGCTAAGCCATCTCTTTATCCCATAGGCTAAAAATTTTTGAAAATGTTTGTACTAAAGCTAGCAAAATGAGATTTTAAGATCTATTTCACTTAATGGTATTTTCTTTGTCTGGCAGAGGGTGGGGACATTGAGGTAGGATCTTGCTCTAGCCCAGGCTGGCCTGAATTCACAGCAATCCTCCTGTGTGGTTTCACGTAGGTGACGGCTAGGATGGGTCTGGGAGTTAAGAAGGAATTAAAAGGAGAAGAGGGCAATGAGACGGATATGTCTGAGAATTCTACAATGTGCTGTTGTGGTTATTTAAGTGTATGTCCATCAATAGACCCAGGTGCTTTATTAAAGCTTGCCTCCAGCTGCCTGGCTGGAGGAGGTGATGTTACTGGGGGCAGATCTGGTTTACAGGCCAAAGGTATGCAGAGAAGTTTGATATCTTACTGGGTCACTGCTGTGTTGCCCTCCATGTGCTTGTGTGTGGTGCTGGTTGGTGATTTTTATTCTCTCTCTGTTTTTAAAAAATATTTTAGGGCTAGAGAGATGGCTTTGTGGTTAAGCACTTGCCTGTGAAGCCTAAGGACCCTGGTTCGAGGCTCAATTCCCCAGGACCCACGTTAGCCAGATGCACAAGTGGGCTCATGTGTCTGGAGTTCATTGGTAGTGGCTGGAGGCCCTGGCATGCCCATTCTCTCTCTCTCTCTGCCTCTTTCTCTCTCTGTTTGTCACTTTCAAATAAATAAATAAAAATAAACAAAAATTTAATAAAATATTTTATATTCATTCATTTATTTGACAGAGAAAGAGGGAGAGGGAGGGAGAGAATGGGCGCTCCAGGGCCTCCAGCCACTGCAAACACATGCACCACCTTGTGCATCTGGCTAACGCGGGTCCTGGGGAATCAAATCTGGGTCCTTTGCCCTTGCAGGCAAATGCCTTAACCACTAAGCCCAATATTTTTATTCTTAATCATATGATGTATGTGTTGTGTATTAAGAATGGGGCATGTAAGCCGGGCATGGTGGCGCACGCCTTTAATCCCAGCACTCGGGAGGCAGAGTTAGGAGGATTGCCGTGAGTTCGAGGCCACCCTGAGACTACATAGTGAATTCCAGGTCAGCCTGGGCCAGAGTGAGACCCTACCTCGAAAAACAAACAAACAAAAAAAAGAATGGGGCATGTCCATATGTTTGAAAGAATTCAAATAGTTTTATTGAGGTAAAAGAAAGATTTAAAAATATAATAAGTTAAATTTTAATTGTGGGATTACTCCTCTGTAAGGTCAGATTAACACAGCTATGTTATAAATTCAATGGTCAACGCAATCCAGAAACACAAAATATTTAATGAGTTTTCATATGGGATTATATCAAGAAACCATCAAGCTACATATTTCGAAGTCATTCCAGGTATATTTTATGGGATATGTTAGCAGAATCCAGCTCACTGTCTGTAGGGTGAATAATGTGTTCATCACTGTATCTATCTGTAGGCACCCAGTAGGAGCTCAGTGAGCCTTGGCTTGCTCTGCTGGTTTTGCAGGATGTATACTTTCAACACATTCTATCTATCTATCTATCTATCTATCTATCTATCTATCTATCTATCTATCTATCTATATCTAGATAGATAGATAATATATATGCTCTATGTGCATATATATTAGTGTGCCCATGTATACATATGCATTATGCATATGTATTTATGAACAAACTTATGCAAAACTTGCTCAATAAACAAGACATAACATTTCATAGAAATGTAGAAAACAATCATATTATTCAAACATTTTTTAATTTTTTAAATTTATTTATTTGCAAGGAAAGAGAGAGAGAGAAAGAGAGAGAGAGAGAGAGAGAGAGAGAGAGAGAGGAGACAGAGAGAGAATGAGCATGCCACTGTAAGCGAACTCCAGACACACGCTCCCCCTTGTGCATCTGGCTTGCATGGGTACTGGGGAATCGAACCTAAGTCCTTTGGCTTCACAGGCAGGTGTCTTAACCACTAAGCCATCCCTCTAGCCTCTATTTAAGCATTTTATTTGTTTGTTTTGAGACACAGTCTTACTCACTCAGCATCCCAGGCTGGTCTAGAATTCACTGTCTAGCTCAGGCTGACCTTGAACTTCCAAGTGCTGAGACTATAGGTGTGAGCTGCCTTGCCCAGCTATTTTTGAAACTATAAACGGAATATCTAATACTGTTGGACCCAATGCTAATATGTGGAAAGCTTGAACTTCCTGAGGACAGAGACCACATTTTACTAGTTTTCATATTCTTGTCATCTTGTAAGATGTTACCAAGTGTTCAATGAAGTAATAGAGGAGATTGAGGTGACTCTACATGGGGCCAGATGTAAGGCTGAGCTGCCATCACCTGGGGTTAACAGAGGCATTCACTACAGTGATATACCACATCAGTGTTGACTGGCTTGACCAACCCTTTTTTTTTTTATAGATGTCAAAATTTGCCATGACCATAGTTTCCAAAGTTTGCTGCTTAACAAAATAGTAATCAACTTTGATAGAAAAGTGTAAGTTCTGCCTTGAGCATGTGCTTGGTAATAATTTCTAGCAAGTATTGCTATACAAGTTATTTTCTTTTAACTTTTTCTTGACAAGTTCCAAACATACAGACAATATATCATGATAATTATGCCCTCTCACCACTCCCCCTTTTGTCCCTCCCAAACCCACCCTAAATTGAATCCCTTTCTCTTTCCAAGAAGTCTCCTTTCCACCAAATCCTTTCCTTTTCCCTCTCTTTATATCATAATTTCTCCTCCTTTTATGAGCTCTTGTTTTTGTTTAAGTATATTTTTAATTTGTTTATCATGTGGGTGAGAGAGACAGAAAGAATGGGATGCCAGGGCCTCTGGCTGCTGCAGACAAACTCCAGATGCATGTGTCACTTTGTCCATCTGGCTTTATGTGGTTGCTGGGGAATAGAACCCATGATGGTAGACTTTGCAAACAAGTGACTTTAACCACTAAGGCATCTCCCAAGTCCCTTCACACAAGTTCTTAATCTCCACTTATATAAGAATTCAATCATTTGACCTTGCAAACATTTACAAGGACTGTCCACTCCTTTGCCAATTCCCAATCCACTTGGCTGGCATAGCGTTCTCAACATGATAGAAAATTTACAGCCTGAGCCATAAAGAAATAATGTGTGAATTTTTAAAATTCATTTCCCTACCCATATACACTGGAGACTGTTTGAAATTGTAGTGTCACTACCAATGACTGAGTTAAACAAAAATTAGTGCTGGAAAATGCAGCCACCCCCCCAAAAAAGGCAAGACTTGAGATAGCATTATCCATCTCATCTCTTATTGCTAAATGAAAATTTGCTTTAAAAAACTGCACCCTTTGATCTACTCTTTGCATAATTGTCTGCCTGCTATTTTGAAAAGGACAAAAAAATTGACAGATTGAACAAAGGCAGATATGGCAAGAGTGACAAAGTTAGGAAAGGTTCTAAGACCAGCCTGTCAAATACGATCTCCTCTGCTGAAATTTTCTGAACAGACCATATCCTTTCTTCCCTCAGTCATGGGCTGGAAAGATGGCTCGCTGTGCAAGTACAGGGCCTGAGGGGGCCTGAGGGGGTCAGAGGTCACTGAGTCAGAACCTCCCAAACCCACATAAACAACTGGGTGGGGTCCCTCACCCCTGTAAACCCAGCTCTATGTTGAACAGAATGGAACCAAAGAGTTACTGGGCCTCATGAATGACAAGCTCAGGTATCAAGAGAGATTCTGTAGTCATGAGCCATTAGGAGAGTAATGCCTGCCAACATCTGGCTAAATGTACACACTATACCCACCAAACTGCCCGGTAAGCACTTCTCTTAATGTTCATACCCATATATTACTGCCACTCTCACTTTTGGTTAGAGAAGCTTCTCTTTTCAGATGGCAGAGACTTTG
This sequence comes from Dipus sagitta, assembly GCA_036346955.1. Lineage (NCBI taxonomy): Eukaryota > Metazoa > Chordata > Mammalia > Rodentia > Dipodidae > Dipus > Dipus sagitta. The sequence goes on from CM070787.1 coordinate 5,926,241, forward strand.
GTATGACTCAGAAGGCACCATGGTGCTGAGAAGTGACAGAGGCGTGCTCAGCACTGAGACATCTCTGTCACACCTTCCAAGGCTCAGAGTCCATTGCAGAAGAGGTGGCAGAAAGAATGTAAGAGCCAAAGGAAGGGTAGGACTTCTTGCAACAACACGCTCCTCCAGACACAAAATGGCCTGGGTATCCATGACCTCACAGTGCCTGACACTATCTACATAAGTCCATTATAATAGGAGGAAAAGATGATGGCATCAAAATAAAAGAGAGACTGATGGAGGGGGGAGGGGTATGATGGAGAGTGGAATTGCAAAGGGGAAAGTGAGGGGAAGGAGGAAATTACTATGGGTTATTGTCTATAATTATGGAATTTGTCAATAAATAAATAAATAAAAACCAAGTTGGGCAACAAGAACAAGAGAGAGAGAGAGAGAGAGATTGAGAGAGAGACTGTCACAAGGAAAAACAAAGAGGCCGAGTGTTGCAGGTGGACACTCAACATTCACCCAGGACATTGCAGGCAAGCCCACAGGCCCTACACCAATACCTACACGTGCATCACACACACACACACACATGCACGCACGCGTGTCCCTACCTCACACCAGAGCACACGTACTCCCAAAAATAAAGAGAGAAGAATCCTCCCTCAATTGCTCAGAAAGACAAAACAGTGAAATCTATGCATTTTCATCCCAGACATAATAGAAACAATATCACTTGATTTCAAATAGTAAATTCCAGGAAGGAACTAAGTTCACCACGCCACCTCTTCATTATGTTAATGTGGACTAACAAGATAGGTGTGATGCGCCAAGCCAATCAAATAACCCCTCTTTTCACGCCTGCCCCTTGCTTCCCAGTCCACCTTTGCACACAGTTTTGTAGACAGGAAGCCAGCGAGCTCGGCAACAATCTTTGAAACCAACGTTGAGCCAAGGGGGTGAGAGTAGCCAACCGAGCAGTGGGATGCGGGGGACAGAGAGCACACCAGGGCGTTTTGATTTCAGGGGCTTCAAGACAGGATCAGGTTTATTTCCTTCCCATCTGAAAGGGCGTGTGTGTGTGTTTTCATTTCAGAAGCTCAAGGGAAGAATTTCATTCCGTAAAATTGCTATTGCTAAAAACAAATAACAATAACAAGAAAATTAAATAAATAGGCAAAGATGACTGCTTGAACGTCAAGGTGGTAGGTTTTCAGGAATGCAAAACAAGAGGAAATGAATTTAGGAACAATGAAATGTGCGCAGCAACATAAAAGAGCATCTGGTGGTTACGAAGGAAAAAAAAAGAGGAAAGGGGGAAAGAATGATCCCATCTGACTCATTAGCTTCCATGTGGGCTGGTCTCAATCGATTTTGCAATGTGCACAAAATGTAAATTCCCCTCTCCATGTGCGGTGAGGGCCCCGAGGAGGCACCTGTTTTTCCGGCAGAGCAGAACAGCTTGGCTTCTCGCTTAGGAACCTCTTGACCCCAATTTGCATATTCTAGTCACAGTGTAGGAAGGTCTTTCCAAAATAGGCCTCTCGGCAAGAGCATCAGGTTCTCTTCGGCTGAGTGCATAACACACTAACGGCTACTCATTCATGTCACATTCAAAGTATTCATCCAACAATATTTTTTAAAAAGTTATTTATGTATCTAATTTTTTGGGGGGGGGGCAGATATAGAGAGAATGCATGTGCCAGGGCCTGCAGCCACTGCAAGGAAGTCCAGACACACGCGCTCCCTTGTGCATCTGGCTTACATGGGTCCTGGGTCCTAAGGCTTCACAGGCAAATGCCCTAACTGCTAAGCCATCTCTCCAGCCCCCTCATTCAGTATTGTAGGAGCAGGTGTCTAAGACGCAATGTATAGTTCTGCACATCTATTAGCACTGTAAAGTCAAAACAGGAGTGGCGTCTTTATACCTCAGAGGATTGTACTGGGTGTCATAGGAATGTGATTAAGCACTCAGCTTGGCCACCAGAGTAGAATTGCTTCATCAGGGCGACTTCCCACTTTACTATTAATCTTTGAATCGCTACCATGCTTCATTGTGTTTCCAGTCATATGCATTAATTTTAATGTTTGGTCATATGTGTTTTCTTAATCAATGTAAATAGAAAGAAATAGAGGAAGAGAGAATACATGAAGTGGATTAGTTGACTCAAATTTTGTTCTGGTGTTAGAATATTTGAAGTTCAGATAAGCATTTATGCAGAACATTCCAGGTTAATTCTGCTCCAAAAGGCGCTTCCTGCTCTCTTGGTTTTCCTAAGGTACAAACATAGCACAGGAAAGTATTTCTGTGTCGTAAAATGGAGCAAGTGGGATGAGGTGATCTGGCGTTACGTCCACCTGTTCCTCTCTTTCTGCCCATCCGCTTTCCTTTCCTCTCCTTTGATCACTGGCAAATGAGACATTTAGCTGCGGTGCATCTGCCCTTACAGATCCTCTCCGGGCCAGCGGGGCCATGTGTTGGCTCCTTCTAACGCTTCCCTATCGAAAGCAAACTGGTACTTGGCTCCACTCTCGATCCTTTCTTGCTTCTGTAATAAGGCCTTTGACTTACAGGCTTCCCTTACATAGTGAACATCTTAGACAATGAGCAATGTCTTGCCCAAGTTATAGGAGACAGAAGTTGGCTAGGCAGCTTAGGGATGATGGACCTCAGAGCAAATAGCTTTCTCATGTTCAAGTGCAAGAATTGTCCCTGGGCCTGTAGGGGAAAAATTTTACCAAAGGTCAGAAATGCCAGATGGCTTTTCTGTATGTCTGCCCCCATGGGGAGCCCTTCCACTCCATTCCTACAAAAGTAACATTCTTGGGAAGAGATCATGACTATAGACACCTGATGCCTGAACTGGACAGGCTAACCCGGCTGCCCCTGCAGCCACGGCTCCCAGAAGTCCACCACCTAGGCCCCGGGGTGCGCTTCTCAAAGCCCTCTTGTGTGTCTGGGCAAGCGCTCTGCCTTCTTTTCTCATGAGGCTCCTGAAACCCTCTCTTGCCTCCCGGAGCTAGGGCACCACCTTGCTTTCTTCTCTTATGTTCTGGGCTTAAGCTCCCCTTCTTTCCCCCTCCTGAAGCTGTAAGCTGTAATAAATTCTTTTTTTTTTTTTTTCGAGGTAGGGTCTCACTCTAGCCCCGGCTGACCTAGAATTCACTATGGAGTCTCAGGGTGGCCTCGAACTCACGACAATCCTCCTACCTCTGCCTCCTGAGTGCTGGGATTAAAGGCATGCGCCACCATGCCCGGCTGTAATAAATTCTTTCTTAACCTTATCCTCTGGTCTGTGGACTTCGTTTTTCAAATTCATAAGACAAAGATACGGAACACTTCAGACTATTGGTGTCTTGGCATACAAGGAGCCCCATCATTCCTACATAAAGGGAACCTCCCCAGTGATCACAGATTCCCTCGATCCACCCTGGTTGCCTCCTGTAAGGCACCAGGCTGCTCCTCTCCCCGCCGGAAGCACAGTGCCTGCCGTTCTCGCCAAGTTCTCTTCACAAGCTACACTTTTCAGTTCCCACAGACCTGGCAGAGGTCACGCCACAAACCCCACTTTAAGAAGGCCTCATTCTCAACTGTACAATGAATCTGCTTCAGAACACAAGCATGATTGATTGTCCAATCAAATACTCTCCATTAATTAAATGCACGCGAAAAACAAGTAGACATCCACAATTTTGGATAATTTTCTGGGCTAGTATTGGCCCTAGTGCAGCTTTGGGACATTTTTTCTTATGGCTTCCTTATAGAATAAGTATTGAAGGAAAGATATTTAAATGGGAAACATTACTATGGACTGAGATAATTAGGACGCTGGAAAATGATGCTTTGCGGGAGATGGTGGGCATAAGAAGCACACTTCTATTACTCCTCTACAGGGAAAGAAAACTTCCAATAATTCCTCTCACAAAGCAACGAACAAAGAAAACTTAGCTACAGGCCACAAAATATTCATGTAGCAACCAAAGCCCATCTGGCCTGTGTCAGATAAAGCTGCCCGGCACCAGGGGACACTGAAATTCAGCACTCTGTGCGCAACAGGCATTGTATTTACATAGCCCCAAATGCCACTTAGAGTGAGCTTGCCTGGGGGATTTGCAAAGTCAAGAGGTGCATAGTCCACCATCCTCGAACCAGCCCAGCCTACCAGACAAACAATTCCAATTAATAGGCCCTTGTTTCTATGCGACTGTTTTCCCCTTCAGTAGAAAACAAGACTATCCTTTCTACAAAGAAAACTGGGGTGGAGTGAGGAGGGTTAAAGGTGAGGAGACATAGCGAAGATCCAAATTAAGTATTCTGAGGACCCAAATGGTGATAGTTTTCACAGTCACTGCACAGAGCCAGCATGGAAGTGAAAACACAGTTACAGGCACTTGAGTAGAAAAATCACTAATTATACCAGCTCCTACTTGTCTGATATTTCCTCTGAGTAGACAGCTGGCTAACTGGACATAAAAGTACTTATAGGGGCTGGAGGGACGGTTTAGGGGTTAAGCTGCTTGCCTGCGAAAGCCAAAGGACCATGGTTCACTTCCCTAGGACCCACGAAAGCCAGATGCACAAAGTGGCACATGCGTCTGGAGTTCATTTGCAATGGCTGGAGGCCCTGGTGCACCCTTCTCTCATTCCCTCTCCCTCTGCCTTTGTCTCTCTCTCTCTCAAATAAATAAATAAAAATATTTTAAAAGCACTTGCAACTGAAATAAAATTGTTTTTCACTGTCTATACAAGGATAATAAAGAGAAAAAAAAAAAACAAGGAGTATTTAAAAGGAAGAGCAGTGTCCACAAAGCCAACTTCTAATATTTTAGTATTTTGCTTAGAGCGAGTTACAATGGGGTCATGATATCAGGAAAGCTCCCAGTGACTTCACATTTGACAATGGAATCACAAGTGGTGACTAGCTACATGCAGCCAATTTTCTCAGAAATGAAGAGTGCATTTATTACATATCTCCAAATTTTAAAATTTCTACTTTTTATGTTGTGTATCAAAGCCAGAGCCTCATGCATGCTCAGGATGTGTTCCGCGCCTGGGCTGCCACCAGCCCCATACTGATGTTCATATGGAAAGTGATGGGAAAGTGCACTTACTTGCACTTGAATGTGAAAAAGTCAGAAAAATCATTTTTGTAGCCTCGAGAGAAACTTTCAGGACTGGATCTGGCCCACATAGGTGATAATGCGACTCTGGCCTGACCTGTCTTTAGGTCCTAGCTTGTGATGTGAACCATTCCCTACAAAACATGCTCCTTGGTCATTGCCATCTGGTACTCTCACCAAAGGTCCAAAACCATGGTGCTATTCAGTTTAGGACTGAAACTTCTAGAATCATGAGCCAAATAACAATTTTCTCTTTGTAAATTCATTGTCTTAGGTGCTTTGCTGTTGTAATATAAAGCTGACTAATAAATTGATGTACACACGACTAATAAAATGAGCGTAGTTATTTCTTTTGTCTTTTATTGTTACTAGCATTTTAATCTTTGTGTTCATATGTGAGTATATATGTATAGGATTATGTGTTTATGGTGTATGTGTGTATGTCTGAACTCAGGTCCTCGTATGTGCACAGAAAGCACTTCCCACATGAAGCTAGAGACAGAGTCTGTATCACAGGCTGGTCATGAATTAACTAGATACAGCTAAGGACAACTTTGAACTTCTGATCCTCTTGCCTCCCTATTTGAGTGTTGGGAATATAGGCATGTACCCTGTGCCTAATTTACATGGTACTGAGAACTGAACTCAGATCTTTATGCATGTTAGGCAAGCGCTTTACCAACTAAAACTCTGAAGTTTTGTTAATTCTACAGATATTTATATCTATATATTTCATGTTTTTTTCCATTGGATTTATAAGGAAATTTGTCTCCTTAAAAGCAAGAGGCAAGAAATTCTATATGACTAAGCAAAAAATAACACACTTCAACTTAACATTTCTTAGTTTCAAGACTAGTTAATTGATATTATCTCATATTTACAGATTTACTAGCTTATGTCTTCAGAGAGAGCTATTTTTCAAAGACCACCCAGAAGGTTCGGTTAATTGGGAAGCAACCTTCAGCTTGCTGAAGGAGAAAGGCTTCCTGGAGCATAGCCGTGCTATCCATGCTCTGGCGTATAGGTGTGAGCTAAATATGACTACCCATAAGACAAACCTAAGGACAGAAAATAGCTTACTCTTTGATGCCTTTCTCAGAAACTTTATTTCATAATCAGAGCTTTGGAAACTCCAGGCCGAGAATGAGCCACCCAAGAAGATCACAGAGCCTGCCTCACAGGTGTAGAGCAGGATTGTAGTGTGGTACATTTCTAAGTCATGGAAAGGAAAAGATGTTATTTAAAATGGGGTATGTAAGCCATGGAATTCTCATCATTTTTTTGGTCATGGGAGAACCATCTGTAAATGGGGACTGAAATCTTATTCAAAAACACACTGGAATCTAGAATTAGTAAAGTTCCATATAGCTCATATTTAGAGCCATGTTAATAGTATATTCATAGGGTTCATTGTGATATTTAAGGGTTTATTAATATGGTATTTATATATTTAAAATCATGTTATCATTTAAAAAATGTTTTACAAATTTATCTCCTAAATTATTATATTGCATGTTTATGATTATTCCTTAGGGGGAAATTATTAATTAATATATTAACATCCTAATTATAATATATACATTGTATATTATATTATCCTTCATATATTATATATATATATATATATATATATATATATATATATATATAATTTGGATGTTAATAATGAAGTTGAAAACTATATAATAAATAGGTATTTTAATATAATCAAATGTCAAGTATAGTGTTTTAATATCCAGTTTATATTATTAAAGTGTAATATGTTTTAATTATCACTAGTTTTGTGTGTATGTGTGTAAAATATGCTTAAAAATATGCAAAAAACCTGAAGAGAAATTTAATCAATGCACTGATACAGAAATGAAAGAGATGACAGAAATAGAAGATAAGACCATTAAAAGGTTATTATATCTATATTATAAATGTTCAAAAACCTGGAAGGATTGTTGAATATTTTAAATAGGAGCATGGTAAAGACATTTACAAAAGACTCACATAAAATATTTATAGACGAAAATTACATCTGAGATAAAGCATTTACCGAGTGAGATTAATGGCAGGCTGAACAATTCATAATAAAATGTTAGTGAGTTGGAAAGTGTTACAACTGAAATTATCCAAATGAAACAAAGAGAAAAATAAAAGGCAAGAGCATCACTTAGGTGTGAGATTCCTTAAGTGGCCAAAGGGTATGTAATTTGTGTCCCAAAGGAAAATGGGGAAGAGAGAGAAAAACATTTTTTGAAGGAGAAATGAATAAAGTGTCAGGTTTGAGGAAGACTATTAGCCCCATGAATCTAAGAACCTTAGAAATCCTAAGTGCTGAAACCCAAAGAAAATTAAACCAAGATATGCAACAATCAAATTGTTCAAACCAACATTGAACAGAAAATAGGAAACAAAGACTAAAGAAAACACATTATTTTAAAATATTTTATGTAGTTTTTTTTAAAGAAAGGAGAGAGACAGAAAGAGTGCCCCAGGGTCTCTTGCCCCTGCAAATGAACTCTAGTTGCATGCACCACTTAATGCATTGCTTTATCTAGGCTCTAGGGATTTGAACCGGGTTCTGCAAGCTTTGCAAGAAAGTGCCTTTAACCATCATGCTATCTTCCCAGCACCAACACATTCTTTATAAAAGAACAAAGACGAGGGCAGGTTTCTTACTAGAGATTTACACAAGAAAAAGTGGGCCTGGAGAGATGACTCAGCAGCTTCCTTGGAAAGCCTGATGTCCCAGGTTCAATTCCGCAGCACCCACGTAAAGCCAGAGGAACAAAGAAGTACGTGCATCTGGAGCTCCTTTGCAGTGTCGGGAGGCCTGGACACCCACTGTCTTTGTCTCTCTGTCTCCCTCTATGTCTCTCTCTACTCGCAAATATATGAAATATTTTTTAAAGTTAGAGAAAAAATAGAGTATGACTTTTAAATCACTGAAAGAAAATAACTAACAGTTCTACATGACTGTCTATGTGGAAAAATCATGTGGAAACCAGGAAGCAGCTACCATAACATGAGCAAGTCTGGCATGTCACTGAATACAAGACCTGTAGGCAAATATCAATTTCATTTCTGTAGTCACGATGAATAATATCAAATTGAAATTCAAAGACATCATTTATCACAGCCATTGACATATATAAGAAAAATGAGACAATAGATATACAAAATCTCATTATGAAAATTCTAAAACACCTCTTGAAATAAAAGGATTTAAGTAAATCACAAGACGTGATGAGCTAATGGAATATAATAGTCAATAACATTAACATTAGTTCTTTCTAGATTGATGTATAGAATCATTGCATTTCTATCAAAGTATTGACACACGTTTTCGTAGAAATAGACTGTTGTTTCTAAACTTCTTTTATTAAATTTTTTTTGTATTTATATGCACTGTGTGTGTGTGTGTGTTTGTGTGTGTGTATGTATGTATGAGTGCGCCAGGTCCTCTTGTCCCTGGAAACAAACTTCAGACACTTGTGCCAAGTTTTATGTCTGGCTTTACATCAGTAATGGGGAATGAAACATAGGCTGATAGGCTTTTCACTGGGCAAGTCATCTCTATAATACACATCAGGAGTCAGGCAACATTGCAGGGATAGGACTTTTTTTCTCACTGCTAACCAGGTAATGGTCTCTATGGAGATGGTGGTAGATACCGAGGTGACTCAGCATTCATCAAAGCAGAAAATAAGAGCATGCTGAGAGCTCAACACTAAAGGGGGTTTCTACCATGCCCTCAAATGCTCAGAGAACATTGCAGAAGGAGTGGAGTGATTGTAAGAGCCGCAAAGTGTGTAGATGTACTTTGGAGTGCTACCCTCCCCACATGAATGGTGACATTGAATGGTGCATAACTGACCTTTCAGAGGTTAGCAATACCCCCACATGACCAGTCCAGTTCTGAGGCCATCAACATTGTGACATGCAGAAGAGGGGGAAGGAGAAAAGAAAACAGGGGAAGGTCCTCAAAGAATAAGGGGAGGGGACAGGGGATGAAAAAATATAAAGGGACAGGAAGATGATCTAATTACTGTACCTTCATATAATAAAGTTCCAATTAACGAAGCGGTTTCTAATGTAATTAATATTAACTTATCCATGTCCCATAGTTTGGGATGGTAAAATCAAGTAACCACCAGGTAAATGTTGACAATGATAACATGGCTTAAACTATGCTTCGGTACCAATATTCCAAGGTACTGGAACTTCTGGTAAACGAAAACATACGCTATATTTAAAACTGTCTCTACTGCTACACTGCACAGAAATTCTAAAAATCTGGAAATCCTTGCATTGCAACGATTGTCGGCCTCTCCCCTCAAGGATCTTCTCTCTACTGATCAGCTTGAGTTGGAGGCTGCAGTTCCAGAGCGGGATCCCTCACCGTAAATCGGAATATTAGCATGTAAGACCGACTGACTGTTCGTGTCTCAACTTCAGCAGAGGCACTGGCTTCCTGGTACAGCAGGAAGAAGGCAGAGAAGACCAAATACATATTTTTCAAGTCATATGTATTAATGCAAATTAAGACCACACTTGGACTTACGCAAAGTAAAGCAAATTGGCATGTTCTTTAACGCAGAGATAGTAAACTCTTCAAACCGTTTTGCTCTTTGATTGGGCAATTAATGTAGCACCAGCACAACATGCATTTCATTACGTTTCAATGTTTGCTCTGGACTCTCAGCACAAGGACGTGGACACCGCATGATAACCCAGCATTCTTCCCACTCTACTCTCTGGTGATTAGTTTGAAACAGTAACCCTATCCAATGAAGCAGAGAAACAAAAGCATGCAGGTGGCCAATGCTTCTGCTTTCAATGTAAAGGTTTTCAAGCATGCTTTGACACTTTTCGTTCCTTCAGTGCACTCCTAACTTAATACAAGTTGCCTTTCCCAGGAGCAACATCATCTTCTTGATTTCTGGAATCTTTGGTCAAGTAATTTGCTTTCAAGTGCTGTAAATATAAATGATAATTATCCTTTTATTGTTTCAAGGCTCAACATCTGCTCCTTGACATTTAAACTATTGCTAAGAGTTATGCTAATGTGGCTTGAAAGTTAGATGAAGCAAAATGATCTGCATGGTTTGGAACAATGTGACCCTAATAACAAAATTTTACAAAAGAACTAACACTTTTTATTAATACATAATTGCCAAGTTATGAAGAAGTTATTAAGCTTATTCTACATAGCCTCATAGGAACACACATAGACGGAAGTTAGGGAAGCTAATTTTGCACAATGTGAAGAATAACTTCCTGTTAGGTCAACTCAAAGTGACTTGAGTGGCCCTGAGCCACTGTAGGGGCGGAAGCAGATCAGAAAACATCTGCACATCTGCCACAGGAACTCCTAGAGTGGAGAAATGCTGGGACAGATTAGGGCCTTGGATCTCTTTTCTTTTTAATATTTTTATTATTTATTTGCAGAGAGAGAGAGAGAATGAATGACTATGGGTGCACCAGGAGGGCCTCCTTCAACTGTAACTGAGCTCCAGATGCATGCGCCACTCCGTGCATCTGGCTTTACCTGGGTGCTGGGGAATCAACCGTGGGTTGTTAGGTCTTGCAGACAAATACCCTTCACTCTCTCCTGCCCATGTTCTTTACTTTCTATAACTCCGAATCTTATCCTTCAGCTCAGTAGTCTGGAGGACATAGGGATCAGTAAAACTACCAACTGCGGATTTTATAAATCAGCAAGGAAGGACATCTGTATTATTAATTACAGTACAACATACCGAAAACTATGAGAAATAATCACAGGGCCAATAAAATGTCCATAGGGACCTAAGAATGTTAACTAAGGTGCCTGCAAAGATCGTGACCGTAATCATCCGAGCAGGAGCCCAGTGTCAGGTGCCAGCAGCACAGAGGTAAGGGTTCCTGTGGGAGAGGCCTGAGCGAGCGCAGAGCTAGAAGAGCAAAGCTGCACGACTCTCCGCGAGAGAGACCGATTGCCCGGAGAGTTTACCTCTTAGAGCCTTTGTGATGAATTTGTTTCTAATAATCAAAATTTACCTTTCAGTCACTTAAACAATAGATATAATATTGCTAAATGGGCTATTTAAGGACTAAACTTCTACTTTTTTTTTTTTTTTTGTTTGTTTTTTTTGTGTAGGGTATCACTCTGGTCCAGGCTGACCTGGAATTCACTACGCAGTCTCAGGGTGGCCTCAAACTTATGGCGATCTTCCTACCTCTGCCTCCCAAGTGCTGGGATTAAAGGCGTGTGCCGCCACACCCGGCTAAGGAATAAACTTCTTAATGACTTTATTTACTTCCACTTTTTAAAATTAAAATAATGGTAGACGTTGATAAAAAAAAATGCATATTGGGCTTGTGGATGGCTCAGTGGGTAAAAGTGCTTGCTGTGCAAATCGGACCTGACTGAGAAGAGCGATGGGGAGTGTGGCCGTGAGCAGACTTCAGGGCTTGTCCCCATCCAGTGTTTTCTGGGCAGGGGACACTGCTATCTTCAGGCTTGAGAGGACTCTTATTTATTTATTTATTTATTTATTTGAGAGAGAGGCAGATAAAGAGAGAATGGGCATGCTATGCTTCTAGCCACTGCAAAAGAACTCCAGACATATACATCACCTTGTACATCTGAATTGCATGAGTCCTGGGGAATCAAACCTGGGTCCTTTGGCTTTGCAGGCAAGTGTCTTAACCACTAAGCCATCTCTCCAGCCCTTGAAGACTTTCCTACGTCACAGAAAGCAGCCTGAGCAGGTAAGGGCCAGGTTGGACATGATCAAACCAACACGCTGATGTCCAGCATTGGTTAAGATGTAAAGAAAAGCAAATGTTCCAGTATTTGCCGCCTGCTGGCCTGTCCGGTTTTTGTGACTGTGCAGTAGGAGCGGCCCTCTGTTTCTGTCAGTGGGTGTGCTGTGCCACGCTTGAGTCAGACTCTTCTGTTGGCGTTGACCTCACTTGGATACTGTAGTGCTCAATCTTAGACACATTGGGCAGTTTATGACCCACCGTTTCTTAAAAAGTTGTTTCTGCCTCATTTGTGATTTTTTTTTTCCTTTGAAGGTGTGAACATGCGGATGTCTATATACTGCATGTATTTTAACCCTTTCCACAGTTTCCAGTATTTGTCATGATTTTTTTCCTCAGGTTTCAATTTAGCGTTTTGTTTTCCAGAGTTATTTTTCCAGTTTACCAGTCATCTCCTCAATGTGTTATGTGTTGAATTCTCAAGTTTAGTTATCACCTTTTATTCTGTGCTTTTCATTAGAATCATTTTATAATGTAAAATTTTTTGTCAAAATGTTATATTCATACCTAATATTTTGTTAAGTAGAAATTTTGTATGGATACATCTTGCATTGGTACTATCATTTCCTTCCTCCCTGCCCTACTCCTCTGGGGGACACCCTTAGTGGGATTGCTGGTATTCATTCAACATGTAGCTGTATACCTAATTTCTTAAATATAGTACCACATAATACTATCTGACATTGCTGACATTTAGGTCTTCTATAGATCTGTTTCTATTTTCTGTTTCATTAGCTCGACTTTGGGAGCAGTTAATCTTGTCAGCTGGCAGGGAGGGTTAGGTGAGGCTACACAGGTAACCTACAAAGTCACTGAACACTTGCAAGCTATACTAAATAGTTTACACTTAACTTTCATGACAACGGAAAGACATTAAAGAACTCTAAGCACAAAAAGACTTTTTTCCCATTTACTTTTTATAAATGTTAGGCTATCTGCACCATGAGTGAATAAGGCTGAATCTAAACCTATGACATAGCGTCCAGAGGGTAAGGTTTACAAGAATTCAGTGAAAGGGCATAAGATGCAAGGCTGGCTTTATGCTAATGGATAAGTAGAAGACTGCATTTATTGGGGAGCTACAGATGGGATAGCATCACCAGGACGACTCTTTTACCGCTGTCCTTGGAAAGTGATAAATCCCTTTGTAGATGGCAAGGCAAGGATTTTGGGAACGTTGGTGAGCAGGCTGACCTACAGCAAAAGGAGGTGAGAGGGAAAGGGAGTGAATGAACTGGAGGAATAGAGGAAATCAGAGATACAGATTCCAGGCCAGGAGTTGAGAACCCCAGATTTTTCAGTTTAATGGATTGAGATTATGACAGGTTTTAGCTTACATATAACTGGAGTTTTCTTGAAATTTTGTTCATACTTCTTTTGATGCAATAATAGGAAATACCCAGTTCACTCAAAGGTGCCCTTATCTTAGTATAGAGATGACATGTACCAGATTTGGTCAAAGGAAAAGTACTAGTTAAATTTTAGAAGTGTTATGTTATGATAAATTCAGGTTTCTAGGTCAAATAAACTGCACATGCATGTGCATAGAACCAGATTCATCCATTAAACATAAGTTTATATAGTGCTATATGACATCATTTAATGACGATCTCAAATATGATACACTAATTTTCAGACAAAGACAGAAAATATTTGCATTACATACTAAGTGCTTTCTTAGTACCATGGTAAATGAAATTTGTACATAAATGAAACATAATTATGAGGCAGTTTTTTTTTTCATTTTTTTTGAGTTAGGATCTTGCTCTAGCCCAGGCTAACCTGGAATTCACAATGTAGTCTCATAGCATCCTTGAGCTCCTACCTCTGCCTCCCATGTGCTGTGACTAAAGCCATGTAACACCATGCCCAGCTCAATTTTAATACTTTTAAAAATTTTTTCTTTATTAGTTAGTTCTGTATTCAGCAAATACAGTCAGCTTGGTACCATTATTAGGTTCATCCATGACCTACCCCCTCCCATTGGCCCCTCCTTGTTGAGGTATACGGGTCATGCATTGTGGAGTTAGCCCACAGTTATGGGTAAGCTAAATGTCTGCATATCATGACCCAACATGTGGCTCTGACATTCTTTCCGCCCCCTCTTCCACAAAATTTCCCTGAGCCATGTTGGGTTCATTTTTGGTCTGCTTCAGTGTCAATTTTAATACTTTTAAAGGGTTGATTTGTAGGCTGAAGACATTGCTTAGTGGTTAAGGCACTTGCTGCAAACCAAAGGATCCCAGTTCAATTCTCTAGGACCCATGTAAACCAGATGCTCAAGGTGTTGTGTGTGTCTGGAGTTTGCAGTGGCTGAAAAACCTGGCACATTCATTCTTTCTCTTTCTATCTGCCTCTCTCTCAAATAAATAAATAAAAATTAAATATATTAAATATAAATGTATGTAATATATAAATACATATGTATATATATATTGTAATTTTATTTATTTGACAGAAGAAAGAGGGAGGGAGGGAGCGAGAGAACGAGAATGGGCTCACGAGGGCCTCTAGCCACTGCAAAGGAACTCCAGATGCATGGGGGTTGATTTGTTAATGTTATGTTGGGTAATACCAAAAGGTGTCACACGATGGCAGCAGAACTACAATATAATATGATTAACATTCGAACCTTCTCTTTCAGATAGTCTGTACTTCAAATATTTGACAGTTGTACCTTTTATACCTAGCATATTTTTATGAATTTGTGCTATTCATTTAGATAATTATTTTGTCCTAGATCACTGCTGACTTGAAAAATAGGAAGTGAGCATTATGAATTTATAGAATTCCTTGAATAGGTATGAGCATGTAAGTAAGTATATAATGTCATAGCTACAAATGAATGATAAACTTGCACCTTAATTAGTACATTTCATATAGATAAACTTATTTGTATTATCTCTGAGACAGAGGCTCACAGCTTTGAACACACTATTCTTTTGCCTCAACTTTCTAAATTCTTAGATTATAAGTATGGGCTATCATGCCTGGCTATCTTTCAATATATTTATCTCATTAATAAAAATCAAGTCAGTAGGCATGGTGCTGTGATTCAGTGGTAAAACCCTTGTTTAAAAAGCTCTTTGTCTGACTGCCTGGATAAACAAAAACATACAATAATAAATAAATAAATATAAAAATTTCATTGTCCTTTAAAATGAAGACAGTCATAACAAAATTCTTTTTAAGTATGCTCTGGTTTTAATAACTTCAGTGGGTGGTAGGGCTGTCAGATTTAGCCAGAAAAAAAAAAATGAAAAAAAAAAACAGTTAAATTTGAACCTCAGATAAAAAAAAAAAAAAAGGTTTGTTTAGTATAAGTATGTCGTATGCACTGTGGAAACAAAGCTACATTAAAATTATTCAATCACACATTGCAGTTTATCTGGCAATTCTTCGGGGGGGGGGGGTTTGAGAGATCTAGCAAAAAAAAAAAAAAAATACAAGTTCTTGAGAAGACAAGAGAAATGTGGAATTATGGACTACCAATCTGACCTAAACTTTAGAAGTCTCAAGGATCAAAGAAATGTCAGTGGGCCTAAACTAGCCTGCATGCTGTGGGCGGCACATTCACATGGTAAAGTAAACAGCTTGGGCCATGGTTAATCAAATACTCCAGTGGATTACCATCTGCACCCCACATTGGTTACTGAGTTTTAAACAACACCATGCAATAACATATATTTAAACTTAACTCACTATTGGAAAAAAAATGAATAAATAACTGCAACGCGGACATTCTGGGGTCTTACTGTGAGTTGTCATTATGAAAATCTGTCATTACAGCATGAAGGCTCTCAAATGCCATTTTAATTTCATTTAATTCAGCAAACATGTTTGGCGTTTCTATATGCAGAGGACTGAGTAGGCCGCAGTGAGGCAAAGGTTGATTACACATGACCGTTATCCAATTCAGTGAGCTTTTACAGTTGATAAAACGAGATAACAATGGTGCATCCATTCACAATGGTGACACTCCTTGTTGCCAAGTCCCCCCTGGGGTTCAGATTTGGGCCAACTGCTCCCTTCCTCCATCTTCCTGCTAGGATCCCCTCCCCTCCCCATCTCCGCATGACTGATTTTCATGACCTTCTTAATCATAGTATTTCCAAGTCTCCATTTATAACCTTGAGTTCCCCTGTGTGCTTCAGATACCTCACTCAATTGGCCTGCCCCATGGTAGTCATAAATTACAGTCACCTTTTCTTCTAGAACCAGTCTTCCTGTATTCCCAGACTTAGTCCGCTGAACCCCTCCCTCTGCACAGGCAGCCTGCGCAGGAAGTGTCCTGGCTACCTGTTTCTCCCCCCACCGCGTCACCGCACCCCCGTTGCAAAGGCCTCTGAGCTCCCTCCCTATCTGCAGTCATGTTCCCTCCTCCTCCTCCTTCCTCTGCGCGGGGCCTAAAACCCAGGGCCCAGCTCATGAGCTACAGTCTACCCCACCTCGCCCTGCCTCCCCCTCTTCTCAAATTTAGAGATCTATTGAAATTATCAATTGAGTCTACTTACATTTTAAATGTAATGCTGTGATGAACATTTAAATCTGAAGAGTTTACAAGTTTAACATGGATGAGTAGGAAGAAGGCCTGGAAGGAAGCAGTGTCAGGAAGTGGACAGGAAGTTGACATCACAGTAGGGATAAAAAGCCAAAAGACCCTAAAAACCCCATGCTGAGACCCATACTGGCTCTAACCGAGACCGCGGCACGCACTTAGCGGTCATCTACTCAGTGGCAGGTCTCCATCGCCCTGCGAGGTGGACAGGCGCGCTCCTGATCACTTCCGTCTAGACTATGGAAAGAAAGGGAAGGAACCGATGTCTCTAAAACAGAATCCACAGGCCAGACCTGGCAACTCGAATAGCAGTGAGTACCCCCTTTCTGAATCCGACCAGAACTGTAGCTTACAGAAGCACCCAGCTATGGTGACATGATCTAATATGATGTTAAAAAAAAAAAAGGCTTACAGAAAGTAATTGAAACACAATAAAAATGTAACCATTACTGTTATAGATTAAATGAAAAACTAGAAAGGGTTTAAGCAAATGACTCAGATTAGTGTTATTTTTATAAAGCCAAAGTAGAAATGTACTGGTTTTCTTTTTTTTTTTCTACAAGGTTAATAATATTTCAAAATTCTATAATTAGCATCCATACCAACATTTCTCAAAGTTCAGTGATATTTAAATACGTGAATATTTATGTTTTTAAGCTGTTGGTATTAACCCGAAATGTCAACACTGTGGCTGATTCCTGCACTTCCCATCCATATCTTCTTCCAGACTCCTGACTGAGGGTCCTAGGCCAAATCTGGATCCTGGCTGCGCCCTTTCTCCAGACCTGAATCTTTGGGGTTGGCCCTAGAGCCTACCCAGAAGCACGGAAGCATCTCGGGGTGCTGAGCTTGCACGTGGCCTCGGCAGAAGCTCAGTGGTGAAGGGCAGACAGGTAACACACTAGACGAAGCAGGCAGAAACGGTCAGACATGGAGGGGTCCGGCTGAGCCACAGGGGAAGAGGGGAAAGACTTGTCTAGTCAGAGCCACACAGGAGGTGCAAGGGCAGGCTGATTAGGCTCTGCCAAAAGGATCCAGTGGCTAACATTTAGACCCCATGGAATCCGGCTGCTGTCCTCAGATGTGGAATGGGGGCAACAGGATTGAGGACAAAATTAGGCTTAATTACACCCTTTGGTGTAAGGATGGGAAAGTCTCCAGATGTTTTAAATTCTTTTACCAGAAAACAAAACATTTACTTTAAGAGATAAAAAGGCTTGGAATGTAAACACATGAGTAAAACTCATTCACACTTAGGTGTAGTCAATAAATCAATAAAACAGAGACACATCAGATCCTCTGGGAATGCAAGAGTTGAGAGCAAGATTACGGGGTTACAGTGGGCTGGAAAGTTTGGGTAAGTGCAGAGGAAGGGTGCTCAGGAGACTAGGAAGGCAAATTCCACCCACTTGGCAAGTAGTGTTAGTGATTCAGGATGTGCGCCCATCTGTCTCCTCTGCAGGCTTGCCCGCGTCTTGCACTAATTACAGTGCAATATCTAGCATGTGCAAGGGCCCCAATACCACACACAAACCAATTAAAACAAAAACCCAGAAGTTTTTAAAATAGCCAATCAATGCTTGGTATTTCAAACAAATCCTGGCTTTCTCAAAGAAACACAGTTAAGGGTTTCAATTCCCATAATCTCTTTTCATGTCTCAATCAGTGGGTAAGCCATACCATAGAATTATGACAGCGTAATCAAAGCCCCGCTTGTCTCCAACCATGTCAGAGAACTTTCCTGGTTCTCTCATAAGTTTAACCATATGTAGCGTTATTAAGTCATCTGAACTCATTACAGCTTTGATAAGTTTTCCAATCCACAATTAACTTCTACTTTCAAGACCTGAGACTATTAGGCAATCTTTCACCAGTTATCACACTGGAATGAGTTTGTGACCTCTTCTAAATCACATAGATGACCCGGTGACATTAATAAAAACTTTTTTTTTTCTTTTCTGGTGGATAACCACCTATTCCAACATGCTCTGTTTGAGATGAACAATGATGCGTGCTGTAGTCATCACATCTGATCAACACAGGTTATGACTGTGGGTCACGAAGGAAGGCTTAGTGATTGGCGCTCCTTCTTTCATGCTACAGATCTGAAACTCCAAACCCAAACAAAATAATGAATGGTCTTATTCTACAACAGCTGGCCTAAGAGCAAGAGACAAATTCAGTGTTTCTTTCCTACTGAGGCATTTTAAGTTCCCATCTGAATTTCACACCTTCTCTTGGTCAAATGTTGATCCATACAACACTGTTACTATGAACTCATATGTCTTACAAAAAGCCAACTAAAGGGATAATTCATATATTTCTTAAAATTTCCAAAACAGTGTAATACTTAAAAGTATTCACCGATGATATGTTAGTGCTTTTTTCAATCAGTGATTCTCCATGCCACAGGTCTAGGAATTTTTCTATCATATCAATTTCTTGGAAGCAAAGTTCTTGTTTTAAAATTGCATGTGAGCTACAGGCATGGTTGCTAAGTACATGTTAATTATTGTTCAAGTGCAACATTTACAAGACATAACTTACTACAAGAAAGTATTCTCTACTACCCTTCTCCATTTATCAAAAATAAGCTTATATAAAATGTACTAGAATCTGCCTGCTAGCCATTTAAGCTAACAATTTTTTACCCAGATAAATGCAGTATCAATAAATTCTATTGAAATTTATTTTTGTTTGAAAAACAGTAATTGAAGATAGCTGTTTCCACCTTTCTTTGAACTGGACAATAACAACTCTGTAAAAAATTAGTAAATCCTATACAGGAGGTTAGGTTGGGTAATTAAACTATCACCCCAAAGGAAGCAGAAAGTTAATGGCATATTAATAAACAGCAAAGCGATTTTAAATGCATCTACGGGGATTCAATAAAATGCTTAGTGAGGCATTATTTTTTTTTAAATTCTGAATTATCCACTTACTTTATTTTCTACTCATAACATCTACTCCAGTCTCTGGCATTTAATTAGGCTCAAAGCATCAACCTAGTAAATGAGTCCTCAAAGTTTTACTGGCTGGAGAGAAGGCCTTCTTTGATGTATCCACTAGGTGGCGAACTGGGACCATACTGCACTCTTGGGACAGCCACAAACCCTCACATTTATCGTGTAAATAAAGAGTTGCATTATTAATTTATATGGTCGCGTCCTCTCTGCACCTAATATTTGTTTAACCAGCTGTTTCCTCTAATCCTCCTTAAACACTAATGATGAAAATCTCAAGTATATCACGTCTGCTTTGCACCTTACTTCCCCCAACATCGTGTTACTTTTTAAACTACAGGGTAAGTATGCTTTGACGACCCAGACTGAGGACTGTGGTTACTAGTGATGGCAGCGGGATGTGGGAATTAATTACAAGCAACTGAAGGCTGTAATGTAAAAGTTATTTTCAAATTTTCCTTGAATTTTGTTGGAATTTTAATTGGTGGGATGCCATTAATGTTAAAGGTGTAATCTGGAAAAATTATGTATGGGGTGAAAGGAAATGAAAACTGTGAATATGACTCTTGTTCATCTTTACAAAGATGGAGTGTGGTGATACCTTGTGATTCAAAAGACTTCTTTAACGGCTCAGAAAACACCGCAGTTCCACACCCAAGATGCTCAAAGGCTGGACTGTTCAGAAGACCATCTACTGGTGAGGCATTTTTCTGCGTGCTCTGAATGTATTTATCCTGGATGTGTTACTCGCTCCCAAAGGAAGGAAAACCAACTGAAACCACTGGGGACATAATGAATTGATTCTTCTCTCTGTAAGTGTCTTCAGTGCCTCTAAAATACTGTCCGTCATTCCTCTGAGAGACAGAGCCTTGTTGGAAATAAATGGCTCACTTTATAAGAACATGATGTCCCCCCCCCCCCCCAACACCACCACCACCCTTGCTTGTTTCTCATGGAAAGCTCAGACCCACTGGGCACTGCTGTTTGGAATCCTGGCCTCTGGGCACATTCCTCCCATGGACCAGTGGTCTTTTATGGTGGTTGGTTTTTTCCTTTAATTAGCTGTTGCAAAATTACTTCTCATCTGTTTTTCCTATGTATAAGTAATGTCTAACCTATTAAAGAGGTCATCAAAAAGGGAGAAAACAAAACAAAACATCAATTCATTCCTTAGCTGAAACAATTAAAAATTTAAAATAGATATGTAAAAAAAATTAAAATAGAGCCTGATGTGGTGGCATCCTCCTTTAATTCCAGGACTGTGGAGGCAGAGGTAGGAGGAACACTGACTCTGAGGCCAACCTGAGACTAATAGTGAATTCCAGGCCAGCGTGGGCTAGAGAGAGACCCTACCTAAAAAAACAAGACAAAACAAAACAAAAAACTAAAGACTAAAAAAATTGAAGACTAAAACATAATATTTGAGACGTTTGACATACCTCTTGTTTTAACAAATAAAATAAAATATTTTCTTCTTCAAAGAAATGGATCTGAAGTAAAGAAACAATATAAGGATTAAGAAATACCATTTAGAATTTATCCACTGAGAAATATTATGCTATGTTTTTGAGAAACAATATTTTCATTACATGGTATCATTAAAAAATTGAAGTCTCCTAAGTATGTTTAAAATTACTAAAAACTTAGGAGATGAAAATAATCAAATGCAAATGGTTACCAGAAACTATATTAGTAATGGATAAATATTATATTCGCTTAGGCACTAATTCAGCGGCTTATTTCTTAAGGACCGTCAGCTTTCTCGCAGCCAGCCAGCGTGGTTGATTTGATTACATCACACTGGACCATGTACAAAAACACTTTCCATCCTCAAACTTCTCAAACGGACTGGCAGCTTTGTGTATTTTTCCAGGGATAAATGAAAATAAAACAACTTATTTTTAAAGTAATACAGCATCTCATTTTGAACATAACAGTCATAGTCAGTGGAGGAAAACAACTTCATCTAACAGCAAGAGAAGTTCAGGATTCCTTTCAGCGATGAAATTTCAACACAAAGAACTCACCTAAGTAACTTCTAAAAGTAACGTCAACAAGGACGATTTCTAACATTTTTAGCACATTGAAATTTTCCATCACCCTTATTCTATGTGTTAAGTGTTTCATTTATATAATGAATTAATTAGTTAATGCAATTACCTGGAGAAACTGAGACTGAAATGTTCACATCTCAAACACATATGAATCTTACAGGTATTACTCGTGACTGAAGTAAATTTCCTTTTTCACATAAACCTCTTGAGGCATACCTCAAGACAACTCATGGGTCTGGGGTAGGCATTCCCATTCCATAGCTCTTCCTTCAGCTTATACTATCATTTTCTCATCTCAGATGCTGTGAAAATTCTTGTTGAAATACGGATGGAAAAGTCACCATTCAGAACCGTGTGCCTCTCAGATGTATAGGAGCACTAGCAGAAGCTAGAAAAACTGGAGTTAATTCTTTTTCCACTTCTAGGCTGAGCCCGTCTCTTGTAATGACATTTTATCTGACAGTATGAACCGTTAAAAAGTCAAGGTGTTTAAGAGAACTGAAGAAATGAATAACACTTGCTTAATGTGTGCATACATTCTATGTACAGTAATTTCACATCTCAAAGACAAGATAAGTCTGAAAGAGGAAAACACAAGCATTAAGGAAGTTTTACCTTGTCTTGAAATCCTGAAGTTCCAGTTGCTTTCACCTCCCACAGTTGAGAGCTGGAGATCAAGTGAGGCTCCTGCCTCTTCTCCTCACCTTAAGTTTGACTGTGTGTGTGTGTGTGTGTGTGTGTGTGTGTGTGTGTGTGTGTCGGCGTGTGCGCGCGCGCGGGCACGCGCCTGTGCAGAATGTCTCTTTGTGGCGCTGGATGGCAGAGGTCCTGATCCTGGCAAGAAGGAGGCACTTTGTCACCGGGAGCAGCAGAAAAGCCAAGCGTCACCAGGAAAGTTCTCCTTCCAGATCCCCTAATTACAGCTTAAGCGCGCACTTCATGCAAACTTTAGGGAGGAGGGAGGGCAGCTCCGTGCCCAGACCTTGTAGAACAGCGGCCTCTTAGAAGAGCTTCTCCTCTGCTCAGACCCGGACAATCCCTCTCTGGGGTTCAGGAAAAGCTGCAGCCCCAGCCACAAGCCCCCACCCAACCCCACACCTCCTGTTCCCTGGTCTGTCCATGGTGGGGTGCAACCAGGGGCTGTGGGACGACTGTGTGGCAGACTCCCTAGCACAACCTTGTCTTGTCTCTCTCTCTCTTCCTTTTTTTTTTTTTTCAGTCTCTACTTAAAAGGAAAATCCAAGGTGGGGATTTGGAACGGTCCTTCCTTAACGGAGCATTATGATCACTGCAAAGAAAACTTCTTAAACTGGAAGCTTCCTAAACTTCGACCCACATTGCCAGCCTCCTTTCCTCAGCGAATTCACTATCAATGTTGGACTACACTCTGCTATTGTACCCCTAGATGACAGTGACTAAAGAACCCAGATTTATTTATAGAGTGAGGAATGCAAGGAGAGACTGGATGGGTGGAGTTGGCTTCTGGATCCACACTGAGGATTAGAACCAGATGGCACGAGGGGCGCGCGCGCACGCGCACACACACACACACACACACAGGCGCGAGCTCAAGCGCGCGCACACATTCACCCCTAAAATAACCACTGGGGAAGATTCTGGGACACTCAGGAAACACCTCCTGAACAAATAGACATGTATTTATAACTCGAGGGAGAGTATATAGGTCCATTGATTCTCGCCTTGACTAACCAAGGGTTTTGGACAGGAAATGGCTTCATATTTCAATAACAGAGCCACCTTTGATGGAGCCTAGGAAAGGCAGAAAAAAAAAAAAAAAAGAGAAGCACACCGCAGGAAGCAAAAGGCTCTTGTAGCAGCCGGAGGAGGGAGTGGGTCTGGCCTGCGATGGGGACAGGCAAACAAGCCCTAGGGGCCCAAGGCCGGGGGGAGGCGTGCCTGGGCCTCCGGGGAGCTGGGGCGCAGCGCGCGGCGCGGGGGCGCGGGGAGGCTCCGGGCGCTCCAGCTGTCCAGGCCGCCCCGGGCGCCAGCGCACTCAGGGCCTGCGACGGGGACCCCAGTGGGGGCCGATCTGGGGTCAGATGAGTTAGTGAGGTGGAGGTGGGGTGACCGTGGACCCCGCTGGGACAGGTGACTGTGGGCAGATGAAAGCTAGCGGCGGCCGGGGCTGGAGAGCCGAGCGCTGGTCGTGCTGAGAGCGGCGCTATTGTCTTACTTAAAGATAAAGCCGCAGCCGCGGGCTGCGCTCGCCAAAGCCGCGGGACTCCAGAGAGAGGCGGGAAGAGGGAAGAAGGCGGCCAGCCGGGTCTGGAGCCAGCGTCTTCTCTGGCTGTCTTGCATCTAGCGGGTTCTTGGCTCCAGGCGCCACCTTTTCATTGGGTCTTTGGTAAATTAGAAGGTGTCTGCTGCAAAGTATTTATTTCTGTTTATTTTACTCATTTACTTTTTTAAAAAGACCGAGCATGCACAGCCTACGCAAGGAACGCGCCTACACATGGAAGGATTGCAAAGGAATCTTAACCCAGGCAACCCTTTCCGGGAGATCCTAAATCTGGGCAAAGTGCTGCTCTTCATTTTTTTTTTTTCTTTTTTCTCCATCCAGGGGACAGGCTAAAGATTCCATAATTTTATGTGTTCATTTGGTGGCTCTTGAGACAGCTGTCATGTATGGCTCCACATTAACTGCTAATAAAAATAAGGTACACCTCTGCTTTGGAGCTGTGAAAAGTGATACAACAAAATTTCATGAAAAATGTTCAGAGTCGTGGGTAATTTAAAGAGTATGGAGAAACAAGACTTAAATATACAGGATTTATAGTAAAGCATCCTCAGTGTGGTAGGGCTGGTGGTGAGAGACTTATCAAAGTTTCCAAAGAAAGCCAGCATGGTGGCGCACACCTTTAATCCCGTCACTCCACCTCCACTTGGGAGGCAGAGGTAGGAGGATCGCCAGGAGTTTGAGGTCAGCCTGGAACTACATAGTGAATTCCAGGTCAGCCTGGGCTACTGGGAGACCCTATCTCAAAAAGCAAACAAAACAACAGCAACAACAACAGCGTATAAAGACAGAAGAAATCTGGTGCGGGGGGGGGGGGGGAGCATGCTTAGTTTGGATCCCAAGCAGCCAAGTAAAAACCCCCGAAATGTGGAGACCTGGTCAATCAGTGCTGGGGAGCAGAAGGCAGGGGATCCCCGGGGGCTTGGAAGAAAGCTAATCTAGCCAAACTGTGAGCTCCAGGTACATTGAGAGAGCCCCATCTCCAAAAATAAGGAGGGGAGAGATTAAGGAAGACAGCTGACTTCTTCACTCCTGCTCGACAGGACAGGTAGACATGCGCACGCACATACACTCGTGCTTACACGCATACGAACATGCACACATTCACATCATATACACATACAAATGTAAAAATGAAAGATGGATTTAGGGCTGGAGAAATGGCTTGGTGATTAACACACTTGCCTAAAAACCCTAAGGGCCCACATTCCATTCCCCAGTACCCAGGTAAGACAGATGCACAAGGTGGCGCAGGCGTCTGGAGTTCATTTGTAGTGGCTACAGGACCTGGCGCACACATTCGCTCTCCCTCCTTTGGCCTCTTTCTTTCTCAAACAAACAAATAAATAAATAAATTAAAAAAAAATAACAAAAGATGGGTGTAAATACCCATCTTGTGCCCTTAGCTTAAAGGCATCGTTTCTGGCCACTGCCTGGGGACGAAATTAAGTCTGCGGGATCCCGCTGGTGCCAACTCCCTTCCGCAGTCTGCCCTGTGCACTTCTAGCAAAGTACTAGGGTGATTTAATGCACACGACTCAGAAATTCTTCCTCAGACAAGACTTTTGCAAATTTGTCACTTTATAGTGAATTATACTAGAATATTATTTTTTAATTTCAGGTGTGACCCCAATAATTGAGATTGGCTTCCAGAAATAATAAGAGCTTTTTACCTCTTTTGCTCCTGACAAGCCATTCTGTCAACCATTCCAATTCTTATTTCCAGCCTCTGCTTCCCTGTTGCCTAGTTACTAGACTTTGCTAAAAAAAAAATTCCCAGTCTTTTTAATCACAAATATTTATCCTGTCAAGAGGGTGTATCTCACAGTGCTATCTGGACTTCCTTTGATTGACATTATATTCATTTATACTCATTTTGAGGGTCATATGATTTGTTTTGTGAGCTTCACATGATTTGCTCATTTAAAATTGGCTTTGGAATTAATTTTGTCTTTTTAAAAGACTTTTTATATTAACTTAATGCATAGCAAAATGATCTTATAGAGTGTACATTGTTTTAATTAGGTATTGGGACTTTGCATAAGGTCATAAACATTAAAATGAACCATGGTTATAAAATTTAAATTATTATCACTTCTCTGCCTTTTGGATAAGATCAAGTGTAGTAAAAACTAAAATCGGTAAATACATACAAAATTATTTTCAGGACTTTTAAATATTTTACAATGATATAAGTTACAAAAATCAAATGATATTAAGTCAAGAGTAGTCTGTCTTTGAAGATCCCTTCTAATTATTAAGATTTGCAATTCATGTAAAACTTATGTCTTTTGTTGCACACTGAACCCTGATTTCTTTGGCTTTAGTTACTTAGGCAAAGGTAAATAAGACACCCTTTTAAAGTTTCTAAAACAGCCTAGGATTTTAAGATGATTATGAAGTGGTGAGAATTCATGTCAGATTCTACCTTAAATTACCTGGATAAAACTATAGATACAAAAGTCAACTGGGAATGGTGACATATGCTTGTAATCACAGCACTGAGGAGTTTTAAGTAGAAGGATTGTTGTGAGTTTGAGGATAGTCTGGGCTATATGGGGAGATCTTTTCTCAAGAGACTAAAACAAACAACAATGATATAGCAAAATCAAGGTTGAGAACCTAGGCCAGTTCTAAGAAAAACACAAATTTAGATCCAATC
This sequence comes from Dipus sagitta, assembly GCA_036346955.1. Classification (NCBI taxonomy): domain Eukaryota; kingdom Metazoa; phylum Chordata; class Mammalia; order Rodentia; family Dipodidae; genus Dipus; species Dipus sagitta. The sequence goes on from CM070787.1 coordinate 5,952,639, forward strand.
ACCCCCTGACACACACACACACACACACACACACACACACACACACGTATGTGTTATATAAACAAGAGCAATGAGCACCTTTTGAAAAGATCTTGTTTGCTATAAAGAATGGTTTAGTAAGCCTGAGTACCTGACTCTGACCCTCACTCCCCATGTAAGAAAGGTCTGAAACCACGGCTGGTTTCTGTAGTCCCAGCACTCTGCTCACCAGATGGTAGGCATGGATGGAGAATTCCTGAAAGCTCTAAGTAGTGCAGCAAAGGATGATGAGACAGAGAGCAAGTGAGACTGAGAGAGACAGAGAGAGATCAAGAGAAACTCTGTCTCAACAATCAAGTGGAGGACTGGAGAGATGGTTTAGAAAGCCTAAGGACCCATGTTCTATCTCTCTCTAGATCCTACGTAAGCCAGACATGCAAAGATGAGGCAAGCGCAAGGTCTCACATGCGCACTAGGTGGCTCAGCACCTGGAGTTCTATTGTAGTGGCTGAGGCCAATTCTCTCACCCAGTCTCTCTCTCTCTCAAAAAAAAAAAAAAAAAAAAAAAAAAAAAAATCAGGTGGAATGGTGGGTAAGAACCAATCCAAAAGTTGTCTTCTGATGTCCAAATGTGCACTGTGGCATGCACCCACCGACACTCTGATATGCATACCATGTGAATGCACATGGGTGCACACTTATGAAATTTAAAAATAAATAAAATAGCACACCAGCACCCATGCAAATACAAACTTTGAAAAACCAATAAAATTAGATCAATATGATGCTCTTAAATGAAACATTTTGTTTTTTACTTATTGTAACACAATTTGACTACTTAGATCATACCAGATAAATTGAAAAATTCAACCTTTTTAGAAAGGGATCCACAAAGGCAATTTCAACTGCTTTTAAAATTTGAATATGTGCACAGTATAAATATAGCAACACCATTTTTAACATCTAAAAAATAACCTAAAAATATCATGAATTTTTAATGCACAATAAATTTCCAAACAGAATGGTATTCCTCTTGGCACATTATACTCCTAATGAAATATGCATGCATATTCAAATGGAGAACATCTAAATTCATCCCCTCTTCAAACTCCCAAAGAGGCTGCTTATTAGCCACTGAATTCCAGAGAATGGCTTTCCTGTGAACTCTTGTTTCCTGGAATTTTCGCCCCAGGCTAATATTATACCTGGTTGAACATCTGTTAAGGCAAAGGTGCAGCTATGTGCACTCTGGGAGACCAGGGGGAGAAAACCCATTTGACCTTTTCTGTCTGAGGGCTCAGAACTTCATTAAAGCACCTCTTGGGATTGCGGGCATAACCATGAGAAAGACATCGTTTGTAATTAAGTCCTTCCCACTGGCTACATTCCTGTTGAACTCAATGATTAAAATACAAATTCAATATTCTAAATGGCCACAAAGCATTTGATAAAAGGTTACATTACATTCAGTGCAACGGACGAGATGACTTTCCAAGGGCCCGTTTTTTGTACTCACGCTAGCAAGTGTACTGCCCACAGACTCTTCAAAAGGGCAAACTTAAATAATTAGGCAATACATTGTTCAAATGTTAAGAGTGGAACTACTCCAGAAGATGGCGAGGCTAAGTGTGTGTCACACAGAGTGACAGATAGCCTCTGCTCCAGAGAAATGGCCTTCTTGCAAGCATGTTTGTTTGTTGGATGGGGTTTTGGTTTCGTACAACCATCCATCACCTTTTCAGTGATCCCTTGTAATCTCAGCATGTTTCTTCTGTCCCGAATGCCCAGCAGGTTCTTTCATTTTTTCCCACTAAGCGATCATGTAGTTCATTATAAACTATATTCCACTCATTCTGTACCACAACTCAGATTCAGCCCCTGCTCTTTGTCATACTGTCTTTGTTTCTCCTCATATAAGAAACCTTCTCCCACACAATTCCAAATTATGGCCAGAAGCACCCATTCACTACTTTTATACTATTTACATTTCCATTTTCTGCAATCAGTTGTTCAATAATGTCTCTGAGGGCAGATACTGTATCATTGCATCTCCAATTTCTAGGACACAGCCTTGTGGTTAGAAGCTTATAAAAAATGTTTATTGATATTATTGAAGATTCTTTGTATCTGAAAGAGAAAATAAGAGGAAATGAGGAAAGCTAGTTATTGAACAAGCTACTTCAGAGTATTTTGCATCTAATAACAAATGGCATAAATAATAAATCATCAAAGGTTGATTAATAATTTTATCATTGTTATTAGTCTCATAATTAAAAGAAACAACACATATTTCTCTTCCATGTTTGGCTGATGGGAGGCTGTATTAATGGTAATTAATCAAGATGAAATGTTTTTCTCTTTTATGAAACTAGAAGGAGTTTAGTGAGAAAATACTGTTATTATCTTAAAATTACTTGACTAGTCACTTAAATATTGATTTTCCCACTTGCATTTGTATAGTCCTTTTAAAATTTAAATCACTTATAAGTAAATGTAGTGTTTTCTATAAGCTCTCTGTATTTCATTCCTGCTCATTTTTTTAAAAATAGCCTTCAGAGGAAAGGTTGTCAAGTCTAATTGGGTTAGAGTGATTTATATCTAGTCTTTCTCTGGGTAAAATGAGTGAATTAGCTAATGTATCAAAACTGGCATAGGGCAAGACTACTAAGGAAAGTCTGAAGTGTAGGACTTTAGTTATTTGGAAGAAGGAAAATATTCTAGTGTTGTCAGTGAGATGAAAGACATAATTATATAATAACTGTATTGGAAGTCCATGTAGATGAATATAAAGAGTGAGAGCAGTAAATTGCCAAGCTTAGGAACAATATGCTAATAGACTAGATGAAAATATTAGCATAAATACTTAGAATAATATATCTTTTATCAAATTTGGATTAGTCTGGATCAGTTTTGAAAATTACATGCTTCTATGCTTACCTTTCTAGACACAATCTATTATTTCCTAATAGTCCTCCAAGTTTAGAATTACTGCGCCTTCCACATGCAAGTCTTAAGTAGACTTGCTAGTTCTTTAAGAACAACTAAGGTAATTCTCTCCCTCCAAATATATATATTCAGATACACATATATCATATGCAAATGATTTTCTTATTTTTTGCATTAGGGTCACCAGAATGCTTAATTTAATTTATTTTAAGAACTAAAAAAGTCAAAGAATTAAGGAAGGAGGATCTGAATGGTGCAAATGGAATCAGCTTTATACTGCATTTATCTTGCCCACTTCCTTACACAGACTATGCCAGCCTATTAATTTTACTGGAAATAGGAAATCTGTGATTCTTCCCTAACCACAAATTGCCTTGTTCCAACCTATGGCTAAATTATGACACCAAAGGCTAAACTGTATGAGCAAGTGAAGTGAAGACCTTGTGCCTAATTACTGCTAGCCTCCCTGCAGAAGATGCCATGACTACGGTAATACCGACCTAAATGCCAACCTGGGAAAGCTTACTGGTAAAATGCCTGCCATTGTATTTCTTTTAGGCTTAAAACAGATTTTATTTGGGAGCATGCAAAGTCTGGTGATACAAAATCAGACCATCTCTCAGCTCAGGCTTGCATGGAAGGAACTGTCAAGCAACTCTAGAATCTGCCTCTCTGCACCGCCTCTCCCTATTTATACTCTCTACTCTAAGTCAAGCAACTCTAGAATCTGCAGCTCTATGCCACCTCTCCCTATTTATACTCTCTACTCTAAGCTGCCCTTTGTTCCCTTCCAACAACCCTTAAATTGATGTCTATTTTTTCCCAGTGTTAAAAAATTAAAATGTTCTAAACTAAATGCTTGTCTTAAAGGTTTGTCGTGCAGTCAGTTTTGATTTCCAATCTGGCATCTGGAAATGCTGAAGAACCCAGTCCGTGTAGGCATGGCCCTTCTGCTACATCATAGCTTGGATTAACTGTTCTACTCAGTTCCTTATCTTGTGGCTCTGTTGCAGAACCTACCACAGTTCAAGTAATCAATTACAAATGTGCTTAACATTCTCAGAGAGCATAATGCTTGTTCATGTTAAATTCATTTTTAAATTTCCCTGTACTGATCCCAGTACACTTCAGGCACATTGTCTTAAACTTGTTAGAATAGAGAAAAGTTTGTTCAACTGAATTGTGTTAAAACCCCAGAGTATGTATGTAATCTTGAAGAAATTGCAAAATAATTTTGAATTAGATACTTTAGGTTTATCTCTATAAAAAATAACACGTTTGATCTTGGGATTCAACTTGATTCATTTAAAGTTTTTCACATCTATCACCTGTTCATTTTGAATATGTTGTTCTTACTTGAGCCCGACTTTCTTGAAGTAGCATCCTTCTTGCATCCCTGACCTTCTCCTTCTCACAGGGGTTGACTTACACATACCTTTCATAAGCCTCCATTTCATCACATTTCTGAACTTAGCATTCTTTTCATCAAAAACTTTTTTTTTTGACATACCTTTCTAGAAAGTTGGGCTCAAACATTCCAAAGTGTGCATTTGATTTTGTGACCTAGATGTTAAAATCTACACTGCCTTCCCATGCTTGGTCTCAGAGTGGCATTCTTCACTCTTTGAATTAATTGTGTTGTCTACAAGCAGGAGAAACTACTTTTGGATCAGGCTGATTGAATATAGTTGTTTCTAGACTGTGACAATTATTTTTTAAATATTTTATTTTTATTTATTTATTTCATGGGGAAAGAGGCGGGGAGGGAGAGAGAGGGAAAGAGAAGAGAGACAGAGAGACAGAGAGAGAATTACAGCACCAGGGCCTCCAGCCAATGCAAATGAACTCCAGACACCACACATGCCACCTTGTGCATGGGGCTTATGTGGGTCCCAGGGAATCGAACCTGGGTCCTTTGACTGTACAGAGAAGAGCCTTAATCACTAAGCCATATCTCCAGCCCAACAATTCTTTATACATACATATATATATATATATATATATATATATATATATATATATATATGTTTGATGACCTAAATTACTAGGTAGGAATCTTTCTTAAATAAACAGCAGCCTGCTAAATGTAGTTTAATCATAAAGTCAAGGTCATTATGTATGGTTGTACATATAGCTGGACTCAAAGTAATAGGCTAATATTTTTGTAGAGCACAAAATATACTTCAACCTACATTGTTATAGTATGATCAATTTGTGAATTTTCTTGTGATGGCTAAACCTAGTATAATTGGAATAGATCATATTAAGTAATGTTTTTAAACTGATGTACAGAAGCCTTCTCCTTCCGCTAGAGTACCTCTTTAGAAAAACTCTCAAAATGTGTACTCTTTCTACTTTTTAATGCTGCCAGATAATTGAAGAAGTATCGGTGAACTTGTATGAGGTCCTTTCCCAAATCAACATGCAGAGTCCTCGAAACCACTTGGAAAACACAAACAAGCACGAGTCTTGGAAACTGTTAATAAGCTGTTCAGCCCAAAATACATTTTAATAAATTTCCTTCAGTGTAGCTATTTCAGAAGATGGGGGATCAGTAGATGTCCAGATAAAATAACTGCTGTACTGGGGAGATACTGTGGCTATTTGATGGAGCAAAGCTTTCTTTCCACTTCGATTTCTTTCCACTATCATCAGGCTGCCTCACTACTACTGATATTCCATAATTAAATTTTTAATCTTGGCTCATAGAGATATTGTTTTCTATTTTGTAAGTTTGCTATTAAATTCATGAATCATTTAATGTGATTTTTAAGGCGCATAGCATTATTTTCATTTAAATGTAACATACGTATGCAACATATATGTATGCTCTATTGTGATCACCTTTTAAAAAATTAGCTGTAAGTGTGACTGCTTTCTGCCACCCCCTTTTTTTAAATAATTGAGCTTGAAGCATATTTTGTCACACTAATTCTTCAAAGTTCTGACTGTGAAATGATCTTTTTTCCTTAGGGTTTAAAGAAAAGAGAAGTCTCTTAAATAATAAAATACTTAATTTTAAGGACTATAATTATTTTAAATGTGGTGATGCTATCAAAGAATACAAATTAGATTAGGCTATGGGTGCATTTTTCCTTCCCTTCCTTTTTTCCATGTCTTCATCTGCTTCTTTCTTCCCCTCTGTCCTTTACTCCTCCCTTCTTTTAATAAAGTTAATAAATATCAGGCACAGTTTCTGCATTCAAAAACTACTCATCAACACCTATGGGGGTTAACTTCATTTATTCTTTGTTGTGCACTGAAGACAATATGACTAAAATAAGAGGTGGGCATATGTGTGCGTGTTTATATGATTGTATGTGTGTATGTGTATTTGTGTGTGTATATGTCATGTGTGTATTTTTATGTGAAAGTCTGTAGGGGTGGCTTTATATCACACATGTGTAAGTCATTCTCCATCACCGTCTCAGTATATCCTTCTCAACAGAGTGCATACTCTTTCAAAAAGATGTCTATGCTTATGAATCTTTGATATTCAGAAGCATTACAATGATCCAGGCATTATTTTCCTTATTATTTTGATAGATAAACTTATTTTTTTCCACAATGATATCATTTAACTTTCTCCTACTAAGAAGTGTTTGTCAGCACATGGTTGTAATGTCTTCTGTTTTTATTTCAACAAAAGGAATAGCTCTGACAAACAAACCTATGCTCTTGTTCTGTCTAGACACTAAAAGCGTTTGCATGTTTTGTCTGTGATTTAAAAACCTACGGATTTGCATGCAACTAGATTAAATAATTATAATATACAAGATTACTACCTTCCAACTTGTAAACATTTTTAGTGATCAGCATTTCACTTATGGACAAGCAAAAATCAGCAAGAGCCCTTCATTAGGATCTTCCACTCCTGTTTGTGTTGTTGATAGATTTCAGAGATGGCAGGCAAAATGTGGAACTTGCAATAGATTTGGGGAAGATGGCATTTAGATTTTTTTCCATCTCAAGAAGCATAGCTGTGGCTCTCATCAAACAAGCCCTATGCATGCTAACCTTCTGAAGACTAGCTTTATTTGTTAGGGGTCTATCTTTGTACAAGCTAAACTACACTGGGGCTACCTCAGTCTATTCCATTGCTGTTAGTACCTTGAATGGGATAAATGGGAAAATATTTGGAAACTTTAACATATGCAGTTTTATTTTAAAAGTTACAGGTGAAAAATGAGAAGGAGGAAGAATCCCACCACTAAAATTGAGTTTAATAGCTAGGTGTCCGTACTTGAATGTCTGAATGGCACTGATCTTCACAGAAGGGTATGTTCCTGCCTCATGTATGTAGTCCTACTCATAAATATGCTTTCACATCTGTTCCTAAGAAATTGTATTGAATTTGCTTGAGCAGAGATGATCCAACTGTTCACAGAGTAGAAGGCAACTTCAGTGGTACAATTTGAGGGACTGTCAGAGATCTTCTACCAGTGGCCACAGTGTTTGGAGGCACTCTCACTGGGGCTGTTCTGCTGTTGTTAAAGTGTCTTTGGGAAGCTCACTTCATCTCATTTATTCAGGCAGTTACAAAAACAAAATAATCTACTACCTCGTTTTATGGGACAGAACTAATAATTGGAAGTTAATTGTATGAAAGATAACCTTTTGGTCAGTAAATGGCATAAAATGTGCGATCATTTTTGTTTGAATAGGCAGAGATTTTTGACTGGAATTAAGAGTTTTGAGAAATAAATCATTATAAACGCTTTAAACTGAATATGCTAGGTTTTACGCAAGGAGCAGAAGGTCCTTTGCTGAGCAGAGTTAACAGGGTAAGATAGTGAATAATCTTATTTATTGGAATATATGAGCAAAGTTTAAGAAAGATGAGAAAAAATAATGAAGCATCTCTGGCCTCTAAAGAGCTAACAGAAAAATGCAGATGTATTTTGAGTATGCAATGAACAGGCTGCAAGGCCTAGTGTTTGATGAGCAATATGTGGGGCTGATATGAGCTTACAGAAAAACATTCCTTAGCTCCCCAAAAGCCATCAATGCAATGAGACCTCATCAGAAGAGACAGCTTGACTTATAAAACCACCAGGATGATAAGGAGAATGGCATGGGCTAGAGGTAGCCCCAGATTTCACTGATGTCATTACTTATGGCTGACTTTCTTCTGCTGGGCTCACATTTTCTATATCATTTTGTGTTCCTCTTTGGTGGGAGGTGATATGTTCTAAAGCAACTGAAAGACAAAATTAGGAAGGAAGGAAGGAAGGGAGGAAGGGAGGAAGGAAGGAAGGATATAGTAAGGAAGGACAATAACAGGTGAGTTATTACCCTAATAAGTATTCAAAAACCTAAATCATTATGAATTTCTAACATTTTTACCAGTAGCTCCCTTCTTAGCAAATGTTAGGTATATAATGTAACTTTTCAGTTTTAGGTACTATGGACTCTGGATCCCTAGAACTCATTTACCTTGTATAACTCAAGCATTATATCAGTTGACTACCAGCATATAATTATTTTAATAACCACATATTCCATCTCCTGAATGAATGAATGACATAAAGATGGAGGAGAAACCAGAACAGACAACGCATGCAGATGGTGACGGTATTCAAATCTGAACACCACCGCCCCCCCCACTCAGTTATGCACCAAGTCAGTTTATTCAGCATCTCTCAATGAAACTTCATCTCTTCTTTTTTGTTTCTTTGTTTGTTTTTTCAAGGTAGGGTCTCTCTCTAGTGCAGCTGACCTGGAATTCACTATGTAGCCTCAGGATGGTCACGAACTCACGGCAGTCCTCCCACTTCTGCCTCCCGAGGGCTGGTGTGTGCTATCATGTGCAGCTTGAAAATTTCATCTGTTCTAAAGATGACAATGCAGTTGCTTGCATAGTTATATCTGTTCCTGAGGAGTCACATGACTATATGACATTCTTTTATTGTAGCCTCAGGTATTTCTTGTTTTACTCTTCAAAAGATGATGTTTTAATTGATAATTTTTCTCAGTTTTGCTTACTGAGTAGTACCTTTAATGTCTCCATCATTGGTAAGGGGTATGGAATTCCAGACTGACATTTTTTTTCTTCAGCATGTTGACTATGTCTCCCCATTTTTATCTGTTTGCTGTATGTCTGATGAGTAGTTGGTTATTAAATTTTTTTCACATTTTGCCTAGCTCATCAGTAATTTTTCTCTTGATTCTTTTAATATTTTCTTTTCTCTGATTTTGACTGACATTACATGTAGCCATTTTTAAGATTATCCTGATGGAGTTTGTTTAGCACACTGAACGTTCTGTTTAGTGTTTCTTTTCAGGTTTATTTTACAGGTTAACAAATGCTCACAAAGTTTTGGGATATTATATCTGCAAATATTTTTTCTACCTTTTTCCTTTTCTTTATTTGCTTTTTATGCTTTTTGTTTTAGAATTCATATCGTGACAATACTCTCATGCTAGAGAACACATTTCTTAGGCTGTGTTCATTTTTATTTAATAGTTTGTTTCTCAGACTAGATAATTTCAGCTGATTCATGTTCAAGTTCACCCTTTTTCTGTTACTAGCTCACTTCTAGTTTTGACCCCTTCTAATAAGTTTTTGTTTCCCTAGCTGTATTTTTCAACTCCAGAATTTTTCTTCTGTTCTTTTACATAATTACTATTGCTTTATTGACTTTTTTATTTCACCAGACTCTTTTCAACTTTTCTCTCCACTCCACAGTCTATTCTATATCTCTTGCATATTTGCAGTGACTGTTTTAAAGCATTTGTCTAGTAAGCTTCACATCTATGTGTCCTTGCAGACAGTATCTGATGATTACCTTTCCTTCTGTATAGACAGACTTATTTTCTGGTTTCATAGTTTGTTAAAAAAAAGGTACTTTGTAAATAATCTAACATGGCAACATTGGAAATGGGATTCTTAAACACCCTCCAAGGATCATTATCGTTGCTCTTTGTAGCTTTTTCATTCTAAGTATTTTCTTAAACTTTTGTATGTTATTTGCCTTGCACGACAAAGGGAGTCACTGGCAAATTAGCTTAGTTGCTAGAATACAGAGAGTTCCTTAGTTATTTTTAATGGCTCCGTCTTCTCTGTTCTTGGCTCGGGGCCGGGGGCTCTCTGTGTGTTGGGCTACACCTTCAGTTCTTGGGAGTTCACAGCTCTGCTTCAGTCTTCCCTTCTTGTCTGAGAGTGGCAGAGGTGTTGAGATGTGAGAGACCAGAGCAGTTCTGCCCCTTTCCTGGACATGCCCTCCTCCCAGCATGCACGCATAACTTTATAGATCCCCAAGACTTCAGCGTCATTGACGGATATTCAATTCCCCCAGATACTCGTTTTAAATTTCTTAGCCTGTTTACCGTTTTTCTCCTGTGGGTATTTTTACTTCAGGCAGTTGAACCGTTAGCAACGGTGGCTTGTTACATTGAGGAAAGCTCTGTGGATAGAGATTTTCCTACGGAAGAGAGTTCTGAGTCAGATTAAACAATGACACGCCTTGTGCAAGGAGATTTTCCAGGAAACTAGCAGACATGAAAAATAGTAAGAGTTCTTTCTCTGGGGATGGGCTTTTATGGAGGTCCAAGCCCAATCCCTTCTTCCTGTTACTGACACAGCGCTGGGTTTACATGTGCCGTGGCTGCAATACTGCAGGTTTTCATGGCTACTGTGGAGCTGGGGAAAGACGGGTGGGGATGGCCTAAGCCAGAACACCACAGAAGCTTGCTGTTCTTACCAAAGCTGAGACCGTTTTTGTTAATACCCTTCTCGAATTCTTGCAAGCTCAACGACAGATCCCGAATATGAAGGTTTCTGACAGTGTTTCCATCAGTTTTATGAAGGGTAGATTTTTGGAAGTCCTTATTCCACCATTCCCAAAACTTGCCTCCTCAATTCTCTTAACGTTCTTCAGTCTTCCTTACCTTTAGCAGACATATTCATTACTTAAAATACCTGAGGCCACATTCTCTCATCTATGAGATGAAAGTTTTAATATATGCTTCATGGGGTTGTTGTAAACATTAAGTAAAAAAAAAAATCACTGAGTACTCTTCCTGGAATGTGGTAGGCTGTTAAGAGAGGCTGATTTTCCACTCATTCTTTGGTCCTTTCAATTCATTTTGCACCATTTAAATCTTTCCCAAGTGTAGCTTACAAATCAGCGGTGATCGTTAGTACTTGCCAGGGCTGGCTACTCTCCTTAGCTTTCAAGGCTGTCTGGAATCTAACCTGGATTTACCTTTCCATTTTTAGCTCTCCCTACGGATTGCTGGTGACGCTCAGCTTCAGCCACGCTGCTGTTCTCACCCATACTTGAATTGTAAATGATATAGTGATTGTTTTTAAAACTTTATTATTTTTTATTAAAGAGAGAGAGAGAGAGAGAGAGAGAGAGAGAGAGAAAATGCCAGACCTCCAGCCACTGCAAACAAACTCCAGGCACATGTGCCCCCTTGTACATGTACGTCTGGCTAAGGTGGGTCCTGGGAAATTGAACCAAGGTCATTTGGCGTTGCAAGCAAATGCCTTAACCGCTAAGCCATTCCTCCAGCCCTAGAGTTTTATTTCCATATATTTGTGTGTTTATTTCCTGCTTTGCTTTCTCCTTTATCTTCTCTCTCTCACTGGTGTTCTGAAGATCCCCTCCCCGCTGTAGTCCAAACCACACAGCAGAGTCAATGAATCATGGCATTTCATATGTTAGTGCAAGGCAGAAACATTTGGCCCCTGAAATAGCAGAGTCATTTCTGGTTCCTCCACCTCTTAATTAAACAACCTTCAGAGCCTTCTGTCTTTCAGACTGTACACCTTTTTTTACTTTAAGTTCCATGTCCTTATTAAGTCCTATATTCATTTCTACTTGAAGCTGTTTAGGCCTACCTATGATTACAGTTGATTCATTTATTTTTTATCTTTTGGACTCTTAATTCATTGTATAATGAGCAATACTTTATGAAAGCCTTGAAGATAAGGCCTCCAGTGCAAAAAACCTAGGGTTGAATTACAAACATTAGAGGAAAACTCCATTTAAAAAGATTTTAGTATAAAAATAAGCAGTATTTTGAAGAGATTAATAAAGTAAGTTTATATTTAATTTTTCCCACAACATTTAAAATAAATTAAAATTAAATAAAATATAATACATATATATCTATATATGCATGTATATGTGAACTAACTTTTTACTTTCTAAGCTGAGAAATAAATATGCTACATACTTTTAAGATGGAAAATAAACTTTATTATTTTGCTACATAGTCATTATAGGGGCTATATAGTATTTTCTATTTTTCCTTTATGAGAAAGATTATGATAATCATTCCTTTAGTTGCACTTTCATTCATATACTAAATTTTCATTATTTCTTCACTCATTTTTTGAAGAAGGAAGGAAATGTAGGCTTGAAAATTTAAGTTCAGGTAATTATTGTGCTAGCCTATTGACCAAGCACACAGGAATTTCAATTAATGTAAACTGAACCTATTGTAGTTCACCCGTAAAATTAAACTGTAATGTCCTTTTCCTCAGGGTTTTGAAAGCTGCACTTAGATAACATCTGAAAAGACATGCTAGGAAAGTGTGCAGCACATCACTAATTGCACTGCTGAGGCAGCTTGATGAGACCCCTGCACCACCACACCTCTTCTACACTTTATTACCTTTTGACGTAAATGACTCCTTGCAAAAACTGAAAACACTATGAAAATGTCAGAACAGTCCTCAGTTCTACACATGCCTGCCTTTATAGACTGGCAAATTTGAGGTTTCAGAGAACACTATCATTAGGAATTATTTATGAAAAATAATTTTATTTTCACTTATTTATTTATTTGAATGAGAAAGAGGGAGAGTGAGAGGGAGAGAGAGAATGGGTGCGCCAGGGCCTCCAGCCACTGCAAACAAACTCCAGACCCATGCGTCCCCTTGTGTATCTAGCTAACGTGGGTCCTGGGGAATCAAACAGAAATCCTTTGGCTTTGCAGGCAAACACCTTAACCACTTGCTATTCCTCCAGCCCTCATCAGGAATTCTTAATATGTATTTGTGGAACAGAATGAAAACCATTTTTAAAAAATATTTACTGTACTGATATTATCCTCTGAATTAGAAAGCTAAACATTGTACATGCAGATTATTGCTACTATAATTGCAACACCAGCTCACCAACCATAATGATGACTTTTTGTGTATTTAAGAAAAAAATATGACTGCCAGACTCTGTATGAACATTGTAGATATTCATGTTGCCGAAGTCTGGTTAGCTAGTACCTTTCCTCGTATTTCCAAATGATATACTAAAACATACTACTTGGTAAAATAGAATAAGGTTGAAGGAGCTTATTTTTCAGAACCTACCTGAATATGTACTTAGGCTAAAGGAGAGCAGTGTGCATTAATACTTCAAAATGCTAAGTTTATACTTGCCTGATTAAAACATGGCTCTTCACTAAATCTCTCAAGTGGTGTATCTATATGCTACTGAAGTTTCTGCACCATTAGTTTTCCTTTTCTCTTTAGAAGTGTTTAATAGAGAAGCATCTGCTGTTGTAAATATGTTGTGGCTTTGCAAGGGGTAGACAGCTAAACAAACATTTATAAAGGCCCTACGCAGCAGGAGGGCCCATGCTAGATGCATCCATGTGATATGTTTCCTCTATGATGATCTTGCAGTTCAGAGACAGAAATGGGCATGGGAAAAGATCATTTCAAGACAAAAGTTTTACATTAATATTAGCATTTCAGAAACACAGCTCTGGGCCAGTCCCGTACAGCAAGCCAAGGTGATTCTTGCATCGAGTCTTCAAAGGCAAGTTAGCTACACAAAGAACAGCTACACAAAGACATGGGCAACTTTAAACTTGGTCTAGCTCTACCGTGGCAGGTCTGCCTAGTGCAGATTGTGCTCTGAAATCCAGTGTAGCAGCTTTTACTTCTAAGCTTATAACTTTCTATAATTTTCCCAAAGGTGCTCCTTTCTGTAACTTTCCTAGTGAGAATTATTGGGGTACTTTTTAGAATTGATACAAAACTCCTATATCTGACTCTATACTGATGATTAGAAGGTAAAGGACATTTATTTGACTTACTCATTTTCACTAAAAAAAAAATAAAGTCTCCACATCTCTTCATCTTATTCTCTCTTCCTGATGCTGCCAGTACCATAATCAGTCATTCTTCTCTTGGCAACAGGTAGTAGGTTGAGAAGTAGATAGATGGAAAGAGCTAAGTTTCACTCTGGGCTGCCTGTCAGCAGCATAGACCGTAGTCAAACAAAGAAACTGGGCTGAGGATCTGTGGCTCCATTGTAGAACACTTGCCTAGCATAGGGGAGATGATTCCCAGTGTCACAATAACAAAATGAGAAGGTACAAATCAAAGAACAGGGACAATGGGCTGATCACTCAAGTTGTCTCTTCTAGAAAAATGTGCTCCCCAAGGCTCCTGCACTCCCTGTTTCCACATGATAGCTCTCCATATTTTCTCTTTCTAGCTGGTTGTTTTTAGACTGCCAGTGAAAAAGGACCTCTTGCATAATTATCCTCTAAGTTCTCTCTCTTTTCCTCTTTCTTACACACATGTGTACACACACATACACACAAACAGACCTCTCATATTTGTTTTCTGTTTCTGCAGTAGGTAATTTATGACTGTCTACTCCTGTGCAAACTTGTGATAAGAGATCTCAACAGTACAAACACAGGGGTTCACTAAGTTCACAGAAAATGTGTGTGTGTAGAGAGAAAAACAGTACTCAAAAGTTATAAATATTATATCATCATATGAACTTATGCTGGAAATCAGTTGCAAAAAGACATTTTGAAGATTCCCAAGAGGGTGGCTGGTACATATTTCCCTTTAGTTTAAAGGGATAAAGGATTATTATTCTTATTCAACTAACCTCTGAAAAATATTGGTCTAGTACTGGTAATGGATAATGTCTCAGGTCCGTGTCAGAACTCAAATAAGCAAAGGAATTAATTAGCCTGATTGGCCTTTCTCTTGGAAGTTGTTAAAGAGGTAATAACATGCTCATAATAAAGGATTGAAGTTACAGAGTTATTTTTTTTTCTACCCCTTGGGAGTCTGGAGGAAAAGTTCAAGGATAGAATACGAGACAGATTAGTGGATGAGTTAATTTGGTTAGGGCTCTTGGAATAAGTGAATCCTGTGATACAAACATGGCCTGGGGAGCTTGAACAAATACTGTTCCTTAATTTAAGCAGGTTAAAATAACTTTTGGCAATGTTAAACAGTCCCACATACTCTCTGCCACCTGTACACCACCGCATAGTGATGCTTTAAAAACCTAGGCTGAGCATCACTTGCATCAGAGCCATTATAGTGGTTCCTTTCTTATTGCTGTGTCTGAACATCAGACAAGAACAGTTTAAAGAGGAAGAGTTTATTTAGATTACAGTTTGCGTTACAGTACATCATAGCCAGGCTTCTACAGACCAGTTATTCAGCATTCTTGTCTTCCCCCGGAATGGACCATTTGTATCTGCTTACCGTGTTCAAGGGCTTTCCTAGCCCCAAATTCTAATTCTTCTGCCTGCAATTCACTTAATCACTTGTAGTACATTATATACATATATACAGGGTAAGTGAGCGAGTGATAGAGACAGGGAGAGGGGAATCCTATCTCAATCAAGGTGAAAGAGAGGACAAAGCCCCCCAAGGTTATCCTCAGACCTCCACACATCTGTGATGGTCCATGTGCACCAACACACACACACACACAAACACACACACACACACAAACTCTCTCTCTCTCTCTCAAGCACATATTCACATTCTCCCACATACATACTCATGCATACATTCACACACATACACTCACACACACTCACATTCACACTCATTCACACTCTTAAATGTACATTCACACTCACAGATACATTCACACACTCTCTCTCTCACACACATTCACATTTACACAAAAAAATTAGTGATGGCTGATTTTGATTGTGTTTTTGTATTGTCTAGTTGGATTTTAGGTTTGTTCCATGTTTTTATCCACTCAGTCTACCACTGGGATCTGTGAATTACTTGTCTACATTCCTTCTCTTTCCAACCTTTTCCCCACAATATTTCCTCCTTATCCCTCCCTCTCTATTCTCCATAACTACAACCTTCCATTGCCTCCAGAACTGCTAAAATCTGAGGAACTTAACAGTATACTAAATTCCCTCCCCACATACTTGTGCTAACTTCAACTTTCTGGAGTTGATACTAGTCTTTGTCACAAGTCAGCCTACATCCCTTCCACTTTGAAGCTTCCAAAATCCTACCACACTTCTTTCTTACCAGCCGTTCTCACTTACCCACCAGCAATTAGTGAAATCAAAAGGACCATAGCTGTTAATTTGCTAATAGAACATCCGGATAGCAGGCCTATCCACCAGTTTAGGTCACTTCTACTGTTACTTTGTGAGTAATATAGAAGCCATATTTCACACCATGAGATACAATTTCTGACCCACATGACTGAGAATACAGCTGATAAACAGAAAATTCAAGCAATGAAATAAAACAAGATGGGAAAATCCCAATGCAGTAACATAAGAAACACAAATCAATGTAGCATAATTCCTCTAAAATTATAAACACAGCAGTAATTACCTCCAGTAAAACTGAATTAGATAAAATGCCAGAAAATCCAAGAGAATAATATTATGTATATTGAAAGGAATCAATGAAGAAATCAAAGCAATCAAAGAAGAAAGCAAACTCCTGAAGGAAAACATAGGACATCACCTTAAAGAAATAAGAAGGTGGATACCAGACTTTTGTAAAGAAATAGAAGTACTGACAGAAAACCAATCTGAAATACTGTATTTACAAAACACAGTAAGAAAAACAAAAAGACTCTGTAAAACGGTCGTATGAATAAACGGAATTGGCAGAATATCTGAGCTTGGTGGTGAAAAGATTGAGGATTTGGAACATTCCAACAAGGAGAAAGATAAATTAATAAGAAGGAATGAGTAGGGATTTCAAGAAATTTTGGACACTAATAAGACACATTTAGAGCAGAGAAGGAGGAGAATTTCAATCTAAAGGTATGCCAAGTATTTTTAACAAAACCATAGAATGGGGTAATGGGATGCCAAGACATATAGAGGAGACACTTAGAGTGTCAAACTGACAAGGGCAAAAGAGAACCTCTCCTCGTCATATTAAAATTAGACTAATAAATATACAGACCACAGAAAACATATTGCAAGCAGTAAGAGAAGAGTACCCAGTCACCTGTAAACACAAGCCCATCAGAAAAACCACAGACTTCTCAACAGAAACGTTAAAGCCAAAAAAGCTTGGAATGATGTATCGCCAAGTTTGGAAAGAACTGCCAAAACAGACTACCCTATCTATCACAGCTACCTGTCATAATTGAAGGAGAAAGAACTTTCCATGATAAGAGCAGGCTAGAGAAATAAGCATGTTTACTTCTGTAAACAGAATTTCTTCATGGTGATATTCTCCAAACTCCTTTTTATAAAAGTCTATAGTGCCTTATTGTTACCCAAAGTAATCTCACTGCACAATAAAAGACCAAAATATTTCTCTCAACTTTTCCCCTTTCTCCCGCTTGCCACTCTCTCTCAGCCTGTGGCGGCTATCATGCTAGTCTTCTGTCCTAGGAGCTCCATGCTTCTAGAATTCACACATCAATCAGACCATGCTATATTTGTCTTCCCGTGCCTATTTGTAGCCATGTGGTTGGAAATGACACCATCTCGTGATTTTGTGTTATTGACTATTGTGATGAGTGTTGCAATGAGCATGGGGCTACACATTTCTCTTCAACACACTGACTTCCACATGCAAGGTTTGGGTTGTCGAACTATATTCTAGTTAGTTTTATTTTAACTTTTACCGCAATCCCTATGCTGTTTTGCATAATGGAAGCATTAGTTTACAGTCCCATTCGTAGTATGTGTTTCCTTTTACCACATCCTCATTAGCACTTGTTTATTTTCTCTTTTTAATAACCATTGTTGTAACTGGAACGATTTGATATCTCAGTATGACTTTAATTTGCATTTCCCGGTGATTACTTGATACTGAACATTCTTCACTTGTGGTGGCTATTTGCGTATCTTCTTCTGGGAAGTGTCTGTTTAAGTGCATTGCCCAATCTTAACGAGATTATCTGGCCTGTATTATTTGTTTATTTTTGGCTGTTCAGTCTGTTTAAAATTTCTAGACACACCCTGAATAATAACTCCTTGTAGGATGTGTGGTCTACACACGTTTTCTCCCATTCTGAACGTTGTCACTGAGTTTCCTGACAAACACAAAGGGTGACATCAGTGGCCATCAATACCCTCCCGGTGTCTGCCACATTAGTCTGCTTCCTCCTGTCTTCCGGCTGGGAGTTCAGCTCCCTTTGACCTCGGCTTTGCCCATTCGCTTGAACTTTGAGATTTTGTCCCACGTCCTTTTGTAGTAGTCGCACGCTTTCCTGTCAGTCATGGGTATCCCGATGTGACCAAGGATTCTCTCTTATCTCCTTGTGTGAAAAAAAATGTGTCCAGGTGTCTGACTTTTCTTTCCATCATATGAATTTAGTTTATTAAATCTATCACTTCAAAAACTGAGCTCTTCCATAAAAATACATTCTTGTTTCTAGCTTCTAAGTATTTGATACTCGTATCAAAGTTTTAGCCTTTCAGTGTTACCAGAATAATATTTTACACCACTTCAAGTTTAGTTTATTAGTAAAGGTCATCAAATATATTTACTTGAACTTTTAAAATAAATGAAATGAATTTTTGTTTTAAGTATTGATATTGCCTAAAGACACAGACACAATTAATATAAGACATCTTTTTCATAATAAATAATCCCAGTAAGTAGAACAAATGCATAGAAACCTTCCATCTTCTTATTATTTAACGAAATGGCATACTTTTAACTGAACTCTGTCTTCTGACACCTCCCCCAAGAGCGTGCAGCTCGGTTCCTGGGCTGTCACTGGCTGTCACCTCTGCTGTTTGCCTCTGCACAGAGCAGCCATGAAAATGCGGGCATCACGCACTTCTTTTCTTCACTTTCCGCACGCTGTTGGCTTTTCTCCATGATTTCAGATAGTTGCTTTTTTATTATCTGTCCGAAGGTTGTGATTATTTTCTGCAGGAAGGTCAGTCTGACACAAGCTACTTAGACTTTACCAGAAGGGTTCCACTTGGCCCATAGGTGCTCGGTGTGCTAGCGTGCTCAGTGGCTAGGGTTATAGGGATGTCACAGATGCGTGCATCACAATAAATGTCCTCTTTCATTGACAACAGTAGAAATTTTAAGTGCATACTTCTTACGTATCTTACCAATAAAGTTGAATTCTTGAAATTCTTTTTGCTACCAGTGAAGGAAGATATAGGAATCCCAGTATGTCTATGCTGGCATCAAAGGAGAGTCTGCATTTCATTTGTGTGACTAGAGTCTCTGTAGATTTGGCAGCAGTACAAAAGTGTTTTATCAGAACTGTGCCCAAAAGCAGATGTGCTCAGTTTATCTTAAGTAGAGGCCCAGCTGTTTGAAAAATTCCACAGCACTAGCCTTTTTATCAACCAAACATAGTCATATACTCTTAGCACATGGAGACACTTAAGAAAACCTTATAAAATCAACCATATGTTTTATGAATTTAAGCTTATGAAAAAATTTACCTTGGTTCCATTTGAAACTAATAGTCAATTAAAACGTCTCAATAGATGTTATAGAGAAAAAGAGGAAAGAACAGAGAAACAGGACAAAGCAGAAGAACATTTTCAGCAAAATGCTACACAAAAACTGTGCCTCAGGCTTAAATTCAAAAGAAAGTAAGAAGAAAAAAATGATAATCCTTTTTATGAACAAACCCAAACCAGTACAAACATATCAGACATATTAAACATATTAGACTACTTAGGTGAATAGGGATCGGCTTGGGTAGTGGATAATCTTGGTTGTCAACTTCATTGGAATGAAAAATAGCGTGGAAATTGGCAAAGCCCACCTCCGGGTGTATCCATGAGGGTCTTTAAGACAAGATTTGATCATAATGGCTCTGATCTAATGAGTGCTTTCCCCACTGATGGAATGAAGATGTGCATAGTTAGGAGATGGTAGAAGTGTAGAAAGTGGGACTTGTCTGAGGAAGTATCTTGAAGGTGGTATCTTGCCCCAGCCTTCCTACTCTGCTTGACTTCCTGGCTCCATGTATTGAATAGCTCTTCTCCATCACATCCCCTGTACACGCCAGCAGAAACCTCCGAACCTGAATAATACCTACATAAATGTATAAATAAATAAATAATCTTCCACCTTTTCAGTTCTTTATGTCATGTATTTTACCAAGAAAACACAAACTAAAACACTAGACCAGATGATATCAGTCTTTTTTTTATTGCCAACTTCAGGTTATCAGTATTTTATGATGAATGTGTGTGTGTGCTCGCACGTGTGCATGCATGCCCGTGGAGCATGCATATTTACCTTTGGCATGCCTATCTTTGTTCTGTCTGGTTAGTATATGACATGGAACTAGCCTTGTCTCAACCTGATGTATTGATGTTTTGCTGGCTAGAATAGTTAACACCTAATTGAATCAAATGACTTCCTTGAAGTGGAATAGTACCATTAGGTTCAGAACCTCAAATCTTGGTTCCATATTTGATTTATTGGATTTCTTTCATTTTCTTCACTTATGTTCATATACCCTTTCTACATAACCAAGTGACTCATCTACCATTCATTTAAGTAATAAAAACTTATTAGCAAGATTTCTTTTCTTTTCTTTCTTTCTTTCTTTTTTTTTTTCTTTGTTTTTCGAGGTAGGGTCTCATTCTAGTCCAGGCTGACCTGTAATTCACTATGGAGTCTCAGGGTGGCCTTGAACTCACGGCGATCCTCCTACCTCTGCCTCCCATGTGCTGGGATTAAAGGCGTGCGCCACTATGCCCAGCTAGCAAGATTTCTTATGTGATGAAAATATTTATAAAGATTTGATAAAACATAAATGCTTAAGCATACTACTCTGAGTGTGGATTACCTTTTAATATTTTTTAAATGCTAGTAAGTGCCTCTGTCATAAGGATTATAGTCAACTATACTTGTTTACACTACATTGCTTTTGATGGATTTAAAACCAATTTATTGCACAATTGCTATAATACTCTCACTCACAATCGTATTCTGGTCTAGAATTTTTTAAGCTAGATAAGTAGCCTTGAATTACTGCTCAAGCAGTGGTAAATACTGTTAATGAATAATTAACTCTTCTCTGTGTAGAGGAGGAAACATTCTTTCCTCCTTCTATTCTCTTACGTTATTGAATAGGACTTTTGGAACAAAAAAAAACCCAGAGTGACAAGAGAAATGCATATGAATTTATCAAATATGGATGTTATGTGACTAAGATGCCACCATAGAAAATGAAGACCAGCAGAAGTCATTGAACCTGAGTGTTTTTATACTAGGTTTCATACAGAGGGGAGAACTGCAGTGAGATATGGCAGAACCAAGGGAATATGAGCTCTGTGTCAGAAAGTAGAGCAAACAGGCAAGGTACCGCTCACTACTCCTCAGCTTTCCTACATGGTTTCAGGGAAGATGTCCTTTTCCTCTGGTATAGAGAACTTTTTCATGACTTGCTTAGGGGGAAGGCTGTTTCTCAAATTTTTAGACTTAAATTATTCAATGAATCAAAGAATCACATTGGGGGTGGTGTGCCTTGAAGATCACCGTTTATGAGAATTCAATATCAACTCAAAATCCTCTACAAAGACAGCCACTATCAGTCTGATTGTTCAGTTAAGACCTAACATGTCACCAGAGCCTTAGTCCTTCCTCAGTTTAGTAAAAAACAGCCAGTTTATTTAAACACTTAGACAATAATCACACTTCCTTATTTCAGGTATCCCATGACATCAGTATCTGGGAAGAAACAGTTAACATTTACAATCATTAAGCATTTGCCTGTTTTTGTTTTTAATGTAGATGAATCAAATAGGAGGAGGTTCGGTACTGACTGTCCCAGCTTCTGAGCAGTCAACATTACATATGATTGCTTAGAAAGTAGCTGCAGAGACCACCTATGAGGAAAATAGAGATAATTACAAATCACAATCACAGCTGTTTAACGACAGAACTCATAACACATCCTCAGCATGAAAAGAGTGTAGCTAATGCATCAGACTAAAGAGCTGCACCTGGTCGGTCACTGTTTCAGAGTCAGAGACTGAGCTCTCTCCAGACAAAGCCACAACTAACAGCGTGCAATGTCAGAATGAATGTCCGGGGCTTGCCCTGCATGAGAAGTTCTTAATGATTTCAGAACTGAAGCCCAAATGCTTAAGCTCTTTCACAGAACAAACGCATTAAGTAAAGGTTGTGTATCAATCAACACAGGAAGTTCCTTACCATACTTTCACATTTCCTATAGACGGCGCTTGAAGCACTGCGTTTGTTTTTCCCAGCTGCACAGAGTCACCCTTCACTGCAGACCAGGTGCTTCATACTCTCTGCTTTTGTAGGGATTCAGGTCCTGGATGGGAGTTTGTATCTTTCAGTAGCCTTTCAGCGGAAAACAAACAAACAAACAAACAAACAAACCATGTCGGGATCTTCTCAAAAATAAATTATGACATATATTTTTTTTTTTTATTCAAGGTAGGGTCTCACTCTGGTCCAGGCTGACCTGGAATTCACTATGTAGTCTCAGGGTGGCTCGAACTCAAGGCTACCCTTCTACCTCTGCCTTCTGAGTGCTGGGATTAAAGGCGTGCGCCACCACACCCGGCTAATTATGACATATTTTAAAAGGATAGTTTGTTCTGAAATTTAAATTTTCTAAATTTCATACCTTGTTAAGCATATTTAATCTTGAGATTGTTTAGTAAATGTCTTTTTCCTTCGGACTTCTATGTTGTAATTTCTGACCAAATCCACAAGATAACCAGCAACCATGACAAATCAACATAATACAAAAATAAACCATGCATTAAATAATAATTGCATTTGTTTAATAGATTAATTCTAATTCTGATAAAGTAACATATAATTTAAATAAGCAAATCAATTACCACCTTGAAATTGCTACCATGATCAGACTACACTAACAGTTTTAGGAAAATGGACTAAAATAGCATTGTCATAGAATCTTCTTTCCTTTCCAGATCCTTGTGCCCTGTTAGCATGACTTCTGTGCATTTGACAGTTAATTGGCACATGGAAATAAAGTGTTTGTGTTGCACAGGGGCTTTCTTTATGAAGGAGTGGACTTTCTGTCATAATTTCTATCAGCTTTTTGTTTTGTTTTGTTTTTCTGTGTTTGGTTTTTAGAGGTAGGAACTCATTCTGGCCAAAACTGACCTGGAATTAACTATGTAGTCTCAGGGTGGCCTTGAACTCATGGCTATCCTCCTACCTTTCCCTCCCTTCTGAGTGCCGGGATTAAAGGCGTGCGCCACCATGCCCAGCTCCCTATCAGCTCTTTTTTTTTCTTTTTTTTTAAACTTTTTTATTTATTTATTTGAGAGCAACCTATCAGCTCTTTTATTTTAGAAGAATGATTAGGTGAGTATTGAAATCTGTAACGATTTTGTTTTCTTCAAATTCTAGAAAAAAGCCTTATTTCCTTCCCAATTGCTATCGTTTTTATTTCTCTGGTTGTTTGTTTTTCTTTTACGAACCTCAAATCTGTTTTGTCTCCTGCTAATGGTGATTTGCTGGTGGCTGGTGGGAAGAGAGCAGCCACATAGTAGAAATGCTTACTTTTTTCTTGTACTTAGAGTTAACAATAGTGTAAAGACTGAGTCATACATTGTCCCTGCCCTGTCTTCTATCCTTGTCAGTTTATCAAAAAACAAAAAATGGGGAACTTAAGATCTTCAAAAAAATTAATGGGTTGTACATATAAAGTATATTGTCCCAAATCACTGCCACAGATGACATTTTTAATGGATCTGAGTCCTAATTCTGAAAATTGAAAGAGAGAATCTTCTTATTACTAATGAAGCTCTAAGGATATCACAATGTACATAGCATCCAATATGACACCAATATTTTTACATGATTTCTGTTTTCAGCTTTAAATTAATCATCAAAATTTCAGGACAATTTTCAGAAGAATAGATATGAGTACTTATATTCACAAAGATTTTTAAGACCATTTATGGCAAAAGAAGCACAAATTAAAATTACCAAGCAAACATTTTCTTCTGCCAAATAACTGAGAAAGCGAGGTGCTTGCTTTTGTCAAGGTCATACATTGGCAAAAAGAGTTCTGTTGTTTGATGCAGGTAAAGTTGTAATTTCTTACATCCTTTTATTATTTTTATTTTTTTGTTTATTTTTAGTTATTTATTTGAGAGCAACAAACAGACAGAGAGAGGCAGAGAGAGAGAAAGAGAGAGAGAGAGAGACAGAATGGGTGCACCAGGGCCTCCAGCTACTGCAAACGAACTCTAGACGCGTGCGCCCCCTTGTGCATCTGGCTAACGTGGGTCCTGGGGAATTGAGCCTCAAACCAGGGTCCTTAGGCTTCACAGGCAAGCGCTCAACTGCTAAGCCATCTCTCCAGCCCCTCTTACATCGTTTTTGAATGACATGCTGGAACTAGGAATTTATTCAAAAAAATGGGAGATTAAAAAAGGTATGCATTTAAGAAAAGTATTGGTGGAGTTAATAATATTAGATATTGCACATAGTGGGGAAAATATAATCTGAGGCACCATCATGGTCGAAGGACACTTTAGAAATGGAGATGTCAGGGCTGTAGAGATGGCTCAGAGGTTAAGGCACTTGCCTGCAAAGTCTAATGACACAGGTTCGAGTCCTCAGTACCCACATAAAGCCATATGCACAAGGTGGGACATGATTCTGAAAGTTGTTCACAGCAACTGGAGGCCCTTGGCACACCCACTTTTAGTTTATCTCTCTCTTCTGGCAAATTAATTAATTAATGAATGAAAAAAAAATAAAGAAATGGAGACCTCAAAAACAGGAAGTGCAGATGAAGTAACCCTCAGATCAGAGCTTCCCTGGCCACCTGTACTATATAACTGTAGAGTTTTACACAGAGAAAAATAAAAAGCTTGCAAAGCAGTTCTATTTTGACTGGGTCATTACAGAAAAACCTAGTTCTAAGTAGCATAGTTAGTAGACTAGTTTTATGTGAATGTATGGGTGAATTTATTTAAAAATAATTGCTTCAGAAAGGTTTTCAGAGCCTTTGCAGTAAGTACACAGTCAGTAAGCATGAGCCTACATGGCAGTGGTTGACTTTGCAGCCCATTGCAAAGCCAACACTTATTGAAAGCTGAAGTATTTTTTGAACCAGTGAAATGTATGTATCGCAGTCAACTGGCTTAGATAATAGTTTTCATTCTGACTTTAAGACTTGATGAACCTGAGGTTTCTTTCAGCTTTATGGGTCTATGGTTGATTTAGCAGCCACACTTATTATTTGACAAAAGTAAGAATGATGGTGTTAAATGTTCCTCAAAGACAAATTGAAGTTTTAATTATTATAGGACATGTGGGGTAAGGAGACACTGAACAATTCACTTCGAAGCCAAAGAACTTCCAGTGAATGCTTAGAAACACTGGTAGCATGCTTGCTTAATTGGGAAGCTATTGCTGTTTTTTTTTTCCCCCCCACTGGGCAAAAATTTGACCATTTACTTAAGTTATTACAGCACTTTCAAGTTAACAAATGGAAATTTTTCTTTTAAATGCCAGTCAAAGCTCTATTAGTTTAGTTAGCTAAACTAAGTTGATGCTAAGAAAACCTACATAACATTTCGTACTAGTGTAATATGGGCACATATTTCATTACCCAAATTAAAGACTAATGGATTCATTCAATTCAAATTAAGTATGTAAGAAATTCGCAACTTTTTTTTCTTTCTGGGTTATTAGTATGAGGATGGCCAACTTTAAAACTATACAATAGCTTTGCTTAAAGTGGATCATTTGTCACCTCTTCCTTGGGTACTCCTTTAGTCTTTTTAGAAGTCTTTTTAAAAATGTATTTTATTAGAGAGAGAGAGAAGGGATTTTGTTTGAGAAAGAGAGAAGGGAATTTCGAGAGAATGGGTGTGCCGGGGCCTTCAGTAGCTGCAAACTAACTGCAGAAACATGTGCTACAATGGGCACCTCACTTGTGTGTGTCCTGGGAAATCGAACCTTGGTCTTTTGACTTTGCAGGAAAGTGCCTTAACCACTCAGCCATCTCTCCAGGTGGAGACCTTTGGTTCTATTGACAATCTTCCTTCTGCATAGTCTTCCTATGGTGTTTTGGATCTTTGAATATGTTTTTTCCCTCCTTTTGTTCCCTTTTCCTAATGTCCTTTAGTTATTGAGATAAAAATATTGACACTAGTATAGTTTAGGAAAATGTGATCTTTTTGGTGTATTTGAGTAAGCAAATGATCAAGCATTCTGCCCTAGAATCAGTCACCCACTACCGATATCTGTTTCTCTTTAGTTTCCCATAATGGAGACAGTAAAACGTCTCTTCTCTCAAAGGACGTGGTGGCTCCAAGGAGCACTCTGTCATTCAGAACATGCCCTCAGCTCTTCGCTCATTCTTGCAGGCTCATTCCTGGCTGGCTCTTGATTCTAACTTCTTTCTTCACTGTAACCCTTCCTCTTGCTTGCTATCTTGAGCAATGGACATTTTCAGGACTCAGTTTTCTCATGTTCACTATGTAAAGTACCTTTTTTAAACCCATGATTCACCTATGGACCCTACAAAGACAGACACCAAATAGATTTCTCCAGCCCTGGCTTTGGGGCCCTACTTTGATATTGCTACTCACACTTGTTTCTAAAACCAGCCTGACAAGATGTATGCAGCAGAGCAGTGGTGGCACCCAGCCTTGTCAGCTATCCAGTGGGTTTCTTGTTGGAAAGGAACCAGTGCTAGAACTGGAAACCAGGTCAGAATCCTATGGAGACAAAGATTATGGTCTCCAATGACTTGCTTCCACTAGTCTGGCTAAAAGAGGAGCTGTAGCCATCAAAATCTCCCTTAATTAACAATGCTTATCCCATTTAACCTATGCTGACCTCACTCTCTATTGGAGAATCTGTTTTTTGTTTTCAGAAGACAGCAAGACCCCAGGAGATAGACCACCCCTCACACTTCAGCCAAGGCCTACGTGAAACCACAGAGAACCTGGGGAGACGAGCAAAAGTGCTGCTTCCACAGTGAGCCCGAAAATCAGCCCCAGGTTGAAGGAGGCAGACGCTGAGGATACTCACCACGCACCAAAGAGGGAATCAGGAGGGATGTCATACCCAGAGGCATTTCCTCCCCCCTCATAGCTGACTGCTGCTCCCACAATGCATAACCCACAGCATCATGGGGCATACCAGCAACCCCACTGAGGAGGGCCCCCTGAAGAATGGGGGCAGGGAGGTAGGAAAAGATAGTACCAACACATGATATATACATACATAGTATGCTCTTAATAAAAAGAAAATAAAGCAACAACAACAACCACTCTTTCTTTCCCCTTACACAAACCTGTCGTTTTGATGTCTGCAGTCTTGTTACTGTATCTCTGTGTTCCAGCCTCCCGGCTGCAGAGGCTCTGACATCCTGTCCTTTCATCTGACCTTCCTTCTCCAGGCCTCCCGAATCCATCCTTTCCTGCCTATTCGCACTGATAACATGCTTCCTTCATCCGCTGTGAGGTCGCCCAATCGCACCAGCTCTGAAAGAGCCACATGAAGTTTACTTTCTGCTCAGTGTACTATTAGCCTCTTCCTTTTGCACATCACCTGGCTTTTATCAGTCTCATTTAAGATCAATCTGTTGCCTTCAGGATTAAATCCCCTGCATTGGAGAGTTCAGGCAATTTACTCTTCTAGACTTTCTGTGTAATCTGCTTTCGCACACACACATTCCATTCCAACCGAACTCCCCTGGTCACACTTCTTTACTGTTGGCTCCTGCCCCCACCGCGGGCTTGCTCACTCAGTTCTCTCCAGTCAGGGGGTCCTTGTCACATGTCCCACTCAACATCCTGACCCTCTCTCGGGGATAAAAATTAAAGGTCACACTTCTTCGCAAAGTTTCCGCAACTTCAAATTATGTATGCTGCATTTTACACTCAATAATCAGTTTTAATAACTTGTTATTTTAGTGTTATGATGTCTTGTTGCTCTGCATATTTTAATATTTTCGTTTCTAATTTAGGTGAAGTTACTAGTAACTAGTTTTTTTTTAAATCGTTTGCATGTGTGTGTGTGTGCTCATGTGTGTGAGTGCAGGTGTGTGCATGCAATAGCATGTACGGAGAGCTCAGAGGACAACCACTGGGTGTCTGCTTTGTCTCGCGCCTTGTTTGAGACAAGGTCTCTTTACATTGCTGCAAACGGTAGGCCTGCTGATTCGAGCTTCTGGGATGGTGCTGTCTCCACTTCCCTTCTTACCATAGGAGGGAGAGGATTATATCTGCTGCTGTGTACAGCTTTACATGGGTCTGGGAGATCTAAAGTCAAGCAGGCACACGTGTACAACAACTGAATTACTGATTGAGCATTTTACCTTATATTTTATTTTATTTCATTTTGATGCTGGTTATTACTTAGTTTCTAGTTTCTCAAAGGTAATAAATTAATATTTTTGCATTAATAGGAGTGGTCGACATTAGCTTGCTAATCAATATCGGGAGATGGCCATTGTGGTAGTTTGAGTGGATGGCCCTCAATATATTCAGCATTTTATTAAAGTTTCTAACTTAGATATGCAGCCACCTGACTGGTGGTGTCATTGTGGGTGGATCCTAGGGTCTTAAGGTATGGGGTGGAATTGGAATTCCAGTCTAGAGATATGCAAAGTGTGCCTCCTTGCTCTTTGGTGGTGGGGTTTCTGTCTCTCTGCTTGGTCCTGTGAAAGGAGGTCAACTTCTGCCATTAGGGAACTTTCCTTCAGTAACTCCCTTCCTCCCATAATTGTGCCTGGTCTGGAAGTTCATTCAAGCAATGTGTAGCTGGCTACTACAGCCATCTGTTTTAAACCTCCCCACCTTCTCCATGATGAAGAGTGTTTCTACTTGTGATATGAACTGAGTTTTTCTTGATGCTAGATTCATGTAGCTTTTCCATATTTGTGTCAAGTGAGTTTCAGTGTACTAGTAAGTTAACGCCACATGATAGGCTTTGGGATCTTTAGTGCTCTCTCATTTTCGGTAAATAACACCCACATGCTCATGAAGTCGGCACAGTGAAGTTCTTCCTCATACAGCCACTAGCAAGGTTGCCAGATGTAAACTCTACATGATGACAGACTTTGCTCCATAAGGCTATTACTCTGTCACAATCTGTAAAGCTTTAATCAAATTTCCAAGATCCAAAGTAGCACATAGCCAAGTCAGGAGCCACAAAAACTAGAAATTTTTCTTAGAAAGACAGTGTGGTCAAGCTGGGCTTGGAAATGATCTTCAGTGCTTCCTGTCCCCAAACCACCAAAGTGCCGTGTGTTGACAACTGAGCTAAACAAGGGCTGAATGTTGGCAGTTAGAAAACAGCAAAGTTGAAGTCATCACTTCAGGTAGAGACCACCCTGCTTCAGTTCCGGCACCAGACAATGTCTTTGTTTGGTTTTTCAAGGTAAGGTCTCACCCTGGTCTAGGCTGACCTGGAATTCACTATGTAGTCTCAGGGTGGCCTCAAACTCATGGCAATCCTCCTACCTCTGCCTCCTGAGTGCTGGGATTAAAGGCGAGTGCCACCATGTTCAGCCAAATAATTTCTTTTTGACTACAGGAAAATCAGGTTCTGAAGCAGCTCACATAATTTTCTGTACTAATACTATTGTTTTTCAAAAGATTGTAGGAGAATGGGAATTGCAAAGACTATAGGCACTGGCAGAGGGAGTATCTCTAAAGTAAAATAATTTTGATTTTAGAGATGGAAATGTCCTTGAGTCATAGTGCTGCTGGAGTTTTAAAGATGGGGAGAACTCTCTCTTTCAATTAAATTTATCGTTTCAATCTTAAGAAGAAATATTAGATTCAGTTTTTCATAAGCTGCATTTTGCCTTACAAGATCCCATACTCACTTCTCACCTCCTGTTTGTCCTCATGTTTTAGCCATGTAGACCTAAGTGACTATTAACTGTGTACAAATCTCTACTCTCACTGTCCTTCCATCATCTGCCCAGATGATTGCAGTAAAGTCAATCCAAACTTAAGTCAACTGATACATAATAAAACATGCTATTCCCTGAGACAGATAAACATAAGTCTATTTCCACTTTTAAATTATTACCAGTGTCTCCTAGGACATATTCCGTTCATGTTACTTGATAAACATCATCTTATAAGTAGCAAAGGAGGGGTGTCTAAAGTAAATGTATCTGGGCTAAAATGGTGGATATTCAAATTACCTTTATAAATTCTCCTGGTAACTCAAGGCAAATACAATTGTTTCTAATTTTAAAATCTCAAGATACTTGTTAAGATGAAATTTTACCATCTGGGGCTTATTTTCAGGATTTTATACAGAACCTTATAACACACCAGGTCTGAAATCTTTCCTGTGGCTAATGTCTCAGTTCAAGTGGAGGTTAAAGTTGATATTGCTGTGAAGTTCCCTACTCTGAAGTGGGACAATTTTTTGTTCTTTGGCAATTTGTGACTTTTCAAGCATTTCAGTATATCACTTGTAATCTGCCTTTTGATTGCTAAGTTCTAGCTTTAACTTACAATGCTTATCATACAATTAGAAATGAAGAAAATAGGGCTGGAGAGATTGCTTAGTGGTTAAGAGCTTGTCTGTGAAGCCTAAAGACCCTGGTTCAAAGCTCAATTCCCAAGGACACACGTAATCCAGATGCACAAGGTGGCATATGCATCTGGAGTTCGTTTGCAGTGGCTAGAGGCCCTGGTGTGCCCATTCTCTCTCTCTCTCTCTCTCTCTCTCTATATCTGCCTCTTTCTCTCTCTGTCTGTCTGTTGCTCTTAAATAAATAAATAAAAATAAACAAAATTTTTTAAAAAGTCAGTTCTTATAAACCATTCACTGCTTTACCCACAGGAACTTGACATTAAAAAATAAGAAATGAAGAAAATACCATCTGATTAGATGCTTGCAATATTGTTGAATAAAAGGTAAAAAAATTAATTTTCAAGTAAATGTATAAACCATCTGAGACTGAGTGGCTTAGCTAAGTAGGTAAACTTCTTTAAAAAAGCTTCTTAAATCATCTAAAATTATAATACTTGCCATATTTACTCCATAAGATATGGGAAGTATTTATGGCATGGACATTTGATACTGTTTAATTTTCATCAACTTTTCTGAAATTACTTCTCTGTGAAATTCTAGTAATAACTTCTATAATTGTACCTTCATCTACAGATGACATAGATCAGAGCCACCAACTACCAACTGGGCTCTGTAACTAATCACTCCAGTTAGTGATTACCCCAACAACAGGGACAGAATCACGCAAAGTCATGCAGAACCTACTCTGAGATCTCTCAGTATCACTATGACGGAGACACTTGCCATCTCATCTGGATTTTCCAGAACTGCAGATTTGTGTGCCTGCAAAGCAAAAACCCATCTCTGCCTCCTATGTGAAGCATCATCCTGAAAGTGAAACCATCTCAGAGAAATGAAGATAAATTATGTCAGCCCATATATTATGCTTTTTGTCCTTAAGACAATTTAGCAAGGTTTCTGGGATTTATAATACAAAAAAATTATAAATTATATTCCTTTCTCATTTTACCATGTTTTTAAAAAAATAAATAGTGACAAGTTGGCAGTCCTTAGACTGAAAAACAAATCTCTATAAATCCAGAACCAGAGTCATAATGCCACTGAGAGTCACTTGTGAATTTTGAAAACCAAATAATTATACATATATAAGAGGAAAACGGGAGAACTCTGGAGGATGGGGAAATACATAGATAGGGAATTTGGGGAAAGAATGTTGGATGATAATCAACTAAAACACATGGTATTTGAAAATGTCACAATGAATGACACCCAAATCCCTAATTTAAATTAATGGATATCTAAAAAAGTTTAAAAAAAAAAGCTCTTGGATGTTATGATTACAAAGTGTACAATCTTTTTTTTCTCCCTAAAGAGAATTTATATACCCAGTAAATGACAAACAGTGGTTGTAGTGTAATAAATTCTAATATAGGTCATTTTTTTTAAGGCATTTGCAAGATGTTTGCTTGCCTAAACCTTTGTATGTGAGAAAATTTACCCTTTAAATTCTAAAGGTATTAGCTTGCACATGCTATGAATCATGGAGTTTACTATTATATAAATAGGCAATATAATCTAATATTGGTTCATGGGAACCATTGAGAAAATCCCTAGATTTTGGCAACAAGCCTCTCCTAAGTCAGAGCTTCCTGATACCTACTTCAGAGGCCAAGCAAGTGTTCCTTTCTTCTGTGTGTTTTGATGACCCAGCAAGTAAGAGGTCTCTGCCTGCAAGGCACAGATAAGGGGCCATAATAGAGCTACCACTTTGATGTATGAGGTATTTGGTGACATGCTATAATTTGGTAAAGGCTCCTGGGGCCATGACTTTATCAGTTGTGATATAGAAGCAACCATAGCAATTCTTTTTAAACAATGATATCCAAAACTTGTTCTAAAATGTCTCCAAATTAATATGTTGAAAATTAAGTGATGGTGTTGAGATACAAGGTATGACTCTCAGTGGTAGAGTGAAGTATCTTTGTTTTTCCTGAAATTTAAAACTTCTAACAATAATTCACGGGGTTTGATGTATAAGAATAGACCTCAAACTTAACCATCTCTGAGTTACTTGACATAAACTTGTGACTTGCAGATGCTCCACACATTCAACTTTTATTTTCTGGAATCTTTTGTCTATTTCAAAACAGAAACAAAACCCTTAGGGCACTGATTATACAAAGTAGGATTTAAATGTGCATTTTAAACCCAGTTGACCCAAGATCCAAGCCAGAGGCTGAATTAAATATGTTAAAATGGATTTGTATTGCCTGTTATGTAATTATAATTTCTTTTCATTAATTCTATAACACTTTATTGTGTTAGTAGAAAATCTGCCATTTTGGAACTATAATTAAATAAGACAAAATTACTATCAATTTTTACAATTAACAAAAAACCCCAGTATATTGTAAAATGCAAACTTGAAAGTTAAACATGGTGATGTTTACATAAAAATACAGCTCTGACTTCAAAGATAGTTTATTGTGGAGCCAGGTGTGAGTGACCAGGAACACAGGTGCATATTGCTACAAATATTATGTTTCAATGAGATAGCAGTAGTTTGAAGATTTTTATAATGACAAAACTAAAAAATTCACCCATCAAGGCAGTTTTGAAGTACTTTTGTGGAAACATGTGGTAGGCACATTACAGAAGGCTGGGAAATCTCTGCCACAGGCTTCAGATGTTATCTGACAGCATTCTCAGCCCCTGGTTTGGTAGAAACCAAGGGGCCCTTTGTACCTTCCACAGAGGGTTTACCTGATAGTCATCAAGATGTTAGGTCATGGTGAGCAATCCACTGTTGCTTCTGAGACAAATGTGGTCTGAGATCATCTGGCTCTGGCCCTGCAACATTCCAGCTCTCTACAAACACTGAAGCTTTAATCAGTGAACCAGTCTTCTTGAATGCCTAACAAGGGTGTATCTTTTTGCTGGAAACTTTAATAGATGATGGGTAAAACGAACATTAATGTCTTCTTCCTGGGACTACAGTGAAATGACAAGATATTTTAAGATTATAAATAAACAGGGACAAAGAGGAGATATCAGTAAGGAAATAACACAATATTGGAAGTAGAAGATCAGACAGGAGAATGATAACTCACATAGAAATTCTTAGAAAGTCAATCCCAACCAGATTTGATGAAGCGAAGAAAAAAATTGAATTACAGGGAGAGACCTCTGCCAGGCTGGAGAGCTGCTGACACTGACAACTGCTGGGAGTGGAGGTGAAGGGGAGCTGCTAAGGAGATCTGGCTGCGTCTTTCGGGAGACACTGCGCTCCAGGTCCACCCTCAGCGGGTGCTCAGTGCTGGTCTGCCCATGTCTGTGCTCTGAGCCTCTGCCTGTGTTCGCTTTCTCTCCTGAAGGAAGTGAAGGGCAAAACGCAGACCACACATGGGAAGGGTGTGGAGATCCACACAAGTGCTGTGGGACGGCCAAGCCTATTAGACATGGATCTTCTCAAGCAGAACATTGAAGGGTTTTTTTTTTTTTTTTTCCTGAGGGAGCTAGTTAGTTTCTGAAGTAAAGAGATTGTCCTGGATGAATTAACATAAGCAAATATTGAAAAGCATACAATGTCCACCTGTCTCCAACACATACAGGTCTTCTACTTTCTGATTTATGCCCTAGTCATGGACATGAATAGTCAAGAATCACCAACTGTTTGGGAAAGCCACAGATAAGTATAAACCAAAAACACAAAAGTTAAAAATGAAGAAATTAGAGGAAAGACTTGCCACACAACAGACAAAAACAAGTCAAAACCAAGTATTGTTAAAACACTTAGAGATGAGAGCTGGGGAGATGGTCTAGCAGTTAAGGCACTTGCTTGCATAGCTTAAGGATCCAGGTCTGACTTTCCAGATATCTCATAAAGACACACAAGGTGATGCAGACACAAAGTCTCATTGAGCCCATGTGTCTGGGGTTCTATTGAAGTGGCCAGAGGCCCTGGCATGCAAATTCTCTCTCTCTCCATCATTAAAAAAATTAAAAATTAAAAAATACTTAGAGATGAGAAAAAGCATTGTTCCCATAAAGTGAAAACAGAATGTAAACAAAGTAAAACAAATGAATTCATATAACACAAAGGAGCTCTTAGAAATTAAAAAAATAGAAGTGAAGATTTAGTAGGAAAAGTTGAATATTTCTTCCAGGATATACTAACAAATACAATAAAATAAATAAAATATATATGAGAAAACATTAGAGGACCTGTACTGAAAGTTTAGCATTTAAGGGGTTTCAAATAAGTAAAGGAAAAAAAATAACAAAATGATGAGAAATGATCATTAGTAAACAAAAGTCACTAAAACTCTCAGTGTTGAAAAAGACGTTCCAGTGCCTCTAGTGGGACTGACATAAGAAATTGTAGAACGTAAAATGGCCTCAGACCAAGGAACACTCTTTTGAAAATGTAAAACATTGGAGAAAAAGAAAATAAGCTAAGAATTACTTTGAAAAGTTCTGGAGGGAAAATGGATTTTAATTTAGACAATGTTTAGCTAAAGTGTCACCCAAGCTTGAGAGTGGATTAAGGGCATTTTCTAAAATGTAAGAGATCTTCAAAATTTTAAACATCTATGCTTCCTTTCATAGCACACTAATAAATATGCACCTAAAATAAAGGAGTAAGCCAAAAATCAAACACAGGATCCAGGAAAGCCTTTCAACACAAGACAGAAATAAGAGAAACTCAAAGCAATAATCTTTTTTTTTTTTTTTTTAAATTGAGGTCCATCAGCAAGATTTGAAGAAAAATTTTTTGTTAAATGTATTTGAGTATTTGTCATGTTTGAGTTAATTAAGATCCAAGAAATGGGTGAGGAATGGTTTAAGAGTTAATTAACAATTTATCAGGACACACCATGCAAAAATGTACTTATTAACTATGGGGACAGCTAAATATGCAGAAAAGGCAAATATCAGGAAATAACTGGCATTGAGAAATGAACATTGATACCATGTTGAGTGGGCCTTAAATCTAATCAGAAAGTAGTTGGTTGTACCCACAATAGTGGTGGCAGTACTACACCAGTATATCTTGCTTGGCATGTTGGTAGTTTGAAACACATAGGGTCCATATCCAAGCAGGACTGTTGGTGACAATTCTTTTCAGAAGCCAATGTGGCCCCTTTTAGCACTCTGAAAGCCAAACATAAGGGAGGGAGCTTCCGGCTCACCTTCAGCCTGCTTTGTGCATGTTCTGTAGCAAAACCTGCCCTGTCTTCAGTGATGGGGAGTTCCCCTCTACTTCTGGCATGCATCCAACAGAAGTAGCAATAGCCTTATGGATTGTGGGGCCTCAGAGGCCTCTGTGGTCAATAACACACTGGGAAGTATCTACACCTGGCACGGGGATTTGTATCTAACAGCCCTATGTCTCCTGGAAGTACATTTTCTCATTTATGTGGCGTGCCTTTGTTCAGATCATTAAGTACCATCTTTAATATTCGTCTAGATGCTTCTAAACATCTGTAAGTCATTGAAGGATGAGAAACCTTTCACACAGGCTGCACAGGATCTCTGAAGGCCTACCTCTGTCCACTCACATGAAGTGTCAATTGGTCTTAGACAACTAAAACGGATACTGAAAAATAAATATCAGCAAGGTCCAACAATGCGTCAGTTCTGCTAGTTGTTTAACCGAGAGCTCAAGACTGGGTGCAGGGGGATGCAGGGGGCCGTCCAGTGCTCCGTACTCCACGGTCATCTTCTGTGAGTCGGTGAGCTTCCTCATCCTGGTCACGCACCCTGGCACAGGGCTGCTACGGGTGTGCATGTCCCTGTCCTATATTCACCGGGGGAGACAGGCCTGCACTCCTGCTTGTCTGACTTACCCCTGGAGCTTGATCCCAGCTGCTGACAGGTTCCAGGCCAGCACGGTGGCCTTTCCCTCCCTGTCAGTCACATCCAGCCATTGAAACAACCCCGGGGTGAGCAAATCAGTATACCATCCTCCAGGGAAGTGCACTGCCCCCTCTGGGTTTTGGAGGGATACTGTCCACCCCCAGAACAGGATTCGTTTTTCATGTGCTTTATTATCATTTATATTTTCTATGAACTGCCATTTGAGATTTAAAGCTTTCCAGAAGTTCACTAGCATAACATTTGGTTATCTGTCAAAATGATTTTTTTTCCCCTTGGAATTTCAGGTCAACGCAAATCTTGACACATTTGCTTTGGAGTAACACAGACAAATCTTTGGTCTGCTTTGGTTTTACTTCTTTCATTTGCAATGGCCCTGGCACTTTATGAGTCTTGTTTTACGTGACCACCTGAGTAATCCAGTCCTTCCAGATCCTCTCCTACTTCATAAAGATCATATCCCATCATGGAGCCCAACGAAGCCAGCCACCAAAGTGCCTACTGATACCAATGTCCATGAACAGTTTTTTTTTTAAATTTTTTTTTTTGTTTATTTATTTGAGAGTGACAGAGAGAAGGAGGCAGAGAGAGCGAGAGAGAGAGAATGGGCGCGCCAGAGCATCCAGCCTCTGTAAACGAACTCCAGATGCGTGCAGCCCCTTGTGCATCTGGCTAACGTGGGTCCTGGGGACTTGAGCCTCGAACAGGGGTCCGTAAGCTTCACAGGCAAGCGCTTAACTGCTAAGCCATCTCTCCAGCCCCATGAACAGTTTTATCTGACTTGGGAACTGGGCACCGAATACCACCTCTCTCATGCCTAGTTCCTTCAGTCATGCCTTCCTTCCCTCCACTATATACCAGTCCCTGAAAGCCATGGACATCTCAGCCAGTGGTACCTTAGTGACCCTCGTAGTTCACCTGACTGACTTGGGGTTGTAAGGTACAAACCTTTCCTTTAGGAGGCCTGGGTCATCATATTGCTCAGATTTCCCACTCCTATGGCACTTAGACTGATCTTATCCACTCACATGTAGTACAGCCTCATGTGCCACCTTGTGAGAGGCTCTTCCATTCTTTTAAGTCTTTCCCAGTTCAAGCAATTCAGATGATGACACACTGAGTAGTCAGTCCCTGGTTACCATGGGTTTTGTTTGTTGATTTTTTTTTTTTTTTTTTTTTTTTTTGAGGTAGGGTCTCACTCTAGCTCAGGCTGAACTGGAATTCACTATGTAGCCTCAGGGTGGCCCCAAACTCACTGTGATCCTCCTACCTCTGCCTCCCAAGTTCTGGGTTTAAAGGTGTGTGCCACCACGACCGGCTTGTTGGTTTGTTTTTTAACTGAGACACTATTGAAGCCCATGTCTGAGTGTTAAATCATAAATCACGGACTTTTCCTTCCTCTGTTACTAGATGTCAGACCTGATAGGAATTTGGTGTCTTCTGTTATTTCTAACGTGCTGACTTCATCTTCATTATCCAATTTTCCCATGTCTCAACTGTTTTTTTTTTTTTTTTTTTTTTTTTTTTGGATACTAGGGGGACTCACACAGATCTGACTTGCAGTCTATCCCTTAATCCTGCGTGCTGTAAGAAATGACAAGGCGACACCTCCATCTCACCCTCTTTTCAGTATATTTTTTTCCTGTCAAAGCAGAGGCTAACTTCCTACTACGATTCCTCCTCTACTCGGGAGGCTTCTCTCTGGATGACAACTGAACCTCAATTGTATGTCTTGTCCACAACAAAGACCTTGTAGCTAATGCTACAGCCTGCTTACGATTTTGCCCTGTGCATGCTATTTTTATGTGCTATAGTCACTAGACCACTGACTATTTGGAGGGCATCCCCATTTTCATGTGCTGGCCAGGAGGCATGGCACCCCGCGTCTAGCAGAGGAAAACTGCCCCTGTGGCATTTCTGCCAAGGAAACCCCACTTCTCAGCTAGCCTGTCTTTGGTCACGTGACCTATCTCCCATTGCCGCTATAGCAATGCAATTAGCAGCCTAGCAAAGAGGCATGCCACCCACGCCACATGAGGAGGAACGGTGGGCACACCAGGATTACACTTGCTGACTGCCCACCATCGCACTGCTCCGCTCCAGTCGCGTGTCTCCACACCCATTACACGGGCCACACAACCACTGCTTCCCGGCTCATCTTTGGACCCTGTTTGAACGTCCGTTGTGATGAGTGACTTTTCCTGGGGAATTATGAACAAGCACATACTCATCCCAGACGAGACGCTGAAAGCAGCCCAAAGAAATGATTGCTCTGGAGTTGAGCTATTTTAATGAAGACACCTATGAGAGTATGGGCGAGGAGTTGGTTGCAGCAGTCTAGGTGACTCGAAGGCAGCTGTGTCATTGCAAAGGCCACTCGGGCATGGATATCGGCGGGGGAGCTGCATTCCTGAGCTGCTTGGACCCGTGCAAGCAGTTGGGCCCGTTGGGGAGTCTCTCTCCCCAACAATTGCCTACTGTCGCTAGGACCTCGGGCGGAGCCTTGTGGATTCATCACTTTCAGGACCTTTCTGGGCCGCGTAAGTTTCCTTCCAGTGCCTTGCAGAGTTTGTGCATTTCCCTGGTCAGACGGTGGACACCCTTGCGTTCAGGAGGGAAGGCTCCGACTCAGAAGAAAGAGCGTGGGGCCGGGTTACCCGGTCATGAACCCAGGCTTGTACACGGTGACTGTTCCTCAGATGCCTGCGTGTCAGGTGCGGGGAGGAGACTGATTTCCAAAGGAAGGTGAGTGTGCCCTGCAGATGCCAACCCAAGCATCTTCTACACACGGGGCTGTTGTTCCGGCTTTGGAAAAGAGGGGGAGTTAACCATAAAATGACAAAATAAACATGGAGTACAAGGGAGAATATCCAGAAATTTGGTAAACAAGCAGTCCACTTTCCTCGACAGATAGTGTAGCTTACTCCACCCATCCTTCTTAGGTTTAAGTAATATGGCATACAATTTAAAACAATTACTTTCCATCTATGCAAAAGTGGTAATGAAAATTAAAAAAAAATAACTAGTGAATAATTTATTTAACTATTGAAATGTGTCCAGGTACTGCAGTTTTCAGATATATGATCTGAAGCACTTAATTCTTTTTAATTTACAAAGAAATTCCTTTGAAAAGTTAAGATGAGCGACTTGGGAAAAATTAGGTGTGGACGGATTCTGTTTAACAGGGAAAGGAATGCTGTTATCACAAGGAGACTGAAGACAATGGGGGGGGGGGGGGCTGCTTCCTGGCTTGATGTAGCACTGAAACCGGCCAGCACAACTCACTGATTCACGTACTCCATTTCACATTCTATAACTGATCGATGAACTGTGACGAGAGCTTTTAGAAAATCCATGTGAGTTTTAGATAATAAATAGAAATATCGACTCAAATAGCATCTCATTTGAAGAGTTCTCACCTCTATGAAATGATGAAATAAATTACCATTTTCCTATTTGTTGGCATTTCAGGATTCCAGTTTAAAACAGAAAACATGTGCTGCTTTCTTTGTCTAAACATGTACTTGCTTGCTTATACTTAGTAGTAATAAGGAAAAAGATAAGATGGGTAATATCTTGCTTTAAACATCATAATTTCCTTTAAAAAAGTTCTACTTTGGGAGAAAAAGTTACATTTTATGCTTGATTTTTAGTATTTAATGAACTAATCATTAGATCCTCTTCCTTGTGCACAAATGGGTATGTGATTGCTTATGTATTCAGAGAGGCAATTTCTCATTTAAAATCCAGAACAGAATCATCTTATTTTTCTTGTTTGGGAGCCTTGCTCCCTGAGCTCACCATTCATCATTGGCCTTTAAATTGCTGTAAGCAAGCAAAATGGGATTTCCTTCTTTAGAGTTTCTTACTATATTTTTGTAGAAAAGAAAATTAATAGTTGTGTAAAACATTCCCTGAGAACTTTTGTGGCCACTGCAATTTAGAGATGTTACTCCTTTTCAGGCATGAAGTAACAAGGCAAATATATCTGCAATTTTTCTTTTTAAAATATTTCCATGATGAACAAGAAAAAAATCTAATGTATAGGCTGATAACCATAGAGCTTCAGAGCATACAGAGATGATATACTCACATGTTTAATCTTGCTAATACAGTTGCTAAGTGATGTTGGAAATTAAGATACACCCAAGATCATACTATGAAAAAGGCAAAATTGAGCTAAAACTATAGCAAAGCCTGGAAATTCTATTTCCTGCTATCACTTGTGGATAGAAATGCTTGCTAATAGACTAAGAGTAAGGGTACTGAGGAACACAGCATTAGACTGCTACACAGAACAGGCCAGAAGGCAAGTCAGTGGGATCGTAGTGAAGGCTATTTGGAAATGTTTACCAAACTTAAAAGAATGAATACTCTTGACCTGGAATCATATACCTTAAAATGTATATACTAGAAAACATATCACAGCCAAGAGAAGAGGCACATGCCTTATAATCTCAGCCATTGGGATTAGGAATTCAAGGCCATCCCTGGTTACATGAGACCTTGTCTCAAAAAAAAAAAAATCTATGTATCTCAAAATGTGCCAGCTATTCAAAAATGTTTGTGTATTTTTAATCTGCTATTCTGGTTAATATAGTTAATTGCGTTTATGATCTCATCTATGGTTTATGACTGCCTATTCCATAATGAAAAATTTGATAATTCCTAAACATAACATTTTCCTCCTAAACTGTGCACTTCTCACTGTTCTATATCAAGTATGCATATCTCTGGTGGTCACTGTGGAATCTCCATGGGTGCTAGAGTGTTGACATTCATTGTCTAATGGAGTAGGAGGAAAAGTTTCATTCCTTCTTTATTTTTTTAAAAGATATATTTATTTATTAGAGACAGAGAGAGGGGGGGGGGGAGAGGCACACACAGAATGGGAGTACCAGGACCTCCAGCCACTGCAAACGAACTCCAGATGCATGATCAATCATGTGCATCTGGCTTACAGGGGACCTGGAGAATCGAACCTGGGTCCTTAGGCTTTGCTGGCATGCACCTTAACCACTAAGCCATCTCTCCAGCCCGTCCTTCTTTATTTTGAACTCTGTCAGTGGAGTTCAAAAGCTGAGTTATTTGGATGAGCTATATTGCTGATCTCAGTGAATATCTGTTTGGGTTCCTTGAGAGCCAGGCTCAGGGACAAAATTTATATATATATATATATATATATATATATATATATATATATATGAAGCAAATTGTTTGTGTAGTATTTTCCAGAAGTTCAAATGAAGATTTGGGAAGAGAAACAAAGGAATGAGGAGGCTCAAAGGGGAAAATGGTACAACCTGGTGAATAGAAGAAGAGGAGACCCCCTAGATGAGGCAGTGAAAAGTCTTCAGTGTGGTACTGGGCATCTCTGAAGCTCTCATGCTCATCAAAGGACTCCCACTAATTTGTTACACAGTGTCTCTGGCAATATTAAATCCCCAACAGTTCTGGTTCAACCTGGGCCAGCAAACATACTCCTACAACAGTAGAAAGCCCAAGGCCTGCTAAACATTTACTTGTGGGCTCAGAGCTGCGTGGTTCACACAAATGAGAATGACCGCCATGATGGCTGGTGAACTCATGTATTTGGAACATATTTCTTTCAGCACATTCCTTATTACTTTTTCTCCTCCGATGCATTTTTGTTTTATCCTATAGTCTTCCAGGCATAGCTGCCTCTGCATGAACCCCAGAAATGAACACAGGTTCAGTTGTCTCCCAGGAGTACACTTAGACTCCAGGCAAATAGATTTCCAAAAGCATGACCATGATGTACGCTATTCTCAGCTATTAGAATGACACTACACAATCAAAACGAAATTTCATTTTATGTTTTGTTCTCTTTTATGACCTCTGCCAAATGGTGTTTGACTTATTCTATGTAAGAAATATAGATTGACTTAAAAACAGTTTCTGCCCAGTTTCCTTTACATAAGCTTAGCCACTGGCTACATCAACCTTTAGCCTTAAGTAGATTTAAGGTAATAGCATTACTTTAAAAAAGAAAAGTTCAATGGTTTTATCATGAATGAT
This sequence comes from Dipus sagitta, assembly GCA_036346955.1. Classification (NCBI taxonomy): domain Eukaryota; kingdom Metazoa; phylum Chordata; class Mammalia; order Rodentia; family Dipodidae; genus Dipus; species Dipus sagitta. The sequence goes on from CM070787.1 coordinate 5,995,177, forward strand.
GTACCAAATAACTATTGTATTATGATTTTTTCTTACATTCAATCTCTTCCAATTATTTACTTTCAATGACTTAAGTGGAAATAACACAAATAATTTTGGTTTTGTGCCAAGTGATTTTCTGTCAAAACGATTTCGAGGGCCAAAGTGCAAAACCAGGAGTCAGTAACTTTTGAAGTCCTCCCTCATTAATTGAATTATTTTAAAGGCCCAGGCAAGTGGGCTGGTTTGTCCATATTGCATTCCCATCACTTTCAGTACTACCATGTGCTACAGGAATTCAGGGAAGTACACCCAGAGGGACTACGGAGCTGCTCATGGCCAAATAGAAAGATGAGATGCCAACAGATGGACACAGTTGGCCAACATTTCAGAAACTGACAGTAGGTGAAATTAATCCTAGTAGCTGTTCAACCACAGTTGTCTTGTAGGGCTGACCCACATGCTGCCTGGTTACAATGAGTCCTCCTTCTCAGTGCCATGGGCTGTAGTTTGATTAATGTTTCTCTAGGTGACTCAGCTTAGTTATCATCCATAGTAAACACTATAAATTCCAAGTGCAGACTACACAAGCACTCAGACTCCAGCATTTAAGAGTGACAATATGGTTATTATTGGGCTTTTCTTCCATTTTTAAGTTGGTATGTTTCATCTTTGCTCTGTAAAAATGGGAGATACTAAATTCAAAAAACAGTGAGAGAAGGAAACACATATTTATTGCTTTAAACCTCTAAGACCATATAATACCCTAACATAAACTCATCAACATATTTTTAAAAATTATTTATTTATTTACTAGAGAGAGACAGAGAGAGAGAGAGAGAGAGAGAGAGAGAGAGGAGAATGGGCACACCATAGCCTCTAGCCACTGAAAACAAACTCTAGATGCATGTGCCACCATGTGCTTATGTGGGTTCTGGGGAGTCAAACCTAGGTGCTTAGGCTTCACAGACAAACGTCTTAACCACTAAGCAATCCCTCCAGTCCTGATATATTTTTTAGTAGAGTATAGAAAAGATTATCTCTTTGGACAAGCTCATGCCACGAAAGACTGTGGGCACATACATGAAGAGCTGCAATGTGGTGCTGAACATAAGGCTTGTTGGTTAGACTAGATCAGACTAATAACTAAGTAAATTTATGCAGATCCGGGAGTTTCTTCTTTCTCCATTAGTTCTTCCTAGAAATGCCCTACCTCCCAGGCAAAATGCCCCGTGTTCTCTGCCAGCTTCTTTAGGGCATTTTGCCTGGGGGCTCTCTGGTGTGTGCCATCTACTCTCCTGCTGCTTCCCCACACGGCAGCTACAGCCCAGAGATCAGCTTTCCAATGTGCACTGAAGACCAGTGGCTTGCTAGGAATCCTCTAGGCCTTCAGGGCCAGATCGGGACTGCTGGGGCATCCAGCCTCAGCCTCTGAGTGGCTAGCAGGTCCTCAGCCTTCCCAGAACACATCACGTACACCAGCCTAGTAAGTCCTCCTTATAACACACACTTATGCTCTCCGTTCTGCTCCTACGGTGAAAAGGATCATGCTAGTGTCCGGGTAAGCTTGAAAGACTGATGTCTGGAATTCTTACTCTAATATTTTGGAAAGTGCCTGTGGTTAGAGGAAACACTCTCTCTTTCTGTCTAGAAAAATATTATAATTCAGGCTACTGTTGGAGCTTTACATTCACTCTAAAGCTGTACCAAATCCTCTGTCTTTTCACAAAATCATTGTACTAGGACTGTTACTTTCCCCTGGTAAGGGTACAAGCTACTTTGTATATTCAAGCATCCCAAGAACAATGGGATAGGTAGAAATTGCAGTGAATATCAAACAATTCATGTTCTATGGCAACAAATATAGGAAAATGTGCTATGACATTTATTTCATACACATCCAAACACACTTAAGGTCGTGCATTGAAGTGATAGTATTTACGACAGAATAGAGCAAATCCTGCATTCACAAAAGATTATCCTCAAACTCTTTATTTTTCACACCTGTGCACACTGGCTCTAGAAGACAATTCCTAGGTACCAGTCAATGCACACACTCCTCTGTAGTTATTCTCAGGTACTCTGCAAAGAATGTCTAGGGTGCGTATATACATGTATACACAAGCTTTGGGTAAATTTCATGTGTTTTCAAAAAGTAGTCTGGTTCATGAACTTAATGAGGTAAAGTAGGCATGCAATAAACTATTATCTACTTAAAATGTACATTTCGGGGTTGGATGGTGTCTAGTGGTTAATCGTGCTTCCTGTGCATGCATGAGGGCATAGGGCAAGGGCTGAGACTGACCAGGTGTGAAGCTTCAGCAGCAGAAATCAGGAACTCACTCAGCCTTGATGAAAATCAGCAAGCTCAGGAATCAGTAAGAGACTATGGCTTAAAGAATTTGCTGAAAAGTGGTTGGAAACCAGAGGTTCTGCTCAGGTCACAACAGGTAAGAACATGGGTGCCACAAGGGCCCATCTGTGTGCATGCATCAGCCACACCACATCAAATATACCAAATCAAACACCTGCACACACACGCTAAAAAAAAAAAAAAAAAAAAAAAAAACCACTTGTAAAATGTACAATTTGGGAGTTTTGATGTCAGTTGACAGTGAGCAACACTTACAGTTATAAAAATAGTTGATGCTCTGTAAGACCCACAAGTATTTCTTGAGCAAGTGTCATGATTTCACTCTTCTCCTCCTATACTCCATTCTCAGACAATTCCGGATCTGCTTTTTGTACTGCAAAAAGGTTTGCACTTTGTAGAGTTTTATGTAAGTGGAATCATGTTGCATGCACTGTTTTATTTAGCTTTTTTTCCAGTCAAGATAGTTATTTTGAGATAAACATTTGGTCTCCACTGAACATTGCCAGTTGTAAGCTGTTATGAATGTAGCTTCTTTGAACATTTATGTACATAGTTTTGGGTGCACACATGTTTTTATTTAACAAGGGTAAATATCTGGTACTTTCTAGGAACCTTCCAGACTGTTTTCTAAAGTGGTCAGTCATGACGCATTCTCCGTACTTTTATGACATGACAGTTCCTTGCCAACACTTAGTGTGGTGGGTCTTTTTAATTATCGCCATGCTGCTGGCTGTATCTCATTAGGGTTTTTCTTAGTTTTACTTTTTAACAGAGACAAGAGTTTATATTATTGTTTATTTTGCAGAGCTGAGGGTAAGGCCCCAGGATATACGCATGCTAGGCGAGTGCTCTGCCACGGAGGCAATTCTCAGCCTTTCATCAGGGTTTCCTTTGCCTTCAGCTAGTACCCAATCATGTTCCATTGTTTCTTTCTCCCTTTTTTTTTTTTCCTCTTTTGCTTTTGTGTGGGTAGTTTAGTTGCTTAAGAAACTTTTTCAATCCATCCAAGATGTCAAATTTATTTACAAGAAACTGCTCATAATATTGCCTTCTGTTATTCTTTTTTTTTATGAGAGTGAGAAAGAAAGTGTATGAGAGAGAGACAGAGAGAGACAGAGAGAGACAGAGAGAGAGAGAGAGAGAGAGAGAGAGAGAGAGAGAGAATTGATGCACCAGTGTCTCCAGCCACTGTAATTGAACTTCAGACATGTGTGCCACCTTTTGAGCATGTGCAACCTTGTGTGCTGGCACCACATTTTGCATCTGGCTTACATGGGATCTGGCGAGTTGAACACGGGTACTTAAGCTTCACAGGCAAGCACCTTAACTACTAAGCCATCTACCTAGCTCATTATTATTTTACTATATATAGAATCTGTTGGGATGCCATCCCCCCCATATCTGATCTTGATAATTTTGATTTCATTTTTTTGATCAAACTGACTATACATTATTCAATTTTGTGACCCTTTCAAAAAAAACTGTAAGTTTCACAGATTAATAATTTTAAGAGAGAAAAGAAGGGTTCATGTTAGCTCATGACTTGAAGGGATACCGTCTATCGAGGCAGGAAGACACGGCAGTGAGAGTGGCTCAAGCTGTGGTGGCAGCAGTCTGAGAGCTGGTCACATTCTGTCTGTAGTCTGGAAGCAGAAAGAGAGGAATCTAGTTTCATGGATTTTAGTTTGCTTGTTTTTAGTACTTTTATTTACTTATTTCTCACAAGATCTTTATTGTTTCCTTTCTTCTGGTCATTTTGGGTACAATGATTAATCTATCAATGATGGCTTCAATATCATTCTAGTTATATATTTTTATATCCTTCATGACTTTGTTTTTCACATGTGGCACAGTGTTATAATTACAATCTTAATGCACTAGATGGGCAATACTAATTATATCACATTCAATTGTTTTTTCTTTTCTTCCATCTTTTGGGGGGGGGCTTTGAATGTCTACTAATCTTAATTGCATGGAAAATATTATAAGTTTTATCTTATTGGTTATACTCAATTTTCTGCTTATAAGTATTTTGACATTCAGTTTTAGAAAGTTAAGTTTTCCAGTTCCTGTCTTTTAAGAAGTGTTCAGTATAAGCAAAGCTGTGTTTAATCTGTAGCCAATTATTTCTTGTTACTGAGTCAAAACCCTCTGGAGTCTTCAATTTTATGCCTTGTCATATATGAAGTTCTCTAGTCTGCTGACTATCTACTATGTTGCAGAATTTCTTTGTCCTTACAGGTAATTTGGTCCTTGGCCTTGGATAATTTTCTTATATATACCCACTGATCTTAATTCTACTGACAATTACTCTGGTGCCCTTCTTGGTCTATTTCTTATATTCAATTGCTCTGTTTTGAAAACTGTATCCCTTTGCTGCCTCTAGGTTCTCAGCTCTATGTCCTTAACTCAGAGACTCCATCAAGTGCTACATGATCCCCCACTTTCAGTGGTACATCTGGAAAGGGTCCTGAGAAGTCACACCATTGTTTCCTGTATTCAGGGACCATCAGTTTTCTTAATCTGTTGTCAAGTATAGCCTATGTTAAAATACATTGTCTGATTTTGCCATTAGTTATAACAGAAAATTAAGTCTGGTCCCTGTAACTTCATTTTAGCTAGCTGTACAAGTTTATGAAAACTAATTTTGATCATGTAATTTTTTCACCTCATTAAGTTAAATTGATAAAAGTTCATTGCTTTGAGCAAGATTGTGCTGAGTTATACCCAGTTAAGCACAGTTAGGTCTAGAATAAGAACCTAGTCTTTACTATATGTTGCAATTCTCAACAAACGAATAAAATTTTATGTATACACATATGCATATTTAGACACATAAATTCAAATATACCAATTTTGATTATTTATAGTTTAATTTCAAGTAATATACATGTTTTGGTTAAAATAGAAAGTACAGTGATATAATTATTTTATGAAGATATTTCTTATTTACATGTGTACTGTTACTTTATTATAAATGTACTGTTACCTAACGTGTTTTGCAGTTAACAGATTTAATTTTATAGAGTTTTCCCAACACCAGTCATACAAAGCTGTCAGCTGTCAGCTGTGAGCTATATGTTTATTTTGCATCAAGCATATACTAGAAGGTGAAAATTTTTATCTATATGCCACACTTTTATGCTAAGATAATGCTTAAATTATCACATGGAATTAATTTCATTTGCATGTTTTAACATTTTAAGAAATTATATCTGCCAATTTTTGTTGGTGAAAAATATATAATACATAGAATTATTTTATTAATGTAGACTTAGCCTAGTTGGTTAAGCTCTTGCCTTATAAGCATGAGAACCTGAGTTTAACCCCCACTTCTCCATGTAAATTCTTGGTATGATAACATGTGCCTGTAATGTCAGTGCTGGGGAACTGGAGACAGAAGGACCCATTGAACTCAATGGCTAGTTGGTCTACTGAAATAGGTGAGCTGAAGCCCAGTGAAAGGCTGCCTCACAAAAGATTGGATGGTGCACTTGGGTGACACTTGGGGACGTACTCTGACCTCCATACACATGAATTTTTATGCCTCTGAACACAGAATATATGTGTATGTTCAAAACTGTTTATTGAACGAATGAACAAAAGAATAAATAATTTCTTGCATACTTCTTCAAGCTCTTGACCATAGTTTTTGTTTTTTTCCTTTATAAGTTTTCTAAAGGCAGAAAGAGGAATAAAATGCAATTACTATATTTATAGATCTGATAGCGCACTGTGGGGTTTGAATCAGTAGCACACCATACAGTATGAAAGAGTATGTACAAGGTAAATGCCAGAAGACAACAAACATGAAATTCTACAGAGAATGTACTCAAAATGTGTCAGTGTGGATATGAAGAGATGACTCAGCAGTTAAGGCACTTGCCTACAAAGCCTAAAGACCTAGTTTTGATTCCCAGTACCCACTTAAAGACAGATGCACAATGTGGTGCATACATCTGGAGTCCATTTGCAGCAGCTCAAGGCCATGGTGCATCCATTCTCTCTCTCTCTCTCTGTCTCCTTATAAATAAATAAAAAAAACATAAATATGAGACAGTGTGAAACTCCACTGTGGAGGAGTTGGAAAAATGGGTAAAAATTTCAGATGGACTTTGAAATACAAATAAAGTATGTGGACACATATACAAAAAGGGAATTCCAAGCATGAGGTTGATATGTATAAAAGACTTGCTTAGGTAATCAGAGTGTTCTAGTCCCCTGTTGATTGAGAATACACTACAGAGGAGCTAAGTGGTACAAAAGCTGTTGGAAATAAAGTAGGGGCAATAGTATTAAAAACCAGAACAGGGGCAAGAAGACTGTTGCTCATGTCTTTATGTAGCTGAAAGCCATTATACATTTTAGAAGCAATTTTTTGGGCACTTGATTCGACACACATGCATGAAAAACTGGTAACTGAAAGTAGGAAAGAACTGGGCAGTGACAGGTGATGTGTAAAACAAAATATAAGGCAAAATAATTTGTTTGAAACAGAAGTAGTAAAAATTGCTGAAAGTGCAAAAGATAAAAAAAAAAAAAAACGGTAACTACCAACTATAAGACATTGAAATGAAAAACAAGGGACTTGGCTGTTAAAAAAGAATTTTACAAGTTTACTTAACCTGTTTTTGGCTAAAATTTGTAATCAAGAAACTACAGAATGCTGCACATGATGATGAAGTGTATGTACACACGTCTGAATGTGAGCTGTGTCTTTCAGATCTGTATGTAGAGATGGAAGTGGAAGCCCGACAAGTTAAAACCACATAGCAAGGTAAAGAAGGCGTCCCTTTCACCACTTCTACTTTAATATTAATGAGTTGGAAGTTCTAAGCTCCGTGGTAGTGGTAGAGTTATGCATACTACTAATGGAGTCTGGGAACCCAGGGCTCAGCAGTGATCAATCACAACCAATCTCTCCTGCCCTGCTCAACTCCAAATGCCACTAGTCTGCCAAAGTGAAACTAGCCAACAGTGTTCTTTATTTTTTTATTTTTTCTTTTCCTAAATCAATTAAATTGTTTTCAACCTGCCAGATCAAAAAGACAAAATAGGACTTTGGAAATGTTTATAGCAAAAAAAAAAAAAAGGTATTAGATTGTGTGAAGAACAGATTATGTCATTATATTTCCAAAGGCTACCTTTAAGTCTACTGGATTGTCCAAATATCAACAATAGCAAGAGTAAAGTAAATATCTGGACTTGTTCTCACATTGGACTAAGTGCCATTTGACACCGATGACCATTTTTTATCAAAATATCAATTATCACATTTTTTTTCTTTTTTAAATTTATTTGTTAGAAAGAAAGAGAGAGAGAGAATGGGCATGCCATAGTCTCTTGCCACTGTCTGGAATTAGAGGTACTGGGGAATCGGAAGTGTAAGAAGAGACTTTGCAAGCCAGTATATAACTACTGAGCCATCTGTCCAGCCCTTTACTCCTTTCTGAGGCTTGCATAGTATCGTTGCTTCTCTGGTATTATCCATGTGTGGTGGTTTGAAAGTAAAATGCCTTCTCTAGAGTCCTGTGTTTGAATACTTAATCCTGACTCAGCTAGAGGCACTTTTCTAGAAGGTTATAGAACCTTTAAGAAGTGCAGCTGAGGGAAGTGGCTCACTGTGGCTGGCCTGGAGGAGGTGCAGCCTAGTTCCACATGCAATTCACTCTCTGTTTCTGGAGTCTGGTGAGGGTGATGTCAGCATGTCACTCCGATCCGCCATACCTTTCTGGTCGTGATAAAACTTCTCCTGGAATCTGTCAACTGCACTAAACTGCTTTCCTTCTATCAGCTGCTTCTGGATGGGCATTTTGCCCCAGCCATGAGAGAATAACCGCTACAGCATGAATACTCTTTTTTGTTCTTCTTTTGAAATATAAATTGCATTTTGCTATAAAACTTTTGAATAGTCTTTCTGTAAACAATTGTTTTTTCTCACCAAATAACTCCAGCATTATAGTTTTCCACCCCTTTTAGTTATTAAACTATGTAGAAGCTATATGTTTATAATTTTTCATTAAAATGTTATTGAGCATTTATATCCCCAAAACTATAGATGCTCTTCAAAGATGGTAGTCACAAGCAAACCAGTAGCAGGTAGATGCAAACAGCTATGCAGCCACATTCTTTGTATGCAGAAGGGCAATGGTTTTGTTCTGCTCGAAGATGTCTAGAAGTTGCAAAGACCATGTGTATAGGAGACGAATTTTTGCTAAGCCTGCAGAGTCTGTCTCCTGAGTGCAGATTAGAAGTTTGCCTTCCTTTCTTATCACTCAAGCAGAAAAGTAAGCTTGAGAAAATCAGGCAGTTTCTTTCTACAGAAAGCAAAGTGACAGGCTCAATGTGAGATTACTCTGCGGTATTTGGGCCGTGACTGAATTCCATTCTATGAGGGATATGGCAAGAGACACTCATAAATGGATTCCTACTGGAGAACTCAGTGAGGAAACATGTACTCCTTACCATCCCTTCTCATGGTATTTTTTTTCCAGAAAAGCTCAAAGGTTGAAGAATTTGGCAGGGCTTTGGCCGATGCCATGTGGAATTGGAGTGAGGAGTTAAAAAACAATTAAATTAGTATACAGAGCAATGGGTTTGCATATGACAATTTCATACATATATGTGATCACACTTTGTTTCTGGTTACTCCTCTTCCCCACTGCCTGCCCCTCCACCTCTAGCCACATTCTTCCCCACCCCAAATACTCCCCCACTGTGCTTTCATGTCATATATATTCTAAAAAGCAGAAGACTTTCTTTTAATCTCCCAACTTCTCTGCTGAGCTAAACCCCTGCACTCCTGATACTTTTCTTAGCCAGGAAAAAATGCAGGCATTTTGAAATTTTTCTTTATATTCTTCTTTATAAATTCTGAGGATTTCTTTTTGTTTTCCTCTTTAGTACTTATGCTTTGCCTAGTACTTTTCTCTAGCACTTGTGCTTTTTCTAGTGCTTTTCTCTAATACTTAGTCACTAGCTCCTGAAAACCAAGGGAACAGAGAATTTAGAGGGAATTTTGGAAACCTAAATGCCATTCATAATAATCCCAGAAACAATCACAGCAACAAAACCAAACACATTGTGAAGCCATAGGTGAACTTAAGTACTTACAGGAGCAAAGTTTGTGTGCAATAATTTGAGTTGATAGCTTTTTCTGTGTTCCAGAAAGGCAAAAATTTTAGTATGTTCCTGATAGGAAACAATGGTAGTTAACATTTTCCCATATTAATACTGATGGTTTCAAAAATCTGAGTAAGGCTAAAAATGCATGCGGAGTTTATTTTTTCCCATAAGCTAAGTTATTAAATGAAAAGTAGGATAAATGTTTTCTAAATATTCACCTGAAAATGCAGAAAACATAACCAACATGGAAAGCTATGTGAAAATAAACCTTTATATAGGTAAACATGAGTCCACTTGCAAGACACATATATTGATCAAAATTGAAGCCATTGGATTGCTAATTATTTTTAACATGCCTCAATGATAAAACTTCAGTGTGTTAGGAAGTGTTTTGTGTTAATGCTTGTATTGCTTTTGCAGATAAATTAGTATCCTCCACATGCTCAGAATTTTGTAGAATGGTTTTGATTTAAAGCAGAGATTCTCCACAGGGCGTTTATCTGAACTTCTCACTTCCCTGTAGGAAATGATGTCCAGAGATATGTTTGGTTGTCACAGTTTTGGTGTCTAGGACTGCTGCTGGCATCTTGTAGGCAGAAAGTAGAGATGCTGCTAATATTATTAAAACACCAAGAACATCCCTCACAGCAACAGAAACATCCAGTTCCAAGTACAAGTAAGGTATGACCAAAAAACTCTGATTTAATATATTGTGTCATAGTGTTTATTCTTACTTGTCCACTCATACAAGCCAACATCTTTAATTTAGAGTTCAAAAATATTAGACAATACTTTTACTTCTGTATTACATTTAATTTGCATTACATTTTTGCAAGGAAACCCTACTTTTTAAGTTTCTTTCCTTCCTTGTATAATTGGTACCTAATGTGATGCATGACTGCACTTCTAAATTTGAAGTCTGCATGAACATTTCAATACATTTTGGGGAGAAAAATCAGCTAGGTATTTACTAAAACCACTTGAAAACACTTTGTGCACAGGAGTGTGTGGGGTGTGTGTATGTCTACCAGAGAACAAACTTTGGAGTAATTCATAGGTATCTTCCAACTTTTTCTTTCTTTCTTTTTTTTTTCTTTTTCTTTTTTTTTTTTTTTTGGTTTTTCAAGGTAGGGTCTCACTGTAGCCCAGGCTGACCTGGAATTCACTATGAAGTCTCAGGGTGGCCTCAACTCACGGCGATCCTCCTACCTCTGCCTCCTGAGTGCTGGGATTAAAGCGTGAGCCACCATACCTGGCCCAACTTTTTTTTTTTTTGAGATAAAATATCTCATATTCCTGAAACTAGGCAAGTAGACTAGACTGGTTGGTCAGCAAGTCCCAGAATTCCCTGTCTCCACTAGTCGTATACTGGGATAATAAATGTGTGTCTATGTGGACTCTGGGGCTCAATTCAGGTCCTCATGCTTTAAGGCAAGCACCTTGCCCACTGGGCTAGCTCTCCAGCTTACACATACTTTTTACATGGACCGTATGATTTGGCAAACATGGGTTAGAAAATCAACTGAGTGTTTTGTCATTAATGTTTAAATTGAGAATTACCAGTTTTGTACCATATGACCAGCTATCCCACTCCTAAGTATATACCTGAATGAACCAAAATCAGCAGTCCTTACAGAAAACTGCATATACATGTGTATCATGGGGCACATCATAATAGCCATGCTACAGAATCAGCCTAGGAGCTCATCACTGGATGAGCAGATAAACTGAGGTATTGTTTAGCTATACAGATTAAAAAATGAAAGTATGATGCTTGTAGGAAAATGGACTGAACAGGGTAACGTAATAAAATCAACCAGACTCAGAAAGAACAAATACCATGTGTATTTTCATATACAGAGTCTTAATGTAACGACAAGTTACAAAAGTAGAAAGGAGGTTTAGGAAGAGAGAATGACCAGGGGAATAGGGAAGAGACCAGAGAAAGTAGTGGTGATAATTATGACCAAAGTACATTATACAGAAGTGTGAAGATGTTATATTGAAACTCATTATTTTGTATAATTATTATAAGCTAATAAGGAGAAATACAAATTTTAAAATATATTTTTTTCAACCACATTTTATTTGCTGTCATTTTCACAATCATAAAGAATAGATACTAACATTCTAAAACTTGGACTAAAGGTGAACATTTTTTCCAGTGGTTTCAGAATGACTGAACATTCTGTTCCTCTCTGCTGGCTCTCTTCCTCTACAAAGGGGCCATTTGGGGAGCACACATACCTGGTAGTGGTAGCGTATCTGGAACTTATGAGTGGGTGTGAATACCCTTTCTGTGGGTTGAGTTGTGCCCAAGGACCAAACAAGACCTGAGCCTCAGAATACAGCCTCTGTACTCTCTTTAAAAAAAGTTTTATTTATCTTTAGGTTAAATAACATTCTAGAGTATGTAAGCAAAACCTGAGAGGTACATGGTATAGTAGTCAGAATAGACTCTACAAAAGCAAAGCTTGTACCAGGCATGTTGTGTGCCTGGCATACTATGAACACTCTAGGGGCATATAGGTTTTCATGAAAGAAAACTTAGATGTTCCAACACTACGCTAATTTTTGCAGGGGAAGTAAATATTATGCATCTGGAAGTACAAATGTAAATTCACGTCAAGCATAGCTGCTCTGTTATAAAGGTCAACAGAATTAATTCCAAATCTCATCTCCTTGGCCTTATGATATAAGCTCACTGTGGACTGACATTTTAAAAATGAATGTGACAAAATTTGTTTCTCTCTTTTTTTTTAATTTTTTTTTGTTATTTTTATTTATTTATTTGAGAGCGACAGACAGAGAGAGAAAGAGGCAGATAGAGAGAGAGAGAGAGAGAATGGGCGCGCCAGGGCTTCCAGCCACTGCAGACGAACTCCAGACGCGTGCGCCCCTTTGTGCATCTGGCTAACGTGGGTCCTGGGGAGTCGAGCCTCGAACCGGGGTCCTTAGGCTTCACAGGCAAGCGCTTAACCACTAAGCCATCTCTCCAGCCCTTGTTTCTCTCTTATACTCCAAAGTTCCTATTCTACAGGGAAAACTAGTTGTCTAAGATTGCTTTCTTTTGATTTTTGATACAACATCCAAGTTATAATTGTGCATTCATTTTTTCCTCCTCATCCAATGAAATGAATAGCATCTAAAATGATCAAAATCATTTAATCAGTGCCCAAACCACTTCTTTTTATAATTACAGAGAAATTAAGTACACACCATCAACTCTCAAACTATGTATAAAGAGTTCAAAAGATAATGATGGTCCTGCTTTTCAGCACTTGGTCAATAATTTTGAAAGTACCTCAGACACTTGAAGAAATTGAACAAAACTGATCAATTTAATTTTTTATTAAAAATATGCTTTATATGGACACATCATGTATTGGTATCATCATTTTTCACCTCCCTGCCCCAAACAACTGAGGGTCCACCTCAGTTGGGTTGTTGGTGTTATGGATTGGGTTGTGCATTATGCATTGTGAGAGCACAAGTAAGGCAGTTTTGGGAGAGAAGTGCTCTGGGTATGACATCCCAACCTGTGGCTCTTAAAATCTTTCTTCCCCTTTTCTGCAAATTTCCCTGAGCCATGGTGGGTGTATTTTAAGTCTACTTCAGTGATGAGCTCTTAGGAGCCTCTGGATCTCTGCTTTGGTAGGTGTTGAGTATCCTCAGTGTCTGACTCTCTCACTCTGGTATTGATTGTCAGGCTCAGTATGGAAGCAGCACTCTTGTTCATCTCACCAAATCCTCTGGGGTTTCACCAGGGCCTTCACCAAAGTGTGAGGGGTGGTTTATCTCCTTGGTTCTTTCTACCTTCTGAAAAAGAACAGATTCCCCAACACAGAACGAAGTCAGTATTGTTAAATGTTATAAGCATTGTTAATTTATAGAGGTTTTGATTAGTGGGGCTGGACACTGGAGACCAATTTTGTTCTCCATGGGACTCTGACATGGCTCCCAGTTGCATCTATGAGTTCCTTTCCACTGAGTGGATCTCTTAGCCAATTTGAAAGCAATGGGTTACCCACCCAGGCCTATGTGCCACCATTGCAGAGATGTGTATGTCTTGTCAGGCTGGTTGCTTTTGAGTAGCTGTGACCAATGCTTGCTCATAATGTTGTTGACCACTTACCCTCAGTAGCTCATTTAGCACTTTCTGGCACTAAATGGGCTAACCATCTGGTGATTATCTCCCTTCCAGATTACAGCAGGGTCACTCAGTGTTCTGTGTCTGCAGCATATGGTATCTTCAGGAATAGGATCCAACCTTTTATATCTGGCGGGCAACCCAGTGCTTTGACAGAAACCTGTCTAGCTTTGGGGACCTTGTAGGTCTCTCTGATCAACAGTGTCGTATGAGTAGCAATTGATTTCTGGTACTGGGGGTTACAGGCCAGGGACAAATGTTTGAAGGTTAGGCTTCATCCCTCTCCAGGGCTCTTCTTACAATATGATCTCCCAAACTCCTGTTGAAGGTTGTCTTTTAGTCTTCTATCAAGGAGAGAGGTTTCTATGGTACTAGTTCATTTGGAGTTTAGTTTTATGTTTATTCTGCCCCCTAACATTCCACTCCCCTCCCACCTGACCCTTATAACCTTATTGTCTAACCTCAAGTTGCATGCCATATATGCCTGCAACTCAAGCTGTTGCAGGTAAGGAACCACAGTTAAGAGAACATGTGGTGTTTGTCTTTCTGTGCTTGTGTGAGTTCTCTGAATATGATCTGTTCCAAGTCCATCCACTTTCCTACAAATTTCATTTTATCATTTTTTTTTTTTTACTGCTGAGTAGAAATCCATTGTTCAAATGTACCACATCTTCATTATAAATTCATCCAATGATGGGCACCCAGGTTGATTTCTGTTCTTAGCTATTATGAATTGAGCAACTGTAAGCACGGTTGAACAAATATCTCTGCAGTGAGATGTGGAGCTTTTAGGATAGAAACCCCAGTAGAAGAATAACTGGGTATGTTGGCAGCTCTATTGTCATCTTTTTCAGGAATTTCCATATTGATTTCCATTGTACAATTTGCCTTCCCACTAACAGTGAATGAGTGTTCCTCTTTCTCCACATCTTCACCAACATTTATTGTCATTTGATATTTTAATGATTGCAATCCTGGCTGGAGTAAGGTGGAGTCTCAAAGTTGTTTTAATTTACATTTCCCTGATTGTTAAGGATGTTGAGCATTTCCTTCAGTGTTTATTACCCATTTATATTTTTTCCTTTGAAAATGTTCTGCTCGGTTCTCTGCCACATTTTTTGAGTGTTTTTTTTTTTGAGATTTTATTGTTTAGTTTTTTGAGTTTTTATAGATTCTACATATTAGGCTTCTGTCAGTGGTGTAGCTGGTAAAGATTTTCTCCCACTCTGTGGGTAATCTGTTGACTTTGTCTATGATTTGTCTGTCTGTGCAAAAGCTTTTCAGCTTCATGAGATTCCACTGGTTGAGTGACTGTTAAATTTCCTGAGATAATGGGGTATTGTTCAGGAAGTCTTTCCCCACTCCCATATTATGGAAAGTTACTCCTGTGTTTTCTTCTAGTATTTTAAGAGTTCAGGGTTTTATATTAAGGTCTCTAATTCATTTGGAGGCTTTGTGTGTGTGTGTGTGTGTGTTTGTGTGTGTGTGTGAGAGTGTGTATGTGTGTGCATGTGGCTATCCAATTTTTCTAGCACCATTTGTTGAAGATGATGTCTTTTCTCCAGTGTGTGTCATTGGCTCCTTGGTCAAAGATGCAATAGCTATAGTTGTTTGAACTAAAGGCTGGGTCTTAAATTCTGTTCCATCAGTCTATATTTCTGTTTTATGCAAGTACCATGCTGTTTTTGTTACTATGGATTTGTAACATAGCTCTAGATGAGGTATGGTGATACCTCCAGAGGTTGTTTTTTCTTTTCTTTTTTTTTTTTTTTTTGCTGAGGATATGTTTTGATATCTGAGGCCTGCTGCCATTCCATATGAATTTTGAGAACATTTTTTTCTATCTCTGAGAAAAATGATGCTGGTATTTTTATTGGTATTGCATTAAATCCGTGTATTGCTTTTGGTAAAATGCCACTTTCATAATATTAATTCTACCTATCTGGGAGCATGGGAGGTCTTTTTATTTTCTCATGTCCTCCTCAACTTCTTTTTTGAGTATTCTTTATGTTTTCATTATATAGATCTTTGATACCCTTGGTTAGTGTTCTTTTTAGGTGTGGCTATTGAAAATGAGACAGCCTCACTGATTTCTTTCTTTATATATTTGGCCTTTCCATATAGAAAGGCTATTGGCTTTTGTGTGTTGATTTTGTATCCTGCCACATTGCTGAAGGAACTTATCACCTTTAGAAGTCTTATGATAAAGTCTTTTGGGTCATTTTCTATAGGATCAGGTCATCTGATTATATCCCATTTATTTCTTTCTCCTGTCTTATTGCTTTGGCTAGGAATTCTAGTACTATGTTTAAGAGCACTATTGAGAGTGGGAATCACTGTCTTGTTCCTAATCTCAATGAGTGGTCCTTGAGTCCTTCCCCATTAAGTATTATTTTGGCCGCAAGTGCTTTATATATAGCTGCTATTATGTTGAGAATGTAGATCCTCCATGCCTTTTCTCTCCAGCAGTTTTTGTCTGATAGGAGAGCTGTGATTGGATGTTTGGAATCACTTTAGCCCATGGTCACTGATGTGCCTTGACTGTGGGGCCTTAGCACTTGTACCTGCACCCGTACTGAGCAGGTCATAAAGGACTCACTAGTACCCTGTGGCAGATGGCTGCCATATACTCCTGTGCTCCCTGTGTGGGACAGGGGATGTGTGTCTAGGGGGCACTGCTAGGCATATGTCAGTAGTTTGTAGGGGAGCAGTGACAGGGAGGGGGTGTGTCACTAGGCTCTAAGAAACAGGCTAGAGCTCAAGTCCATAGAGTTGACCCCAACTGGGGGCATAGGCCACAGCTACACAAAGCCCCTTAGCAGCCCAGAGCATAGAGGCCCCACATGTCCCACATAATTAGGTACCCTTAAGACACAGGCCCTGTGTGTGCAAATCCCTTTACCATCCAGGACTGCACAGGCCCCAGACACAAGGAGGCCCTCACCAGCCAGAAATGCACAGGTCCAATTTATTTTCTTGAACAAGCACAGGTTAGATCCCATATATGAAGCACTTTCTAACAAACAACATCTTTTAAATAAAGCTCATTATCTGTGAGTCAAATGTAAGACCTATGAGGAGAGAAACATATTGAGGAGATAAAAATAGTGTGGTAGCCACAGTTCCTGTGGACCACTAATTCTGATGTCCAATTCTTATTTTATCATATTTCGTGGGATTAGTTCTTTTACCTTTGGTCTTCTTTTGGACTTATCATTTTCAGGCTTGACAAATCAGACATATCTTCAGTTAACTTTTCCATGTTTGTTCTTCCCTTCTTCCTTAAAAGTGTTTAGGTGTTCAGTGAATGGTGCTCTGGAGTGTGTTGGGGAGAGAAGATATGTGACTCTAGTCCATACTTGTTTTGGAGAGCTCAGCCACACTGCAAAGCCGGCAGAGTAGCAAATGGGAGCTAAACCCACAGCTCTCTCCTTTAAAGCCCTCTTCACCTGCATCAGATTTCCTTTTTAAGCTCAGTTTCAAGTTTCCACATTAAGAATCATTATGACCCAAGCATTCAAATTTAAGCAACCTATTTAGCTGGTTAGCGAGCGTTAGGGATTAGTTTTGGGAAATGTTCGAGTTCAGAGTAGGTAATGATTTTGTGTTACCTCCTCATCTCTACATACCTGAGACCAAAGTGTGTCAAGGGTGCAAATATATATGGATTATCATGGACACATCTTGCAGCCTAGGTGAGACACTTTACTTGAAATCCTCTTATGAGTTCCAAGTATGCAAAAGTTATTTTGAGGATGATACAGTGGTTGCTTTCTTACTCTTTGCTATTATGGTACAACTAAAATGAAATGAAAAGTGCCAGTTATTTAGTTTTGGTCATTCCATATAACCATGTAACCACCATCCTCACACAACATTTTCCCTAACCAATTTCCCCACAAAATAATAATAATTGGAATATCCTTTCCTAATGTGTTATCTTTCCCCACAAGTGCCTACGTTTCACTATCATATTTATTACTTTTCTCATCACTGCAAAAGGAATTTATTAAAGACATAATACAAAGGAACAAAAATTTGTTTTGGCTTATGGTACCTTCACAGTTCAGCCCACCACAACTGGGATGCTATGGCGGAGTAGCTCACTACATGGCAGAAAGGAAATGGGGGGGGAATACTGGCACTCAAATGGCTTTCTCTTTCTTCCCCTTTCAATATTTCCATGTTCTTTGCCACCAGATGGTGTTGCATATACTGAGGTTAGTCTTCCCTCCTCAATTAATTCTCTCTCAACAGATCCTAGAAATGTGCCACACAAATTTCCCAGGCAATTCCAAATGCAGCCACGTGTACAGTAAAGATTAAACACTAGGGTACCCATTGTCAACTTAATGTTCAAATACATGATTTAATAATACTTTACTAGTCTCCCATGGTCATTTCATAATGCAAAAGTGCTTTCTTCTCTTTCTCTCCAGGGGTCCCCATAATCCTAACACTTCCATCATAGTTCAAAAATTCAAATGTAAAGTAAAAATTTCATCCGTGAGCACCTGTAAGAATCAGTAAAACAATTAGCATGCCTCACTTTCTACACAATGGCACTGACTAACCATTCCCATTATAAAACTGAGTTGTGGAAATATTGAATGGAGCTATGGAAACTTTGAACAGAGCTATGGGATCCAAACAAATCTAAAAACTTTTAGGACACATGTGGGGCTCTAGGACTTACGTTTGAGGCATATGGTGCTATGATCTGACCTCCATTGTTCTTGGGCATCACTGCTCCCAGGTCTTCCCATTATAGCCCACACAGCCTGCTGCTCTTCTCCGTATATGTTGCATGTTTCTGGCATCTTCAACATCCTAAGATCACCACTACAAATTAGGCATCACTTCACTTGCACTGTTTGTGCATTGTTGTCTGAGGGCTACCCAAAGGCCTCCTGGATTTTTGTTTGGAAGCTTGGTGTAAGCCTCTATGACTTGTACCTCATGCATTCTGTATGCCCGCAAAACAGCTTTATCTGCACAAGGCACACAGCCAACTTTTCCCTCTATTTAAGTATTATCAGAACACTCCTGCGACAAATTTTCAGTTCCTCTGAGAGCTTCATTGGTTAAATTCTTGCTGAATAGGCCACCCTGGTATCTCTCTCCCTACGCTGTCATAGAGAAGTCTTTTAGATGAATTTTCAATTTTCCACCCTAGATGGTGCCACAAGATGGGGTCTAACAAATAATCATGCTGGCCTATTGCAAAGTGCATGGCTTCACTTAAGTGATGTGAATCTCTATAACAACCACATCCTGCATATGTATTTTTTTTTCCTTTTCTGGCTAGACTGTGTGCCTATAAAACCCCACTGCTCTGCTTTTTGTTCCTGATCCTCACTAGAAATATAACTAAACACATATAGCCACAGCTGGCATAGTCTTGATGTTAGGCTATCTTAAAGGCACTTTTATTTTGTATTTGTTTTCCCTGTTAAATTAATTTTTCTATTTTCTCCCAAAGAGTTTTAAGAAAAAAGGCTAACTATAGACTAATTCTTGGCTAGAATGTAACATAACTTCTCTCTAGTGTAATTCCTGATAGGGTTCTTATTCCCATTCTAACCTTCTTGATTACAATTTTTAATGTCCACATTTCTGTAATCATTCTGATCTTTTGAGCTCTATCTACAGTATTTTAGGTTTTGATTACAGAAAGTACTTTAGGGCTTTTGTGGTCCACATCTCCAAACTCTTCTATATCCTTCCATAAACCTGTCCCAAAAGGCCCAAGAACCACAAAATGCCCAAGAACCACATAGTCAACTTTAATCACAGCAATGAAGCTACTCTGGATAATTTATTACATGTTACTTTTCTCATCCTTATAGCTAAAATATCTGATGGAAGCAGCTTTAAGAAGGAAATTATTTTTGGCTCATGATTTCACAGGGTTTATTCCATCAGCATCAAGACGGCATGTCAGAGAAGCTTCCATTCTGGCATAGAAGAAACCAAGCTGGAGGATGCTGGTTATCACCTGGTTTTCACCTTCATCCTTGTAAATTGTCTCCAAGTCTGCAACACATAGAAGGTACAAATCCTATTCAGGCATTATGGGAGGTCTCTCCAGCTCCTCACAGACATATGCCGAATCAAGCTCCTATGTGATTCTAGATTCTAAATTCAGCTAACTTAACACTAAATATTAACCATCACAAACACCATGTCTTAATTTGCCTGTATTGTGATTTTATATATTTAATGTCAATTGAAAGCAGCTATCAGTTAAGAAATGTAATAATCCCTGTGCAGTGGAAAGATCTACTCTTTATTTTAGTGGAAAGTATTTGCTATAATCTTACTAGTCTATCCTATAAGAGATATAGGGACTTTGAAGTCATTCTAAACAACCACATATCTTGATTCTTCTTCACTTGAATTTAAATAATTACCTCTTATACTTATTATTCTACTTCAACAAACACTTTGACATAGATTTTTTACTAATATGTGAATAGCTATACAGGGGTATGTATTAAAATGATTATACTTATATCATGGAATCACAGATTGGATTACATTGTGCTCTGAATGTCTTTTTCTTGCCTTCTTCTATTTTCCACCTTAATAAACATTCCCCTTACTTGTGACATTGAATTGTCAGTCATTTTGAACTACCAAAAGTAAACTTCTTTTTTCTTCTTTTATAAATAATCAATCATACAAAAAACCTTTGTGTGTTTGTAACACACGGTGTGTGTGTGTGTGTGCAAGATGTATGCACATGTGTAATCAGACCACGTGTCCCATGTTCATGCATGTGGATGCCCCAGGAGGGTGCCATGTGTCCTGTGTAGCACTTCTATATTAGTTTCGAGAGTCATTCGTGAAATCTGAGCTCCTCATTGACAGTGAGACTGGCTCACCAGAGTGCTCCAGTGTGCCTTTCATTCCTGCTCTCCTCAGTTCTGGAGTTACAGCTGTACACATCCAACCAGGGTTTTCTATGTACACAGCCAGCCAGGGTTTTCTATGTACACAGCCAACCATGGTTTTCTATGTACACAGCCAGCCATGGTTTTCTATGTACACAGCCAACCAGGGTTTTCTATGTACACAGCCAGCCAGGGTTTTCTATGTACACAGCCAGCCAGGGTTTTCTATGTACACAGCCAACCATGGTTTTCTATGTACACAGCCAACCAGGGTTTTCTATGTACACAGCCAACCAGGGTTTTCTATGTACACAGCCAACCAGGGTTTTCTATGTACACAGCCAACCAGGGTTTTCTATGTACACAGCCAACCGGGGTTTTCTATGTACACAGCCAACCGGGGTTTTCTATGTACACAGCCAACCGGGGTTTTCTATGTACACAGCCAACCAGGGTTTTCTATGTACACAGCCAACCAGGGTTTTCTATGTACACAGCCAACCGGGGTTTTCTATGTACACAGCCAACCAGGGTTTTCTATGTACACAGCCAACCAGGGTTTTCTATGTACACAGCCAACCGGGGTTTTCTATGTACACAGCCAACCGGGGTTTTCTATGTACACAGCCAACTGGGGTTTTCTATGTACACAGCCAGCCATGGTTTTCTATGTACACAGCCAACCAGGGTTTTCTATGTACACAGCCAACTGGGGTTTTCTATGTACACAGCCAGCCGGGGTTTTCTATGTACACAGCCAACCAGGGTTTTCTATGTACACAGCCAACCAGGGTTTTCTATGTACACAGCCAACCAGGGTTTTCTATGTACACAGCCAACTGGGGTTTTCTATGTACACAGCCAATCAGGGTTTTCTATGTATACAGCCAACCAAGGTTTTCTATGTCGATGCTAGGGAGCAAGCACAAGTGTACTTACCTGCTGAGCCATCCAAGTAGTTCCCTCTTTCCTTTTTGTTTGTAGAAATATTTATGACAGTGTACATAAGTTTCATATGATGTATTTTTAATTGACATATACTTTTTATATTTGATCACAAACATATCTAAATTTTCCATGCACATTGCTATAGTGTCCAACATAGAGTACTAAATGATTATGATTGTCATGATCTATAAGTGGGTAGACAGATACATGGGTAGATGGATACAGAGATGAGGATTGGGTATTTAAAATTATCTTACATTACTTGAGGCTCTTTCAAAGGTCAGGTTATCAATAATTCATGAAATGGTCTACTTGTTGAGAGTAGAATATTTTTCAGTGAGAAGATGTCAACCACAAACACTCTTGGGATGAGTGCAGCAGAATTACACTACCAGATCAGAGTGTTCTTCCCTGAGGGCACTGAATAGAGATGGATGGTGCTGAAACCTATGAAAACAGGTTTCTCTTTTTATTCCACTATCTTTTACCTTGGGTTTATCATGAAAAGTCTTCTACTTTCCATGCTTTAAAATGTGTGAGCTTTATTACAGGGAGACCCTAGAGCTTACTTATGGCAGTAAGAGACAAAGCAGCCTGTATAAGATTCGTACAGTTTCATCTATGCAAGATTGAAATCACTGGTTTAGAAAAAAGAGATTCCTGGATAAGCAGTAATTTGGATGCAATGAACTATTTCCTCTTAACCATATTTTTACCTTATGAAGTGATATTAAAATCATTGTCCGAGTAGAAGGATCTCAGTACTGATATGTGCTGGTAGTATCTAAATTTTATCTATACATGGTGCAACAGAAAATAACCAACATTGCTATTAAAAGTCATCAATTAACTGATTCTGTCTTGGCGTAATCAAAATTAGGTTTTGTCTTGATTTCACATGTAGGAGATGTGCAGCGCCAATGAGCAATGATGTTGGGTATTGCTTAACGGATGCTGTGCACTATTGTCATGCAGTTAAAGTGCTGTGAGCTAAAGAAGAATGTTACTCAGAAAACTATCACAGTACTCAAGGATTTGTTTATGAAAGAGATGCTTTTATGTAAAGAAACCTATTCTCATCTCCTTGTTTGACTCAAGAAAACATTACTTCTATGAACTTTATAGAAGGAAGGAACAGAGAGCTATTGCCCAAGAGTTGGCAGTAGGAGTTTTCAGAAGATGCAAAACCAATCTAGAGAACCAGACTGGGGTCTTTCCTATACTGGGGCAGAACTGCTTACTCCTGACTCTAGGTTTCTACATAGCGGATCAAGTTTAAACTTTCCAGTGATCTTAAGAAACTCCTTTCTAGGAAGACCCTGTGGTTGCATTTAAGGACATACCAATCAGGGAACTTCTTTAGGCAGTAAGAGGTAAGGAGAAGCTAGATATTTCTCTGACCTCTAGCAAAAGTGGAGACTGTAAGAGCAGGCTCAAAGACTTTCCTTGATTTTACTTTGGGTCCCTGTAACCCCTAGCTGCCTTAATAATATTCAACATATGCTAGTTTACCAAATAAATACATGTTTATTTCTTCTTCCCCAGACATTACAATGGAAGCCAGTGGGCAGACTATCTTCAGTTCACTGGTAAGAGCACAGGCAGGCTTGTTAATCAGCTGAAGATATCTAACAATCCTTTCTTCTTGCTGCTCGGGGCACTGTGGGGTATGTGGTAGGCATGTGATAATAGGGATAAGAAGTTGAAGACCTGCAGTTAGAATGCTGAAGACTAATGGCACAGGTTCTACTCTCATGCCAATGTCCAGAGATCCAGGAGAACGAGTGGTGGAAGTCCCAACATGGATCAAAGGTAGAGCATGACTGATGCCTCAGATCAATTCAGACAGAAAGACAGGGGGATTCCTTCTTCTGTGAATTGGCTTCTTGTGGATTGGGGAACATCTTCCCACGTTAGGGAAGATAATGCTCTGCTTATTATTCTACCCATTCAGATGGTAATCTTGCCTAAAGACACCTTCACAGGCCCATCTGAAAGTAGTATTCAGAGGCACACACAGCCCCTCCATTGTCCAGTCAAATGGACACAAAACCAGTGAGCATCCCTCTTGCTCTTGTCCTACCAATTCCAAAGGCATAACACTGCTCTAAGGATCCAGCATGTTCATACCATTGTGGTCAGGGTCATCAATACACAGAAAAAATAGGTAACTAAAGATGGCCAGCAAAGTAACTATCCTGTGTGAGCCTGTCGTGAATGTTAATGTTGAAACAAGCTTATAAAGTTGAGGTGTTTGATTGCTTTTGGAGTCAATGTGGCAATCATCACAAAGTGAAAAATAAAACCATTGATTTGTTCTTACCAAATATCTAAAATACTGGAAACCTTTAAAAACTAAAATGGCAAGTTTGGGTAAACTAACATTGAAATAAGCAAGATGTGCTCTGCAAACCTGGAGCACTTTAGTAGATTACTGTTGAGTCAAGAGAATGGTACACACCAAAGAATCATCACGAGGGGCTGAGGTTAGTGGCTCACACCTAGTATCCCAGTACTCAGGGAGCATAGGAAGGAGGAATCCCATGAGGTTTAAGTTGGTCTTAGTTCCATAATGAGAGTTCCAGGGCAGCCTGGGCTATAGTGTAAGACCCTGTCACACCAAAGGAAAAAAAAAAAAAAGAAAGAAAGAGAGAAGAGAGAAGAAAAGAAAAAGAAATATAGGAAAAAATAAAAATAAAAGTCTCTCACATGCACACACTACATAAACATAACTTAAAATTGGCTTAGGTTTAACCTATGTCACCTTGAGTTACAGAAAGAAATCATAAAATTTGCTTTCTTTCTAACATCTTTACAGTATGAATATATAAATATTTTTATTTCATTATATATACTATATATTACACCAAGCTATACACAATTATCCCCTGGCTCCAACTCCCATTTCCCTGGGGGAGGGGCTTGTCAATGGGGTTATGATAATCACTGTAGGATCTTTTCAGGTTATCTGGATAATTAAATAAATCTTATTTTATTATTTCTCTTGGACTTACTATAGAGTATGTTTAAGGTGTTTTTAAATTATTCTTTGGAAAAGATGCTTTCAGTATGCATGTTCTTTTAACACCTTTAATAAGGTGACGCTAAAAAATAAGACAGTGAGTAAATTCTTTGACCTGCTTGATTATTCTAATTAGAGTGTTTGACAGTTTAATTTATAGTCTTTATGTAAAATGTACTTTTAAGAATTGTGATCATTATCCTGATTTCTTACGCTTAAAAGTTTTCAAAACAGTTTGTTTCATTGTTTTTCAATTCTGAATTTCACACATTAAAAATTACTTATGGTGATTTTTCTTATGTAAAAAACTCTTAGCTACTCAGAACCTCACAAGATTTCAATTTATTTCATGGTTTAACTTCTCATTTGGTGACTTATTCATTACTTCCTGCAATCGGCCAACTTGTAGGTAAAAATGACTGCATTTCTAGAAATGGCACCTCAGTGAGTCATAATTTTGGCCTGAAAATTCCATTTCCAAGTGCTTGAAAAAATATTATGGATTGTGGCACACCCATGATGAGACATATGTGAGCAGAGGTTAAACATTTATGCATTACATATATGATGTTTCTAGAAAGTTTTGACTGCTAAAGAGGCTGAAGCAAGTAAGGAACGACTTGGTGGGCATGTTCCAGGGGGCTTCCTGGGAGGAGGTTTGGCAACCACACATGGCGGTGCAGTGCTGACGCAGAATTACTCAGGCTGGGGAAAGAGAAAGTCCAGCAGAAGCCAAGCCCAAGGGACAGAAATGTGAGTGGCCGGCTACAACTGGGTCTGAAGAGCAGCAAGTCCTTTCATGGTTTCTCTGGAAGTAAACACAGGATTTCTAATAAAATCTGGCTAATGTAGCTTTACTGGTAACGATTACTTAATGTATTAAAGTTTCATATGGTACTTCCAAAATTCTAATAATTTCTGTGTGTATAAAATTAAAACTCAAGAGAAGAGTTGAAATCTTTGTAATTTAAGTGTTTTCACCTGTGAATATGTATTTATCTAAGCTGTGTCTATGTGCTTTAATCAAGCATTATTCCGCCAAGTCTCTCAATCTTTTCTGAGGTTTATTCCTGGATTGTGATAATTTATTTTACTTTTGGTTTTCTGAGTTAATGTCTCATTCTAGCCCAGGATAACCTGAAATTCACTATGTAGTTTCAGGGTAGCCTCAAACTCACAGCCATTGTGCTACCTCTGCATCCTGAGTGCTGGGATTAAAGACGTGTGCCACCACGCCTGGCTGTGATGATTTTAATATTGTTATTTTCTCTATTGAGTAAAATGTTTAAATGACATTTTCTACTTGAATATAATTGGTATGTTCATACCTTCATAAGTTTTATGCTGATGTATCATGTACCTCCTTGTGAAAAATCCCAAATAGTCACATAAGTCACACACACACACACACACACAGACAAACTTTTTTTCACTTCCAATATGTTGTCATGGATTATCCTTATAATTTAAGAGAAAAGCTGTATTTATTTTCCAATATACTTTTTAAAATTAAAATATCTGAATTTTTAAAAGTACTTTAATTTTATATCTATTTATGTAATCATGATTTTTTTCTCATCCATTTATTAATAAAATACTTAATAATTTCTCTATTATTAGTCCTCCTTGCATTTCTGGAATAATCAAAATTAGTTTGTAGCATCCTTTTATATGTTACTTCTCTCATTTAGTTTACATACCATTCAGAATTTTGGTATATATGCATGTATTTTTATATATAATCATATCACATAAGTTTTTAAATGGCTCAATGTAAAAATTTCTGTGTATCTGTAAGCATCTATATTTATTTGTAATAATATTTGTATCTTATTTTATTTCTTGGTTTTAATTGATGTTAGTATTTTGCTTTTACAGCAAATCAAGTAGCTCTCATTCATCCCTTCTTTTATTTTTTGTTTCCCATTTCATGAGTACCTGTTCCTTCCAGGGTCTATTATTTTGTAGCTTAAATTGTGTGTGTGTGTGTGTGTGTGTGTGTGTGTGTGTGTGTGTGTGTGTCTACGCATGTTAAAAAGAAAGGGAGAGAAAGACTCATGTAAGTTAAGCTGGACTTGAACTTATACATGTGTCAAGGATGCCTTGAATTCAACTTCTGATCTTACTGCCTCTGCCTCCCAAGTATGGGGATTACAGAAATGCACCTCCAGGGCTGGTTTATTTGATACTGGGACACTAAATTAGGGTTTCTCAAATATTAGGTGAACATTATATCCCTTGTGCTTCATTTCTAGGCCTATATTCCCATTCTTAATGTACCAAGAGGATGATCCCATCAATTTTACTTCATAATCCTTCCATTATAATTTCCCTCTGTTTCTTCCATCATAATTTTTTCTTTAGTTTATGATGGTTTTAATGTGTCTGTGCATTTACACACATGTTTATCTTCTCATGACTAACCTGCATTATAAGCACTATTGTGACATTGTTGCGGATGATTTTTTAATTAAGTAATTTATTTGTTTGAGACAATGAGAATGAAAGAGGCAGATAGAGAGATAATGGCATACCAGAGCCACTGCAAACAGACTTTAGATTCATGTGCCACCTTGGGTGTCTGGCTTTACATGGGTGCTGAGGAATTGAACTTAGGCCTTAGGTTTTGCAGGCAAGCTCCCCGACTGCTGAGCCATCTCTCCAGCCCGAGAATGTTTTCAGATACCCTGTGATCTGTAGGCTCTGTTTGGCATGCACTTGTATGTTGCCTCCACTGAAATGCAGTTTAGAGTTGCATCATATAATTATGCTTCAAAGCTTCTTTCTTAAGGTGCTATTGAAGGATGGCAAAAATCTGGTGACTTCTTCCTGGTTTCTACTTAAATTTGATCCCACAGTGCATCCGTATTCATTGTCTTGTGAAGTCTGGGTTGCAAAGAAACGCTAATCTTATGAAGTGACTGCAAATAATTTCTGGTTGCTAAGCATCTTTCTTGGAAGCTTGTAGGCCACAGGGAACTCTTCCTGCCTGTTTCTTCAGCAGAGTTCCTGCTTTACCTAGAACGTGTGTGCCCTTGCTCTCAGGGATGACACTTTGCTGTCTACTTTCTGCATTTGGATTATCAAATGGCCAGTGGATTTTAAACTCTCTAAAAGGATTGAATAGCTTTTCTGCTTCTGATTTAAACAGGGGAAAAGGTTGTATTTTTCTTTTGATCCCGATGTGCTATTTGACTTTGGCTTTGTGTGCTTTGCCTGCATGTGTTTGGGTTGCGAAGATCACATGGAAGCACAAACCATGACTTACATGCTCTCATCCTGGAAATATGTAGAATTAGTTTTGTGCTTTTTTTTTTTTTTTTTTTTTTTTGATTTTTGAGGTAGGGTCTCACTCTGGCCCAGGCTGACCTGGAATTCACTCTGCAGTCTCAGGGTGGCCTTGAACTCATGGTGATCCTCCTACCTCTGCCTCCCAAGTGCTGGGATTAAAGGTGTGCACCACCATGCCCGGCCCCAAGTTTTGTGTTTTATATGAAGCAAACAACTAACTTTTTTATTTGTTCTCTTCAAAATAGATGAAAACTGTCCAATTTATTAAGTAATTCAGTTTGGCCTGCGTGATTCAAAAGTTTGCAAATGGTGACCTTTGGCTGAAACTTGTTAGCATCTCAAAGAGGTACTTCTCCTCCTTCTTCCCGAGTCCCTCCTCTTCTCCTTCTTCCTCTTCCCCCCTCTTCTCCTACTTTTCCTTCTATATCTCCTATTCCTTCTATTCTTTGGACTTCAACTAAGTTTGAAAAGGGCTGACTGCATTGACTTTCTGTGGTGATCCATTGTCTTTCCTAATGTTTGCAGTACCCTTCACTCACTCTGTGCCACTTGCTTGGATCTAAAATCATTAAAGTGTGCACATTCTCAAGCCTCGCACAAGCCCTTCACCTTTTAGGTTCATGGGTACCATCATTTTGCCTCATTGGTTTGTGAAATTCTTACTTTATAAGAGGATCTGCAGTTATGTTTCACATGACGCTACTACCTCCAGATTTCAACCGAGGCACCTGCAGAGGAAATGCTTAATAGCGTAATATTCTGCAACACATATTCAGAGAAATAACTGATCTTTTAAAGATTATTGAACTTCACTTGCCCTTAACTCCCCCATGAGTTAAAATGAGAGAAATGGATTTTCTGACCTTTGCGATTTGTGGATGAAGGTGGCTGCACCTATATCTTAGGATCTGGATAGATGAAATAAATTCACTGGTCCTTGGGAGGACATACTACATACTGTGGAAGTGGGTGGATGCCCAGTTCCTTTCACTTAATTCTTTGGAAAAACACACGCACTGGAGAGTGAAAGACAGGATGAATATCGTATTAATGACACTGCCAAATAATGCCATGCAGAGAGGTGTCACAAATATGTGGAAAGAGGAGTGATGGGCATGGCTTCTTTTACATGCATGGTGAAGAGAATTTAAAACTCTTGGTTACTAATGGACAAATGGAATTTGTTATTTTAACAAGTATGTTTTTCGTAACAAACCAGGTTCTTCTATTATTTAAATTGTTTCCTTCATTCTTCCAGGTGGCTAGAGTCCCCAGGCCCTGGAGTATCAAATCTTCCTTTGCATTACTGTGATATCTCAGATATTATACTTTACAAAGTGTAGTTTAGGCTGTTTAGAAGATCTGGCTCAATTCAGTGTTCAGTTTTAGGTACCAGGGGCTTTTCATGATACCTGTTTTCTCCCTGGAGGGTTATGTTATTTGCACCAAGAATCCTGAAGTGGTAACATACTTAGCATTATTTATCTCTGCAATAGGCACACTAAGGACCTATTTAGCTAGAGGGAACATCCAAAGCATCGCTTTATGTTTCTAAAGAAATTAAGTCTTAATCTCAGTCATTTCTACTTCTTACTGAGCAACTTCATAGCCATAATGAGCTATTCACCTTCTCAAAGGAACACTACGTATTAATAACAAATATCCACATGTCCAGAGGGACCAACATTCTGTCTGCTACCATACTTCTTAATTCCAAATTTGCTGACTGAAGCCTAATTCTAATTACTTTTTCTCCCACAATTTTGCTATTGTTGCCACCACTGTTGAATCAGGCAATTTCATAACTTTGGCTTGACTACCATTTTCTGATCCATATATATGTATATAAAATTTTGGTACATAAACCTAAAACTTGCTTTATCTCAAATCTAAAACCAATCTGCCATAGCTGTCATAATGTCACAAATGTTTGCTCTTCAGTTTTCTCCTGCTTTCCTTGGTGTTACTGTCTGTGTTCACATAGTTTTGCATCAACAGAGGTATATGCTCCATGCTCTGTGTACTCTTTATTTGCTCCATCTAAATCTAAGACAGAATTTTTTGTTTGTTTTCTGGGTCTTTTTATTCATTTTAAAAAAATTTATTTTTTACTTATTTGAGAGAGAAAGAGAGAGAAAGAGAGAGAGACAGAGAGAGAGAGAGGGAGAGGGAGAGAGAGAGAATGGGCATGTCAGGGACTTCAGCCATTGCAGACAAACTCTATATGCATGCACCACCTTGTGTATCTAGCTTACGTGAGTCCTGGAGAATTGAACCTGGGTCCTTTGGCTTTGCAGGTAAGTATATTTACCATTAAGCATTTTCTCCAGCCCCCTTCTTCATTTTTTCATGTGTGTGTGTGTGTGTGTGTGTGTGTGTGTGTGTGTGTTTATATGTGAGTGGTACATAAGTACGTATGAACATGTGTGCACAGCCTGTAGAAGCCCAGGTTATAGACATCAGTCTTCCTCATTTGCTCTCATTCCTTGAGATGGGATCTTTTGCTGAACTGAGACTTTACTGACTTGGTTTCACTAGTGAGTTAGTGAGCCCCAGAGGTTCCATATCTCCTCCTCTCTAGAGCTGGGGTAACGGGAGCATGACACCATGCCTGCAGTCTGCACGTGTGCTGGGACCTAAGCTCATGTCTGCATGCTAGCACAGCAAGGTGTTTACCCACCTGCCTGTACACCTAGAACCTCCTTGCTAAGTTTCACAGCTACTTCCCGTATACAGTCACTGAAGGGAAGTGTCAAGTATAGCCAACTCAAATGTATTCAGGGGTTGGAGAGATGGCCTTGTGGTTGAGGAACTTTTCTACTATGTCATAGGACCCAGATTCAATTCCCCAGGACCCACATAAAGCCAGATTCACAAGGTAGAGCCTGTGTCTGGAGTTCATTTACAGTATCTAAGGTGCTGGCACAACCATTCTCTACCTCTCTCTCTCTGTCTTTCTCTCTCTCTCTCTCAAATAAATAAATATATACATAAATAAAAGATAACATGTATTCAAGCAGACTTGCATGCATTATCTGTTCACAAATGTAAGCATAGGTTATATAAGTGGGCATATTTAGGAAGGGTATAGGGGATTTTAGTTAAACTATGAAGGAGTAGCTACAGAAAGCATTTCATGGTTACATATACTTGTAAAACTAGGCCATGAATACTGTCAAATACCCGCATCTGTGTGCCTACTGTGGAGTTGTTTGTCTTTATGGCATTTTGCACAGCTGACAGCTAATGCAGGCATTTAAATGCAAAATCTGACACTGATGCTTTCCCTACATGATATTCAATTCACAAATTATGTGAGCGTGGGCAACACTATTCATTCATGAAATAATACAGCTATCACTTAGCAATGCAATTCAAAACATCGTTCACTTTATTAGCCACTTCCCACTCCACTACATGTGACTATGAAAAGAATGGAAATTGATTAGACAAGGAGTGAATAGTGGGCAAAAGCATCACCTGGCATGTTGCCTGACTTGTGACAAAATGATGGGATCATAGCATTTTATTTCCTATTGAGGAGTTGTTTCTTGCTTAGGTATCCTATTTCTGATTAAAAGTATCTTTGCAATATTGCATTAACTTTCCTAAAAAAAACATATGCTCTTTGCCAAGAAGAAGTCTAGAACTAACTACCAAAAAGATGTCATGACAGCAAAACAATACATTTACCAAAAAACTTGCAGGTCATGAATAGGTAGTGAATCATATAAGTCAGCTTGCATTATCCTTAGGTTTGGTCAGTATTAATGTGTGCAAGATATAACCATTGTGAGTAGCTAAGGTCACAACAGTTGCTAGATTCTTTTGGGATCTCTAGGCATTTTATCCACTGAATATTACAACTTACAACCTGGAGCTGGGGGAACTACTACTGTGCACCACAGATGAGTGCTCTGGGGCTTGGCATGCTTGAATGACTTACCCAAGGTGGACAGTGAGTGTTGGATCTCAGGTCTGTCTGCCCTAAGGCCATGTTTTCTACTTCCCACATTGTACTGAAAATTCCCTTTCTTGATTTTGTAACTAACTGCCTAACCTATTGTCTCTGGTGCTTTGTTGTAAAAGAATAGGTAGCCCCTATCGACTGCCTCTCTGAGTGCCATCCATCCTTCTTTGGGACAAGATACTATGTGCTTGTTTTCCTAAGCTTTTCAGATTTCAAATGAAATGACTATTTTGACTTTATTTTGAACTTGGAAAAACTGGTCTAGATGTGGTTTGTTCTGTCTTTCTCAGGAGGGCCAGTGAGAACACATGTCTACCTGCTTGGTGGGACTGGTGTGGTGTCATTCTATCAGGCTATCACTGTCTCTGAACTCACTTGCATCTTCTGTGCGTTTGTTCACTGATGCTGACTGAGAAGCAGCCCAGCTTGGAGTTCTGTGAAGGCTCACTTGTCAAAGGACAAAGGAGGTATTTTGCATTTGTTTTTTCCCTTTGTGGTGTTGGGTACCAGAACATTGCAGCCTGAACAGACGGCTGCCAATTTCTCATGTGTTCTTCCTCAAGAAGTACAAAATGAGCGAGCAGTGTACAGTTAGAGAAACACGTGTCAGGTGGGTTGAGAGTTACAC
The DNA here is from genome assembly GCA_036346955.1 of Dipus sagitta. Taxonomy (NCBI): domain Eukaryota; kingdom Metazoa; phylum Chordata; class Mammalia; order Rodentia; family Dipodidae; genus Dipus; species Dipus sagitta. The sequence continues at coordinate 6,027,560 of CM070787.1, forward strand.
AGCCAGATGGCCTCAGCTCCCCAAGGAATGCTGCAAATTCATATACGTTACATATTCATTAATTTCAAAATTTACCCAACATTTTTATAGGCAGTTAGGTTTTTCTACAAGGAGAAAGTAGCAATTTCCACAAAGTAAGAGTGCTTTGGCCATCATATAATTTTCAAAAAAAAAAAAAAAGTAATCCTATATATACAAAGGAGAAAAAAGTAAAGGCGAGGATATCTGTGTTCTAAATGTATTCACATTTTGCCGAAGAAGGAGAAGAAAGATTGTGAGAGCCACAGAGTGGGAGGGAATGTCAACAGACACTGCCATCCCCACTTACAATGACTGACTGCTGCTCTTACATCTCATGACCCACAATCCTAGGGGGAACACCAGCAATCTTACTGGGAAGGCTCTTCATTGTAATGGGTGCAGGGAGGAGGGAAATGATGGTTCTAACATATAATGTGCCTAAAAAACTTTATACTGAGTAAAAAAGAAAGTGCTCACACAGTTTTTAGTACCCAAAATATTAGTAATATTTCATCTCATCCATCAGTTACCACTCACTGAAGTCCAGTGCCTAACCAGTGCTGGACAGAGCTCTGGACACCTCCTGTCTACGTACCTCACCTGAATAGGGCACGGAGTTCATTCACAGCACCACCTTTCTATTCCCCATTAGGCAGATTACTTTTCTTGGATCTTGACTTATTCTATTTTCCCTGTTTCTTTTTCCCCCCCTTTTTTAAAGTCAGCTATACTATGTAATTGCTTTATATAACAAAAAATTATTGCATTATTAAATCGGGCTAAAAATTCAGTAGTGGAAACTACATAAATAAGGCCCATGTGTCCAAAATCAATGTGCCCCAAATAGTGCCATATTACAAAGAAAGGAATTTAAGTAACCCTGCTCAATGCAATAAAAGTATTATATTGATGTTAAATAAGGACAAGAAGAACCTAAAGTATTAGTTACAATTACAAAGTGTTTCAAATATCTAGTCTCATCTTGATGCTTAATAACCATAATATAGTTTCTGTAGTAACTGTCTGACAATGAATCATATCTTTTTTGTATGCATATATATTCATTAGATAATCATATTCCTTGCCCTGCTTTGCATAATCTGGAAATGTATTGTTAAAATTATTAGCATGGTGCAGATGGCCAGCTTCTGTCAGTCTGGCTTCTCCATACCTCATGAGTATACCATGTTTGTGCCACCCCAGGTGGCTCATTCTGTTTCTCTCTTCACCTGTCTTTTTTCCTGTCTTTCACACATGAACCTTCTTTCTCACAAAGTCATCTCTGGTGCACCCATCTTCCCCTGTCTCACAGAGATGGTTGCACTGAGTTCAGTACTTTTTGCTATGTTGCTCTATGTTATCAGTTCACATTCACAACTGATTGACAGCTGCCCTTCCTGAAATTATAGAACCCATCACAAATACCCCTCAGCACCAAGCAGAGCTCACACTTGCTGTCTGCTACTTCATTTTGTATTGCTTAATTGGCAAGATTCTGTAGAGCATAAATGATGTCCTAGAAATCAAGGCTCCCTAGGGAGCCATATTGATTTAGGACACATGGGCCCCATTTATTTACTGTTTAAAATGTTCTGAGTTGGCTGTACCATCAATCACACAATCTGACACTCTTCCAGAAATGCAAAGCTGCTTGTGCAGGCTTTGTCAGTGCTGCTCTTTTGACCTTCTAGAAGCAGTAGGGGGAGAACGGTACTGTCATGCTTCCCTCTTCCAACTTCCAGAATGTGAATCAGATGACGTAAGGAAAACAATATTTGCTTTTATATTTTCTTTCTTACAAAAAGTGTACTTACTTCTAATACAGAGAAAAGTTCAATACTTTTAGGATAAGCAGGATGGGATGGGAAGATGAATGTTTCTCTAAGATTGCTTTCTGTATATACGTAGAAGTCAGCTAACTCAGCATGAATGAGTGCGTGTGTGTGCGTGTGCATGCGTGTGTGTGTGTGTGTGTGTGTGTGTGTGTGAGTGTGTTTTAGAGGACAGAGTTGTATGTTTGGAGGTTTTCTCAGAGAAGAGTCCTTAGGAGTGCTCAGTCTCGGCACACTGCAGTAAAACATTCTAAATGGTAATTTCTAGGATCTTTGGGGTGGGGGCACATTCAGAAAGGAGTAAGGATCTAGCGGAGATGAATTCAAGTAGACAAAGGGGCAGATTAGTCCCAGGGACGAACCATGGCCTCCACAATCAGTTCTATAAGGTAGCAACATGCAGATGAATCCAGACTAGTTCTGGAATGCTGACTGCTTAGAGGTATAAACTGGAACAAACAGCATCGACCACAAACCTATGTGTGGGCTAAGCTGAGTGCGCCCCAACAAAACGTGCTGCCTTTCACACACTATGAACTGAGTCTTGGCGTGGTGGCACTGACCTGTGTTCCAAGCATCTCAGGAGGCTGAAGCAGGAGGATCACAAGTTTAAGGCCAGCCTGGGAAATTCAGTGGGAAATAGGGTGGCGCACGCCTTTAATTCCAGCACTCAGGAGGCAGAGGTAGGAGGCTCGCTGTGAGTTCCAGGCCACCCTGAGACTACATAGTGAGTTCCAGGTCAGCTCGGGCTAGAGTGAGACCCTACCTCAAAAAAAAAAAAAAAAAAAAAAAAAAAAGTGAAGGTTGCCATGCATGTCTACGACCTCAGTCCATGGTGTGCACAAACCAGAGAATCCTTGGGACTCACTGATGGACAGAAGTTCTGAGTTGAGTGAGAAACTGACCTCATTTCAAAGAAATATGTGGATGAGAACAAAGAGAAACTTGACATAGTGCTCTGGCCTCCATCTCCATGTGCATGGGGACTGTGCATCTGCACATACCAGAGCATACACCATGCATTGCATTACACACTCCACATGCATACTCTACACATACATGCATGCACCCACAAGTACACATACATACACACATGGAAATAAAGAAAATGTAAAGCAAAGCAACTGGAAGGAAGAAAGACTATTTTGGCTCACAGTTTGAGGGTAGAGTCCTTCACAGTGGTGAAGTCAGGGCAGCAGAAGCAGGAGGCGGCTGGTCGCAGTAGATGTGCTGTTGGGAAGCAAAGGGTAGACAGGAAGTATGGCTCGGCTATAAAATCTTACCCGCCCCCCCTTGTCCTCCACCTACTCCCTGTTAACAAGGTAACCCCCCACTTCCTCAAGGAGGCTCAGCCTCCTAAAGTTTCCACAAACTCCAAAACCAGCAACATTAGCTGGCGACTAAATCTCCAACATGACCCTTTGGAGGCTACTGCATTCCAGCCGCAATGGGCAATTGATTCAGAAGGAGAAACTAATCACTTCGGCTTATGTTTCTGAAGTTTCTAGTCTAACATCAAGTGGTACCTCTGCTTCTGTGGGTGGAGCCTCATGTTGGGAGTGTTTGGTAGAACAAACCACTCACTGTTGTGGTCAGAAAGCAAGGAGATACAGAAAGAGACTGTGGCCCTACAATTCCCTTTGAAGGCCCACCCCAATGGTTCAGGAGCTCTCTCCAGATCTTACCTCATGGAGGTTCTACTGACTCCTGGTAGTGCCATCCTGGGAAGTGTCCTTTCACATCTTTATGCAGGACACCATCAAGTGTATTCAGTCTATTCCGTCATACTAATCCTTATGTCAGCTGTATAGTGATCCCTCAGTGCCCACCTTATAGAGACGGGTCTCCAGGACGTTTCAGAACATAGTGCCCCTATCTAGAAAGATTCGGACTCCAAGATTTGCCTCAAACCAAGCATATGTCTTCTCCCCTGGATCAGCAGCCTGTGTGCGCCATGGTCTTGCTCAGCACAGCGCATTCACACGGACAAACTTCAGCGTGAAGGTGGGGATGCGGCTGCCGGGCTGAGGGGAGGGCCTTCTCAGAAACGCCCTTCACAAAGCACCAGTTCTCACTGGAATGGCTTTGAGCTGATTTTCCTCAAATAACTATCAGTGCTTTGTAACTTACTGGGCAAACAAATTGAAACAGAGAGTCACTTTTACTTTAATTTTATATTTTGGGGTAGGATAAGAGGCTGAGTTCTGTTCTCACACCGGCTATGGCCTGAAGCACAGAATCAGTGACCCGTCTTCCAATACCGAGCAGAGATGTCCAGTTAGAAAGGGACTGAGAATACGACAGAGGAAAAAGCAGGGTTTATTATGCTTACAGGTAATGCTAAATGCCCCTTCTCAGAATCGCAATTACTTCTTTCGTGTTTACTTTTCCCTGGATGTCATGGCCTTATAAGACGTATTGGAAACATGAAGGCTCTGTATTCTCACCCACGGCCTCGGTCATAGCATCACCTACAGCGTTTTATTGCAGTGTCCTGAGCTGCCCAGTCACCTCGTACTAAATTTGAGTTCAAATAAACAGAGCGTTTTAGCTGCACTGCCACTAGAAAGGTGCTCGCATAAGGTCAGATAAACATCAACTATTGCTTAGCTATAAAGGGAAGGGTGACTTTGGGAGGCATCTTTGTTGTTGTTTCCCTGTTGTAGGTGTAAGAAATCGATGATGTCAAACTACTGATACTTTTTTTAAAAAAAAACAAAAGATGATAAATAAAACAAATACTCCGATTTACTTGCAATCTGAAGTCCCCCGTGGATACAACAGCATCAGTACTTTAGAATCTGGTTATGTTTCCACTGCTGCCAATGTCCTCTGATTGTTTGCAGGGTGCAGCTTCCTATCAGCGAGTGCCCAGTAATGAAGTCTGTGGTCCTCATACATCCGCTGAGCACCTACGGAGCGCTTGGGCGTCCAGTGAACGTATCAGTGAACATTTGCTGAAACAATTTGCCCTTAACATGCAGCTGAAGTCCCAGTATCTGTATTTAGTTCACAAACATTGTTTTTGAAAATATACATAGCACGAAACATTAAAAACTACAACATATGAACTATCAAAAGGAAAAATTTCTTGGGCTGGAGAGATGGTTTAGCCATTAAGGCACTTGCTTGTGAAGCCTAAGGACCCAGGTTTGATTCCCCAGAACCCATTTAAGCCAGATGCACATAGTGGTGCATGGTCTGCAGTTCATTTACAGTGGCTATAGGCTCTGACATGCCCATGATCTGTCTCTCTCTCTGACTCTTTCTCTCAAATAAAAAATATAAAAATATTTCTTTAAAAAGTAAAAGTTTCTTATCTTTGTCTGTTGTCACCCAGTTTTCCTTCTGAGAAGCTATGGAGAAGTCCTGTGTGGGTTACACCAAATACACAACATTCATTTATGAACACTTGCAGAAAAATAATTATGTATGTATGAAATGCACCAAAGAATATATTCTGTCTTACACTGTTTTTTTTTCACCTAATAATATATTCTAGGGAATTTTTCCATTAATGCCTAGGGAGCTAATGCATTCTTTTTAAAAGGCTGCATGGGATATGTTTATGAATGTACAGTTTGTCTAAAATTTTACTACTGTAAATTATATAGCAAGAGTATCTGTAGATGTATGTCATTTCATAAAGGGATAAGTATAGCTAAAGGATAAATACTTAGAAATAAAATTACTGGGTAAAGGTACTGATAAATTGCTCTCTACAGACTTTCTCCAACCAATTTGTAATGCGTGGGGTGAATATTTCCTTGACTTGCCTTGTGACATCCAAGTGCAGAAGCAACAGGATTATTGCCAAACACTTGCACAGTTCTTAGACTGTACCCAGCTCTGGCCTATGTGCTTTGTGTGGATTATCTCAAATAACTCAAAGCAACCATGGGAGGAAGCCATTTTCATCATCCGTGATTTATACACGAGAGCAGACATTGCCACCCAGGATGTCTGGCCCCTAGTGTGAGTGCTTATAACCATGACTCTCAACGGTCGTATTCATGACACTTTTTCTTAAATATTATACACTTAGGTATACGAACAATTTCTCAAGAAATTATGGTTCAAATGTTGAAAAATGAGTATTGTGTCAGATTCTACCACTGCTGCATCTTTTTTTTGTGTGTCATCACCACCAGCTCTCCCCACCATTCACTGAAAATCCCTGTATCGAGGTCACTAGCACATTGTCTGACCATACTATACGGTGGTATCAGTATTTATGTAATCAACCGTCTAGCTGTCCTGGCCTCTTCATTCCTCAACGTCCATGCCTTTGCCCTCAACCTACTGCAACAATCTTTTACTGAAGTCATTACTGAGGTCTGGATCTTGTCACCATCAATACACGTCTCCTTCATAAAAATGCCAATTTCAGGATCCTATCCACAGTCCATTTTCCTACTTTTCTCACTCCCTTAATGTTCCAACTCTACCATCTTAATGGACTTCACAGCAGTAAAAATGATACTCATTCTGACTTTTTTTTTTTTAAACTGCCCATCCCATATTGGTTTCCTCACATTGCTATAATCAGTCTTATCTGGATTATAACCTTGAATAAAATCTCTTTGCTAGCTTGCTCCTTCCCTTTCCATCACTATATTCTCAAATAACAGGTAATTCTAATGAAGTGTAAATGAAATTAAATCAATTGTCTTTTTTTTTTCTTGTTTTTTTTTGAGGTAGGGTCTCACTCTAGTGCAGGCTGACCTGGAATTCACTATGTATTCTCAGGTTGGCCTTGAAGTCTCTGTGATCCTCCTACTTCTGCCTCCCGATTACTGGGATTGACGGTGTGAACCACTACGCCAGGCAAGTCAGTTGTCATTTTTTAATTCTTTTTTATTTTTTAAATTTATTTATTTCAGAGAAGAGATGGAGGGGTGTGGAGAGGAGAGAACAGGCACACCAGGGCCTCTAGCTGCTGTAAACAAACTCCAGACACATGCACCACCTTGTGCATCTGGCATACATGGGTCCTGGGGAATTGAACCTGGGGTCCTTTGGTTTTGTAGACAAGTGCCTTAACCACTAAGCCATCTCTGCAGCACTCAGCTGTCATTTTAAACCCCTCTCAGGTCTTTCATTTTCATTTATGAAAAAGGCAGACTGTTTAATTGTTTCAGAAGGCACTACACAGCCTCTCTGTCTTTAGTTTATACTATGCTCTTTCTTTCTCAGCATATTTAAGGGACTCAGGCTAGCAACACTCCAGAAATGGATCTACCCTTAAGTTATTTTTTACATTTCTTTATTTTTGGTGCTGGGATTAAACCCAGTGCCATGTAGGCAAGTTCTGGACCATTGAGTTGAATTCTCAGCCATTCTACCCTGAAGTCATTGTATTTGATTTGTGCCTGAGTAGAACACTATTCCTTCAAATACCCATATGACATCTTATCTGATTTCTACAATCCCAAGTAAAACAGAGTTTCTAGTAAAATTTCAGTCATAGAAGTCGGATGTTGCCAGGTGTGGTGGCTTTACACCCAGCACTCTGGAGGCAGAGGTAGTGGATTCCTATGAATCAGAGGCCAGCCTGAGACTACATAGTGAATTTTAGGTCAGCCTGGGCTAAAGTGAGACCCGGCCTTCAAACCCCCAAAAAAGAGTCAGATGCATAATTATTGATTGCATTGATTTTCTGGTACAAATTTATGATTATATTATTTCTTCTAATGAACTAACCTTCCAAACTCTTTGCTATTTATTTTCATTTACTTCTAACATATACATATATATTCTAATATATATATATATACATATTCTAGTATATATATATATATATACACACACACACATATATATCTCCAAGTGTATTATATATAGTGTATATCTGTATTATATAGTGTCATGTGTATATTATAGTGTATATATAGTATATATATTATATAGTCTGATATATATACATACATATATATATATATATACATATATATACACACGAGTGTATTCAGTCTATTCATTCATACTCATCCTTGTGTCTGCTACAGTGAACCCTCAGTGCCCACATTATTTCAAGGAAATGCGTGGATAAGCAGAAAGAGAGCTTGACCTTCTCCTTTGGCCTCCATATGCATGTGCATGGGCAGTGTGCATCTGCACACCCGTGCACATACACCATGCACTGCATGATATACACTGCATGCCTACTGTACACACACATGTATGCACCCACACATGCACATAGATACACACACATAAAAAGCACAAAGCACAAAGGCTTGTTTTGGCTCACAGTTTCAGGGTGTCCTTCACTGTGGTGAATTCAGGGCAACAGCAGCAGGAGGCGGCTGGTCGCAGTGACTTAGCCTCGCCGGCACTCCCACATGGGCTGTCTGTCCCTCCGGCCCTCCACATGGCAGGGGCTGTGCATACTTTCTTCTCTTTCCTCTCTAATTCCCTTTGCATGGTTCTGGCCCGTGCTCACTGGCGGCATGGATTTTCAAGCCCCCTGGCTGTATTCATTCTCCCTTCTTAGGTTCGTGGACTTGCCCTCGCCCTCATATATTCCTGAATAAAAATGAACTGCTTTATAAATCAGCCTTCTCAGTCTGGTTTATCTAATTCTTTGGTTAAAGCAGACACAAAATCAGGGTTCAGGGTTCAAGGGCTTCTCCAGCATCCCCATAACCCGTTTATAGTTTCTTTATGCCTACTGCTATGACAAGAAGTGATGTTCAGCCTCTACTGAGCACCATCTTTCTCCTGCCATGATGCAATTTCTCCTCAAGACTGCAAACCAAAGTAAAACCTTTCCTCCCATTGGCTGCTTTTGGTGGGGTCATTTGTCCCAGCAACGTGAAGGCAATTACCACCACCCTTAAACCAAACTAAATAAGAGAAAGAAGGAAGTAATTATATATATATATATATACCAATATATATGAAATTAAATTTATATATAGAAATATATATAAAGAAATTAAATATATATAATTTCTACCTTCTTTCTCTAGTGTTGTTTAGTAGTTGTTGTAGTTGCCTTTGTATGTATGTGTGTATATATATATATATATATATATATATATATACCCCACATATTAGTGTTTTTGTCAACATAAAGAAAAGTGATCTCATGCCATTTGCAGAAAAATAGATGAAAGTGGAATTCATAATGTTTAGTGAAATGATGTAGATTCACAAAGAAAGTATTATATACATTTTCTTATATTCAGATGTATGTGTGTGTGTGTGTGTGTGTGTGTTGGATGGGTCAGGAAAAGAAAGGGGATCACGAGCGGAACATGAAAACAAGAGAGCAGCAGACTGCATGTGGCGTGGAATGGGAAGGGGCCGCAGCGGGAGAAGAAGGGGACGAGCAGGGAGAGCGTGGGCTGCGCAGAGGGCAGAGGGAAGAGCTCAGTATACATGCTGACGGACAGTGACAACGCCATCAGAGCAAGAGGAACAGGAAGCACTCTTCTCAAGCAGCCGACAGAGTTATTGATGCACGTAGACACAAGCCTGAACCAATCGGTTAACAAAGTTGATACAAATGTAGAATTCACTCTCCCAAGAGCAGATAAACAATATTAAGAAGCTTAACATCTTAAGAACTTTCTAGTTGCAAAACTCAGCTAAAATAAAAAGTTCTGCACAGCTTGGCTGAAACAAGAAAGCTGCCAAGGCTCTGCGTGCCCATCTCTAAGAGGGGGAATAATGTCACAGAACACTTAACACCGTGTTTTAACCTTGACTCCAGATGTGGAGAAATAAAGTGCTGTCTCTCTATTTCTTCAGGATTGGTGCCACCTTTCATGGTGAGGTTAATAAAAGGGAGTAGAAGGTAAGGTCTGGACTGACAAGGGCAGGGGATAAATCCCAGCAGTAGACTAATGAGGTCACCCTTACCGCCCCCCCACCTGCCCGGCATAGAGCACCAGAAGACTTAGCATCTACTTCTTCTCAAACAGCATTTGTCAATGACCAGGGTGCTCTTAAACAGTACGGTCACTCTGAATAGATAGACCACATGGGCGTGAAGCTTCATGATTTGTTGCCCAGCATCTACACCAGTCAGGTCTAGTAAGAGCAGCAGTAAGTCTGTGATAACCAGAAGCTCTATTGTAATTTTTTCTATAATGCCACATTTCACCCCAGTTCCCCAACACCATTCTGATCATCCTTCCAAGGACATTTCCATATTCCTCCACGTGTGACACTTCCCATTCATCACCTATGGCTCTTACTTGATTGGTGTATGTTTTTTTCATAATTCATCTTCATAAGCATGGAGATTTTGATGAGGTCAGCATATCTTTGACCAGCTATCTCAACAATGGTTGGTCTGATTTCTAAAATGTTCTTGCCAAGCCATTTATGACAGAATGAATATGAATCCCACAAAATGGAAGTGGGCCTATTATACCCCAGCACAAAGGTTCTGTCCCGGTTTGTCTCATCACACAAGATTTTGCAGAAACTTTCATTTTATTTTTCCAGCTGGAGGGAGCTATCCCACGAGACAAAGTGTATTCATCATTACCAGTTTTAAGATGGAGGAAGGGACCGTGTACCAAGGGGAGCGCCCACTACATGCTGAGAACAAAGAAACAGAACCTCACTCCTCCCACTGTGAGGAAATGAACTCTGCCAATGGCTTGAGTGAACATGCATGGAACCAGATGGTTCAACTTATAAGCGACCAAATACGATACCCCACACAAGCCATTGTGGCATGAGGACTATTTTGAGCTCAGGTCAGATGCTGACAAAAAAGCTCCTGGGAAATTTTTCTGAAAGTGAAGGTTTTTGAGAAATGAGAATTTTTGTGAATCTTCATCTCCAGGCAAGTTATAGTCATGATGAAAGTAGGAAGTTGATGCCAAGATAGATCTTCACAAATAAGCCTTGTTCTGTGTGTAGCACACACACACACACACACACACACACACACACACATATATATGTATTTCCTCATAGTTTGCTGCCTTGTAAAGTAAAAGTTCCTGTTTTCTCAGGCTTCTAAAAATGTATTGTTCTTTGTTAACATGCTTTATATAGATCCACATTCTAATCTTCCCTTTCGGTTGCAACTCATTGAATCACCCACGTATATAAATACTGATCTTTTAATAAACTCTGTTTTTCTCCTGTACTTTTGTCTTTTTCCATTTTTTTCAGAGAACATCTGACCAACAGAAACTGGAAGATTATCGATATGTGTGTACTATGCTACTAAATTTATTGAGGCAACAGAAAATGAGTAGACCCTTCTTGTGTGGTTAAAGCAATGTAAATTATTCTCTGTTTAATTTTTCTTCATTTTTGTTCATTTCAGGGTGTATCTAATAGGTTGCAAATCTTCTTCATTTCATAATCTTACACCTTCAATTGTTTAGTCTAAATATGAATCCTTTCCATGTGTATCACAACAAATTTTATTCCTAGTAAATATATCCCATTCAGCCCAGAAGTTAAATACTTTTTCTTTTCTCTTCTTTTCTTTTTTTTTTTTTTTCAAGGAAGAGTCTCACTCTGGCCCAGGATGACCTGGAATTCACCATGTAGTCTCAGGGTGGTCTCGAACTCACGACAATCCTCTGCCTCTCGAGTGCTGGGATTAATGATGTGTGCCACCAACCCTGGCCCAGAAGCTAAATAATTTTTAAATAAATAAAAATAAATAGAATAAAATAAAAATAAAATAGAGTCTATGTGGCAGATCCTAAGAAGTAAAGAGAACATTATAACTATCAGTTGGAGAAACTGCTTTTCTTTTTCAGATGGGAACAGGACCTGAGGAAAAGACCTATCACACTTCACCACAGCCCCAGCTGAAACCACGGAGAAACTGTGGAAATGAGCTACAGTGCTGCTTTCTCAGTCAACCTGATATCCGCACAAAGGTAAAGGACACAGACACTGAGGACACTCACTTACCAAAGCGGAGATCCAGAGGCTCCTAAGAGCCCATCACTGAAGTAGACTTAAAATGAACGCAGCGTGGCTCAGGGAATTTTGCAGAAGAGGTGGCAGAAAGATTGTTAGAGCCACAAGTTGGGACATTATACACAGAGACATTGCCTCTTCCCCATAACTGATGGCTAACCCCACAGTGCATGGATCACAATCCCCATGGGGATGACCTGCACAAGAAGAGTTTCCTTTTGGAAAAGGGGCAGGGATAAGGGAAAAGATGGTACCAACATATGCTGTTTACATACTAAGTATGTCCATAACTAATAAAGAAAAGCACAGAGATCACTTTGCAAATAAATATAAGACTGCGTGACTTTATTTAGTAATCAGTGGAAGTTAAAGAGATTAGACAGTAGGGCACAACTCAAATGACTTGAGTAAAACAAGAAGCAGGAACAGGGGGACGGTTAGTGGACAGAGCACTTGCTGTATACTTGACTTCAAATCCGAAGGACCCACAAAATGGACTCCGTGTGGCTGTCTAATCCCAGCAAGCCTATACCAGGAGGGGGGCAGAGATAGGAGACTCCTTCAGAGGAGCACAGGCCAGCTAGCTTGGTGAGTGAGGCAGTGCACGAGAGACCCTGCCTTGTAACCCTGTGCAAGGTGTGAGCTGACGCAACACTACGATGCATTAACACACATATGCCACAGACACCCCCACACACAATCACACACACCTCAGCAAACAACATGACCCCCCCCAAAAAAAAGGTACACAAAAGACCAAGTATTAAAGTTACAAAAATAATCAAATATATTAAAATTGGAAAAAGGATTGAATATGTCAACAAATTAAAAACAAAAAGCAAAATTAGTGTTTCTCTTGTGTTGTTAAAGTATATATTTACACAAAAGACTCAGGAGTAACAAATCAACCATTCAATAAAATCTAACTAAGATATATCACATGAAAATTCTTAGGAGGAATAAAAACAAACAAACAAACAAACAAAAAACAGCAGGTCACTGTTTCCCAGGCTTGGTGGCATACATCTTTAATCCCAGGACTCAGGAAGTTGATGTAGGATGGATGCGCTGCATTTGAGATCAGCCTGGGTGGAAGTGAGACACTACCTAAACAAAACAACAGAAAAATACAATATTTATAAAATTATAAAACATAGATAGTGCTATATGTTCTCTGAATTAAAGGAAGCAACAGTATATTGAAATGTATGCCTTACACCCAAATGTAAACTCTTTACCATTAGGTTACATGATAGTGCATGACCAATGATAGACATTGCATGGGTCATATTCCACAGGTAAACTGCTTCAATTCATATTAAAGTGCACAAAAATAAATTAATCTTTAAATGTTTAGAAAAATTAAAATACAATATTAGTAACCATTGCCTCAAAGTAGAAATCACCACAGTAATACTGAATCTTTAGAAATCAGTAACCACAGGAAGCTATATGTAATCTGACCATGAGATTACTCAGAGGCAAATTCATAGAGTGATTTCAGGATTAAAGAGAAAACAGTACAGAGGTAAGGACAATAAAGTAAGTGAAATATAGGTCTGTGGTTTGAATGCAAATGCATGTCTCCCATAACCTGAGACATTTTTTTGATTAAGCTTGCAGCTAGTCTCCAGCAGCCGGCTGGAGGGCTTGTCACGGGAGGCGGAACGTTTGTTCCAGCCCTGAAGTGTATAAGGAGCCAGCCTGAACTTGGCTGTTTGGTAGTGTCTCTTCGTGACAGATCTGTGGAAGTGAGGCAGCTTCTTCTGCCATGATGGAACTTGCCTTGGATTCTGTAAGCCTAAAATAAACCTTTTTCTCTTCTCCTCTATGGTGTTTGTGGTTGGGTGTTTGTCCCAGCAACATGAAAGTATCAAAAAAAAAAAAAAAAAAAAAAAAAAAGATACCAAGTTTTTGGACTTTTGGAATGTATTTGTGGGAGAAATATGGAGGGACCTGGTCCTTTGGACTAGAGAACCCTTGCAGGGCTTGATGGCCTATTGTGGTGAGAGGATTGCAGACTGTGAAGGCTTGGTTTATAAACTTTTCAAGGGGAAAAAGAGAACGCTGTTGGAACTGGGATATTGGCAGAAGAACTGGCTGCATTCCTCTGCCCATGCCCTCAGGTTTGATCAAAGCTGAATTTAAAAATAATGAGCTAGTGTTCCAGAAACAAAGTATAGAACAGAAAGATATGAAAGATGCACATTTATTTCAGGGAAAAAAAATCAAGCTAGTTTAAAGGCACTGACGCAGAGGCTGGTTTTAGATTACTTAAACTGCAATGATTAAGCAGATTATCATCTACCACCATTAAAGGTGGGCCAAGTGTCTTTCATTGCTGATGGAAATGATGCCTTTGGAGTAATCAACTGAGGGAGGACTCAAGCTAATACGAATACAATTTATTTTACAGCGATGAGGTTTGAAGGAACTGTTCTAAAAGAGTCTGCTGCTCTTCAAGGTCAATATTTATTCCACACTGCTGCAGTTAGCCTTTTATTGCTGGCACAAAACACCCAACCAAAAGGAGCTTGCAGGAGAAAAGAGATTTATTTTGGCTTACAGGCTCAAGGGGAAGCTCCACGATGGCAGGGGAAAACATGGCAGGATCAGAGGCTGGACATCACCCCCTGGCCAACCTCAGATGGACAATAACAGCAGGAGAGTGTGCCATATCCTTCTGCTCACACCAGTACATTTCATGTAACACAGCCCCGCACGTGTTCTCAGCAAATGCCTCAGTTTAAAAGCCCAGCGTCAACACAGGAACCACGGAGACCCTCACGCCCACGTGAGTTGGCCAGATCATAAGGCTCCACAATGGCAAGTGAGATGAAGCAGAATGGGTCATTACTGGGGTCTGGGAAGGTCTCTTGAATCCTTGTCCTTCTACGGCACTGATACCATGAGCAGGTCTCAGCTTCGACTGGATGTGCACTTGCAATTTGATAGCACCTTGCTCTAGTCGGCCACACAGATTTCTAACTTTTACCCTAGGTTTATCTGCTGTGCACTGACTAGATGTCCATAGAAATTCACTCTGTATTATGCATTGGTAACTCAGAAGTATGAGTTTTGGTGTGGTGGGGGCTTTCTGTGAGTAAAACGACAGGAGCTTATAGATAATTTTCCCCCTCTCATCCCATGTTTGAATCCTGGCCACCTGCAGTGGGAACCAACTTGCTGTTCATTCATTGCAAGTTTCAGTTCCTCTTCCCTTCATTCTTTCTCTCTGCATCGCGTTCCATGTAATCTATCTGCACTGAACATTTTGCTATAGATTCTGATTTCAAATGAATATAAGCTATCATGTGATTTAGGTATGGGGGTATCCTAAAAGGAGAAATACATTTTTTTAGAGTCTAGCTTTCTTTCTGTTTCTGTCCATAATTTTATATTTTGGCAGCAAGAAGAGGAAGTGGGAGGATAGAAAATTTAAAAAAATGCTTATTTTATATAATTTTCTTTTCCATTAAATAATGAAGATGATTTGAAAATCTTTTTTCATTACCACAAATTATTTCATTGATAAGTCATTCTCCTCTGCTTGTTACAAATGCTTGTAAGCACCGGATCAATATACATGAATTATATTGGGGTTTGATTCTCTACACTTTGCTTCACTTGTTAGAATTTTTATTTATTTATCTTGAAAGAAAGAAAGAGAAAGAGGGAGAGGGAGAAAGAAGGAAAGAGAGAATGGAGAGTGGGTGTGCCAGGGCCTTCAGCCACTGAAAATGAACTACAGTTGTATATGCCACCTTGTGCATCTGGCTTATGTGGGTCTGGGGAATTGGACTTGGGTCTTTTGACTTGTCAGGCAAGTGTCTTAATTGCTAAGCCATCTCTCTCGTCATTTTATTTATTTATTTATTTATTTATTTATTTATTTATTTATTTATTTTAGTATTTCAGGGTAGGATCTCACTCTAGCCCAGGCTGACCTGGAATTCACTATGTAGTCTCAGGGTGGCCTTGAACCCATGGTGGTCCTCCTACCTCTGCCTCTTAAGTGCTGAAATTAAAGATATGAGCAACCATGGTGAGTTCATTTTAGATTTTTGAATAAATATTTAAGGAACCCATTTTAGAAAAGTCAGAAACACAATGACAGAAAACTCACATGAAATCCCTTTGTCAATCTTTAAAGTTTCTCTAAACCTGTATTTAGTAAGAGAAATTCTAGTTAAATGACCCTCTGCGGTTTCTGAAACCTGGACACTTAGGCCATAGACCTTATTCTTTTTCTTAAAGTGACAGCACATTTTTCTATTATAAGTCCATAAACCATGGAGAGTCTTAAAAGAAGACTTATTTCAGAAAATTTCTAAATTACCCAGTTGTGGAAGAATAGAAAAATAAATAAATAAAACAAGAATCAAAGGAAAGGAAAGTCATGAAATTGATGCGTATCTATGCATGACATTTTTGCAAAGTAACCTTTCACGCCTAAGGTCAGAGCTTTCCTTATAGCATGATACAATATGTACTTCTAGTTGGGATCAAAGCTCTGTAATCAGGCTGTCAATAATTATTCAGATTAGCCATCAATCTCTGTAGATTTTTGATCTACAAATTTAGAACGGTAAAACACAAATGCTATAATATCTACTTTCCTTCTGAAGGAGGAGTCTAGGCTACTGCTTTTTGACATTTACATCTTCCAGCTACTCAGGGCAGTCAGCCAGGGACAAGGCCCAAGTAGAACGGAGAAACGGCACAGTGCCTGCCCTGGAGGGACTAGAACCCACGTCTAATCTCATCCCACCCAAGATGGCTGCCGGCAGCAACTTCTGGCTCCTCCCCCGGTGCGCCTGCCCCTCCTGGACATGCTCATCCCAATTGGATGTCTGACCCGCACACATGGGCCTGCCGCGTGTGCAATCTCCCCCTCTGTAACCCATTCTTCGTGCACAGGGCTCTCTGGGTCCTGGCTCGGGGGTGAGGGGCATTTTGTCTCTGCTCTCTTCTTTCGCTACATGTTACAAGTGCGCCATCCTTAGCTTTCTTCTGCGTGAAGATGACGGGTGTGCCTTTGTGCTTTGCTTCCCATGGGTGTGCATGGGCTTCTAAATCTTTTGCCCTGGGCTCTCGTGTTTTACCTTTGAACCAATAAATTTAGGGCGTCCCAAGATCCTTGTCTGAAGAATTAAGAAAACATTATAGTCCATAGACCAGAGGGTGAGAATTAAAGAGCCCTTTAAAACCCTACCTCAAAAAAATTAAAAAATAAATAAATAAAAAGGCTTTTTTTTTTTTGGATTTGGAGAAGAAAAGTAGAGAGTATGACATGAAGGCAGGAGGGACAGGGAGCACTCATGGGGTAACAGGGCCCTTTTACCCCATCTCAGCCCAGCAGTGCCCAGATGAGGGACTCTTAGATGACAGGGGACCTGGATTTTTCTGAGAGGTGAAAGGCCAGAATGAAGCTTTGCCCACCTGGTAAAGATCTATTTGTAATCTTGTCTTGATGGGCTTTGCCCTCAGGCTCAGGTGAGTCAGAGAGAGAGAGAGAGAGAGAGAGAGAGAGAGAGAGAGAGAGAGAGAGAAGGAGAGAGAGAGAGATTGAGAGCCGATTGGTCTGCGCTCAGGAGTAAGGAATGAGAGAGCTGCTAGGACAGGCTGGGTCAGACGCTGCCCTCTCTTTGAGCCTTCTCTCCTGGCTGACTACCCAGTCCCTCCTCATTAGGAGTGTGCGTGACGGGGGCATGGGAGTCTTTCCATAGGCTTCTCCCATAGAGTTCCCTGTCTCTCCAATCTTCCCTCTCCCTTTCCAGCAGGGCAAGTAGGAGAACTCTCTTCTGGCTTGAATCTTTCAGCTAGTCTCCTCCCTAGATCTTATGTCCCCTGACAATAAAGGTTATAATTCAGAATATACCCTTCTTGAAGTCTGTTTTATCATTTCTTTGCCAAAATTGAATAAAGACCCAAACATTGGTGTTCACAGGCCCCGGGGGAACCACTCTGAACTCCAAAACTCCCGCAATACCGAACGTGCCACCGCCCATCGCTGTCTCAGAGTAGCTTTTCCTGTTGACAGCTGTATGTCTTGCCAACTGTGATAGTTTGGATTGCTGACCCCAATAGACTCGGGTGTTATTAAAATTGACTACGGGGATGGGAACATGTCACTGGGGTGGATCTGAGTCCCAGCCTCGGGTACGCTCTGCTGGGCCCCTGTGGTTGGTGCTTGCTCTGGTGCTGCTGGTGTTTTTTCTCTCTGCATGGGTCTGTGGAACAGGGCCAGCTTCTTCTGTCAGTATGGAACTTCCACTGGATCTGAAAACCTGAAATCAGTCCCATGCCTCCCATAAACTGTGTGTGGGTTGGAGCTTCATCCCAGCAGCGTGGTGCTGCCCACAATGCCAAAATGTCCAGAAAGGAGCAGAGATGGAAATCTGAGGCTAGGTTATCCGTGCTGGAGAGAGTCAAGTGCTCATAACTGAGGACCTTCAGTGCTGAGACTGACTGGTTCTGATAAGTGCAGGTTTATAATATCAATCCTGAGGCAGGCAACCAGGGCACGGGGGACAAAATCATCACAGCCTGGATACAACGCCATAGTCAGAAACGGTGGTATCCTCCGACTTGAGTGATTCTTAGATAACTGCTTCATTCCTCTTTCTCCTGAAGGTGAAGAGACTCTGTAATTGCACAGTATAAATTTTCAAGTCTATGTTTTGGCAAGAGGGAAAAGTGTAAGGATTTGATTTAGATTTTATGCTCATCTTTGCTCTTTTTATTTCTCCCTGTGAGTCAAGAGAACTACATATGAACGCTAGCTAATTGTCTAGGGGTTAAAGGTATCTATTATTGAGCACTGGTGGGTACAGGAGGACCTGCTTCAGAATTTACACTCTGTTCTAATTTCCTTTGGGTCAGGGGAGAACAAAGTAATGGCACAAATTTAAATTCTTGTTCCACAAGAGAAAATAACGTCCAAGAGCCAAATTGTTCTTCAAAAATAATCAGACCTCCATATGGTTGGTTTGAGAATGGGTTTCCCTTTAATGCCAAAGCTGAACAGGTAAAAAGTGTGAAACACTCCCTCCCCAGGAGAGGAAGTGTTGCTCTAACAGTGAACAGCATCCATGGGGACAAGCTTAGAATGTTTCCGTTCCAGTAGTACAAGGCACGGAACGGGAAGGATGTGGTGGCATTTCCTAATTTTCTTGCAATCTGCTATTTACAGTACTTCAGTTTTGTTTTACTGTTTTTCATTTGTAAATCAAAAATCTACACAGTTTGGCAGTTAATTTGAATGATATTGAACAGCCAGACTAAATAATTCAGATCTCAATTAGCATACTATTGACCTCCGTGACCTTGCTTGGCAGTGTGCAGTGATCCAACGGCCTCAGATATTGCCAAGTCACAGCAGCAGTATCCCCACGCTCGGAACCACCGTGTTAAGTATCTGTCCGCTGAGACTTAGTCTGGCTCTCACTGTTGTCCATTTAGTTACACTCATGTTGCAGGCTCATAACCTCCTCCATTGCCAAAAAATGCAGTCACAGAAACGAGTGAAATGCAACGAGACCCTTATGGCATTAGTTAGATGGCATTTTGAAGGGTTCCTCTCGTCTACCCTTCAAAATGTAGGAGGAGCAGCAGCATATCAGGAATTTAGGGAGACTAGTAATTTTCATTGTTTGTTCTGCCTCACTTGGAATTGGAGCTAAAATACCAAGGAGATAAATGTGGCCTGTGCAGTTACTGACAGCCAGCTCTCTGTTGGGTATGTTTGGTGATCCGCTCAAACGTTTCTCAGGAAATCCTGTTAGCTTGCGCTTGCAGAGTTCGAGAGGCGGGAGGCTGCTGGCGAGCCCCGCCTCCCTGTGTGCTCTGGCTGGCAAGGGGGCAACCAGCGTGGCCCTGAGCCACACTGAGAAGCCCGGCATCTCCAGCCCTGCTGTGCAGACATGCACACAGTGAGACTCGGGAAACCTCGTTGCTACTTTTGTGGGCCATGAAAATTTAATTTTGCTTTTCAAAAAATATTCCTGAAGCCAGCAGTGGATAGTACTGAAGAACAAAGAGGAGAAAACTAGATTCTTTTAGGCAGTTTCAGTTAGAAAATGAGGCCCAGAGAGAACCAGGAGATACCACCCCCCACGCCAACTCAGCTTGGCACGAATGGAACTCTTGGCAGGAATGGAACCCTGTGATCTAGACTCATTTACAAGACTCAGCTACAGCCAGCTACAGTGCCTCTTGCTGCCCACAGTCTAACATACTGCCCAGGTGGGCTGGCACTGGGGTTTGCCCCTCCAAATCTACCATCCAATCAGGCATTCCCCTTCTATACCTGAATCTGATGAACGGATGCATTTTCAATTGCTATACAAGCTTCAGCCCTCCCCCTTCTCCCTCCCTCCCCCCCCCACCTTGTCTCTGTGTGCTTTTGGCCTTACCCTGTGCTGCTTGGATGCAGGTGAGTCTGGCCCCCCTCCACTGAGCTGGGCTTGGCTGGAAAACATAATGCTGTTTCTTGGTCTGGAGGACCTTTCTGTTTGCTTCTGCATTAAAGTTTGTGATAATTTCTCACTTTAATTACAAAACCCATGGTCTTTAAATCCACCACTTGTATATTTCCCCTACACTCCCGATCTACCACGTGGATGCTTCCCTTGACTCTAGACTTGTTACCTGTGTGACTTCTCTAAACTCAGTGTAGCCATGGCTGCAACTTTCTTTACTACTCATTTCTCATCAAATTTCTTGGTTTGATATTTTCCTTTTGCTGTTCTTCCTTAAGTTCTCACCATTAATCCTTTTTAATTACTGCCCATAGGGAAACATAGGGCGCAGGCCATGTGTGTTTCTTCTAAATTTCTCTACTTGTACACCAAAGTTCTACCCTCCATGTGCTTGTGGATCTACTCCAGTCTTGCCTTAGAAACCTCAATTTCTCTTAAATGAATCTTATCAACTACACGTTGGTTGCAACATATGTGCACTTACCCACTTCCCACGTGCTTGTGGCTGTGCTGTCCATCAATTTTATTACCAGGAGAACTCTCATTAAAGAAGAGTATTAGTGACAGAAAATTGTAATGAAGACCAGATCAGAGGAATCTAGTCGTTGAATGAGCTGTTAACTCAAGAGTTTTCATCATTGGCACTCTTTGTACTGCAAGCTGCCCAGTCCATGCCTCATAAACCAGAATGTTTATAAAGATAAAATTTGCGAACTTATGCACCAAAATGAATATGAAAGTTTAAAAGTGAGTATGCACTCCTGAGTCATAATTTTGACATTGTAACCAAGGTAAATCCACCTACTATCATTAACTAAAATCACAGAAATTTTAAATATCTAAAAGTGTATACCAAAAAGCAATTTGAAAAGTGGTAACACAACAGAAAGTAGCCATCTGAAATTATAGATTAACAAATTTGTGTTATATATTAGACACTCTCAAATTTTAACTCTGGAATATTTACTGAGGAAATAAATCCCATATTGTTTTCAGGAGATATGTTTTGGTAAGATATAATTAACTGATCCTTTTCAGCATTACTTTTTAATGTAGAAGCTCAAGTGGAAACAGCGGTTTTTTTAGGGACCCTTTCTGAATTTACAATTCTACATTTATTGCCTTGTTCATTAATATGCTCTGTGTAGCTGGAAGTTCTAAATGTCAAAAATCACCATCCTAGACTCCTCCTGCTCTTTACCTAGTTTTAAATATGAAAAAGTCCTTCCTGGAGCCAATCAAGAGGTATCAGACGAAAGCGCTGAAGATCCAGGGAAAGCAAGACTCGGCAGTCACGGCTCCACCACAGCGCTGCGCAAGGTGTATCGTACACGGGGCATTTCCTTGCCCCCTCTTTCCATCTGATAGCAATTTTTCAACACCATAAAAATTAGGTGGGTCATTGTTCATAAGTGTTTGAATATCAAAATCTTGAGAAGATTCCTGGATTTTAATATCTGCCAAGGCTGCTAAGCGTTGCTCTCGAAGGTGCTGTAACTGACACCCACTGTGAACGTCCCCATGAGCAGAAATTGTTAATAAATTCCATTCAGGTGAATGGCTTTCGGGGAACTGTATTAAGTGGTCATAAGTGGTCATGGGTATAGACATTTTTTGGTTGTTGTTGTTAGCTAGGCCTTATCATTGGTGTTAGGTTTCGGCCTCAAATGTCATAACTACCTCATTTTTATGAGAATGACATGCTGTTTACTGAGCTCACAAGGGCAGTACACTCATTTTAAATTTCTTGTTACCGATCTGGGTTTTCCAAAGACCCTTGGAATTTAGGCCAAAATATCACCAATTACATGAACTCACAGAGACTCCTCAGCTTCCTGGACTTTATTTTCATCTTATTATATATCAGAGATTGCAACAAAAAAGAAAGGAAACAAAATTTATTTGAAAACAAGAAAAATCTGAACTTGAAGGGTGTTGAGAAGGATGGAGGTCTAGTATTAGACATAGAAGAAAACACTGCTATTTCAATTTGACTAGAAATATGCCAGAATACTTTTCAAAGCACAGAAGTTCAATTTCATTGGCTTGTTATTTTATTAAAATTAGACTAATTGAGCCTGTCAAAGCCCTATATCCTTCTAGTAATTATATCTGACATCTGTACTGTGGTCCTTAACAGCAGGCCATTATTATTAAATATAAGGTTATATGAAGTGCCCAGCATATTTCTATATTATATGGGTATTTTTGAAAATATATAGGTTTGATTCATTCTGTCAAATTAGTCAGCAAACAAAAATTATATCCTAAAATGTGGTAAAAAAAAAACAAAAACAAAATTTGCTACATTTACTTTCCAAATTGTCATTACTCTTAGAATTTTAAGCAGTGATATTCTATTCTGTTCCATTTGCTGTTTTATTATCATATTGGGCCTCCTAGGTGTAATTGTAAGGGATAAGAACACTTCCTCCTATGTGGAAAAATTTCTCTCAGATGGAATATCCCTAGGTTTGCACTCCTCCAGGAGTGGAGATAAGGTGTTTGCATCTTAACTATTGAAGCATTAGTTACTGTCCTCTCCATGTGACTCCCCAGGGCCAGCTCTTGAAAGGAAGAACAGCAGTGAAATGTGTTTATGTTGTTCTATGTCTCCCCTTATTTATTACTCCCCATTCTCCAGGACACACTGCTCCCTGCTTCTAAACTCTGTCAAAATTTACTCTCAGAAAAAGTTCTTCTTGAATTCTTTATGCATTAGGATAAAAGTTCATGCATTACCTTTCCTAGGGTTATTTGTGTGCTAATCATAATGTTAATTATACAATGAAATCTTCTGTCATTTTTAAAGGGATTCCCTGCAATGTTGAGTATGTGGACAGAATTCTGGAGGCAAGGTAGAGAGTGTTTCCTCAGCACACTGGACCACTGCTTTGAAAGCTCATAGAGTTCTTTCCTCTTTATTACTTGCCTGTTTTTCATGCAATTTTGTTTTACAAGCCAGTGTGATTCAAGAAAGAATTTGAATTATTTCATAAAAGTCACACAATTATTGAATGGAAAATGCAGCTTTATAAAAACTTCAGCCTATGTAGTGACCTTCTTACAACTGGGTAACTCATAATAGGTACTGAGAAAAAGCACCTGGCCAAAAGTAGCTGATGGGAGGAAAGTCTTTTATTTTGGTTTGCAGTCTCCATGGGAATCTTCATGATGGCAGGAGAAAGCATGGCATAAACAGAGGCTGTACATCACCTCTGCTACAACAGCAGCAGGAGAATGAGCCAAGTTCTGGCAAAAGGGAGCTGGCTATAACACCCCTAAGCCCACCCCCAATAGCACACCTCCTCCAGCAAGGATCCACCTTCTAAACTGCCACCAGTTGAGGACCAAGCATCAAAACCACATGAGTTTATGTGGGTCATCTAATGTAAACCACAAGTCTATGGCCCGTCTCTTTGCTCAGTATATTTTAATTATTTTTGGTATTAGTGCCCTTGCTCACTTACACACTAGATGGATTGTCAACTATGAGTCCCATGACAATGCTAACAATTCATGATCACTCAAGAAGAAAAATGAAAGAAGGACCTCCCCACACCTTTCTAAATCACTTATAACAAAGGGACTTGAATTAAATAAGAATTTAGAAAATTTAAAGAATGGAGAGGTAAGATCTGAGGGCTCTGTGAGGTTATATGGTGAATAATAAGTGGAACAGAATCATCAAATGCATGATATTTCAAGAGGAAGAGAGTTCAGAACTGGAAAAAAGATAGTTTTGCATTAGTTCATTGACACAGTGAAACCAAGATGAGAAAAAGGAGACCAGGGAGGTAAAGGCCAGAGCAGATACACATTTTCAGCACTGTTTAGAATAGTATGCTGTGCATGAGAGCAATGGGAACTTCTGTGCATAGTAACAAGCATGGAGGAAATATGATTGGTCAACTTTGTGTTTTGAAATATTCCTCTCTTGTAATTTAGGCTTAGCAAAGGTAGGGAACTCAGTTGTTACTCTTTACCTAGTGTTCAATTATAAAGTTTGATATATATATAAATGCTGATTCATATGCTCATTTTTATGGATGTCAATTCTATTCCAGAGCCTGGATCTAGAGACATACCATATAGCAGAATAGATAATAAACTTAATTCTTATGAGTCTTGTATTTTAAATGAATACGTATGTAATGAAGTGATTTGATAATCAAAGAAATATAATATATGCGATGCCCTAGAGTGAAAGCAAAGGAACGTGTCCCTGCCAGAGTGCTGGGGGACTTGATGTATATGCATGCACATGTTTTTTGTGTGTCACACAGATTTACATATGAAAAATCACTATCAACGATGTCACCTGGTACTACAAATCACAGAAAATCTTTCCAGAATTTTGTCCCCTGCCATCGAGAAAAGACAAAGAATCACTTAAAGTTTAATAGTTTTAGTGCCAAGTCTCTATTCTTGGTATTCAATGTGAGAAGACACTGCCAGTCTGCCTCACCTCCAAGCTGCCACCCCCTCCTCTGTTTCATCCTTAATTGCTGGAAGCTGAGCTCCTGGTGGCTCTGCCTGAAGCGCCTGCTATTTGATGGTTATGGATGCTATGAACAGCGTGTTTGGGAAAAGAACCACTTCATTTTCAGCATGGTTTAATTATAAAAGAACTTTTAAAACTAATGTTTCTTGTTAATTTCTTTCTCAAATTTGGTTCTTTCTCTTTATTTAGCAGATGTGTTTTCATTACACACCCATTTGGCAATTTTGCAACAACTTCTCAACAGAGTCTATTTTCTAAACAAATCTGCACAGATATGCAAACTATGAACTTGACTTTCAGCTTTACAGCTGCAACAATCAAATGATAAATAGTTTGTCAGAAATTGCCATTTTGGGATAGAAAATTAAGTCACTTTCTGTGATAAAGTCATTTTCATGGCAATATAATCAAAAAATTTTGCTATCTTAATAACCAGAAATAAAATGATGTCATATTTATTCATAATATCAGCACTTTTGAAACATCTAGGAATCTTTTCCTTTAATTCAGTAGTATGAGTATTTGGCAAATCAAATCTAAACTCATGAACCACCTGTCTTCATGTAAACATAGTTGTGTATCTGTTACTGGCTCTAACATCTCTTTAAGTGGGTAAAATAATTCACAGCGCACAGAGGGGTTGCACTGCATGCTGTTGTGGAGCAAGGCTAGTGTCCTCCTCCACTGAACTGGCTAAAGCTCCAAAACCCACTCTGATAGTATTTGGAGTTGAAGCTTTGGGGAAGGAATTGCTGTCTCTACTCATTACGTAAACATTCCATGAGACAATGGCTTTCAAATAACCAAGAGAAGAGGAATAAAATCTACCTTGCTATCCCCTTAATCAGACTTACCACATTCTGGAACTGTGATAAAATTTATTTATTTTGTTTAAGACACCCAATGTAAGTTCTATATGGTACTGTAAGTAGATTAAGGAACAATAATACCTGATCTGACAGTAAATGATGTTTTTTATTATTGATAAAAGCAATATAGTGCAAATACTAAAATGAGGATTTCTATGTAAGGCATTGGAATAAAGGAAGAAAGCATCTGGCAAGATACTTGTACAATTGATATTCAAATTTTCTAAATTACTCTGAGCAAGTGCTCAAGAAATGATGATAAAATAGGATCTCCATTTCTCTTACAGAACCTTAAGTTTCAAAACCATGAAAATAAATAATCCGCCTTCAGGCTTTCTTCACTATTTCAATCATGCTTGAATCATTAGGCACTGCATTATGGAAAATCAATGACATTGGCATCTCACTCTTTCAATGCTGTTTGCCATATGAAACTGTATTTTTATTTTAAATGGAATATATATGCTTAAAATTATTCATTAGACTACTACAGCATTACTCAAGGCACAATTCAAGAATTTATATGGGAATATTGCTGTGATTTTCATATTTTATCTTTCTTTATGGTATTATAAATAACATTATGTAGAAAATTGGATTCTAAAACAGCTAAAAATAATAGCATATATTAGGTTCAATGATGAGAATGGAGTAAACTTCCTCAGTGACTCATTAAAATATAATAAATGACTTTTCCCTCCTTGTCCTTTGGTAACTTAAGTCAAAGTAAGGTATGCTTATATTCCAGGTATAATGGCTATTCACAGATTAAGAATATAAGAGGGAGGGATTTGAGTTAGTTGTTGAGTCAAATTTAACATAAAATACATGTCTGAATCTTCAAAATCACTTATTTATAAAGTTCATAGGAATGTGACAGTGTTCTGTTTAAATTTTCGTGAATGATAGTTCATAGTAAATTAGGTTTAAATGGCTAACTATGGGAGAGAGTAAACATTACCTTAGCCTTTAGTCATGTTTTCTTTCCAAATTAGGTAATGTCTGATTCTATGTGAACTGAAATAAAGAATGCAATTAAGGTATGATATATATCCCTAAACCTCAATCCTGGACTCCTATTTAGGTTAAATATGACCCTAATAATCTAATACACTAAAATTTGCATAGGAAGTAATCCAAAATAATCATTTGTCAACTTGGTCCTGTACATCCAAGCTATGTTCAGGTAATAATAATAATAGTGCCAACCAGTCAATTTGTTCCCACAGGAAAACCTTAGCCAACATCAATTAGCAAATAGTCGCATCATATTTCTTGTAGTAATTCCTTTAACTCTTCTGTTCTTTAAGGTTCTATAACTACCAATTCATGTAAATTAGCTTTCACAGCAGACCCAACAGTCTAGAGGCAGAATTTTCTTACCCTATTTATATTGGGCAACCAGAAATCATTTCAATTAAAATGCTAAGATTGGCAAGGATAGAGTGTGTCTCAGAAATATCTTAGCCAACTTATGTACATTGAGTTGCGTTAAATTAACTAAATGTGATGCATTTCTTATATTCACGATGATAGTAAAAAGGTGAAAAACTTTTAAAGCTTACATCTAGCCTCCAAATATATAAGAAAATATTTGGCCCTTGATGGATAAATGAGTGAAAAAGACTGCATCAGCCTCGAGTTCAGACTATGGCAACAGGCTCCCCAAGAATGTAATCTTAACCATTAGTGCTGTCTATAGTCTTAGCACTAGGAGAATGAGGCAGGGGGATCCTGATTTTTTTCTTGTCAATTACTCAAGCAAACAAATAAATTAGCTCACTCATATGGCATCATAAGGCAGAAAACATTAAAAAAACAACAGATGAGTTTCCAACTCATCCATTAGCATATGTGCTATATCAACACATGCTTTTTAGTCTACTTTAATGCAAAACACAGTAGCGCTCACTGCAATGCCTTCCTTTTTTTTTTTTTTTTTTTTTTTTTGGTTTTTCGAGGAGGTAGGGTTTCACTCTAGCACAGGCTGACCTGGAATTCACTATGGAGTCTCAGGGTGGCCTCGAACTCACGGCGATCCTCCTACCTCTGCCTCCCAAGTGCTGGGATTAAAGGTGTGCGCCACCACGCCCGGCTGCAATGCCTTCTAATGGAAGTGATTTTAGTAGCTTTGGTGTTGAGTTTTTCCTTTTTTTTCTGTGACATTTTTCTTATATGACATACCATGTACTAATACATGCACATTGTTGAAGTCAGTCTGAGCCATATTCCTTCATGTGGACGAGAAAATATGAGGGAAAGACTCCTAAGAAAAAAGATTTAAGACATTTCAACTATGTTGTTTATTTTTCTCACTACTATATAACTGACAGTGAGATAAGTAGATGATTCCTAACAGTTTGATTCTATAAGTAAACATAAAATAAAATATTTGGAAAAGCCACACTGAACTTATAAAGAGACATAATATAAATGAAAATAAAATTGTTGGTTTTTGCAATGCAGAATTTTTACCATAGCTCCACTTAAGCTACATTGACAGGGTAGAACTACAACAAAGGACCCAGGAGTAAAAAAAATAAAATAAAATAAAATAAAAATAAAAATAAAAATAAACAGGCTCTCTGTGATTTTTCCAAATGTGGAATGCAGAATTTGAAAACTGCTATTTGTTTTACACCCTAACTACAACAATTAAGCTTTGTGACTTACTCTTCCTTTCTATTTAATTGGGACAAATATGAAATAGTAATAAAGCAATTGATATTATAATCCAGAGAACCATGTGAGTTGTAACTGACACAATGTGTTTAGAATAGTTATAATAAAGCAATATTTTACTGTTATAATAAGTTAAATGATGCCTTCAGATGCATACAAGATACACAGTTCAGATACATACATAACTGCAGACAATGCTGATAGTCATGGCACTTTTTCCATTAATATGGCTTGGATATTGTTCCCATGCTTTCTCATGATAATGTTTATTTGAAATTTGATTCCTTAATAGCTTGGGTTGTTTGTTTGTTTGTTTGTTTCTTTCTTTCTTTCTTTCTAGAAGGGTGAAATTTAAATAGAGGGGCTCAGGGCATTGGAAAACTGATGATGTATGCTACAATCTCCATGCTCAGAATCATTAGATCTTAAGCTATTTGTTCACAAAAATTTCATAGCAAAGGAAAATCTTAATGAAGTTTGCAATGAGCTTTTGTTAAATGGGTGATATTTATTAGTTTTATCAAATTACAAGTGAAAACTGGGAGTTTCATCTCATTTTCTAAAAATGTAAGTAATATTACTACCTATCTTAAGTAATATTTTAATGTTAATTTATTTATTTGAGAGGAGAAACAGGAATATAGATGAGAGAGGGAGAGAGAAAAAGAGGGAGTACCAGGGCCTGTAGAAACTGCAAATGAACTCCACATGCATGCACCACCTTATGCACCTGGCTCATGTGGGTACTGCCCAAACAAGCCTGGCTCCTTAGGCTTTGCAGGCAAGCACCTTAACCACTAAGCAATCTCTCCAGCCCTAAAGTAACATTTTAATAAATAATCTTATTTCATAAAACAAATCAAATTCATGAGAAATATAGCATTATTTTAAATTCATTCATTTCTATTTAGCATCTGGATATTGATAAAGCTTATGTACTCCTGCTGCTGCAGCTGTTGTTAGGGTTGAAGTATGTGAAAGAATCATGGCTTATACAGATTTATAGCAGCACATAGAAGTAGTATTTTAGTAGTATTTCAAAATGATTTTGGAAAATTTTCTTTTATACCACACCAAAATAAACTATGGTTATTTCTTAAAGTTCAGTCGTAATATAAAATTTGATCTTAGAGTCTTTTAAGTCCATATCTTGCATTTTGGATAGGAATGTTGTATAAATTATAATATAACACACATTGGTTAATTGTAAAATATCTGTGCACATTGTGTACTAACCCTATTAATTCCATCAAAAAAACTTTACATTTCAGGGATATTCTCTGGTTAGTAATACATTCAATAGTTCAATTTGAGTTTTCACATGGAAATTGTGTTATGCCTTGCCACAAGCATGCTGAGTTCTTTTCCTGAACTGACAGTGTTGTTCATTTTTGACAACACAAGTCAAATAGTTGAGCATTTTTCTAGCCATAACATTGTTTATATTTTTTCATATAAAGTTGATATCTAATAAAAATTACATAAATGCTTTTTTTGGAGACTATTATAGTACATATGGCAAGCTTGTTTTATATTTGCTTTCTATTCTGTAGTACAGACTATTTAAAAGGTTCAAGGGTAAAGCTTAACATCAAAAACCCTAAGTAAAACTGGAAATTGGGCTTAACAAAGAAGAAGAAAAAGAAAAAAAAAAAAAACTAGCAGCACAGAGAAGCATGTAACAAGGAGTGATGCGATTTGTTGGGGAAAAAAAATAGTTTTTTTTTCTTTTTGTCTAAAATTGCCTTTGTAGCATAAATGCTAGCTAGTATTAACATAATGAAAAATAAAGCCAGAAAGCATTGTAGTATTATAGGAAGAGGTTTTACTTCTCAGATATCCTGAAATGATCCGAGACACTTGCAGGATCCATATTCAGGGGCTTAAGAGCTACTCTTCCAGCATTCTCACTGTTTTAATTTTGTATTTAGAACAATGGGCTCCTCTAATGATTTGCCAAAAAAGTTACATTGTTACTATCTGCTGTCTATGTAGAACAGAAAATGTATGTACTGTATACCAAATCTGATAGACACATGCTTT
Source organism: Dipus sagitta (assembly GCA_036346955.1). NCBI lineage: Eukaryota > Metazoa > Chordata > Mammalia > Rodentia > Dipodidae > Dipus > Dipus sagitta. Next base: position 6,057,903 of record CM070787.1, read on the forward strand.
GAGATCATGGACTTTCAGTGGCTCCTCATGCTCACATATTCTGTGTTATGCTGGATAAGTTCCTTAAACTCTCTCATCTTCAACTAAATTTACCAGGCTGACTTCTTATATTTGAGAAATAACCAAGACCACGTGCATAGTAAATACTCAACAGTTTATTAGATAACCATACACTTGTGAGTACATTTATTCTTTTGGAGTATGATTACTTGTATACCTAATTCCTTTATGAATGCATGAGTAACAATTCAAGACCTAGGTTAGACTAACTCTCATTATTATATTTATCTTGGATAATCCATGAGTGGCATTTTAGTCCCTATTTTTTAGGAGGACATTGATAGTCATAAAAAGTTAAATGGTATTCGGGTTCATTGAGCTTGTACATAGAGCCATAGGCATTTATTATATAAACCCCTGCTTACATTTAACCATTCATTTACTTGTTATTTCAATAAAAGTACAAATTTGAGTCCAAATTTAAGGTGATTTAGGGACCAAGAAAATCAATTCCTGTGAATAATTATTGTTTTTGAATTTTGTATATTTTATTTATTTATCTATAAGAGAAAGAGAAAGTGTCAGTATATATATATATATATATATATATATATATATATATATATACATATGTACAGTGAGAGAGAGAGAGAGGAGAATGGGCATGTCAGGGCTCCTAGCCACTGCGAATGAACTCCAGATTCATGTGCCACTTTGTGCATCTGGCTTTCACAGGCAAGTGCCTTAACCACCTAGCAATCTCTCCAGCCCTGTTCTTGAAGTTAGAACACTAATAAATTTGCTGTAGAAGAGCACTACACATTTCCCTACAGAATAGTCCTGCTTTTGTTCTTTGCATCTCATTCTTCATTCAAAAAATTTAGAGTATTATCTAGTGGAGGGTCACTTAAAACAATGTTAGACAACATTGACAACCTCTCTTTAAAAGTCAGATCCCTTCCTGGAGACAGTTGGAATTTCAGCGTCTCCACATGCTCACTGTAATCGTTGATATTGCTCTAGGTCAATCGGACATAACTTCCCTTTCCAGACTCTGTTATTTTCTCTCAGATGTGGAGCCTCAGAGAACAAGAGCTTGTTTCATCCCAATATTTCCTCCTGTGTGACATCACCAGTGTTATTCCAGATAAGCGTGGCAAGGTGATAAGGGGGTATCCCAGCTAACTTACCCTGCCAAGGCTTGATAACCTCACAATCTATTCATTTCCTAGTTGGGTTGATTCTTCCCTTTCAGATAACAAGCTCTTAAAATCTGTGGGAACTCTAGCTCCAGAATGGTAACAGAGGTATCTAATAAATTGCATGTGTCTGGATTGAGGGAGCACAGATGGTCCTGCAGGAAGGAGACTGTTTTACCCAGCAGGCAGAGGACAGCTACTAATTACAAAATTATAAGCATAGTTGTCTACAACAAATATATCATAAAGTTCTTCTTACCTTTGATTACTTACAGGGAAATTTACCTCAACAAAGAGGAGCATCTTTCATTTGGGATTGGGACCTGTTAAATGATGTCTCTGATCTCATTTCAGGACTCTGAATACCTTCTATGCATGCTATGTTTTATGTTATGTGATAAAACCTGTCCCCACTCTTTCCTGGGGATGTTCCTCATTTTATACATCGTAGTTCAACTGTTGCTGCTCTGTGAAGCCTTCTTAAAAGTCACCCAAAGCAAGAGAGAGAGAGAGAGAGAGAGAGAGATGAAAAGAGTCCTTTGTGGTGTCCCCCTGAGCCATCCAGCATGTAGTTCTCTTCCCAGTATTTGGAATTAAAACAACTTAGCTTTGAAGGCAGGCTTTGCTCCACATTGCGGTGTTATGTTGTTCTAGTTGTTTAAAATCTCTGAACTTCAACTCATTTATGGGCTAGGCTGAATTCCCATCATTCAGAGCAGAAGAGAAAGTCCTTAATCAGCTCCTCGTGTTTTCTTCCTCTTGCTTTCCTTTACTTTAGCCCATCCAGACGGACTTTCATGTTGAGCTTACACCTTGGCCACCACCTGCCTTGAGCTTGCTGCTCCCTCCCGTGCCTGGAATTGTCCTTACCTCAGGAGCAAGCTCATCTTCCTCTACCTGCCTCATCATCAGCGCCATCAGGAAGACCCTCTCCCTCATCATCTCACCGCTTACCCAAATCCTTAGCCTATGGTCATGTTTTATTGTATGCCTTTATAGCCCTGCATTTTAATTGTATACTTTCTTTCCTAGAATACACACTGTGCAAAGGTAGAAACTCATGTTTCTTCATTCACAGGAAGTACCACAGTACTTCGAACACCTGCTCTCGATCCATTGCTCACTAACTATCGTTGAAAGGCAAAAATGTGTCTTTCCCACTCTTGAAATCCCTTTATAGATTATAAATAAAAACACTAAATATATACTACTGTAGCTTAAATGTTTCATACAAGAGTTTAATTAAGAGATAACCTAATGGGTTTTAATCTTTACAAGTGAGAATGAAAGATGATCTGGTGTGAACAAGTCTTTCTACTCTATTGAGCTATAGATTTTCATTGCTCATATCATGATCGTTCATAGAATTCCATTATGAAAATATTTATTATTGAATGTGTTCCCCTTTGCACTCACTCCACAGCTAGAGATTACAAAAAATGTTGCATGTTTGGTATTTGCTATAGTTTATAGTTTTTTTTTTCTCTTGAGTCTACAAGTGTGAAAGTAGGTAGAACTTATCTTTGCACTTGCGAAGTTTTATATGAATTTTTGAGGCATCAGAAATTTTCATTAAGAGGTTTAGATCATCCATGACTAGTTTTTACTCCAGGAAGTAGTGTTATATTTACAAAGGGTTAAAATAAGTAATTCTAGCACAAGGCTGGATAACAGTTAACATTTCTAAGTGCTGGATTTCTCATTATCCCATAGCTATTACAATTCAAAGATCAAATCTCAGCCATGCTACAATTCCATTGTTTCTAACGTGTTCAACATTTTAAAACATGAGCTGTGTGATGATAATTTTTTTTAAATACATGGTCTTGGGCTGGAGAGATGGATTAGCAGTTAAGGGATTTGCCTGCAAAGTCAAAGGATCCTGGTTCAATTCTCCAGGATGCACATAAGCCAGATGTGCAGGGGCCACATGTGTCTGGAGTTCATTTGCAGTGACTGGAAGCCCAGGTGAGCCCCCCTCCCTCTTTCTCTCTCTCTCTCTCTCAAATAAATAACTAAATAAAATATTTTTAAAAATACATTATCTTAATTCCATTCTTTTGGAGCATGTCTTTCAGTCTGAAATTATTAGTTTATCATCTTTTGTCATAAATATGTTATTTAGGGCCCCTTTCTTAGAACAGGGATGCTTTGTATATGGAGGGAGACATACACTAGAAGCAATGGCAAACACAGGCAGCTGCAGTGCAAGCCCCTGGCGGCAGGAAGAGCAGGAGTAGAGTGTTAGTGGGGCGAGCATGGCAGCCACTCTGGGCGACACACGGAACAGCTCTCTTATAATAAGCCAAGTGGTTATAGAGAACACTGCCAGGGAAACTGTGAAGAAGCTAGTTTAACTTTCTATTATGACTTCTTTGTACGATTTTCATTTTTTTGCTCAATAACTTATAAAAAAAACTTGTGATCATTGTAATATCAAATGCAATGTGAAAAACTATCAAACATAAGGTGTAAGGCTGTGGGTGGAAATTACCAAATTTAATGATTTTTATTCTCAAACGATCTACCAGGAAGTACACAAATATGATTCAGGTTTGGGGAATTTGCAGATAAATGTGTCTTGTGCCCACTCAGGTCTCTCCACAAGATCTTTTTCACTTCCTTTCTTCTGTTAGGAAGAAGACCCAGAGCACCTCTTGGGAGGCATTCAAACCACCCGAGGCTTCCTGGCAAGACCCAAGGCAACAGCAGGCAGAGCCAAGGACATTCACATAACAGGTCTGAAGATCCAGCACCACAAATATGTGAAGAGAAGTCAAATTCATTGTCATGCATCTGCAGAAATAGACACCAACTAGGGTGGTCTTCAGAGCTGTCTGGAAATACAGCAGTCCTAGTCATTACAGCACCCATAGGTGTCAGTGCTGGCTGGAAATGCAACCATCCTCATCATTATAGCACCCATGGGTGTCAGCAGTGTCTTCTCCTTGGAAGCAGCTAGTGTGTGACTTGTTGAATAACTGGTTTTGTTAAGTTGAACTAACAGGATGGGTATATGATGTTTCTGGAGTTAGTAGCACTGTAGAACCTATATGTCGGGAACTGGAGAGTCTGGAGGCTAGCCTGGGGCATTGAGAGATTTCCCTAAGACCACCATTGAAATCCATGTTGATGTGAGGAGGTGCCCTCTACGTTAGATGACCCAGGCCTAGTAGATACAGTTAGCTCTGGTGGAACACACTTTCTCATCCAAGTTTGTCTTCTCTGTCGGGGAGTGAACAGTACAGGTAAGATATGCAGTTGATTTTGTTCTCAGGCTTGAAACTATGTTATTGGCAGACTTGATTCACTACTGTGTACAAAAGAACATGCATACATACCATTTTACACATATATTTTATTTTCTCAGTATAATGTTATTGCCATTTGGACATAAATTATCTTAAATGACAATGCCATGGTTTTTACAAACTATGGAACTGCATGCAAATTGCCCTTGCTCAGTCTCAGTTTCCTCATCTGTAACATGACAGATGGCAAGTAGACTGTGAAAAGTAATTCTAAGTAAAATACTTAGAATTGTGTCTGGGTTCTAAGATTTATGCAATAAGCATTAGGCATTTTATTGGGAAGGGGATTATTTTCTGTCCAGTGAATTCAATTCAATGCAGTGTCACATGTGTTGGTATTGAAACTGGAAAATCTTATGAATGAAGATCCTTGAGTCCACTACTGTACTCATATCTGGTTCTGTAAGGATTATATTTGAAATCAGTGTTAGATCAGGACAGGCACCCAAAATGGAGTCACCAAGGACAGCAGGATGGCAATAGACATAAGGAAGTGGGTCATCCACATTTGTCAAGAAACCACCCAGCCATTATCCCTTCCTTGCCTAACAATACTACGAGTCATGTTTTCCTGCCCCCTTATCTCATAAGCTGCCTGGTCACTGTTCTGGTCTCACACCCTGGCTATTTGAAATGGCTAATGTAAAGAACAAAGGAGTTCTTTTCCCTTCCTCACCTTCCCCCAGCTGAAAACCCTATGTAGGTAGCCCACTACCTACAAATGCAGGTGGGCTGTGCTCCTCTCCTGTGAACCAGCCCTGGAAGCTCTTGTTTTTCCAGAATGAAAGCTTTCATCTGTGCCTCAGAGTGGCTTGCATGGTCTTGGTCACTCCCGAATCTTACAATCAGTAAGAGTCCTCATTTCTGGGATAAAACCCCTGGCACAAATCAGGAGAGGAAGGGTTTGCTGTCGCTTACATTTCCAGGTTACAGTCCACCACAGCCAGGAAGGCACAGTGGCAGAAGCTCAAGGCAGTTGGTCACAGTCAGTCCAAAGTGAGGAAGCAGAAAGTGATGAATGTTGGTGCTCAGCTAGATCTCTCCCTTTTGTATAGCCCAAGACCCTGGCCATTAAATGGTTCTGCCCACATTAAGAGTGGGTTTTCCCACCTCTCTTAATCTAATCAAGAAAATCCCTCATAGGCATGCCCAGAGGTTAACCTAATCTCGACAATGCCTCATAGGTGGTTCTCAGTCTTGTGAAATTGATATGACTGCAAGCCATCACACGTATCAAGCACATTTAGGATCTGGGATTACATCATCCATTTGAAGAACATCTGCTGTTTCTATAGATCAGTGGGTCTTAGGTTTACTGTGCCATATGTCCTCCTGGAAAACTAGCCCAAATGCTGTTTTGTTCCATCTCAGTATCTGGCTCACTAGTCAAGGGTGGGGACCAAGAAGTTGCTGTGCGAACCACCACCAGGTGATGCTGATGGCAGTCACGTGAACCACTCGACAGGAGAAACAATGCTTCATGATATCCTTGTTTCCTTACTCCCTTTGCATTCCCCTTACCTCTGTTATCATCTTTACTTTTTACCATATATTATTTATTTACTAGAGAGAGAGAGAGAGAGAGAGAGAACACACACACACACACAAACAGGGGGTGGGGAGAGAAGAAATAAGAGCAGGCCAAATCTTTTTGCCACTACAAAGGAACTCCAGACACATGTGCCCCTTTGTGCATTTGGCTTTAAGTGGGTTTTGGGGTGCATTACGCAGGCCATTAGGCTTTGCAAGGAAGTGCCTTTAACTGATGTGTCATCTCTCCAGACCCATCTTTACTTTTAGAGTTTTGGAGCATTTAGATTTCAGGTTAGAGACTGCTAAAGGCTAGATTCTAGGATGTTTGGAAAAATACAGAAGATCAGGATCATCAACAGTACTTTTCACAATATTGCATTTTTTTACACTTTTGATTTTTCAAATTTTTAAAAAGTAAGTTTATACTTTGTATAGACATATCATGTGTTGGTACCATCATTTCCCTCCTTCCCCCCACCCCCATTCCACTGAGGACCCTCCTCGGTGGGATTGCTGGTATTTCCCATGGGACTGTGGGTTATGGATTGTGGGTTGTAAGAGCAGCAGTCATTCACTCTGGGGGTGGGCAAGGCCTCTGGATAATTCCTCCCAACCTGTGGCTCTTGCAATCTTTCTGTCCTTTCTTCCACACAATTCTCTGAACCATTGTGGGTTCATGGTAGGTGTGTTTTAAGTCTACTTTTGTGTTGAGTTCTCAGGAGCTCTTCTGGGTCTCTGCTTTGATAGATGTTGAGTATCCTCAGTTTCTCTCTCCTTCACCCTGGCACAGGTTGTCAGGCTCTTATTGGAGGCAGTGCTATTGTTCATCTCACCAGTTCCTTGGTAATTTCACCAGGACCCTGGCATATGTGCAAGGGGTGGCTTATCTCCTGTCAGGGAGTCAGCTCTCTTCCTTTGTCATTTGATGGGTTTTGGTTGTCCTTAATTTTCTCTGCCTTCTGAAAAAGAAGAACCAATTTCCCAACAGAGAGGGAGAATGAGATAAGCATAGGTCAAAGGGGATAATTGTTATTTTTAGAGAGATTTTTATGGGTGTAGCCCCTCTTTGGGCCAAAAACTAGTGGGAGCTTCTTATTGGAGACCATAACTTTAGTCTGCATAGGATTCTGACTTCATTCCCAGTTCCAGCTATGGGTTCCTTCCAACTGAGTGGATCCCTTAGCCAATCAGAAAGCCATTTGTTCCCCTCCTAGGCTGGATGTCGCCATTGCATAGGTGTGTACATCTTGAAGATATAACCCTCAACGGGGGTATGTGGGATAGTCTGATCAGGGGTCCCTGGAGAGAATGGGATGAAGCTTAACACTAAAGCATTTGGCTCTGGCCTGTAAATCCTAGCACCAGAAATCCCTTAGAACACACATGGAGCTGTTGATCAGAGTCACCTATGAGATGTGCATAACAAGATAGGCTTTCTGAAAAGCATTTGATGACCTGCCTGAGGTAAAAGTTAAGACCCTATTGCTAAAGACACCACATGCTTCCAACACAGAACATCTAGAGCTCTGGCTGGAATTTGGAATGAAGCCAGTTACCAGACGGTCTGTGGGTATAGTGTGGGAAAGTGCTACATGAGCTGCTGGGGGAAAGTGGCCAACAACGTTGTAAGCAATCAGGGGACACTGCTATGAAAAAGCAATTTTTGAATTTTTATTATATTAAATTTACTTTCTATTTTATAGTTGCCCTGAAAGTTACACAGAGGCTTCTGCTTGTATCCATCAGGTAGGATACATGGCCACCATTTTTTTTTTTTTTTTTTTGACCAGTAGAAGGAAGGGATCATAGAAATAAGAATGTTTCAGGCTCAGAATTGCTTCAGAAAGGTTAAGGAATATTTTGCTTTAGTAACCCTCTTTCTCTTGCTTTCGTAGAATGTGAGAATCACACATTGACTAACAAGTCTTATTTAGACTGTGGTGTGATGAGGCACATATGAGACCCCAGGCAGCGTTGGAAATTCTGTTTGTGAGAGCTATTTTCCAGACTGCTCTGACATATGAGGACATTAGAGACAGTACACGTCTTAGCTCTGAAACCTTAGTCTGTCTTTCTTCTCTCTTCCTTTCTTTCTTTCTTTCTTTCTTTCTTTCTTTCTTTCTTTCATTCTTGTTTAGTTCTAGGTTCTAAATGCTGGATGAGTATATCCCCTGCTGAATATTGCAATCTCAATATGGTAATACTTCTCTTATAATATTCTTTTTTATTTTTATTTATTTATTTGAGAGAGAGAGAGAGAGAGAGAGAGAGAGAGAGAGAATGGGTGTGCCAGGGCCTCCAGCCACTACAAACCAACTCCAGATGCATGTGCCCCCTTGTGCATCTGGCTAATGTGGGTCCTGGGGAATCAAACTAGGATCCTTTGGCTTTGCAGGCAAACACCTTTACTGCTAAGCCACTCCTCCAGCCCTTATATAATTCTTTTTAAGTCAAGAAGTCCTCCAACTGAAAAAATTGAATAAACAATGGGAATGCATGAGTAATTGATGGGTGAGGAAAAGATTTACCAATTAATCATATAGGTAAAAGCACAGACTGTCTCTTCTTACTGGTAAGTTGTTATTCTGTGATCTTTTAAAAAGGTACATTAATACAAACTCCAAATGGGGTTCCTTAGTGTCCGAGAGTGGGTTTACTCATTTAGAAGCACAGACCTTCCCAATAAGGGTGTGTTCAGTTTCCGTTACACCTGTGACAAATTTGACCTTGTCTTGGAAACACTTCAGCCTGTTGGGTGTATGCATTTGAAAACATTCATTTTACTTTGAAATATCTAATTTATCATATTTAGCTTAACTTTAATACATAGTGACTCAGAAGATGCTTTACCAAATACCTCAGTCAGGAGGCCATTTGTAAACCATCCAAAGACAAGTGACCACAGGCATGAGGCCTGGGGACGAGGTTTGGAAATGACAGCCAAGGAAACCTGCATCTTGTTCCACGAACATGCCACTGAGAAACAGCTGCCCTTTTGAGAAGTGTGCTCTTAGAATTTTTCCATCTTTGGGGTGACATTAAGCAAAACAAGAGTTAAAATAGAGTCCTCCAACCTTGTTCTCCAAGGATCTTGGACTTTAAGCATCAGGACATTTCACCAGAAGTGCCACACTAGGGCTGGGCTAGAAAAACAGCTGAGGCCAGAAAAGTACTATGCTTAGACAGGATGCATCTATGCCTCTCGCAGCTGCTTCCTCAAAGGGGATAAATGAGAGCTCATTCACTCATTAATCAACCAAGAGGGATCATACATAGAGAAAAAAGAGAGAGAGAGAGAGAGAGAGAGAGAGAGAGAGAGAGCTCCAATCAAGTTGCTTGGTTGCTTTGTCCTGACTTGCAATCACTAATTGCCTGGAAATGAGCCTGCAGTTCTTAGAGTTGGCCCGGGCTTTTCCTCTCTAGTTGTGAGTCCATTCAAAGTTTCAGTTGCCAGCCTCCCAAATCCCACGTATACACAAAACTGTGGACTTGGACAGATGCACCTATCTCTTGCTGAATTTGCAAGAAAAGAAATGCAAATAGAGTTTAAGAGGTGGAGAAACCCTATTAACTTGAGAGTTGCAGCTGGGAACGAAGTGGTGGCATAGTCCATCTTTTCCAATATGGCCCTTTTAAATGTACTATATATCTGTAATTATTAACATTAATGTTGGATGTAGCTTTCATTTATGTAAATGCACACACACACACAAGACTGAAGAATGCACATTTAACAAATGCTGGTAAGAAAGTGGGTGTCTGCTCTGAGCCGAGTTTATTATGAGCCTGAGAGAAGAGATCTTTCCAGTTTGGAGTGAGTTATCAGGGGAAGCTACGCTGTGGAAGAGGCAGCAGTTCTTCACAGCAAGCCTTGGAGACAAAGGCAGACCCAGAGACTTGGATTTGGGCCCTGCACTGCAGTCTGAGCTCGCTCTTTGCTTTTCTCCAGAGGAAATGGGGATGCAGCCTGGCGATGCTCAGTAGGGAGTCCAAGTCCAGCTCCCCACGTTCGCTGCTCACTACAGTGCTTCCCTTTGAAGTGAGGCTCCAGATCATTCGCATGCAAATATAAGAACTGAAACCTGCTTTGAACCTAGACATAACACCTTTTTCTTCATAAAACACTTGGCTTGCTTTCCCTTTATTAGGAATCACCAATACTTTTCTTTAACATTATTTTATTATACTTTAATTTATTTATTTGAGAAAGAGAGAGAGAGAGAGAGAGAGAGGGAAAGAGAGAGAGAGAGAGGCAGATAAGGAAAGAGAGAGAATGGGTGCACCAGCACCTTTGGCTACTGTAAAGGAACTCCAGACTTATGCATCACCTTGTGCATGTGGTTAACATGGGTGCTGGGGAATTGAACCTGGGTTCTTTGACTTTGCAGGTAAGTACCTTAATCACAAAGTCATCTATCCAGCCTTCATCAATTATTTTTTTAAATTTCTTTTGAAAGTGACAGAGAGAGAGAGAGAGAGAGAGAGAGAGAGAGAGAGAATGGGCACACCAGGGCCTCCAGCCACTGCAAACGAACTCCAGATGTGTGTGCCCCCTTGTGCATGTGGCTAACGGGGGTCCTGGGGAATCAAGCCTTGAACCAGGGGTCCTTAGGCTTCACAGACAAGTGCCTAACCGCTAAGCCATCTCTCCAGCCCCTTCATCAATTCTTACTAATTTGTGGTGTATGTAAAAAGGTGAGGCCTTATCTGTCCTCCTTGAAGTAGAGTCCTGTAGTGTGGCCCAGGCTGGATTCAAATATTGCCCTCCTGTTTTTCTTTCAACTTCCTCATTGCTGGAATTTAAGATGTACACAACAACTCCCCGCTGGGGAGTTTTTGAAAGTGTGCATTACCCTGCAGTCCTCCAGCCATGAGAAACTGTGTCCTCAATTCTTCTAAGACATACTTGTTCAAGTCAGGTATGATGCAGTCTGCATCCTTTCGACAGCATGGGCAAGCCTCTACCAAGGCACAAGCATTTTACTGAGACTTGCAAAAATACATCTGGGGAGAAGGTAAGCCCCAAATGTGGGAGAAACATTAAGAAGAGCTCCCGTGTATGTTATGGAAAACATAGAATTTTGCCTTAATAGATTTAAACAGAACAGTCAATTTTTCTCAGTGGATTTTTGATAGCAAGGAGCAGAGTATTAATGTTTATAAAGGAAGTTTCTATAACTTCGCTTTATTGACAATCATAAATTATCCTCTATAGTGTAACTTTTTAAATTTAAGGAATCACAATACATTGCACACACATTTACTTTTGCTTTTAAGAACTGAACAGGGCCTGGAGAGATTCTTAGTGGTTAAGGCACTGGCCTACAAAGCCTAAGAATTCAGGGTGGAATCTGCAGGACCCAGGTAGCCAGACGCACAGGGATGCAAGCCCATGGTGTCGCATGTGCGTACAAGGGGCGCACATATCTGGAGGTTGTTCACAGTGGATGAATACCCTGGCATGCCCGTTCTCCCTCTAAAAATAAAAAGAAAAATAATTGAACAGACTCAGGGCTCGAGAGATGGTTTGGTGGTTAAGGCACTTGCCTGCAAAGCTCAGGGAACCAGGTTCAATTCTCCAGTACCCACATAATCCAGATGCACAAGGTGGAACAATCATGTGGAATTTGTTTGCAGTGGCTAGAGGCCTTGACATGCTAATTCACTCTCTCTTTCTCTATCTTCCTTTATTCTCTCTGATATATATACATAATAATAAATATTTAATATTTATAAAGTTGAACAGATTGACCACAAATCAGCCAAAAATTGATTTTTCAGAGGGGCTCAAGATTCAATCAATACTGGGATGAAGTGAGGAATGGCTGTTATTGAAAATTTACCAATTATCAATTTGTGGATTGGTTGGCTGGTTGTCATGTTGAAGAACAAACCTAGGGCCTCACACAGCCCCAGCCCTCCCTCGTTTCTCTTTAGATTCTTTTTTTCTTTTTGAAACTTTAGGTTTGTAGTGGGAAGGTAAAGATTAGGGTCAAGAAATGAGCATGCCAATTATTGACAGTGAGAAGGTGACTGTTAACTGAGTTGGAGCTAGAGTAGATCTGGAGTGTGCTGTAAGGAAGGAGAACAAGTAAACGGGCTGGACTCAACTTAAATGGAGTGAGCTGCCATTTAGCTCAGCAAATAGGTTTTTCATAAACTCTGAATTTAGAAAAGGAAATAGTGTCCTTGTGAGTTTCCACTTTGTCCATCTCTATGTTCAAAACTGGGATCATAACAGATTTTCTCCTAAATTTTAAAATGGAGATTTCTATTTATTTATTTGTTTGTTTGTTTAGAGATAATGGGCACCACAAAGCCCCCAGCTGCTGCAAACTCCAGATGCATGTGCCACTTTGTATCTGGCTTTATGTGGGTACTGGGAAATGTAACCTGGGCCATTAGGCTTTGCAGGAAAGCGCCTTAACCTCTGAGAAATCTCTATAGCCCTAAAACAGATAATTTATTGTATTTAAAAATATGCATATTCTTTGCAAAAATGTTTGAAGTATAAAAAAGTAAGAAAGAAAAAAACAATGTATAATACCATGGAAATAACAACCATTAACATCTCAGTGTTTGTCTTCAGTTGTAGAAATAGACGTTCAGAGGCACAGACAGGTAGCTAGGAGCAGATAGGAAAGGCCAGCTCACATCTTGGGCTACTAGGTCCAGTTGTCTATGGAATATATAAGAGCAATAGTAAATAATCACTGTACCTGCTTTTTCTCCTGTTAACAATGTGATCTTCCCACTCTAACAATGTTAGTCATGTACTCATCCTGCTCAGAATGGCTACTCCCATCTTCTCCTCATATCTTCCTATAAATAAGATTATCCTGTAATTTTTTTGTTACAATTCAATATCCTTCTGTTTAATGCTTTCCTTTTGTATTATTTATTTAATCCTTAGCCTGTTTAAAAAATCTTATTTATTTATTTATTTACTAGGGAGAGAGAGGAACAGAGACAGAGAATGGGAGAGAGCATGGGCCTGCCTGGGCCTCTTGTCACTACAAATGAGCCCAGACACGTAGGCCTCTGTGTGCACCTGGCTTTTACATGGGTACTGGGGCATAGAACCACAGTTAGCAGGTATTTAATGGCTGGGCTGAGCCATTGCCCCAGTCCAACCCCCCTGTTTCTAATTTTTTAGAGTGTTTCTTGTAACAGCAGGAAGAAAGGAAAGCTCTTTTTATAATTCCTAACTCTCAAGAATGGAACTATGGAGTCAATCTGTATGGAAAGATAAGTAAGGCTCTTTTTCATCTCTTCCCTTCTGTGTTTGTAGGTCTTGTTCTATTTTTGTTCTGCAATGTTTCATTAATTTTTTTTTTTTTTTTGAGACCAGGTCTGGGTATTGGCCAAAGTTGGCTTCAGACTTGCTGTGAGGGTGGCACAAGGTAACTTGATGGGATTTGGGATCACTCAGGAGGCACACCTCCAGCTATGTCTGCAAGCATGTTTGCAGAGAGGATTTGCGCAGTGTAGAAGACCCACCCTCACACTGGTGAGCCCAGATCTGCAGGGCACCAAGGAAACCCATAGGCCCCCGCTTGCCTTGCTGCTCCTTCCTGAGTAAGCGCATCTATCCAAGCCACTGCCGTCCTCCACTGACATCAGACTCTCGTTTCTTCAGCCTTCAGACAGACTCAACGCCGGCAATCAGCCAGGGAGCTTTCGGGCTTCAGCTCTCCAGTAGCAGGCAGGGAGAGGCGAGATGTCTGGTTCCATGAACTAGACAGCCGCTGGATCCTCTGTCACTGCAGCACGCAGACAGGCATTGTTAGACTACCCAGGCCCCACCACGTAGGCCAATCTAATAAAGTCCCCCTCTCACCACACAGACAGACAGACACACACACACATTTTATTGGCTCTGCTATTGTAGAGAATTCTGACAAATAATCTCACAACCCTCCTGCCTCAGTTTCTTGGAAGATAGGGTTAACAGGCATGCTTAACAAGTCTTTGAAAGCAGAAATTTTCACTTTATAAAGAAGAATGCGGATATTAACTATCAGGTCCATGCCAACATTGGAACCTATCTTCAAACAAAATGATACTGAAAAATAATACAAACAAAGTCTTAGGCAACTTTAAAGGCCCCTTCTTATGTCTTTTGTTCTTTTAATTCATGTCACTTTGAATGGGGTCGATTGTGTTGGATGGAACATGGACTATTATCATGACTTCATTACCTATATCCAGGCTCAGTGTCTACTGGTTGATGAGCTCTATGGTCTTTCTCCATTTTTATCTGAAGTGTTGGTGTGAGCGTAAGAAGAGATGATAAGATGTTTCCATCTTAGGTCTGTAAGAGATGCTTGCACAGTGTATTTTGGGCCTATTGATTCAGTTAAATTGGTTTCTAAAGTGCTGGGTTTGGCAGAGCCATTTAAATTTAATACTATTCAATCTTTAATGCTTTTGGAGATCCATAGTGCATATTTTCTTTCAGAATTTAGCATTTTCTTAATTTAAATGTAATGTTATGCTCAGTTGATAATATGGCTTGGAGCATATTCAATTCACACCCTCCTGGTCATAAAAATAAAACATATATATATATATATGTATATATATATATATATACATATATACATATTTATATATATGTTTTTATATATAATTTGTATAGATATATGCCTCTTTTCTCTCTCTATATATATATGTTGTATATAGATACACAATTTATGTAAATATAAAAATACATAAGTATGTGTATAAATACTATTTACATTCATATTTGGGGTTTGGAGCTTTGGTATATGTTTCAAATATTCTATGGTTCATAAAGTGTTATTGTATTTTAACTACTGTTATTCTATAATATGCTTCTATATCAAGCACTTCATGTTCCCCTTTTTGAGAATATCTACATAAGAGTTCCTGCTAGGATGTATATTTGGATTATATTGTTTTACATTTTTACTATATTATCATTTTATAACAGTGAATGAATTCCATTTTTAATTTCCTTTTGCAGTGGTAGAGATATGCTCCATATTTAAAAATGATAAAGTTTTTTCTAGAAATACTTAATGAATGCTTATGTATGTTGTTTTATTTCTTAGAATTATCCATTTTTTAATTAAAAACAATACTACAGAAATATATGAACTATGTTGATCTTATGGAG
Source organism: Dipus sagitta (assembly GCA_036346955.1). Taxonomy (NCBI): domain Eukaryota; kingdom Metazoa; phylum Chordata; class Mammalia; order Rodentia; family Dipodidae; genus Dipus; species Dipus sagitta. The sequence continues at coordinate 6,073,088 of CM070787.1, forward strand.
AAGTGCATTTTGCAAATTTATTTCTGATTCCTTAACTCTATTGTTTTAGTGTGTGACACATGAAGGGGGATGATTTTATGTTCACTGACAACTGTATTCCTGTTATCAATGTAAAATACTAATTTTGAACTTTAATGTTCTTGATTCTCTTTTAGGCTGATATTTAATTAGCAACTACTTTTTTTGTTTGCATTGCCTTATAAGTACTTGCCCTTCCTTTTAAAAAATCTTTTAACTTATTTAGTTTTTAGGCAATTCTTATGTAAATTTTTTTGCAATAGGGGAAAACAGCATAATTTAAAATCCAAATAGATTAAAACAACATCTTTCTCAAGAAACTGGGGAAGGGTCTGGGAACAGATGATAGCATGATTCACATTTGTGGGAAAGTATGATACCCAGGCCGTTTGTATTTACATAGCTAATAGAAGAGGGAAAATTAAGTGAAATTTTAGTCTGTCATTTTATATTGCTAAAAAGTGAGAGAGCATGTAGACATGTTTGAGTTATTGTATTAATGAAGTATGGGAGCAGAAGTAGAGTATAACCTATGTGTGATTCAAAAGATATATTGTTCCGCTTAATAAAGGGAGGGCTACCGAATTTTATTCAAACAAAATAATGAAGGCATTTTAGAAATATGATGAGACTATATATCTGCTAGGAGTCTAGAAAATGCACACAACACTGTGGCAACCCTACAGAGGTGCCTTTCAAGGGAGGTGGACCTGAGGAAACCCAGGAGGGGTAGGGCCAAATGTCAGAGGAAATTGAGGGTCAAATGAAAGTGAGTCAAAACTTATGGATGTTCTTGCTTTGAGCACAGCATTAATTACAGAGACATACCAGTCCATCCTTCCATTTTGCAAAATGCGAGATCATCTGGTGAGTTTCAGTTGGTTGTTCTGATCTTATGGAGAGAATGTCTTTTCGTCTCTGTCCACACTGCATGTGCTCACATTTCCTTGGTTGCTTGCCTTATCCTGTTAGTCTTTGCTGTTTAGTAGGAAGCATGATCTATTTTCATTGGTCATCATATTTGAAACATTTGGGGTTATTACTATCATAAAATATGGGGTCTTTTTCAGTATATTATTTATTTACTTTATTTATTTATTTATTTAGAGACAGAGAGAGTGTGAGAGAGAGAATGGGCATGCCAAGGCCTCTAGCCACTGCAAAAGAACTCCAGATGCATGCGCCACCATTGTGCAACTGGGTTACGTGGGACCTGGAGAATCAAGCCTGGGTCCTTAGGCTTCACAGGCACGTGCCTTAACCGCTAAGCCATCTCTCCAGCCCCGTGAGGTCATTTTTATATGTACTTGTAATTCTACCCTACCCTTTTTGCTTCCATGATTGGAAAGTTATTTATGCAATTTTTTACATAGTGGCTATGCTTGACATTCAAGGATATTTAGACTTACTGCTTATTAATATTCAAAGTGAAGAATGAAACAGTAATGAGGAGTTACATTAAATTAAAATTTATTTCTAGTTTATTTTCACTCTCGTCTCCCGGATTCTTCACATTCTGTTTGTTATTAAGAAGTATCTTTTTTTTGGCATGCTATATGTATGTGTTTATGTGCACGTGCATATGTATACTGTGAGCTTGCACTTGCCACAACACACATGTGGAAGTCATAGGGAAAACCTGGAGTATTCATCCTTACCTTGTAACTCGTTTTGAGCCGGGATCTCTCGTGGTTCACCACGCTCGCTGGACCACGAGCTTTGTGGTATTTCTTCTGTCTCGACATCCCTTCCTTCTCCAGAATGTTTCAGGTTACAGATGACAGCTACACCCCATGGTCTCTGGGGATCCAGAGAGGTACATATGCTGTGTGGCTAATACTTTATCCCATCTTTTAACAAACACTCTTAGTCATGCCCTGTTTTCATTTTTATTTAAGCCTTTGTGAATTGGTTTCACAGACATTCAGACATTGTACTTCAATGTATATATGTTTTGAACACTTGAGTGACTGGCAATGCCTTTCAAATATGGATGAATAAATCTTGCTTAATATTTTAATTGATTTTTTTCTTCTCTAAGACTCCATAAATGTAGATGAAATACCTTCTGGCATTAATGTTAGAAATAAAGACAGATATGTAAATTCACTTTAAATTTTGTTTTATGGAAATTGATCTGTATTTTCATACAGTAGTTGAAGGTCTCACACCCCACTATTTAGGAGAATGTAAGTCATGGCTAAAATATATCACAAGGGCTGGAGAGATGGCTTAGCGGTTAAGCACTTGCCTTTGAAACCTAAGGACCACGGTTTGAGGCCTGATTTCCCAGGATCCACATTAGCCAGATGTACAAGGGGCCGCACGTGTCTAGTATTTCTTTGCAGTGGCTGGAGGCCCTGGCGTGCCCATTCTCTCTCTCTCTATCTGCCTCTTTCTCTCTATGTCTGTCACTTTCAAATAAATAAATAAAAGTAAACAAAAAACTTATATATATATATATATATATATATATATATATATATCACAAGACTGTCTCCATCATTTATATCTTATATCTATCAAATCTCCTTTATAAAGATTCCATGCATTTATCGATTTTAAATTATTGGCTGTTGATTGTTATAATTTCTTCTTAATTATTTTTTGTAGGATGTATGATACATGGCATGTTTTTAGTCAATACTGCTGAAGAGGCTGTGATAGGAGAATCACTTGATGTCAGAAGTTCAAGACTAGCCTGGGGTGTATATCAAGACTTCAAGGGGGAAAATGAAAAGAAAAAAATTTATTCTGATGATTCCTTAAGCTGAGTTCTCTAACTGAATTACCCTCCCCCCACCCCTGATAATCTGGATTGACTTCCTGATTTCATATTCTACTGCAACAAAGTAGCCGTATTTGAAATCCAATCTGCTGGTCACTCTCCTTAACAAGGTTAAAGGTACAGGTGATAATGGGGTGCATTGCATTTAGGGACTTCTAAAGCACCAAGGAAACTATTAAAACAGCTAAAAGTTTGCCTTTTATTATCACTATCTGATCACAATTTTAATAACGCCGGTGAAGAGTCTTAATAGGTCTCCAATCCTGCTGGGACTCTAAATTCCTGCATTTTATGAGGGATTGAAGAAATTTATGATCAGACCTTCCCGTTATTTCAGGTCTGCCTTTCTGTATAACCACTTGACATTTTTATTTGTGTGTAAAATTTAAGACAGTAAAACCAAGTGGACATGCTTTTGTTTGGTAAGGGTAAAGTTGAGTTCATGAGTAAAGTGCATTTAAAAATCAATCAATTCATTTAAATAATTTTAAAAAGTTTAAAGTAAAATAATAGTATTACCAATTGCTGTCATTTAGTCATGAAGAAGGAGGTTTAGAAAATAGTTTGCTCATGTTATCAAATATGTTAGGAATGCCATGGTCACTTGTGCTGATAACCAGCTTTTTGTAAGTCTTTCTTGCACAAGGAAATTTGATCAATTCAGTTTTTCTCTTTGGAACAGCAATCTCTTCTTAAGAGCAATTTCTATTTGCTTATATTTCTCTTTGTGGCAGCTGACTCAGTTCTGCTTGATGTGGCCATCTGGTCTACCCATACCTCCTTTCTATCCCTGCACCACAAGACTTTATAAATGGAACTATGCATAACACTTGAGTCTTCTACATTTGCTTCCTAGACAAATAGTATTTTCAGATATCTTGGTTTCTTTTAATGTAGTCCTACCTGTATTGTACTTTGATGAAATTTAGTAAAGGTTTATTTCATTTATTTACATTTCATGAAAAGCTTTAAGTCTATCCTTGTACTCATGATTTTCCTATCTGAGTCTCCTAGTAGATCCTTATGCATCACCCTCTGAAATCTGAGACTGCAGGTGTGTACCTCCATGCTTAGAGAGCTTTTGTGCAGAATCTCAGTAGCCCAGACTGACCTGAAACTCAGTTGGTGGCCCAGGCTGCCTTGGACTCTGGGCAAGCCACCTAATTCTGCCTCCTAGGTACCAGGATTAAAGGTGCAAGATACCACACCTAGATTAGCTTTTGATTTAAAAATACACACACACACACACACACACACACACACACACACACACACACATATATATATATATATATATATATATACATTTATTTGAGAGAGATAAAGAGAGGCAAGAAAGATGCATATGTATAGAGAGAATGGGCATGCCAGGGCCTTTAGCCACTACAAATGAACTCCAGATGCATGCACCACCATTTTGTGCATTTGGCTTTACATGGGTACCGGGGAATTGAACCTGGGTCTTCTGGCTTTGCAGACAAGTGCCTTAACCACTAAGCAATCCAGCCAGCCAAGCTTTCGATTTTTGATGGTTCCATCCTTATTTCCACATGAGTAGATGCTTAACTCATTTTACATTTTATTTGTACAGACATCTGTAAATATAATGGGAAAATATCTTTGTAATATCATTAAGATTGCTAGTGCTCTCTGCCTCTTGCTGATTTTAATTTCTCCAGTTCTCACTCATTTTTGAACCATTTTTGGAAGAGGTATTAATAAACAATGAATATGTGTATGTATGTATGCACTTATATGCTAGCATATTACTTTTGAAGACTTGCAGCTGTTTGAAGGAAACTCTTGAGTAATTCTATAATTATAGTGTACTTTATAGCTTTAATGAATCTATGTAATTTTATTTTCCTTTTAAGAGAATTCATGCAAGAGTATGAATAAAAGTACTGTTATGACAAATTATTGACTTAGAAATTTTTACAGTTTACATATGCTTGCATTCATAAAAGCAGTGATACAGAAGACAGCTCTAACCAGTTCAGGAAATATATTTCTTTATGATCCTAAAGAGAACACCCACAGTAGCTTATAAAGGTAGTAGAACAGGTTAAGAATGATTGTTTTGAAGCTGAAAGTTCAGCAGCTATTTAGGGAAATGTGATTTACCTAGGATTTTAAAATACTTTATTTCTATCCTATATATTTCAAAGCTTTTTCTTCTCTTAGATTTATCCAATGTAATCTATCTTTAGAAAACTTATTCTGTACAATTTCATGAAATCTCTGTCCTTTGAGTATTAGCAAGCCTAAACATTGGCTGCAAGTATAGCTGGAAAACATGCAAAGAAAAAAATATATGGCAGTAAACCTAATAGAAAGCTTCTGTTATTGAGATTATATAATCATTCCAGATTCATAGTTGATTTACTTAAGAATAAATATTTATGGTATTGTAAAAGTGAGTCCATAAGGAGTGGGGAAGAAGGGCTATTTAAAAATATTTCATTTATTTATTTATCAGAGGGGGAGAGAAGCTTAGAGAGACAGAATGAGTGCACCAGGGCCTTCAGCCACTGCGAAGGCACTTCAGGAGCATGTGCCACCTAGTGCATCTGGCTTTATGTGGGTACTGGGGAATAGAACCTGGATCCTTTGGCATTGCAGGCAAGTGCCTTATCTGCTAATCCATCTCTCCAGCCTCAAAAGCTGTATTATTAATGATAAAATTTTTTTCAGGTGAGAATAATAGCCAATGGGACAAAAACAAATTGCGCATGTGGAGACAGACATTTCAAATTCTGATTGTCCTGTGACTCACCTTTTGAGAGTGTGTTTCTCATATCCACCTTATTACCTCAAACACATGTCCTGTGCTATATCTCCTATGGACTATGGATTCTTTCTTGAGTCCACTTTTCGTAGCACTGCTCTTTTGTAAATGTCTGTCTCACTGCTTGGAATAGCTTTCCTATTCTTGTTTGTTTGAAAATGTCTGATACTGGCATCGGGAGTAGAGTTCATGTCCTGTTTCTTATGTGAATTTCTTTGTGAAGTGCATGTAAACAACAGGGGTTAGTGCGGTTCCTGTGCCTACAATACCACATCACCTCTATTGTCTAAAATACCCAGCACTTTGTTCAAAGCAGGCTATACATTGTTGATCATGTGTCTTTTCTACCTCTCACTCTGCTAGACTGCAAATTCCTTGAAAATTTATCTATGTCTTCTGTTTTTTTACATTTCCAATACATTGGAATGCTACTTAATGGCTTATTTTATATTCCTTTGAAAGATTTTTTAATTTTTTATTTATTTGAGAGAGAGAGAGAGAGTGGGGGTGGGGGAGAATGAACCTGTGGGAGCCTCCAGCTGCTGCAGACGAACTCCAGATGCATGTACCATCTTGTGCATCTGGCTTACATGGGTCCTGGGGAATCAAATCTAGGTCCTTTGGCTTTGCAGGCAAGCACCTTAATCGCCAAGCAATTCCTACAGCCCTTTAATTTTATATTTTTATTTATATTTATTTACTTATGAGAGAGAGAGAGAGATAGAGAGACTGTGGGTGCATCAAGGCCTCTAGCCACTACAAACTAACTCCAGATGCATGTGCCACCTTGAATATTTGGCTTACATAGACTCTGGGGAGTCTAACTGGGTCCTAAGGCTTTGAAAGTAAGCACCTTAACTGCTGAATCATCTCTTCATCCCTATGCTACTGCACAGAGACTCAAATATTCTAAGTACATGAAACTGAGAATTCAAAATTGTATAATTTGTATATGGTTCTTAAAGACTTAAATTAACTGGTCTCAGTAAGCTGGACATGTATTTGCATTTATTGAAGCTGGGAACCAGAAAAATTTGAGTACTATATAGTTATAGTGTCTTTGGGAGATGAAACTTTTAGATATTAGAAGATCAGAGATACAGACACTTTTTATAAGGGGACCTAAACACTTGAGAATATTTGCTTCTTGTAGATGATAAATTTAAATGAGGAACAAAGGTACTCACGAAAAAATCATTCTAAACAAATACTTCGATTATTTGATTGATTTTGGAGCTTTGATGAAAGACTGAGAGTAAAACACATACCAGAATGACAATATTTTGATTTTCTTTAAACTGGCAGGACACTGGAAACAAAAGAATTACTAGAAGCTCCATAAGAGAGAGAGAGAGAAAAAAAAATGACTCAGGAATGAGAGAGCAGCATATTTTACAATGGCACTGGCAAGTGTGTTATTTGATAACACGGGCTACTAAATTAATCATTTATAGCACGGGCACACGCATGTTCTTTCTCTGCCATTTCTGATCCACCTGAAAAGTGGCAAATTATTCCTAATAGAGGTTTCACTGACCACTCTTCTCTGCAGGGTACTTCGCAAAGCTCCGTGCAATGGCAAATGTCTTACATTTCATATAAAAATTCCTCAGATATCAGTAACGGATAAATGGAATTGAGCTTACTGTGCAGTGAATGTGTATTTGTGATTAAGAGTCAACAATTATGAACAACCTGCATAAGATAAAACAGACATCTAATTATAGCCAAATTGATATCATCTGCATGTAAGCTCATGCTTTTATACTTTATGGTGTTTTTTTTTTTCTTTTTTGTCAGCTAATTCTCATTTGTAAGATTGGTAGAAATTTAAATGGCATATGCAGAGCCTGTCTCTGCATTGCAGAATTGTCTGTATAGTAGCTATAGAGAACTATATTAGAACTTCTCAACTGTTGTGCTAAGGCACATCTGTGTGCCATTACAGGCATAGTATATCCTGAAATAATGATCCTTCAGTTTCCCAGGTAGGCAGAAGAAAGCTCTGGGATTACACCTCTGGCTACAAGCAACCTCACCCTTTAATCTAAGACTGTTGTCCAAATGTGATCTTTGCACATGTGTCACCTTGTGTAACCAATTAGTTACAGCATTTTTAAAATAGTGTATTAAGTAGATACTTTGTATAGACACATCCATCATGTGTTAATATCAACCTCTACCTTTCCTCTCTGCCCCCACTGCACTGAGGGCCCTCCTCAGTAGGATTGCTGATATTCACCCTGGAGTTGTGGGTTATGAGTTATGAGAGCAGCAGTCAGTCATTGTGTGGGGACAGTATCTCTTGATATTCCCTCCCACCCTGTGGCTCAGATAATCTTTCCAGCCTGTCTTCGGCAAAACTCCCTGAGCCATGGTGGGTGTGTTTTAAGTCTACTTCAGTGCTGAGCTCTCTGCAGCTTCTGGGTTTCTATTTTGGTATGGTTTGAGCATCCTCAGCGTCTGTCTCCGTCACCCTGTCACAGGTTGTCAGGCTTGCTATGGGGAGCAGCGCTCTTGCTCACCTCACCATTTCTTTGTGGTTTCACCTGGGTCCTAGCTGATGTGCGAGGGGTGGTTCGTCTCCAGACAGGGAGTCAGCCATCTTTTCTTGTCTTGTGGATAGATCTTGGTTGTCCTTGGTTCTTGATTTTTTTCTTAATAGAAACCCATGAGGTATATTCAAAGAAACCACAAAGAAAATGAAAGTTACAGGATCGTGGCCAGGAGCATGAACTTGAGGACATGTATGACTTTGATTTTGTGATCTGTTTTAAGAAGTAGGATAACTGTAGAGGAGTTACTTAGCTTGTAATATTTCATTGAGAAGATGACTCATCTCACCATACTTTACTAGAAAATTTAGGGAGTAAATAGACTGAAAATTCCATCACTAGACTAATATTATCCAAATGCAAGGTGTACAGTTGATATTAATTTATCTTCTCACTTAACCATTTACATTGTGCCAGTCAAAAATATTTCAGAATTTGAGCTCCAAAAGACACCTGAAATTGAATTGAATCAAACTATCAAGTATCATAATTAAAGTAGATAAAATGTTATTAGAGTCATTCTGACTTGTAGTTAAAGTTAAAGGCATGTAAGGATTTAATTTTTAGCAGCATCATTACTGATGGTATCCAAAGAATAACCACGTATGCATTGATATGGCCTGTAGAACTTTCCACATGTGCTATTATGTTTGAGACATTCCAGCAAGTATTTTTTGTTCTGTGCTAACAGAGTTTCAGTTTATTTTGCTCCACCACACATCTAATAACTGCTCCCTCCCTGAAAATGAAGTCTACCCATTAGCTAACGTTGAGATCGAGCCCTAAATTAAGCAGGCAGTTTACTCACCCCACTGCAGCACTCATTCCCCGGTCGTGAGTGACTTGGATGCTGGGAGCGGAAGTTGGCTCCGGCAATGCACACAACGGCATCTCAATGACCTCCAGGAGCTCATACAGATCTGTGAGTGCCTAGCTAAATATCAGAGTGGCTTGGACTCTGGGGAGCGCTTGGCTCATTATGCCACACTGCTGAGCTAAATCATATGGGTTCTCTTTATCCATGTTGGCTTTTGTCTTTTTCCTTTCTCTGCTCATGCATAAAGGGTACTAATTTAAATAAAAGTCACTATAAACATACATTTGTTATGGACATCTGACTATGCAAGTGTAAGTAAAATTTCAGAGGTTAGAGATCTTTTAATGGTTGATTTACATTAATTTGTTCTTGAGGAAAATGCCCTACTTGACTAAATATATTTAAGAAAATGGATTCACATATCACTCTTTATGCTTCTATCATGTTCTTCCAGACTTGATCAAAGAAGAAAATCATATTTACTGTGAAGCCTCATCCTTGGGCTCAACCCAATGTAGTACAATAGATCAAACCTCTGGGGAAACAAGTAGACTTCATTTAAATCTGAAAGGATTTGGTCTTCACTACTAATATGTTCTGCTGTAGTGAAATAAAGTTTTAATTATTAGAATAATATTTTACCATTTTTTCTATGAGAATATACTTTTGTTTCATTTCCACACAGAAGTTTTTAAGGAATGTTTACTGACAGATAAAAATGGGCAGAATATTTAAGGAGATGTTTACTATGGCACAGTAAAGTGGCAAATATTTCATTTTGCCACAGACATCAATAACCTGCCTCTAACTATTCCTATTTTTGAACTTTTCACTTTTCAGTGCTCACTTGTTACATTGTCAGACATTTTTTGAAAGAGATACTTTGCTAGTGTAGTTTTAACTTATTACCATTTTATTACTCTTATTACTTTGTAGGGTCAAAAGTAAGCATGAATTAAAATTTTGTAATTTAATTACCAATCATAAGCACAAATTCTCCCTATAGAACCAGGCATTTTTATAAATCTGTTCTTATTTATATTTTTTGTCAAACAAATAAATTGTATGGTCTAGTTTTATATCTTTCTATATAAATTGTTAAATGTCATTGACAATTCCTACCTTACAAATGGTTGGAAATATGATCAGTAACAATAGTGATCTCTTGGTGATTATCTTATTGGGCTCACTCTCCCTGGAATGTGTTAAGTGCCATACTGTCTCATTTCTTTCTTTGAAGCAGATATCATGATTGTCATATTTATCGTTGAAAATCGAAGGAGAGAAGTTATAAAACTCAAGACCATTACAGTATCAAATGCAACAAGAATGATGAAAGTTTGACTTTTAAAGGAATAGAAACATTTAAATACTGGAATGATTTTTGTCTGAATATATACGATATCTTTAAATGACATAGGCTATCTCCTTAAATTTCACAGGAAATTATGAATTGGTAGCTATCATTATATTTCATTATTACTTTGTTTTTCAAAAGATGCTGATTAAGAGACAATTAAAATTTATTAAGGAGTTAATGAGTTTTTACATGTCATGGTAGTTGAAATTCCAGACAGCCTTGACTTAGGCTATTTTTCTGTATCTTTAACAGTGTGCGCTTTTTCATGTTCAAATTTTGACTTTAAAATTAATATTTCTTTTCTGTGTCAAATCCTCTGGAATTATAAACATTTTCAGTAGATTTATAGCCTTTCAATAGTCAGATGATGACACGGTATTCAGAATCAACTGCACGCATGGGCATTTCTTTCCCATTCTGTACTGATAAGGTTTCCTTGGGCTTTCAGTATATTGTTCATAAATCTTACTTTCATATACATGAATTATTCCCCAGGTTCCTACTTACATCCCCCCATCCCTGCTTGTTCTCTTTTGTTGACTCCATACTCATTTTCACCTATAAAACTCGTACGGTACAGAATATACATAATATAATTTTATGTCACTGTACAGATTACTTTACTGTTTGCTGCTGTCACCACATGTTGTGAAAATCTTCAATAGCATTTCCCAGAAGGAAAATTCTAGTACCCAGATGGTTTTGATAATGTGTTTTCCTGTATATTCTTTGCAATTTGCAGTAACATTTTTGAAGGTGAGCATGGCCCTTTGTTCTTTCCTGGTAGGGGTCATTTTTTTCTTTATGTATATACAGAGTACATTATACAGCCATTGAATTATAATGAGTTTTAGTAAATTTGAGATTCGCTTGGTGTCAAATGAAAGCAGTTCTTTCTTAGGGATGTTGTTGAGGTCATCCTTGGTGAAATGAATCTCTATTTTGGTTCTGGTAATTCTTGCATTATTATAACTTGAAATTTTAGTAGGTAGAGTATATGACTTGAAAGAAAGTTAAAAGATTTTGTCTTGCCAGGTGTGGTGGCGCATGCCTTTAATCCCAGCACTCGGGAGGCAGAGGTAGGAGGATTGCTGTGAGTTCAAGCCCACCCTGAGAATTCAGAGTGAATTCCAGGTCAGCCTGGGCTTGAGTGAGACCTTACCTCAAAAAAACAAAAAAATAACAAAAACAAAAAAAAGATTTGGTCTTTATGGTAACATCTTTTTATTAGTCACTACTGTATACCACAAGGTATTCATTTGTTAAAACATATACATATACCTACCAATCCTAATCTGCTAAAATGTGTATGTATATGTTTATTAATTTATGGGCATTCCTATATGTATGTATATGGTGTATATATGATATAGATATACATTCAATTATAAGAATTAAAGAAGAATCAACATATAATTCTGTCTAGAATGTATTATTACATAATATCATAAATATTATATTTAATTTACCACAATATTCTCCTAATGTACAAGAACAAGATAATTATGTATATTTGTATGTAATTTTCACTATAGGGTTCAATTCTATTTTCCATTTCCCTGTGACTATTATATCTGCTCACATCCATGGAATCAGTGTTCTTATTACAATGCAATTCAATTAGACAAAGCTTTGTTATACAAACTTTTCAACTATATTAATGGAATGCAATATATTTTGATGGTAAAAGATATGAAGTACTTCTCTTTCACTTTAGAAGAACCTGAAAACATGGATTTTCCCCCATCAACACCATACATATTTCTTCATCATTTTTTTCTGAAGTGATAAGACCTGAACTCATGATGCAGAACAAGCTAGGCAAGTGTCTACTACTTGGGCAAAATTCCCATTGAATATTTCTGTTCAACTTTGTCATTAGCTCTGTTTCTTAAGTGAAATGAAGGTAGGATCAAGGTAATAAAAAAGTTTATGGTGCACCATTCTGATAGGTCATTCAGTCTGGATTATGTTTTTTTTTTTTTCAAAATGATGTTCTGTTTGATTTCATAAGTAATTAAACAAAAATTTTGGCAATAAAGTGATGGAATTTTTAAAGTTATTTTTCCCCTCTCAAAATTTTTCATGATGTTTTAATGAGGGGAAAAATCCATTGTTTTTTAATCTCCTCTTTAAATTTTTACAACTGCATCTATTTATGGGCAAACATCTTAAAATGGCCTGAGGAAACCTCTATGGGATGATGGTTCATAAATACATTTGAGTTAGTTCAGTGGCAATTAGTGACACATGAATGCAGAACCATATTTTAAGTTCATGGATATTGAGCTTAGTGAATGATGTTTGGCATTAAAAGAGCCTATTGGTGGCTGTTATGAATAATAATAAGAAAAGAACATATACTTGCATCTATAGTGAATACTCCAAGACAGTGACACCTTGAGAATCTTTGCTGTCTGCATTCCACTGCCTAAGTGACATGCCAGACCACCTTCCCCGGGAGAATGAGCTGCAAGGATCATTAGCTTTTGAGCACCACTTCTATTGCTTATTTCATCTTAAATTCCACTGAGAATTATTTTATTCATGCTATAACTACAATGTGTCTGGCTTTGACACCTTTTATCAGTAATTACAAAAGAATTAGTAGCCAGGAATTCAGAGGAGTCCAGATATTATCTACTTCAATGGTTACTCTTTCTTTTATAGAGCTTCTGAAACAAAGTTATGAGGTGCAAAGTTCTCTACCTTGCTTTGTGAGGACCAGGGAAACATCTGCGTCCATTCCCCCCATGAGAATCAACTTTTGCACTCTCTTCCTACACCAGCACCATTCCCATCTTTTCCTATTTGCTTTTCTCACTTTATGTTTTGTAGACAATGTAATACCCGTGAATGTTGTATTTATTTATTCTTCACAGTGGAATAGTGGAATATAAGCACTATTTGGTGATGATTGTACTTTTAGTATTAAAAGTGCTGACTAAAATATTTTATTGGATGGATGGATGGATGAATGAGTAGATTCTGAATTAAGAAAACTTTTAATTTCTTGGCATATCTGTGCATATATCCCAAATGCATATATATGTGTATATATATATATATATATATATATATATATATATATATATATATTCAAGTTATAATTAAATTCCGACTGTCTTCTAGATACTAAATATGTAAGGATTAATAAGATAGAATCCCTACCTTTTCAACTTGGAGAATATGTATGTCAATATAATTTTTAAGAATTTTTTACTTATTAATTTATTTTATTTATTTGAGAGAGAGAGAGAGTGAGAGAGAGGCAGATAGAAAGAGAGAATGGGCTTTCCAGTGCCTTTAGCCACTGTAAACAAACTCCAGATGCATGTGCCACCTTGTGCATCTGGCTTATGTGAGGCCTGGGGAATTGAACCCGGGCCTTTGGCTTTGCAGGCGAGAGCCTTAACTGCTAAGCCATCCCTCTAATTTTTTGAGGGTGATTTTTAAGACTGTAACAGAAGAAAGGCTTCTTTCTACCTATAGAAAAGTAAGAGGCTAAATTTGAATGTCATGAAAGACTTCTACTGCTCATTCCAGACTAGTGTAAGTCTTAAGAATAACATTACATTACCCATTGTTAAATGTCAGAAAATTTTAATGGAGTGGTAATTTACTGAGAAAATAGCACTTATGACAGACAACTATTTTTATTACAAGTTCAGAGTGACTCTCCTACGAAACACCTATCTATCCACAAATTTCCTAAAAGGAACACAGGTGGAAGGTCAGACTTGGGAAAGGTTTTGGGGAGGGCCTTAGGGACCTGTATATGAAGTGTAAGGCTGGGGGATATCTGGGTCCTAGGAAAGGCTGAGAAGAGTGAGGTGCCCAAGCACCAGATACCCACACATTAACAGGAAGAACCGTATACAGATGAGAACGTGTGCCAAAGCAGTGCTCACAGTTTAAGACTTTCCACAAAACACAAAATGAAGGTTGAGTTTGCTTGGGTTTTTTTGTTATGTAAATTTATCTGTTGGTTCCCACCTCAGTTGATACCTGTTTAATTCGATGTTGTTTTAGATAAAATGATAAGGGCATGCCAAAATTTTAGGTAATATATAAGTTAAAATTACTTTGTTTAGATAGAAACTAAGACTCAATTTTCTTTTCTATTTCTGTGACCATTACCTATTTTCTTAAGGCTTCTTGTTTTGTTTTATTTTGTTTTCAACTGTCAGGTGCAAAACAGAATTCATAAGTGCATGGAAACGTGGGGTCATTGTGAGAATTGAGACCATAAGTCTGTAGCATCTAGCAGAGTTCAGATCCCTATTGAAGGGGTGTTATTGTCACATTTCATGCTATCTGTGGTAGTTGTATAGATGGCCCCCAATATATTTATTGTTTTATTAGTTTGTAGTTGGCCTCTTCAGCCACCTGGCTGGTCACAGTGTCACTGGTGGATCTCAAGGTGTGGTGATGGGCTTGAGATTTCAATCTAAAGATATGCAAAGTGTGCCTAGCTGGAGTTCCTGAAGTGTGCTGTGCTGTGTGGCTTTTGGCTTTTAGGCTTGTGCTTTTCTCTCTGTGTTTGGTCCTATGAAAGCAGACAGCTTCTTCCACTGTTATGTAACTCCCCCTGGATCTGTAAGCTTTAATAAATATCTCTTCCTCCATAACTGTTCCTGGTCTGGAACATCTCAGCAAACCTGAAAATGTCTGCTACAGAAGTTGGTACTGAGAGTGGGATGAGATCAACCTGTCCATTGTGGATGCTGATCTTATGAAACCTTTGTTTTAGAGGAACAGGCATGGACTTGGTGCTTGCAACTGAAGGTGCCTTCTGGAGTGGATGGTAAGCCAAGTTTTATGGACTATTCTGATGAGAGTTTGAAAATCCTAAGTGCAGACAATATTAAACTTTGAGGCTTGGCTTATGAGCTTTCTAAGGGGAAAGAAAGGCTGCAGAGGACTTTGTTGGAACTGGGCTACTGGCATAAGGGCTGGCTGCGTCCTGCTGCCCAGGCCCAGAGAGTTTAATCAAAGTTAAATTTGTAACAGAATGATGTGCTTGGCTAAAGATATTGGGCTGAGAGATTTAAGATTTTAAGTTGGAAAACCTCAAGCAAGTTAAAATTACAGACACTGAGTGGTTTTAGATTACTGAAGCTGCTATTGTCAATACATTAGCAATCTTAAGGAAGATGCCCCAACTTCTTTACATTCAAACAATGGAAAGGATGCCTGAGGAAAGACTATCATAAGAATATAAATTCTTTTGGAAAGGGTTGGCTGGAGAAGGAACCTGTTTTTCAAGGTTATGGTTTATTTTGTCCCTATATTAAGAAGATGGCTATGTCCTGCACACCTGGTATTGGTTTCAGAAGCATGGAAAATGTGAGGAGTGGTCGTGAATTGCATGCTTTTTCATAAGCCTCTGCTGCGATGCAGCATGAGGCAGGGCCCTATGCCCTGATAGGCTGAAAGAGCCTTTGGAAGATGGACCATCGTTTGCCTGAAGACCTGAAGATGTTTTGGATATACCAGAACTATTCAAGGGCTACCATAGAGCGCACTGTTAGCCTAGGATGGAAGTGTTCCCTGGCTATTCTACCCAGCTGGAGGGGCAGAATTGGAAAATCTGGAGACTGTCAATCTCTGGTTATATTTTTAAAATATTTTATTTTTATTTGTTTATTTATTTGACAGAGAAAATGAGAGAGGGACAGAGAGAGATTGAGATTGAGAATGGGCATGTCAGGGACTCCAGCCACTGAAAATAAACTCCAGATGCATGTGCTACCTTGTGCATCTGGCTAATGTGGGTCCTGGGAAATCTAACCTGAGTCCTTTGGCTTTGCAGGCAAATGCCTTAACTGCTAAACCATCCCTCCAATCCATCTTTGGTTATATTAAACTTGAACTGCAGAAGTTTTATGTTTGTTTGATGGTGATTATGTTTGCATTGTCTTAGTCTCTACTTGCTATGCATTATACCAGTCGAAAATGTTTACTCTGTGCCTTTATATGTTGTAACTATTTAACTTGTTTAATTTTATACTACTTACTCTCTTAAATCGCTCAAGTCTATGGGGACCTTTGAAATTGAACTGACTACAATTTACAATGTATGATGGTTATAAATCAATTGGGTCCAGGGGCGGAATTTGGTAGTTTGAATAGATGGCCAGCAATATATTTACTGTTTTATTTGTTTGTTGTTTGCATCTGTAGCCATCTGGCTGGAGGCAGTGTCACTGGACGGATCTTAAGGTGTGGTGGTGGGTTTGAGATTTCAATCTAATGATATGCGAAGTGTGCCTAGCTGGAGTTCCTGAAGTGTGCTGTGCTCTGTGGTTTTAGCTTTTTGGTTTGTGCTTCTCTCTCTGTGTTTGGTCTTGTAAAAGCAGGCCAACTTCCTCTGCCATTATGGAACTCCCCCTGGATCTGTAAGCTTCAATAAATATCTCTTCCTCCATAACTGTGCCTGGTCTGGAAGTTCATCTCAACAAACCTGTAACTATCTGCTACACTGTCATTGGTAGCTAATTGGCTGACTCAAAGTAGATTGCTTCATGCTATGCTAATTAGTGTGATCTGATCATTACATAATATGTATCTATATGAAAACATCCTGTTATATCATACATATTATAAGCAAAATTGTTAAAAATTAAAAAAGAAAATGGATTATTTTCATTTAGCATCACTAAAACTTGACCTTATATTATCCTCTGAATATTTAACTTTGAAAATCTCATTCTGGCTGTTTCCCAATTTTGTAACCTTCATTTAGTCAATTATTTCTAAGGCTTTCATTTCTTTATAATGTACTCAAAGAACCCTCTTGGAAATCTAGTTCCATCATGATTTCCTTGGGTATTGGTATAGCTATTTAGTGGACAATTTGTCAACAAATAAAGCATGAACCAAACTATATCTGATCCATTCATATTTATTTCTAAGGTCTAAAAAATTTTAAAGATATTTCCTGAAGGTTTTATCTTTAGAGTAGCCTAATAAATACTACTCCACACTTCTGAAATATAGATCACTCTAAATAGAAACACAGACCTTCTAACTGTGTTTGTGATGATGTTGTCTTATTCATGAGGGTGCAAATGTTTTTGGTATGACAAAAAAATAGTGTATTTTTTTTGTCAATAGTTTATCCTATTTTGTGGCAATTATGCTATTCAAGGGTTTGGAATTCTATGATTATATGTTAATAATTGCTCTATATCATATTAGCATATATCAAAAACACAGTGTTCAGACCATTTCCCGAAGAGAATAGGATAATCTGACAATAAAAATCTAGCAATTATGTTAGTTATGTTACAATAATTATGATTTGTTGTTAATGTATATAACACTGTGTAACTCTTGGGTCAGATTTTCAAGTTACTTTTATTTTATACATTTTTTTAATGACTGGTTCATTTTAATTCCAGTAACTTTTTACTAGTGTACAACTGCTTTGAAGAAAGTGGTATTCATAGTTCTTTAAAGATAACAGATTCTACTATACTTTAGGGCACAAACTCCCAGAGCCCTAACAATAGTCTACAAGTAACTAAATATACAAGACTATTTTTATTTTTAAGAGTGTGGGTATACCCTTAATCCTGGCAGATCTTCTAATAACCAAGGTGTTAAGAGGACCTCTTGGGTGAAAATTGATTAATATACTTATCAATGAGGCATAAAATATATTTCAGGTAGCTAGAACATTTCTTTAAATATTCAATGTGAGCCAGAAGCTATGAACTTAAATGTCTATTCTGAGAATTAAGATTGCAGCTACAAAATTTGTGAAGATGTAACTACTTTGAATTTCTTATCAGCAAGAACGTAATGTCTTAGAAAAGATAGCGTGTTGAAATAACTGGTTTCTTCCCACAACATTGGCTTATTTTTCTGTGCTTTCTAGGCCTTATTAGAAAATTGAATAAGTGCATATTAGTTGGGTTCTTGGCTGCACAATATAAACTCCATCCTAACTAATTTAAATTCAAGGGATTATTCATGGCTCAATACTCATTGGCAGATCAGATGAGATGAACACTGGAAGCATTTTGGAATGATTTCACAAACCACACAGCTGATATTGCTTGCAGAGGGAATGGATGGATCTTACAAGAACGCACAGAACCAAGAAGCTACTTGCTAAAGCTATGAGCCCCAGCTCCAAATGCACTATACCCTTATCCGCATCTGAAATGTGTATACCATACATTTTGTGCAACTCAGTTTAGACTGAGAATCTTGTGGGAATTCAGTAGTCAGAATCAAAGTTAGATGTGGAATCCAAGCCAACATGATGCTCAGAAATCTATTCCTTAGCCTTCAAGCCACTGCAGACAAGACTGCATGTTGGGAGGAGAATGTAGTCGCTGCTGAGTGAGCCAGCCACAGGATGTGCCACGTGTGTCCTAAAAATAAATCTATTTTAGAAATTCAGGTGTCTAGTGTGTGTTATCCTCAGGGTCAGACAATCAGATCACATTCTTGGAGGTCTTCGGATTTTTAATAGAGAGGAAAGAGGAGATGGGAAGTAACAGAAAGGGACTTAAACAAGCTGTCCACCATGGTCCTGAAACAGCCTTTATTCCACTTGATCCTAATCTCTGGCCTTTCACTTAAAAAAAAAAATTAAAATAAAACCTCTTCCCAGATTTTCTTCCGGAAGTAAACTCTTACTAGTGGACAGGTGTAAGTTATCTTCCTCGATAAGACAGAATATTGTATGTGTGAATGAGGAATAAACTATTGTCTCTACATCCCTTTCAGTTGCTCTATGACCGATGACAAATGAACCGTTAAGTGCAAGGGCATTCTCCCACCACCATCACTACCGGGGAGGCCTAGTGTTGATCTTTGCAGAGAAGCGCACCTCACACAGCCGTGGCTCTCTTGCTGAGCTTAGGGTCGCAGCCAGCTGCCTCTGTCTGGGGGAAGCTCAGCTGATGGGAATTGGCAACAGTCCAACTGCCGGGATGGAGTCGGAGATATTCGCAGTATCTTACAGCCCATAGCCATTCGCGATTCCTAAACCTCGCTGAATTCGCGGCTGCTTTCCTCTAAGGGAGGGGAACATCTGGACAGAGATTTAAAGATGAGCAACATCTGTTCCCACCCTTGGCTTTTTCGTTCCTCCCTAGGACTCACACCTGACGTGAAGCCTGGCTCACAGGGAGCCAATGCGCACGCCGAGCGTTTGTGCGGACCCGCAGTAGCGGGACCCCAGAGGGACCAGTCCTGCAGTCCGTCTGTCTCCTTGTCAGGAGGCGCCCAGGGGCTGCTTTCTGTGACACCAGGAGGCTTCCTCTCGGAAAGGAGGTTTGCCTTGGGAAAGAACCCAGTTGTTTTAAATCTCCCTTCTGATGCACTTTGATTCTAATTACTGTCAAGGAACTAGAAATTAGGAGTAGGATTAGAAATGCCACATCCGTGTTCTCATCAATGTGTGCAATTACTATGAAACCCAGATTCTTAGACTTCATCAGGGTATTTGAATATGTGTTTTCAAAGTTCTCTACTAAATGAGTGTGGGCTGGCCAGGATCTCCTGACGCTGTCAAAAAAAACTCCAAATGCATGTGCCACTTTGTGCAGATGACTTTACATTAGTGCTGGGGAATTGAACCCACACCATCAAGCTTTGCAAGCAAGCTCCTTTAACTGCTGAGAAATCTCTTCACCCCTGTTTAATGAATATTTTATAAAATGCTAGCTAGACATTCTCAGATATCCACAAAACAGCATATTCCTTTGCCTATACAGATGACCCATCCTTTGAGAAATCCAGCCCAGTTGGCTGAATGACCCAATACTGTTCATGTCTGCTCTTTGATGGAGAGTAAAAGGTCATTTGAGTAAATGATAATTTAAATCTAGTAAAGCACAAGACTTGTCCTGTAACAGACAATGATATTAAGTCTTTAATTTCTAGAAGTGTCAACTGTGGGTCAAGCAGCTAAATGTTTTTTCTTTTCCCAAGTCAAAGAAAATTTCAGATAATAGATTTTTTTTTTCTTTTTAAATTTAAAGTCCACAAGTTATAAAATTTGTAATTCAGTAAGTTTTTTTGCCACATGAACAAACACTTGGGTACGCTGCTGCTCTTTGTCTAATGGAACTTGTAACAAACAGGTATTACTTCAAATGTTTCACAGTAGTAACATTTTTTCTACTAAATAAGTCACATAAGTTCTCTTTTAAATATCATATGCAGAGGACAGTTATGTGTTTTGTTATTGTTGTGAGTTTTCTCTATAGGAGAAAACTTGCAGACTATGTATTGAGCCCTCTCTCCATTATCAAGCTCTCACCAATTGTGGGCTACAAGGGGGCCTACACTTATTAAATTATCTCTTAAAAAAAACACAATAGTTATCCCATTTATCTGGCATTAACTTCACTCTCCATTGGAGAATTTCCTTTTCTTTTTCAGATGGAAGCAGATTCTAAGGAGAGAACCAGTCAATCACACCTCAAAAGAACCCCAGCTGAAACAAAGAGTAACTGGGGAAATGAGCAAGAGTGCTGCTTTCTTGCTGAACCTGGTACTGGCACAAGGGTGAAGGAGATTGACACAGAGAATAATCAACTCCTACCAAACCAGATATCCAGAGACACAGAGGTTCCCAAGACCTCATCACTGAAACAGACCTAAAATGAATCCAACATGGCTCAGGGAAATTTGCAGAAGAGGGAGGGGAAAGAATGTCAGAGCCACATGTTGGAACATTATGCACAGACTCATGGCCTCTTACCCATAACTGATGGCTAACCCCACAATGCATGACTCACATTCCCCAATGAGGATTGTCTCTGCAGAGGGGGGAAGACAGGGAGGAGGCTAATGATGGTATCAACCTGACTGTATACACATTGTGTACATAACTAATAAAAAAGTTATACACACACATATATACTTAAAATAATTTCTAGATTTCAGAGATCCTACTCACAAAATATTATGTTTAAAAAGATTTTTTCTAATCAAAATCCTATTATATGACATAGCCAAATTCTTTACTACCTTACCAGTAACACATTTCTAACAATGAATGTACCTAGCTGTGTTAGTTACAGCTTGAAAGTTAAACAACTGCTGGGAATTGTCCTTAGGAAAATGAGTCTGATGTCACAAATGTAAAATTAGTTTAAGATGGAATATACATTTAAACTAAAATGGATTCTACATTTAAACTAAGTAATCAATTACAAATATTAAAAATACAAATGTAAATATTAAAAACACAGCATTCAAAAGTAAGGGCTGAGCAGAGCGTGGTGGTGCACACCTTTAATCCCAGCACTCGGGGGTCAGAGGTAGGAGGATCTCCGTGAGTTCAAGACCACTCTGAGACTCCATAGTGAATTCCAGATCAACCTGGGATAGAGTGAGACCCTACCTCGAAAAACCAAAAAAAAAAAAAAAAAAAAAAAAGTAAGGGCTGGTTTATTAGCTTCCCCTGTGGTTGTTTTCTCCTATAGTGTTGGTGCCCTGTCTCCTCCAGTAATAAACAATAATTTTCAAAAGTCATTTTTGGGCTGGAGGGATGGCTTAGCGGTTAAGGCATTTGCCTGCAAAGCCAAAGGATCCAGGTTCAATTCCCCAGGACCCATGTTAGCCAGTTGCACAAGAGGCCGCACATATCTGGAGTTCGTTTGCAGTGGCTGGAGGCCCTGGAGCACCCATTGTCTCTCTCTCTCTCTCTCTCCCCTCTCCCTCTTTCTCTGTCAAATAAATAAAAAAATAAATTAAATAAATTAAATCTGTTTTTAAAAAGTCACTTTTGCTAGAGACAATGGACTCACACTCTATTTTTTTATTGTTGGTAATATAGAAATGCTGCCATTTCATAGCTATTTATTGATGACATTGTGGACTTTTTTAGAATTTCTATCAAGTTTGGGAAATTTTCTTTATTATTAGTTTGTGAGAGGGAGAGAGAGAAAAGGAGGGGAAAAAGAGGGAGAGAGAGAGCACGGATAGACCAGGGCCTTTGGACACAAGTGGCCCTTATACACCAGGCTTATGAAGCCTGTGCTTTTTGGCATTGTAGTAAGTACCTTAGCTGCTAAGCCATCTCTACAGCCCACGTTTGTGGAAATTTCTGTTAAGCAATTCTGTCATCTGAATCATACAATTTGGAAGAATGCCCTCTGTTCCAATCCATTTCATATCTGTTTCTATTATGAGCAGTACCTACAGCCACCACAATACAAGGTCATACCCTGATTCACTTCTGTTCTCAGGCACATCATTAAGCTAGGTATGAGGTTGTTCCTGAAATCCATTCCTATGCTGAGATGGCCATCAATTAACCATGTACGATAATGACCAGAACTCTATAACACACTCATTAAAGCCAAACTAACTGTATGCTGAACTTAACTTATTTCAAGTGGACAAACCAAGTCCCTTTGACTTTCCCAGTGCTTTTGCACCTGCAAGGATGCAGGACACATGAAAATGGATTTAAAGGAAGCAGCTATGTGAAAAACATATTTGTCTATAAGTACAAAACCCACAGATCCCTATGTGGACACAGAGGAACTCCACTGTGAATGTCACCACCAAGGGCTATGAAAGAATCTAAGAAACCCAAGATAATATTTAGTATATCATCACATCTCTGTGGTTAGCCTAGATCTTTCCATACAGAACAAAATGTCTTTTGCACACTAGCCAATAAATATTCAATATCCATTGGGTGTGATCCTTGTAATAGTATTATAAAATGATAGCAGTAGTATTTCTCCAATTAAGAGCTTTATATTGAATATTGTCTCTATTAGCTGCTAATTTGCTTTGAATCATCGGTTCTTTATTCATGCAGTTAACCAACAAAAGCTGCCCATGCAAGATGTGCAGAGCTCTGCAGATGATAAGCACAGCTGAAAAGAGGCTCTGACCCCAAGGAATCATGGGCATGTTTTTACCAGACAGCACAGCACTATTAAACTAGTATTCTCACCTCACTCCTCCTCAAATTTCATGCCTTTTATTTGACATTTTACCTAAGAGTTATAGAAAAAAAAATCTCTTCTCTCATAGATGCCTCAGAATTTTTTCTATAAACCACAATGACACATTTCTATTATTCTACAATTTTCTCTATTTTTCAAGTGGCTGTGTCTCATCTTATTAACTGCATGCAGATTCCAGAGGCTGTCTCTCTTTCTGCTCCATGTAGCTTTATAATTAAATGTTTATAGCTATGTCCCCTGGCAGAGTCTGACGGAGGACAAAATATTTGAACATAGCCAACGGTCCTGAAATGCTGTCTCATTACTAGATACATGGAATCATCAAAGCACCTCATTTCCTTGCATTGTTTTTTTTTATTTTTCCTAGCATTTTCCTCATGTTAAAGACACTTTACTTTCATATTCAATTTAGATTCAGTGGTAATCATTTTGTGCCTTCTCGCATATGAGTTGCTGAATCAGAGAAGCTGACTGAGAAAGCAGTGGTAATTCCCAGCTAGAGTCACACACAAAAAAAGAAAAGAAAACAATCAATCATTTCTGAAAAAAAAAAAAAAACTATTCCTGTGAGGGATATTTTATTTTTTGTTAAGTTATTTGTATTGATATCATCAATTTGTGTGTATGGTATATGTTTTATTTATCTCAATGAAAAGTATTTCAGTTCAAAATTAAGCTATTTACCTCAGAAACCACCAATGAAAGAGTGAAAGAGTTTCTCAGCATTCAGAGCATCAGAGACCTTGCAAGAACTTGGAAGGAGCCCATGGCATTAGACACCATTATCCCTGGTTAATTAAGGTAACAAAACAACTTTTCCAACATTAAAAGGAGCCTCAGAAAAATTTGCTAGTTATTCATTTCACATCTTAACAGTTGTTCCGTGCAGTTGTTTTATTAAAAACAAATGTCTCAAAGGTGAGTTTTGGAAAGGAAAGTTTAGGAAGTTTTTAAATGTTGCCATGAATAAAGTCATCTGATGGAAGGTTGAAATTTTGAAGACTTCTACGAGATAACAGGAAATGTGTCTATTTTTCAAAAAATAATTTTATTTATTTGAGAAAGAGACGAGAGAGAGAGCGAGAGAGAGAGAGAGAGAGAAATAGAGTGACAGAGTCAGTCAATGTGCACAGTAGGGCTTTTACTGCTACAAATGAACTCCAGATGAGTGTGCCACTTTGTGCATGTGGCTTATGTAGGTCTTGGGGAATCAATCCCAGACCAACAGTTTGCAAGCAAGTGTGTAAACACTGAGCCATATGCCCAGCCCCTCAATATTCCTTTAATATTCTGTAAACTTATAAATTTGGAAATGCCTATCCTCTAATATCAAGGACAAGAGTACTTTTTAGGTATGCCTTCTTTCTTATTCAGATTTTGATGCAGGACTTTGCTTGTATACCAATGCATTGATAATTTCTGGATCCTAGTCCTATGAATTTGAAGAATGACATCCACAGACCAGAAGATAAGGTTCAGAAAGATTTTATTATACCTTAAAGATTAAAGGGTGAAGAGAGGGGAGGGGAGGGTTAAACCCAGATTGTAGGAGAAGGAAAGCAGGTGATGCTCTGGCCCAGGGAGGCAGGAGAGTGTTTGAGAAGCCCACCTAGAGACTTGGATCTGGATTTTTTTTATAGGGAGTGGCTACCTGAGGTAAAGCAGGCTTGCAGGATTTCTATGAGCCCTGTGGGTCGGTGGCTGGTTTAGCCAGTTTATGTGTGATGCCAGGCGTCTGGGGTCAGAAATTTTGGGATTCTCTAGGTAAGGGAGTGGAAGGACTCCCTAAGGGGGCAGAGGTAAGGAAAGGCCAGATCCTTCTCATGTTTCGGACCTGTAGAAAAGTGTAGTGATGGAGATTTTCTCCTACAGGTCCAAGGACAGTTTCTGAACTTAGCCAGGAGAAGTCAGTCACTTCTAAGCTGCCAGCCTAACTTCTGTCTCCTATCAACTTGTCTACTATTTTTTTAATCAGTTATCCCTTTAGTATTCTTGTTCATCATTCCTAATAAAGTCACAAGAGCACAGAAAGAAGTCGGAGGAAAGCAAAGCTCTGCGGCCTTTGGTCTCTAGCGCTGTCCAGGAGAAGCTAAGCCTGAGAAGGCGTGTGAGGACAGCAGCAGTGGGACTGTGTTCCCACGTCACAGAATATGTCTCAAGTTATCAGTAAGGAAGGGGAGAAATGCTGTTCTATTTATCTTCTCCCACTGATGCATTAAAATAATTCTTCACATTAGGAAGGGATATATAAACTTTTGAGGAGCTATGTCCTTAACATGAGTATGCTTCAAAAAGACAGAGAAATCTAAGAAATGGATACTTGACTAGAGGGTTCATGACACATTTCTTCCAAACATAGATTTTTTTTTTTTCAGAATCAGTCAGGATCACACTTTTGCTTATTGATTTATAAGAAATAATTTGTTGGCTGTGATATAATGTACAATTGATCCTTATTCCCATTTATAAACCTGTTACAAATATTCTAATCTAGTCTCAGAGTACTCAGCTATCCAAGAAAGAATAATTAGTGATCTCAGTGTTTCGGAATCTATTAAAAATTGTAGTTCAGTCATTTGATGACATGTGGTAGTAAAAATTTTATGAATCCCTAGAAGCTTTCTGAATGAGCCCAGAACAGACATAAGAATAGCTCTTATATAGAATAGTGATTCTCTTCTCCCTGTATCATTGACTCCTTGAGAATTTGGTGGGAATATAGATGGTAACAGAAAAATGTCTAATAGATATCTCTTGGATCTAGTAAGTGAAGCTTCTTTCAGTGTGTTGGACATTTTAGTACCTTCTAACCTGGCTTCATGTAATCTCTACTCTTGGTATTTGTGCCCTTTTGAACCCCTATTATTGAAATGTCATTCGGGCTTGTTCTGTTTGTTTCTTTTCTTTTTCTTTTATTTTTGTGACAAGTTCTGTAACCTTGAACTCACAATCCTTCTTCATCCCCTGCCCAAACACTAAGACCTCTGGTGTCCCCTACAACATCCAGCTATGGACTGACACTTAACACAGATAGCACAAGCAAAAGGGATGGTGTGTGGCTGCTAAAGACTGAGTTCTTTCTTGCTTGCACTGTTTGTTCTAGCTCTGTGCCCTGATGGAACCTGCTGCTGTCTTGTTTCCAGCCTCATGGAGAAGTTCCTACGGTGCATGAGTTACTTCCTAGTTGCTGGGAAGAACGCTCACTAGAAGCAACTTATGGAAGGAACTGGTTTACTTCAGTTTCCACTTCCAGAGAGTAGTGGGCATGCGGACGGGGAGAACAGGGCAGTAGCAAGCAGGCAGTGTCACACTGTCACATCAACAAGAAGGAGAGATAGAACAAGAATAGCACACAGGGGCCTGGCTGTAACAACTTAAGGCCAACTCCCTGCCCGCCACCCCCACCCCGACCATGACAGACTTCCTCTAGTAAGGCTCTACCTCATAAAGGTTCCACAACCTTCCTGAACAACACCATTAGCTGGGTATTAAATATTCAAACATAAGAGTCTATGGGGACTTTACATTTGAAGTACCACACATGGCAAAAAATTCAAAGTGGTCTCCATTAACAGCCAGCAAGGCAGGAATCCCACCAACAACCAGATAAGTAAGTTAGAAAGTGGATTCCACCACAATCAAGCAACTAATTCGAGCTACCACCTTGACTCTGGGCTATGAGACTCTATGTCAGAAGACCTAGTTAAGTATCCCCTGCATTTTTATCCCACAGAGACTGCGAGACAATAGATACTATCTTAAGCTCCAAATCTCAGTGTCAATTATTGCTAAACACTATTATGAAACCAAAGTATATGATAGATATTGTGGAAGATAAATCAAGAAAGACAAGTTTGGTTGTACATGGTAGAGAACCTTGAATGCTATGTGAAGCAGCAGGTAGAATAATAACAACCTCCTACTAAGTGTCCATTCCCTGGTTCTTGGACCCTGTGAGTATGATAGGTGGTATGGGAGAGAGGGCTGAAGAATTTGTATAGACGTCAGGTTGGTGATGAACTGACTTTAAAGTATAATGATCAGTTTCATACCTAAAGAAGTTCAAAGTAATCAAAAGACTCAGAGAGAGAGGCCGGAGAGTTACATTTGGGAAAGACGCCTTTGATGACGGAAACCCAGGGCAAAGAGATGTAAGCGCCGTCTTTAAAGAAGCATAGGGACTATGGACCTTGCAGCGTGGATAGCCTTTAGAAGCTCAGAAAGGCAAGGCAACTCTCCAAACACCTTAACCTTCTCAAGGGGACACATTTTCTTTCCAGCTCAGTGATACCCACTTGTATTTCTTTCTGTCAAAACTGTGAGTATAGATTTTATTTTATGTTAAAAACACTAGAGCTCTTTTAGAATGAACAAACTACTTAAAAACAAAATGAAACAAAACAAAACAAAAAATACTTCTAAACATTTCTGTGAATCACCAACTTTCCAGTTGGAAGAACCCAGAGCCATTGGCTGTGACGTATAGGTGGAGGTTACGAGTTGGCTGTATCGAGAAATCTACGGCTAGGGAAATGGCTTAGCAGTTAAGGCATTTGCCTGTGAAGGCTAAGGACCCTGGTTCAATTACCCAGGACCCACGTTAGCCAGATGCACAAGGGGCACATGCAGCTGTAGTTCATTTGCAGTGGTTAGAGGCAGTTATATATATATGAAATCTAAGCACTTTCTTTTGGAAAGTTTTCTTTATTATGTTTAATTATGCCATTTTATGTTCCGAGAGAAATGGTGGTTGAGTTTGAATTAGCCATCAGGGCGTTAATGCAGTAAAGTAGTGGTGATCTTTAAAAATTATCCAAAAGTCAGTTTCTAAAACAAGTTCCTACAAAGCATAGATACAGGTTCAAGTAATATGGGCCGAAAGACGAAAAGAGTAAAAAGGAGAAGAATAGAAGAAAAAAAATAAAAATAAACAACTGTGCTGATTAGTATCTTTGTGTAATAAATTGGCAAACATTTCCAAATATTCACTGGAGGCTGGTGCCCAGCTTCCCAAGAGCGATTTGAAGTGCGAAAAGTTGGCTGTGGACACGGTCCTTATCTCTGCAAACAGCCTGAGCTGCTGGCGCTTGAGGTGGCCTTTCCAACTAAGCACGGGGCCTGTCCTCATCGTGTCTGTCTGTCTACTGAATTAAATCATGATTGCACTGATATGAAAGACTGCACTTTGCGTTCTGCTAAATTCTTGTGTACTCATTTTAGGTCCTTAATCTTAAATGGTAGTTTTTTTTTTTTTTCTCTCCCATTAAACATAGCAGTTTCTTTTAAAAACTTTCCACACAAGAAAGGTCATTATTGATACTATCAAGTAAATATCTTTACAATGTTACAATTGCCGGATAAATGCAAGTTTATTTATAGGTCATTATATCTTTACTTTGACCTTTTAATATCTCTCAGAGATTTTGTTAAATCATTGCTATTTCAAAGATAGCACTACATTAGTTAACTAAAACAACTAAGTACAAATCACAAAACAAAGTAGAAGAAAATTTGTGTATATATGTTATTAAGGCACTTAATTCTGTTATAATCTTGTTATATTTTTGCATATATTAAGTACACATGCATTCATGCCTAAATGTAAATGGTACTTTCTAAACTGATGCTTTCTAAAATTTACATTTAATATATCAGGTGTTTTTCATTTAGAGATAGAGTTAGCAAAAACTAATAAAATACAATTATGCAATAAACTTGGAGAAGCACAAATGTAAGACTTCTGGAGGTTCTCCTTACCAGGTGAGCAAGTTAACAGTTAGGCAAACAAGATACATATATGAGCTTTCTTCAAGAGCCTGTTTATTTTGAAGGTGTATGGATGTATTTACAAAGGTTTGTTTGTAAGAATATGCAAATATATGGGTTGTGTATCTGTGTGAAAAATATATAGGGATTACATGTATAAGTATTAATATTTATTATGTACAAAATTCATATTGTATTGGTAATATGAATTAAAATAATACATTACTTATGGCATAAACACAATTATTATTAGGATTTGCATTATATATGCAGTATGTGTTTGTATACCCATATGTAGTGTCTATCTGCACTTAGATAAATACCTATTGAGCCATAAGACTTCATGTGTGTTAATGGCAAATTTTTACATTTTAAAGCCTAAAGCATGCATTTGTGACTTTGTATAGTGTACTGCAATTACTTGATTTCTCAGTTTTAAATAATCCCTATTTATTCCTTCCTATAAAATATGAACAAATTAGGGTACTAAGCATTTCTCTTATATTTTACTCCTCAGTCCATCTTCTGATCTACTTCTTTTTTAATGATTCTGATTCCTTCTAAACCTCATGTTTACCCTTCTTATATTTTGATTTACTCTTGCAAACATGATTCTGAACCAATAGCTTTATAAGAATGTTTCCACTGAGCTTTAAAATATTATTTTCGTCTAGAGAGGGAGAAGGAAATCTACTGCTTTTATGTGAAAATAAATTCATGAACGAAAGTACAATGAAGATAATCACTTCATAATAACTGGGCCATTAAACATGGTCATGGTTTTGTTAAAGAAAAAAAATACACACAAAAAAAATTGGGTTCTTAAAGGCCTCTGAATATCAAGGTCACTGACCTATGCAGTGTTTAGTTACCCTGACTGGAAGCAAATCTTTTCTCCTCTGGTGGCGCCTTGTCAACTGCTATATCCTGGAACAACTCATTTTGAAAAAGTTACCAGGTTAATTTATCCTTCTGTGACTTTTATGTAGGGATTGACAGGTAGGCAGACAGTCAGAGCATAAAGCCATGTTTCCCTAGGATGATATAGTTTGTGGCGTCTGTGGGGAATTTTAGGCCACTCTAATTATGATCACCGTAACTTAAACATAATGGCACTTTGCCTCTTGATTCACAGCTTAGTGATATAAAAACATCAAAAAATGAAACAAGCCTTCTATCCTCTGTTCACAGGCAGCTGATTAGCAGTCCCATGGATAGAAGAAACAGGGGCAAGCTCGGAGTAAAACGCATGGAAAGAAAACATCTAAATTTCCATCTACGCTTCACTAATTACGATTGTCATGCTGATTAATTATAAGGCATGTATTGCAGTCAGCTTCACACGGCTGTGATGGACCTTCAAGCCAGGCATGGTTTATGGGGGGAATGGGCTTTACTTGAAACCTAACAGACCCAAGGGAAGTTCCATGAGGGCAGAAGAAGCTAGCCCTTTCCACAGATCCATGCAGAGAAACACCACCAGCAGCACCATAAGCAGACGCACTAGGAGAGCTCCAAGCAGAGCTCAAGCACTCTGCGTATCTTAGAATGGAAGTCCAGATCCACCACCACACCTTAGTGCCGGGTGGTAGGATCCTTCCATGGTGACATCAAGTTACAAGCTTGAATAAAACTCCTGAAACTATGGGGGAAATCCATTCAAACTACCATGCCATGTCTTAAGCTTCTTGAGACATAGGAACAGATTAAATTGGAATAGTAGTCTGATAAAAATTGTCTGTTAATTGATCCAAATGGAATTACTCCTTTGGAACAATCATTCCATACATAGGAGTAGGATTTCCTACTGCCTGGTTCTCTGGAGCCTTGATTTGTGGGAGCATCTGCTGCTGTTAGACTTGACAGGAGCTTTCCTAAGAGAGCCCCAGTCTTCCCTCTCCCTTCTAATTATTCAGAATGTTTCTTTCCCTCAGCTGCAAGCAGCTGAGGAAAGCTGGGCTCAGTAATTTCTCCCGAGATAAAACTCTACCAGCAACCCGCCACAGACTACACAGATGTGACAAGAACTCCTGGAACCATTTGAAAGTATAAACAAAAAAGGAAAGTACCTAAGTAATTTAAGCAAAGCCCTTATCTACATAAATATCCTTCCTGTTGTTTAAATGATCTAGAAAGGTACCTTTATTATCTGGCACACAGTAGATACTTAAAATATACTTGTTGGAAATATTAATGATTGTGTCAGTTGGGCCTCTTCCTAAGGAAATTCAATGTAATCAATCATTATTCATAAGCTGCTGAATGGGGTAGTCTTACAAAATTTTTAGCTGGTTAAACCTTAATGCTTTGAATAACCTGGGGAGGTTTAAAATATTGATGCCCTACTTTCCTTCACCAGCGAGTCTAATTTATTTTGGCCACTGTGTGGTCTGGGCCCTGGGACATCTACGTATGTTTGGGGATTTCTCATAATGTATTCTTGTGGACAGTGCGGCACTCTTGCTGTTTACTCTTGCTCTGGGTGGGAGCCCCTTCCTCTCCTAAGAGCTGAATTTTCCATCTCTGCAAAACTCTTAACTATATCCAGAAACACTGGGTTTAACAAATGATATTTTAGTATAGTTCTAGATACACAAATGCATTGCAAAGTGAGAAGAGAAATTTCTTCCATACCTTTGCTTAGGACTTTATACACCTCAGCAATGAACAGATGCTAACATTAGAAGTCTGTCTTTGGTTTTCTACCTCTAAACCCCAGCATACTTTTAAACATTGAGAATCATACTACAACTGAATATCCAACAGGGCTTACCTGTTGGAAAAATGAGAAGTTTCACACATGAGATATATTCAAGTTTTTGAAGACTGCTTTTGAAGGAAAAAAAAATGCACAAATAAAAGATAAGTCTACTGAACTCTTGGAGGATGGGATGCACTGGAATTTCTTCTTGGGAAATTTTCAGTGATAGTGAGCACATTGGAAAGAAGCAAATGTGCATGCTTCCTACTTCACGTATCTTAAAGAGGGATTGGTAAGTTTTATCTGAGTACGTTCAGATAGGGTCTATCAGTGTAACTTGGTTTTATATGTATAGTGTGTTTACTTTTTATGAAGTGTTTGTGTAACTTGAACTTTTATTACAATCCATGCTTCATATTTACTTTATTATAGGCCAATATTTCTAAATTTCCATCTTGGAGACTTTATGAATAATTCAAGTACTTTATGGTTTCAGAAAGAGTTTCTATTTAGGGCACAATAATCCTTACCAATTATAAAAGCATGTTAACTGTCAAACCAATGTGAAGTTAGCTAAATCTAACTCCCTAGTCAAAAACAATGTGAGATCACACCCCAGAAATCATATCCTGTCCATTCCTGCTACAAATAGTCCTTCCTGTTTCTGACACATTGCTGCATTGTGGGTTGGTTTTCATATATCTTAGAAAAACTCCTGTGATGTCACAAATATTTTGCTTTAATATGTGTTTTAAACTATAATTTCCCAGGCATTTATTTATTTATTTATTTATTTATTTATTTATTTATTTTTGAGGTAGGGTCTCACTCTAGCCCAGGCTGGCCTGGAATTCACTATGTAGTCTCAGGGTGGCCTTGAACTCATGGCGATCCTCCTACCTCTGCCTCCCGAGTGCTGGGATTAAAGGCATGTGCCACCACGCCCGGCTCTTTCCCAGGCTTTTAAACTTAGAATATATTGTAAAAGTCTTCTTCCAACAGATGTTTTATCTTTTTATTTTTAAAAATTATTTATTTATTCATTCATTCATTCATTTTACAGAGAGAGAGAGAGAGAGAGGGAGAGAATGGACAAGCTAGAGGGTCTAGCCACTGCAAATGAACTCCAGATGTGCATCTGGCTTACGTGGGTTATGGGGGGTTGTACCTAAGTTCTTAGGCTTTGCAAGCAAGGGCCTTAACTGCTAAGCCATCTCTCTAGCCCCAACAGCTGTTTCATGAGATCCCCTTAAGAGACTCCTCCACTTATTATTGCTTGGTCACTGACCCAGAGGTGACTCCAAGGCTAAGGGGCCTGTGCAGTGGCCCAGGACTCTGTGTTTAGTTGGTGTAAAGCTCTCCTATAATGTTCTGAAACTAGTATAATTAAAACATTGAGATATGAGCTTCATTTGACAAATTATATTGTTGGTTCTGTATTCTGAAGGCATTAAATACATTTTTATTTTCTATATAATATCCTCATTGTGTAGCATGTAATTATTTCTCATTCAGTAGTTTTTTGATTGTACTGAGAGGCATCCTTGTTAGTCTCTGTTGACCATAGAAAGGAAGATAGATAGTCTAGGGCTATGTATAATCTCGCTGGATGTAAATCATTTCACACTGGTAATGAGTTTCATTGGGTAATAGTTGATGTTAGTTATATAAAAAGGAAACTTTCCAGATAAATAGGCATATTACACAATTTTACAAAGCAACCAACATTGAAGACAATTTCTATGGCACTTAAAATTAACGATTCAGCTTTTGTCCTAGTAGTAGTAATAATAATTCACATTAAAATTACAATACCTTAAGAAAAATCCAACTGGGATTTCTTGTCTCATTTTTCCTTAAGCCTGAAGGTTTAAGAACTCAGTTGGCAAACATGAATTTTGAATAATCAATTAGCAAAGTCTAAAACATTCCCTTATTGTTTCAAGAAAGCTAACAGAAAAGAAAGAAAAGTAGAAAGAAAAATGAAAGGATTTTTTTTAAGGTAGACTCAAAGTGGGCTTGCATTGCTCTGTGGGAAACTAAGCAGTTCATTAGAGTGCTATGTTATTTTCTCTCATTAGGTAAATGAAGTACATTGAAAAATGAAAAGTCTTGAGCAAGAGAGTAGTCTTAGGTTAGGCTCATGAGATGGAAGCAT
Organism: Dipus sagitta; assembly: GCA_036346955.1. Taxonomy (NCBI): domain Eukaryota; kingdom Metazoa; phylum Chordata; class Mammalia; order Rodentia; family Dipodidae; genus Dipus; species Dipus sagitta. The sequence continues at coordinate 6,106,995 of CM070787.1, forward strand.
TTAATCACAATGATTAATGTTTGCGTATGTAGTGGTGGTGAACATGTATGATATAGAAGGAAAATACCTCAAATACCCAGGAGTGATTTAAGCAGTATTATTGGTGTCTGCCGGGCTCCGCCGGCGGGGGCAGGTAGTGCCGAGGGAAGGACCAGGCCCGCTGGTTCCTCCCAAGGGGTTGAGGAGGAGATGAGCGTCCGACGACTCAGAGCTCTCCTGGCCACCGGAGAAAAACCACACTGAGTCGGGAGTCTTGTCGAAGCAGGAACTCGCTTTATTGCTATGAGCAGTTGCCTATATAATGTTGGGGACGAAGGCGGGATTTTAGGAAGGTGGGGAAAGGTAAGGGCCAATAGTAAACTGTGACTATTGAAATGATAATTTCAACTGCCATGCAGAGGTGGCAGGCAAGAAGCCATTAGGCATTTTGCTGAGTCCTAGCTGGCCAGAGACAGGTCGCCAAACTTTAGCTAGGCTCAGGAACTTCCACTAGGCCTCACGCCTGGGCCTTTCAGGGCCCAACAGGTGCCACATGCATATTGCTAAGTCCATGCTCTTTTAACAAATGAGGGCTGCATGCACGAGGGCAAGAACTTCCTTGTGTAGTGAGGCAGTTGTAACATTCTACTGATTCTGCATGTGGGCCATAATATGCCTCTATGTTTAGAGAATAAATACACTAAAATCACTGACAGGTACAGGTTTAATTTCTATTTTGAATCATGTAATTGAAAGAAGTAGCTCTGCATTATGTTGTGAAGTCTAAGGACATCCACATACAAGAGGAGAGACCGTGGTGACATGGACAGAGGTATTAGCAGCCGTTACTGGCATTGATTTCTCACCATTCTGACTCAGCAGGCAGTTACCATTCAAAAGATCCGGGGTGTCACCCTTTGGGAATCCCCCTTTTGCCATTTTTATCTATTCATATACTGGGCTGATAGACCTTAAGGATTACTGTTCTACAGTAAGTAATATAATGATTTCTACCTATGGGTGCTTTACTTAAAAGGAATCCATTCATTAGTCTGTTGAAAGACACAGGACTCAAAAATCACACTTGATGTGCTGTTCCTGTCATCAATGAATTGACAGATGCAGTTATCTGAATTTTTAAAGATAAAAAAATAAGCTATTTTTTTCATATGAACACAGGAGATTTATATGAAAACCTACAAAATTAATTGAAAAGCAAAAGCCAAAGAACTGTCAATGCTTCCTAAAGAAATAATATTCCTTTTAAATCATTATAGTTGAAATACATCATTATAATTTGTGTGTGTGTGTGTGTGTGTGTGTGTGTGTGTGTATGTGTGCGCAGAATTTTGAGAGGGTGTAGTTCCTAATGGTGAGGAACAATGTCTACTTGCTTTATGTATTATACACTTACTAAAATACAGAACATATTCAACTACTATATATTAAAACTTAGATATCTGCACAAATAACAGAAAAAAAAACCAGTATCAACAGAAGAAAATCATTTTTGAACTTCATAGACACCGTGTAATATAAATCTTTGAGACTAAATATTCTGGAAATCTAGGCTGTGGAACACACAGTAGTTTTAGTTCGTTTTCCCATGGTCATCCTTAGACAACTTAATCCGAAATTTTTGCAAGCTCATAGAGTGCTTAGTTTCAAATCATGCCTGTGATATCTATAGTTAATTTACAGAAACCATGCATAAAGTCAGGCCTCAAGTGTTGGTTGCTTTTGTGTGAAAATTTTTCTGGGTCCTCAATGGCAGCTGACCCACGCTACAGCGTAAGTGGAGGCCAGCGTGGGCGGCCAGCCAGGCAGTGGGCAGAGCTTGCACTCCGGCAGGAACACAACCTGCTGTTTCCCCCCATGGAGCAGAAAGGACAAAGCCTGAAGGTCAAATTTCTGGAAATGTTATATGAAATTTGAAAGCAGCCTTCCTATGAAATGTAACATTTCCTCATTAAACTAATGACTGGAGAACAGCTGTTGACTTTAGTTCAGTGAGCTTTGGGGCTTTCTCTGATTGCATTTTTGATGATGTACAAGTGTTCGTGTGAGGATAAAATCTTGGGCTCGGAGTTTAGGTGACCTGATTTCCATTAGCTCTCTAGCACCAATCGGCTGTCTGGTATTCATCCTGTTTCTTTCTGCCATACTTCATTGCACATACGAAATAGGGACAAAATGAAGAATCCTTTTTAGACATTGGCAATTCTTGTTTCAAGTGCACCATTGAAAAGGAAACACATTGGCCACATTTACTGGGTGATTACTTGTTTCTTACTTTTAATTGACGTTCTAGCTCTAGACACTGCACACACACACACACACACACAATTTTGTGGTTAAATGCAAAATATTTGTGGCTAGCCCTCCAATCAAAGGTACCTCAGTGTTAAAGAATATCTAAAATGTCTCTGCCTAAGACTTCATTCAATTTATTTTTTTTTAGTCAGAGTGTATTTATTTGATTTTGGACTTCACATTCCCTATTCTGTATTTATAGCTATATATTGTACACACCCTTTGGTCAAACCTCAGTTTACAGGTGATTCTTTCTCACATCAGAGGACCCATTAGTTTGCTTTGGTTCATAAATGTCTGTGTTTCATGTGCAGGAACTGCTTAGAAAATGTGACTTTTAGAATTAAATTTACTGTGAGAGAAGGGTACTGCGTGCCAAAGCATCTTTCACCTGTGATTACACAATGATTTCCTTTTTACAAAAATAATGGGCAATTTAATGAAAATGACCTAATGATTTAAAATTTCACACAATAACTTTTTTTTTTTTTTTTTTTTGGGGGGTTTATCAAGGTAGGGCTTCACTCTAGCTCAGACTGGCGTGGAATTCACTACATAGTCTCAGGGTGGCCTCAAACACACAGTGATCCTCCTACCTCTGCCTCCCAAGGGCTGGGATTAAAGGTGTGTGCCACCACGCCCGGCTTTACACAATAATTTTAAACACATACATTGCTTTTCATAGCATATAAAACTAAATATTCTATGATATCTATTTTAGTTTACTTTTTTAAAAAATTATTTATTTATTTGAGGGAATGAGAGAGAAAGAGACAGAGAGAGAAAGAGAGAGAGAGAGACAATGGATGCACCAGCGCCTTAGCCACTGCAAACGAACTCCAGATGCATGAACCACCCTGGGTATCTGGCTTACATGGGTCCTGGGGAACTGAACCAAGATTCTTTGGCTTTGCAGTCAAGTGCCTTAACCACTAAGCAATCTCTCCAGCCTTTGTTTTACTATTAAAAAACAATTTGCATTAAAAAAAAGTGTTATAGCAAGTTGGAGCCACTCCTTTGAATCCAACTTTATACACAGAATAAGAACAAAGGGCGATTAAGCTACCTGGATATTGAATTTGAAGTTAAGTCTCTTGACTAGGCTGTACTGATTCTATTTGTAGTGCTCAGTGGATTCTATTGTTTGTCTTTGTTCTATTTTCTTGAGAATCACAAAGCTTAGTGCAATGTTGAGGCAAAAAATTAATTTATTAAATTAGAGCAATTGAGAATTGAGAAAAGGAATATTGAATGAATGTTCACACTACCACAAGACACCACACACATAACACACACCACACATAACCAACACTACCCACAGAAACACACACACACACAAACACTCACACATTGAAAGTGGAATGCATTATTGAAGTCTTTTATGTAGGAAACAGGCTAATGCTCTGTACTTCATCTGTCGGACCGTGTTCTGCATTATCCTAGGCAGCCAGGTTGGCATATTAGTTCCAGTCAGCGAAGTCACTGTCTTTCAAGGGTTAGGGAAAAGATTTTCAGGAGAATGCCCATGCCATTGATTGACATCTGATATTCACTGGTATTACTCCAGAGCCAGAACTCGCAAGGTCCAGAAGCAAGTGGTAGTGAGATGGGATGCACCTATTATTACCTTCCGTCACTAGCAACATCATCTCTGCTAGCCCCCAAGACCATAGCTATGCATGCTAGAGAGCTTAGTATTAACAGGAGGAATATCTTCACCAGGAGATAGAATGATTTCATTGAATTAGAAGTAAGGATTCCCATTGTGCCACTTTGGACTTCATATTTTTATGAAGTAACAGGCAAAATGGTGTTTCAACGTTGACTTGAGTAATTAACCCTACCTAGGAAAGTTAGACTGCTCCTCCATAATAGAGATAAGGAAGATTATGTCTGGATACCCGACATGTGTCTAGAATTTGCTTACAGTGGCTGGAGGCCCTGACGTGCCCATTCTCTCTGCTTCTCTCCCCCACCCCCTTCTCTCCTTGCTTTCAAATGAATTAAAATATTTTTTTTTAAAAGAAGACAGAGTGGAATCTTAAACATGCTATTGGTTTCCTTCTCATCTACTTTTGATTTCTATTTGGGCCTCTTTATGCCTTCATTCAGGGTAGATCTTCCTCAATTTTCAGCAATTATTTCTGGAAATGTTTTCAATATCACACCCAAACATCCAGGTAATCTCTCAACTCAGTTGACACTCAAAATATACCTCAGAATTTATGACCAAACAGCAATCAGTCAATAAATATGACATTACATGGGAAGCTTGTGATCATTTGATTAACTAAAAAAATGACATAATGTAGGACTTCTAAAGATGGCTAAATGGTTAAAGAGAATTGCTTTCAAAGGCTGCCAACCCAGGTTCCATTTCCAAGCCACCCATGTAAGCTAAATGAAAAAAAAAAAACAGTGCAGCACCTGGCATTTGAAGGCAGTGGTCAAAGGCCCCAGCATGCCCTTGGCCCCCCTCCCCCCACGTGAACATGTGTGCAAATAAAAAAAATAGTACTGGCATAATGCCTATGAAGGAAGTGAAGTCTAATAAATAACTAAGGACTACATATGATTATCATTTGGTGGTTGCTCATATTAGAAGAGTGGGGGAGGCATGGGACAAATTAGCGTAGGTGAGCATCATTGAGACATAAAGGGATGTGTTAGTTACTTCTCATTGCTGTAACCCAGTGCTGGACAGAAGTCACTTAGGGGAATAAAGGTTTGTTTTGCTCATGGTTGGCAGGTGAGGAGAGGAGTGAGCGAGTGGAGTGACTTGGTCTATGATGACAAGAGCGTGTGCTGGTGGCCTGTTTTCATGGTGAAGGACCAGGAGCAGGGAGGGCACAGCGGAAGCAGGGACAGATTTAACCTTCAAAGTGGAAGAGGCACGTGTCTGTGACAGCGGATCCTACCTCACGGTCTCCACAGCCTTCACAGTGTTGCCACAAGCTGGGGACCAAGTGTCACAAACAAACCGATGGGAAACATTTCAGATTCAATCACTAATGAAAAGTAATTGTAGGGCTGGAGAGATGGCTTAGCAGTTAAATTGTTTGCCTGTGAAGACTAAGAACCTGGGTTCGATTCTCCAGGCCCCACGTAAGCCAGACACACATGGTGGTACATGCATCTGGAGTTCCTTTGCAGTGGCTGGAGGCCCTGGTATGCCAATTCTCTCTCTCTCCGCCCCCCCCTTCTCTCTCCCTCTCTCTGTCTCTAATAAATAAAAATAAATCTTAAAAAAACAATTGTAGATTATTTCTAAAGGATTAAAGCCATAATTTTTCATCTGCTGTGCCTTGTTAAAATTACTCATGTAACAAGTAGATGGTCAATAGTTTTATTTCTCAATACTAGGTTTTGGGGGGTTTGTAAGTTGTAATAGTAATTGAAAAATGAAGAGTGTAGCTGGATGCCAATATGTGCAGTGGCAGAAATCAATGATTAATAGTAGTGATTACACATTTTTAATAAGAACCTGCAGTGGAATTAATGATGATGATGGTTGACACATATGCCATTGGATAATAACGGCACACACACAATGAACCTTTTCAGGTAGCAAAACATGAACAAACATAGACTCAACAGTGAAACACTTCCTTCTTTTTATAATACCATGAAGTTTAAGATTATCAGGAGACAGAATAAAGAGTGGTAGACGCGCCAGAAAGAATGTGGCTTAGAGTATGGGTGACAGGTTCTCTGTACAGCTTGAACTGGGGAAAAGATGCAAGTTTTCTTAACAATGAACAGAATGGGGCCCGTTTTGGAGACCACAGACGGGACAGGGTGAGAGTGACCGAGCGCCCCTTCCCTCCCTGCTCTAAATAAGGGGCTCTCTACGGTGCTGAAGGATTAAGAAAGAGGTGACAGCTTAAATTCAGGCCACCACTGTGGAGAATCATGGATATGAAGACGGCCAGGGAGATGTGCCCGAGATTGCTGAGAGCCGGGCTGGTGAGCCCAAGAGGACCATGAGATGAACTTGTCATGGCAACAATCCACACAACACCGGTGGCTTTCCCCTGGGGTGATGTCAGTCCAGACATAGGCCCTGAAGAGATAAATTTCAGGCTTGATTTAAAAGTAGACTTTCAGTATCTTTGTGCCAGAAACAAAAGGAAAAGAGAATGAAGGAGATGGTCCCATGGCCGCTTATGCCATAAGTATCATACTTATCTGTTGTTGTGTCAGGCTCTCAAAGAACTTTTGTTTCCTGGATGCTACTGATGTATGGTTGAGGGTCCCTTGAATCTCTTCTCCCCAGTGAATGAAGTTCTGAATGAGAGCAAGAGCAATCATGTGAGAGGAAGGAAGTCATTATCTTGATGGTGACGATGTTTTTTGAAACTGAGTAGCTTTCAGAGCAGCGGAAGATAAGGTAAAACCGGAGGATTCCAGAACAGGGAGGTTCCACATTGCGCATCTAATCCTGCCCATTTGCTTTGGCTGACACAATGGTAAGGGAAATGTTAGGGTAGACCTGGGAGGCTGTTCCAGACAGGGTGAACGGTGAGGAGGTGAGTGATGGGTACAGAGAATGCCCTCCACTGAAGATCAGGGATTCCAAATCCCTTCAGGCCAAATTAGCCCATTTGTTGTAGTGTCAAAGGCAATAGTTTCACCCAAGGGACTCAAGATGTTGAGCGCTATCCTGTGTGGAAATCTTCTCTGAGTGACAGCTTCCTAATGTATTAAGTAGATGTTTGAATAAGATCAATCTTTGTTTATACTCACAAAATCAGTCACTTAATGATGACTACAAGCACACTGTTTACAAAACTAAATATTCACAAGGTGTATTTTGAAAAAGGATACACGGAAGTGTATAACACTTGTAGTATAACCATGCTCCTTTCTTGTTTTCCTATACATGTAGGGGCGAGAAGAATTCTTGATTTGTAGCCAAGTAATATTAGCAGTGAAACATGAATGTTTGTGCTTAATTTAGATCTTGGGACTCGTCAGGCATCTGGGCGAAGGTTAGGGTTTTCACTCTGTACACTGAAAACATGAACAAACGGCTTTATGAGCTCATAACTCACCGCGTATTAGATCCGTTTGTCTGAAAAATAAAAATGTTAACAGTTTGGCTGGAATGACTCTACAGAGTTAAGTGCCTCAAAGGCAACCAAGCCTGACAATCCCACAGCTAACGATGGCCTCTTTACACAGGCTCGCAAAGCCAGCCTGAGCCCCGGGCTCACGGGGGCACTGTGACGCTGAGCGAAGCAGGCAGCAGCTGGTTCCGCATGGGCCGGAAGAGAGCCCGAGCTAATGTTGGATCACAGAGGAGCATGGCCTGAAGTGGCTCTCAGGCTGCTGCTGCTCAGCTAAGCAAGTTAATAACGTTGGCAGAAAGCCTTGCTGGTGGCTATACTTGCCTCACAACTGGATATGCTATCTTCTGGAGCTTTCTGACATATGGCTACAACAAAGTCTTCTTCTCACTTTATAGCCCCTGCTTTTGTTCAGCTCCTAGGCTCACAACCAGGCTGCTGAATAATAACTGATCGTCTTCTCCTTGTTTTTTTTTGTTTTTTTTTATTTTTAATACTTCGTGAAAGAATGTTTCTGGAACACAGTTACACCGATCACATTATTTTGTAGCAGAGGGCTTGCCAGCTGTTTTCTAATACATGTTCTTCTTCCGCACAGCATGCAGCTGAAAAATCCCTTGCCCTTAGAGCTGGGTGTGACTGGGCAGTTAGACTTTCTTCAAGAGCAAAGATCTGATGAGTTGCAGGCCCAGTTTTATGTTCTGTGTCCTCCGCTTCCATCTTCAGTGCTCAGGGGCGAGCTGATGTGTGGAAGGGGCTGTGTCAGCCGCTATGGCCTACCTGTGTAAGATGCAGAGCAGCCAGATGGAATCCGTCTGGACTCTAATAGGATGTCCAGCCCTAGCAGCATGGAGTTGCTTGTTCTTGCATCGATAGGTGAGAGGGAATAGACCTTATCTCCATTGTTTAAGAAATTGCTATCTTGGCCCAATTGTGACAATATAACCTATATCCTTAGGTGCTTTGTTTAAAAGACGTCATTGGCTCTTTGTTGCTAACCTAAAGCCTGCATCCCCAAGGAAGGCATTTAGAATTCACCCAAAGCTAGATTCAGTCCATTTTGCCAGTTTAATTTTCTGTTACTTGGCTGTGGATAGGCTCATCTGAAAACTCAAACTCTCCCTTGTCAACCGCATACCTTCACTTGATGGCTTCACAGATGGTGTGCTGGGCAGGTTTTGTAGACTAAATGCTTCTCTCTCTCTCTTTCTATAACAAAACAGAGAAGCTTCTTGTCTTTCATTATGGTCTAGATCTAATGTGGCTATTTCAGTATTGCCTTAGTACATTTCACACGACCATTTTTCCTGGCAGATTTAACTTCTTTTGGACTTCCGGAATATTTTGTGTGCACATCTTTCCTTGTATCAGTATTCGTGGCATCTCTTACAGTATGGATTTATACATCTCCTCTGATTGGCCAGAAGTAGCCCACATCCCATCCACCTGGCTTTCCACAGGCAACATGAACAGCCAGTCATGTGGCCTTAGAGGCAGCTCGGGCGTCTTTCTTGAGGAGGAGTGGGCCTGAGTAGGAGGGAAATTCTTCACCAACATTGTGGTGGGAAGGTTTTGAAGAGCTTTCTGCAGATGCCTTTGCTTGCTGGATCCAGGCCCTGACCGGCTACACTCACTTCTCTGTACTTCCAGACCTTTGGAAGACAAGGAGAATTCTGGGCACTGGCCACACAAGGGGGAGGAAGGAATTGGAGCAGGGTGATCCTTGCCAACCGGCATGTCTTGTTTCACTGGACTCGGAGTTGTCCTTGACAGCTGCCCCCGACACTGAGCTTCCCATCGTCGTGGGCTACCAGAGGTCCCTGTGGCACCCAGAACAATAAGAGATTGCCACGGTGCTTGGCTGGATCTGTTTTGTCCTGTGTCCAGCAAGTAAACCTTAAACACAGAAGATTATTCAAATCCTCAGCAGTCAGTCTGTGTAAATGAAAAATCAGTGTTTTAATATTCCATTTAAGAATGCTCCTTTGATCCAACCATCTAAGACTTATGAGAAGGGTCAATGGAAAAAAATTATGAATTCTAGTTAGTGAATTTGGGCACATCTGAAGCTATAAATTAATTTTGAAAAAGAAGTTTGGCATGTAAGCCAAGGCTATAACTTTTGTTCACGTGTTATTTTTCCAGTTCTGAGTAAGATGTAGACTGCATAAGGCAGGCTGTTGAGTGCATGCATTGATGCTTGTCACCTACACACCATGGCAAAGAACATGATTTTTTTTTTTTTCAAGGTAAGGTCTCACTCTAGGCCAGGCTGACCTGGAATTCACCAAGTAGTCTCAGGGTGGCTTTGTGCTCACAGAAATCCTCCTACCTCTTCCTCCCTAGTGAAGAACATGAACTTTGAGACCAGACTGTGTGGGTTCATGGCCTGGGTCCATTTTACAATAATAGGAAGCTTAAACTTGTTTCCTGTAGCTTCTTGATGTGTAGCATGGAGACAGTATCACCATTGGCCCCATAGGCCTCCTAGCAGAATTACATGAGGTAAATATGTGCAGCTTTGTTTTGGTGTCAGCATATAACAACTGCAATAAATATTACACCTATCCATTCTCATTTTATGTTATATTTATTTGTCAATTAATTCTGTTTTCCTTGACCTCTTCTTATACAGTCAGAGACAATGAATGGGCTGTTTCAAAATCATATCACAGGGACTGGTGACCTTATAAAAAGAGAATGTCAAGAATCCAATATCTTCTCTTGTGGCATGATCATATGTGAGTCGGGAAAATAGAAACTTCTGTCTAAATAGTAACTCTAGTTTTATTTTAAAAAAGAAAGTTTTTTTTTTTATTATGTTGGTTCTTGTTAAGGTGTGGGTAGGACTGGGTGGGATTTTTATAGATGGAAGCAAATAAAATCATAAATAAGGTGGGGAAAATGGATCTTAAAATTAAGCCACATGTCATTTTTGGCACATATCTTTATGTTGGCCACCCCTGAGACAGCTCATGGGTTTGGATTGGATTTATGCCCAAATTCTTCGTGGCATAATTTAAAAGATTTTAAGCAAAATATGCAGCCACAATGAACACACACTCTGTGCTCCATGAATGGTCCATTTCTTGCTGTGGTCCTGCACAGCTAGAACAGACTGGTCTAAACCAGACACACGCACGCGGAGTCATGGGGAGGCATTTATAATCTGACCCTCAATTCTAAATCTGCTTTCACCTACACTGCTGAGTGGGAATTTCGGGGAAAGGTCCTGGCTGTGTATGTTTCGAACAACTGCTGCCCATCACTAGTGCAGGAATCTGTGTCCTGACAGCCTGCGAACATGTGGCAGGAGAGAGGAGTATGATCTTTGAAGCCAGGGCTATTCCTCCCCGTCAAAGAGCGAAGAGCCAGGAGCGCTTCCTGTCCTCCGAGGAAGGCAGGAGAGCGCTGTCTCTTCTATCTGTCAAGGTGTCAAGGAGGCACCTGAAGGAAAGCAGCTGGATCCTGCTGAGTGGTAAGGAGACTCTCACTGAGGCCGAGATAAAAAGCTCACTCAGTCACAGTATATGACAAAATGAAAGATCCCAACAGGCATTTTAAGCATTGCACCCCAAGCCTTTCTCTAAACAAAATGATATTCTGTTCTGATTTTTTTGATGAGACGTAAAAAATCATACTACAGTAAGTGGAATGAGGGCACAGAAACACACACGCACACACTCTTTCCCTCAGCGCTGGTTTCACTAACTGTAGGTGGCAGATTCCTTCTCGACGACATGCTTTACGGGGAGAAGTTACTGCAAAGGAGAATAGGTGGCAGCCTGTTGCCCTGAGCAGCAACTTTCACGGCTCAACACACAGGCGCTGTTGCTGGTGGTGACGGTGGTGGTGGTGCTAAAAGTGAACTCTGGTTCTCCAGGAAGAAGACACCCGGATGAACAGAGCCAAGGTAGATCTCACCAACCCACTGTTGTAGCTGGCGAGGCTCAGACGTGTCTATGTCCTGACCTGTCCTGGATAAACAGGCACTTCTCTGGAGTACTCTTTTCCCTTCACTGACATCAATGGTATCTCCTTGGTGAGAGTTTTATAGGGACTATTTTCACTGATTTGTATTCCTCAGAAATTTTAGTTTCACTTACCTGTAAAACACACACACATGCACACCCCCCCCACCACACAAACAGTTATTTATTGATGTGGTAACCAGGCTCTCGTCACACTGCTGACAACGTTGTGTAAGCACATGGATGGAAGGGGCACATTACACCCTCCACAAGCCCAAGTGTTCCATTTACTTCTGATTTCTGAACTTAACATACTTCTTGCCTTACAAAACCAAACAGAAATCCGATGAAAAAAGAAGTCTGTGGTATAATGATTCCTTAAGGGGCGATAGTTATTATTCATATATTTTTTGAAAAAAAATTTTGCTGGTTGCATTGAGATACTATTTTATACACTTCTCCAATCATCCTGACAACTCTTTATGGTGTGGCAAAAATTCCTGAGCAAAAACCTGAAGTTTGCTTACCAATTGCTAATTAGGGTCGACCTGAGTCGACCAGACCAACAGAGGGCGCTCGTCGAATGGGCTGCGGTGCTCAGGCTCAGGACGTGGCAGGCAGCGACCTTGAAGGACTGGTGCTTGCTGAGCTTAAGGGCCACAAAGACTATCTTCTGTTTTACGCACCTTGGGTAGAAAAATAGCTCTCAGGGTAGAAATAAAGATATAGTTGGTGTTTAAAAGAAGATGAGGGAAGCCTGGCATGGTGGTGAAGACTTGAAATTCCAGCAGTCAGGAGCAGAGTCAGGATTGTGGGGTTCAGCGCCTGTGTGGACTCTGGAGTGAGACCCTGTCTCTAAACCAAAGAACCCAACAACTGATCTAACAGAAATAAATTAAAACCAGCAAATGGGAATGACAGTATTCTTGATGGTGGACGAAGAGGTGACTTTCAACTGTAGTGTGGTGGACATTCCAATATCTCTAAACATAAATGTTAGGAATCTAGAGATGAAAATATGGACGAAAGAGACACTGGCTTAAAACTGTAGCTTCATGGCTGCGCAGCCATCCAATGACGCATAACGTTAGTGAATAAGGAACGAAGGATACTTTTGTTGGTCCCAGCACAGGTTTTTACTGCAGCAGAGTCTAGGAGCAACCAAACGGTGCTCATGTATAAGATCAGACACCTTAGAGAATGATGGTAAAAATCACAGACACCATGGCAGAAGGTGAGAGAGAGAGAGAGAGAGAGAGAGAGAGAGAGAGAGAACATATATGAGCTTTTGTATAGGATCCTTAGGTAGAAAGGTGGTATTTGAAAAGATGATTTTGTAAGGACTCTGTCTAGAGTGGTTGAGTCAGTTCAGCTCTGGTGCCTGCCATGCCATCATCTCCCTGTCTAGGATGACATTGTCAAGTGTTTTGCACGTGTGCATGCACACACACACACACACACACACACACACACCAGATGGTGTTTTGCTCTCCAAAAGAGAAGGGACTTGGACCTTCAAATACAATCCTTTTGTTCCCAAAGTACCCATGGCATAATTATTTCCCAATGAAACTATCATTTGACAGAAACCAAAATTACAAAGAATAAAGGTAAAATATACAAGGAGTAACATTTTTCTCTCTCCAGTTTCTGAAAGCGAATTCTCCTGTAAGTGCTTTGTTTATCTGTTGCTCTAATGCAGCAATGGGGCTCCACAAAACTGTCTCAGATGGTTGCTAGAGATTCTTTCAGTTAAGTAGAGCCATGGTCTTCATGTGGCTGAGTGACAGGCATGCGTGTCAATGATGACTCTATTTCAGAAGTTATGTTTGGCACAACTGTGGTGTTAGGGAAGTTAGAAAAATGCCACCACAGTGAACACTCCCTACAGGATTATGAATGGCTCATTGCAAGCTGTGGTTCTTGCTCCTAGAAACAGCTGAATTAAAGAGGCACTGAGAGCAGCGTCCCCCTCCCTTCCTCCCTCCCTCCCAATCTCTGTGTCTCTTCTCTCTTCTCTCTACTCTCATGTTTCGCCATTTTCTGCTTGTCCCTGCTCTTCCATTCTCCATTCCTGCTCTCTCCTTCCTTTCCACTCCCTTCCTGTCCTTTCTCTTGATCCCCCTTCTTCATTTCTATCTTGTTCTTTATCTCCTCTTTCCTTAAAATTGTTTACATCTGTTCATGGACAGCATGGCAAGGACAGTAGGAGAGAAGAAGCATGTCTGAACTCTTTTCAAAACATGATTGATAAACTGTATTCAGGGGAATGGAGGATTGCTCAGTGGTTAAAGAAGCTTGCTTGCAAAGCCTGATGGCCCTGCTTCAATTCCCCAGGAGCCACATAAAGCCAGATTCACAAAGTGGTGCAGGTGTTTAGAGTTTGTTTGCAGTGGCAGGAAGCCCTAGCATGCTCATTCTCTCTCTCCCTCTCTCTCAATCTCTCTCTCTGTTTGCATTTCTTTCTTTCTCTCTTTCTTCATAGTAAATAAATAAAAATATTTACTAAGAAAAAAGTCCTGAAAGCATAGTAAATGTAGAGACATATAGTTTTACTATGTAACATATACATACATATGTATATATATATTTATATTAATCTACACATACATTACATGCATATATGTCATGTGCACATTTATATGCTTTTTTTTTTTAATCAGAGAAATGCTTCTCAGAGGGAATTTAGTAAGCCACTGAAAGATTTGAGCCCAGGATCGCTCGTTGACTTCCACCTTTAGACTCCTCTTTAAGAGGAAAAACGAGATCTACTTTGATAACTGAAGTTGGCTATACTAAATCCTTCCATGCATGGCCACCTTGAGTGTGTCACTCTAAGAAAGCGTGTCCACAAAAGAGGAAGTATTTGTCACTTGTCAACAGATGCTGCAGGGTCTTTTAGATGTCTCATGCACTCCTTAGGGATTGATTGGAAAGTTAGATCACTAAATTGAACTTAAAATTCAATGTCCCAAATGGAAGACACTATAGTATTTTATAGTATCAGTTTATGTGTCTTTGTTTTTTGCATAGTCTTAGCATATTTGAGCCTTTGGATAGCTAATTCTTTGTCAACAAGATAGATAGCAGAGGTGTCAATGGATCTGCCACATGGATTAATATTTTTTATTAAAAGTTAAAATCATAATACAAAAATCACTTCATTGGAATGAATCTCTTGTAATAAATGGTCTTCACATGGAAAAACATTTCATCTTAGTCTCAGTTATAGTTTTGGGGCTCATATTTGTGATAGAAGCCAATTATGCTTTTATCTAGACAGTGTTGCATAAATTCTCAAATACCAAAGGATATTCCAAAACAAAGAATTGTGATTTGTGTTAAGAAACGACTGGTTTTATTTTATTTTTCCCAAGTGATTTTTGTAAGAACATATCATCAAACTGGAAGATGACTTAAATGATACATACTTTTAATATTTGAATATTTACCTCTTCAGTAAACGAATCAGTTACTGCTTTCTTTTATTAATTTCCAGGAGGCTCATGGTCAAAGTTGTAGTGGACTCTTTCTACAAATATTTCTAGGGCCGGAGAGATGGCTTAACAATTAAGCGCTTGCCTGTGAAGCCTAAGGACCCCGGTTCGAGGGTCGATTCCCCAGGACCCACTTTAGCCAGATGCACAAGGGGACTCAAGCATCTGGAGTTTGTTTGCAGTGGCTGGAGGCCCTGGCAGGCCCATTCTCTCTCTCTGTATCTGCCTCTTTCTCTCTCTGTCTGTCGCTCTCAAATAAATAAATAAAAATGATAAACAAAAATACAAACATTTCTAAAACACGACACCACTTTCAATCTATTCATTTTTCACACTATAAGCCATAGCACAGTATAAACTATAGCACAAAGCTAAGAATGCTTTATTTGATTTGGATTTGTGAATTAATTTTAATTAAAACATATAAGAATTACCTGCTATGATGGAAATGCCACTTACATTTTTCTAAGAACATTGTAAAAGGCAGTCCTGGGGGCTAGGGAGATAACTCAACTGTTAAAGGCACTTGCTTGCAAACCTTTTTGACATCAGTTTAATTCTCAGTACCCACACAACACCAGATACAAACTGGCACACGCATTTGTAATCCCAATGCGCCTATGGCAATGGGTGGCAACACTAGGAGAAACTAGAAGTGCCCAGGCCATCAGAGATAAAGCAGAAGCAAAAGACACACTGTTTCTAAAGGAAGGTAGGAAGAGAGGCTAACCTTTATATACATCTGTTTAGCCAGTGAAACCTTTCACGATTTATAAATGTTTTCTTACAGAAGTTTAAGAAACAAAGGTCCCAGGTGTGTTCAAAAACAGTGCAATAGAGAGGTTTTATCGTTAGGTGGGAAAGAAGTACTTGGAATCAGCTCCTTACTCTCACTCTGCTAAGACCCAGAAATCAGTCTTCTCTGCCCAGCAGAAAATTAACACTTCCTCTTCGTTTAGGTAGAGGCCACATAGTCACGTGGATCCACAAACACTTAGCAGCCCTCAGTAGAAGTGTACTGGAGGGCAGCTATACTTACTTCTACACCAATATTGCAAAATTTATTAAACAAATACATTCGTGGAATTGTTGTTTTCTTTCCTGTGTGGTATGTAAACCATCTGTAATGTATTTGCATAACCAATCCAGTCCTGTTAAAAAGTAGAGAGAATGAAAAAGGGATGAGGGGACCTTAGTGATTAGTACAGGCTCAGTGTGAAGTCGCAAGCCATGGAGGGTTGGGGACAGCAAAGGCTGGACTTCTCTCTTTCATCCTGAAGATTTTACTGCGGCAGAAAATTGGCAGCCTAAGGAAAATGACTGAAACATTCTGAAATATTCCTAATCTTCTTTGCTAGAAAATTGTCTCTAATGAAAATAGTAGATAAACATCGGAAATAGCCTAACTCTGGTCCCAGCATGTATAATGTGACTTAGGAAAAGGATCTTCTGAGACTATGACACACAAAGGCGTGCCTTGTTCATTTTTCCCTCAGTACTTCAGATTTTCCCACCTTAAAAAAAAAAAAAGGCTACTGTGAAAACGGCTTTGAAAAGAAATACAAATACATATGTGAAAATGTGCTTTAAGAGGAAAATAATATTGACCTAAACCAAGACCTGGAATAGATTAATGTGCATACATATAATCAAAGAAAATCTTGTCCCCAGGATTGGCTACAGCATTCATCAACCAGATAGCTGCTGCTGGTATGCGAGCTTACTGAAGGACAGACCCACGAAGGGCCTTGAATGACCTTTCTACCACATTCAACATACACTATTCAGTTAGATGCCTCGGAGTTTTGACAATATAACTGAACATCAAACCTTTAAAAAAACATATAAAGATAGACGAAATATGAAGGATACTTTTTTATTGGAAAGAGCAATATGAAAATAATTTTAAAAAATACAATAACTAGCAATGTTCTGAAAGAAGTGAAACATATGAATTCAGCTACATGAAAATAACATTGTCTATGCTAGGTAAGATTTTGGGCTTTTAAAATGATTAGATTTGTTTTTACTTGTGTACCCCTTGGGCAAGGACATTGGGAGGACAATAACCTAGCAAATCGCATGTTTAAACATACACATCCTGGAAGTGGAGGCTCCTCAATTCTATTTGCCTCCATTTCATTCACATTATTCTGGTTCACTGATGAATAAAGAACAAAGAATTGCCTATTTAAGTCAAGTTATAGAAATTTAATTTACCAATTGCATGGGGTTGTACAGGGTTATTTGTAACTGATTAAGCTTTAATTCTACTAATTGAAAAGTCTCTAGTTTATGAAGAAGAAAGAAATCTATTTATTGCTAGAAATATGGTTCATTGCATGGTGTTAGCATTATTAATTTTTAATATGTTATTAACATACCCACTCATCTTTTAGTCAAGACTGTGCTTTCTTATATACACATTTTTTAAAACAATCTAGACTGGGGAGTGTGTCCTGACAAATTTATCAGACATTATGTTAGCATGGTAAAATGTGCTTAACACATCTAATCTCCTAACATAATAGCTTGGTTTAGTCTATCTTAAAAGTGCTCAGAGCACTTGTGGCAGCCATTACTAGGGTAACATCATCTCATGTATCTCCTCTTTTAAAATGACACAATGATCAACACATGGAAATTATGAGTTCCTAAATGCAGAAATCACTGGCAGCAATTGGACGCTGGAGAGGGACAGCCTATTCCCCTTGTGATAGGGTGGACGGCACTGGTTCACCACTACCCACTATCATGAGATTATCCACACTGTTGTGATCTGGTGAATATGGTAAAATATGGATTGTTGGTATGAATATTTCTCACTGATGCTTCCAAGATCTCCTGCTTTCCACACTAGATAATCCTTTCACTGTACATTTAATTGGTGCTTTGATAACTTAAGTGGGTTTATTGCTATTTTAAAAAGTAGTGCTGAGCTGGAGAGATGGCTTAGCAGTTAAGCACTTCTCTGTGAAGCCTAAGGACCCCACTTCAAGGCTCAACTCCCCAGGACCCACGTTAGCCAGATGCACAAGGGGCGCATGAGTCTGGAGTTTGTTTGCAATGGCTGGAGGCCCTGGCATGCCCATTCTCTCTCTCTCTCTCTTTCTATCTGCCTCTTTCTCTCTCTGTCGCTCTCAAATAAATATACAAAAATAAACAAAAGTAGTGCCATTAAAATATCTCTCACTAGTAGCTTCTGAGTTTTTTAGTCACTCATGAAATTTTATATATATATATATATATATATATATATATATAGTCTTGTGATAACATTTAGCTCATTGACTAATTATTTCATATATATGGTATTAGGTCATACTTGTATAGTGAATAATTTAGAACCATCTGAGAATTGTCTAATAAACAATTCATGAATTCATGACTGCTTGGCTAGAGGTAGGTCAATTCTGTTATTTTCTGGAGTATGTTATTTCCAGCTAGTGTGCAATGCAATACATTTTCAATACACTTTGAGTTAAAAGAAGAAAAGAAGTATTGAGCTGGGACAGGGAGATCATTAGATCGAGGTAGAAATCAAAGCCCCAAACTTGGCCAAATCTAACCTGTTTGATATCTCCTTCTTCTTTTGGAAAGAGGCCATGTTAATTCATTCTTCCTGGAGTTGTCATGCATGGACTGTAGGTTTGAGAGTCTCAGAGAATTTTCAGATGCTTTTTCTTCTGGACACTTTCTCTTCTGTGTCCTCCTGACTGATGGAGGTTCCTACATACTGTCTTTTATGCACAGGGAGCATATTTCTGTAGCTGTTTTCTTTTTCCTCTACCTCTAGCTCTGTTTATAAACTGAGCTCCTGGAATAGATCTTTTCATAGCTGTAATTCCAGTATCTTATATAGTAACTGGTATATGATAGGTGCTTACTGTTTGCTAAAATAATGATTAATGAACAAACAAAAATGTTGAATAACTTTATTTTTTTTCTTAAGACTAACTCAACAGTTTCTGCATTGTGTTATTTATGAAAGATATTAGCGTTCCTTTATCCTCCAGTGAAAATGTAAGTATGTTTTAATATTTTACAGGACTGAACCTAGAGCATAATGCTATAATTCAGAGGAATAAAGGTGTAATATTAACTTTGGGTAGGAATGTACTCAAGAATAGAATTAACAGAGTGTACAAAATGCAAGATTAGAAGCTTATGAATTTTGGCACTACACATTATTATAGAAAAATCTGCTTAAAATTCTTTAAAGTCCTGCCTGTCTTCTCCCACGGGGGAGGTCCACTCAGCACCATTATCTTTGTCTCATGCCACAAGCCCATCCCTAGCTCATAGTCAATACTCAAATGTGTTTCCCCAGCAAACTCAACAATGAAACATATTGAGGGAGAACCTGATGAATCCTTAGTGTACTTCACAAGAAGAAAAAGAAGGCTTTTCCTGTCACATAGATGAAATCCACACAATTGTCTGTTTAGTATCTCTGTAACTCCTCAAAGAGTTCTTTCAACACCAAGCCTTCTTGCCCAAGCTGCCAATAACCTTCTATTGACAGGACCTGTCGAATTCTGTCTCTAAAGGCGTACCAGCCACTTGGCATTTTTTACCGTGGTGGGGCATGCTCCCAAAGTTTAATCTTATTTCATGATACAAATTATGACCTAGACATTGACCTTGTTTTTATTTTTCTCATAATTTATATATGTATACACATACACAAAAAACAGCTCAGGTTAATTTCTTACTTTCTACTTTTTATTAAATCTTTTTTTAAAAATATTTTATTTATTTGAGGGACAGAGAGAGAGAGATAGAAAAAGGCAGGGGTGGAGGAGAGGAGAGAATGGGCATGCCAGGGCCTTCAGCCACTGTAAACTAATTCTAGACACATGCAGCACCTTGTGCATCTGGCTTATGTGGATCCTGGGGAAACAAACCTGGCTCCTTTGGCCTCATAGGCAAATGCCTTAACCACTAAGCCATTTCTCCAGCCCCACTTTCTACTGTTTTCATTTTGCAGATTTTTAGGAGACAATTATTTTTTTATTATAACTTCTAAATTTTATTTGGGCAAAACTGTAAATTGAGAAAAATGATAAGGAAAGCATCTTTTTTCAATTGACAAAACTTTTGAGCTATGGAAAAAGCATTAATAATCTTTCCTGTTGCCATGTTAATCATAATTAAATCTAGATAACTGTATTGATAGAATTGGTGCTGCCAAAATATTAGTTTTTCCTTTGATAATGATAATGCAGGATGAAGCATTTGGAATTTTTCTTCCTTGTAAATGTCACAACTATAGAAAATAGCCAAATGAAGTTAGTTCTTTTACTGAGGATAGCAAGTAAAATACCAAGCAAAAAAAAAATATATATATATGCTTTTACCACAGTATAAGTAGTAAAGAGATTACAATAAAAACAATTTAGTAACACGTTTGTCCTTTGGTTACTCTAGCAACAAAATAACACAATGTTCTGGGGAAGGAGGCCCTGTGGATGGGCCCTAGCAAGTGTGTTTCAGTGGCCTGCTGCTATTGCGTTTTCTTCTCCCGAATTTCTGCACCACAAATGGTTTGCATGGTTCCTGCCTTTCAGGGAACTACCCCGTATAAGTAAAGGAAAATGGTCTGTAATGAGGAGTTACTCTCAGGTCTAGTAGGACTATTCAGAACTTTTGTGTTCATATGTGTAATGACTCTTATTTCCCCGAATTATCTCTCTCTTTAATTCACTCTTTCCACAAATTTAATTGTTAAAACCCACATGCATTAGTAAGGATGACAAATGCTTGCGCACTGCTTAGTTCTTGTATGGCACTCAGTGCATCACTGTTCATTTGCTATCACATCAAGGTAGTTGTCAAAGGGAATGACCTTTGTAATTTTGGTCCCCTACTATCACTTTCATAGAGATTATGATCTCATTCCTCCGGGGTGTTGATTTAGATACTCCTAGCCACCCACTTAAGAAAGGAAATCCGGGGCTGGAGAGATGGCTTAGTGGTTAAGCGCTTGCCTGTGAAGCCTAAGGACCCTTGTTCGAGGCTCAATTCCCCAGGACCCACGTTAGCCAGATGCACAAGGGGGCGCACACATCTGGAGTTCGTTTACAGAGGCTGGAAGGTCTGGCGCGCCCATTCTCTCTCTCTCTCTCTCTGCCTCCTCTCTGTCGCTCTCAAATAAACAAACAAAAAAAAAAAAAATTAAAAAAAAAAGAAAGGCAATCCAAGTCTTATGGACTGGAGATAATCAACAACTTATGCTATAATAAACACAACTTGGAAACCCAGAGGTTGCATACATTTCAATGTATCTTAAAACTGGTTTAAGATAGGGGTAATTTGCTTTCCAATAAAATAAATAGGAATTTTGTTGCAACTGGTTCCATTTTTTAAAATGGATCCCTAGTAAAAGTTTTGTCTTAGTAATAGTATCTTCTCTCTCACATCTCTAATAGAATCAGTGTTTGTTGAATAAATATCCTTAAATTTATTTGTGCAACATATTGCTAATGTTTTTTTCAAATTCAGAGGAAAAAAAAAAAAAAACATTACCAGTGCTAGAGGAAAAGCTAACTAAGGGTAGAAGGATGGATCAGCCCCTTTTTCCACCTTGGAGCCTTTTCTGAGCTCAGAACCAGCATGACTTCTTTTAACTTACATTCCCTTGTAAATGTTAATGTGTATATATATATACATACATACATACATATGTATATATATATATGTATATATATATATATATATGTATATATATATATATATATATATGTATGTATATATGGCTTACTGTTCTTCCACTACTTTCTGAGGCTTTATGTAAGGGTTCATACTAGATGGTCACTGAAATACAGAGTTCAGAGCTAGAGGAAGTGTTAAGGGAAAGTGTGTGTTGGTAGACCAGGAGGCCTTCCCCAGCAACTTTAGCAACAGATGTGAATACTTCACAAAGATGTTGTTTTAAATACTGCAGTAACTTCACACCCATTTGCGAAGACTATAACATTTAATGAAGAAACTTTGAGGCTTTCTGGATTACACATACTTTATAGATTTTCTTTTCTTAATTTGAAATGTGTAAACTTTGGTTAAAATTTACTTTAATATGTTAATGATGTAATAGGAATATTTATTGAAAAGCAAAAATAGAATATTTTTTAAAGAAGCCTAGGTTTTAAAAAAATTTTTTTTATTTATTTGAGAGCAACAGACAGAGAGAGAAAGAGGCAGATAGAGAGAGAGAGAGAGAATGGGCATGCCAGGGCTTCCAGCCACTGCAAATGAATTCCAGATGCTTGCTTCCCCCTGTGCATCTGGCTAACATGGGTCCTGGGGAGTCAAGCCTCGAGCCAGGGTCCTTAGTCTTCACAGGCAAGTGCTTAGCTGCTAAGCCATCTCTCCAGTCCCAAAATAGAATATTTTAATGTTATACCTGCCATTTTTTCTTAAAGTACATTTTTTATCTAACTGTACAAATTGTCAAGATTTGTTTTGAAATTTTTTATTAAACAAAGTGCTTAATTTTAAAGTATTATATTGCCATGGATACTGTATAAAATTATATGTAGAATTGCCAATTGATTGTAACTATTATTTTTACATTAAAGTAAAGAATATTTCAAGGAATTTGTTATTAAGCTATTTCCTCTTCTCTGTTTTAGCATTTAAAAAAGTCCTAGGGCTGGAGAGATGGCTTAACAGTTAAGCGCTTGCCTGTGAAGCCTAATGACCCCGGTTCGAGGCTCGATTCCCCAGGACCCTCATAAGCCAGATGCAGAAGAGGGCGCATGCATCTGAAGTTCATTTGCAGTGGCTGGAGGTCCTGGTGCGACCATTCTCTCTTTTTCTCTCTCTCTCCCTCCTCCCTCTCTCTTTCTCTGTCTGTTGCTCTTAAATAAATAAAATAAAATAATATTTTAAAAAAAAACAGTCCTTGCTGGGTGTATTGACACACACCTATAATCCCAGCACTTGTGAGGCACAGTTGGGAGCACCACAGTGAGTTTGAGGTCACCCTGAGTCTACAAAGTGAATTCCAGATTACCCTGGAAAAGAGCTGAGAAAAAACTAGAAAGAGACCCTACCTCAAAAAAAAAAAAAAAAAAAAAAAAAGGAAAAGAAAAAAATTCCTGTGCTTAACTGCCAATGACAACCTGTCACAAGTGAACCACTTCTCAGTTGCCAATATTTGCTCACATTAAAAACAACTTGCACATGCTCAGTTTTTGTATCTAATCTATGATTAAAAGGTTTATAAAGTTTATTTTAACTAAGGAGATACAATTCAATATAATAAATCATAACAAAGTAAATGTTGTTTTATAACAAAAACAAAAAGCCCTCAATCTCATAGATGCTATCCATGTGGAATGTAGTTCAAAGATAGCATTGCAAGGGTTTTAATTTTTTTAATTAATTATTTATTTTTATTTATTTATTTGAGAACGACAGACAGAGAGAGAAAGAGGCAGTGAGAGAGAGAGAATGGGTGCGCTAGGGCTTCCAGCCACTGCAAATGAACTCCAGACGCGTGCACCCCCTTGTGCATCTGGCTAATGTGGGTCCTGGGAAATCGAGCCTTGAACCGGGGTCCTTAGGTTTCACAGGCAAACACTTACCTGCTAAGCCATCTCTCCAGCCCTGGGTTTTAATTTTTTATGACTGTGTTCCAGAGTCAGAAAAAAAATCTATAAGAACACATGTATACTCAGAACTAAAATTGAGGTAGAAGATATTCTTAAGAGGGTTTTTTTTTACAATGGACTCACTTCTCCCTTATTTTCCAACTACTTCCCCCCTTTATTGCATCCTTGTGTATTTAATGGAAAAAAAAAGTCCTGCCTCATCTATTTATCTCCATTAACAGTTTTAAAGTGACTGTGTTACTATTATTTAAATATGACACTTTTAGTCTCATTCTCATATCTCGTATCACCAAGGTATTTATGCCATTAAAGCAGGTTTCTAACATTTTAAGGGTTTTTGCTATCAAAAAATTAAACATTCATTTAGCATGCTATTGCGAAGAAGAAACTTAAGGAAGTAAATCTGCTTAGGATGGTTAAGGTGTCTCCCATAAGCTTGTATGTTGTGAATGCCAGGTCTCCAACTAGTGGCAATTTGGAAATTGAAGCCTCCTGGAGGGGATGTACTTTTAGGCACTGGTTAGTGGGTGTTATAGCCAGCTTCCCCTTGCCAGTGTTTAGCATACTCTACTGCTGCTGTTGTCTACCTGATGTTGGCCAGAAGGTAATGCCCACCCTCTGTTCATGCCATCTTTTCCCCTTGCCATCATGGAGTTTCCAGCCGAGTCTGTAAGCCAAAAGAAAGCTTTTCCTCCCATAAGCTGCTCTGGTTAGATGTTTGTCCCAGCAATGGGAAACTGACTATAATAGTAAAACTGATACAAAGAAGTAGGCTCATTGCTGCTAGAAACCTGATTATGTGGGCTTTGGTCATTTGGAACTGATTTGAGAGGGGAATGTGAAAGGAATTGAAACCTTGGCCTATGAGCTGCCTTTGAGTGCTGTAAGGACAGCTTGATGGACTATTTTGGTCAGAGTTGAAAGACCTGAATGTAGTAACAAGTATGGACTGTGAGGTTTGGCTTGTTAGGTTGAGAAAGAGTTTTGCCTGGACTGGGCTAGAAGCAGTTTGTGTGAGATGCTTGCTATTATGCGCGTGTCCTGAGAACTTGTGCAGGGTTGTATTGCATAGAAATGGACTGGATATGGCATACAAAAAAAAAAATCTTGGGACTCAAACTGCTGCCTGTTCAGCTGCAATTGCTTCAGAGATTACAACCATTAGATTGGGCCAGCCGACCTGCATTGCGACAACAGGAAGAATGTAGACTCTTTTGAAGGAACCTGCATGCTGAAGGAGTGTCCTGTTCTTCAAAGTCTGCTGTATTCCCCCCTGGATTTACAAATTGACCCCCACCTGGTATTATGGAGTGTAACAAATGCAGGAAAAAGAGGGCAATTGAATTTGCAACTCTGTTTTGTATTTTGGAAAAGTGTGGTAGTTTAAATGGATGTCCCCCAATGTATTGTGGGCTTTATTAAATCTTGTCATTTAGATGTCAAGCTGCCTGGCTGGAGGAGGCATCAGTGGGCAGATCCTAGGGTACATCCCTGAGGTGTAGGGATGGAGCTGCAATTCCATTCTGAAGATATGCAATGAACCACACTTTGTCTGGGGCTCTTGAAGTATGCTTGTCTATAGTACAGGTGAGAGCTTTTCTCTGTCTCTCTGGGCCTGTGAATGGGGACTAACTTCTTCTACCATTATGGAACTTCCCCTAGATCTGTAAGCGTCAAATAAATAGTATACCTCCCATAAACCGTGCTGGTTTGGAGGTCCATCCCAGCAGCATGTGGCTGTCTACTATAGGCCAGGTAAAGCAGGCTTGCTGGATTACCTGCATGGAGGACAGATGGAGCCATGAGGATGAACTGTGGGTTGCAGTGGGGACCCAATGGAGATGTTAGGACTATGGGATGGCTGTCAAGGAGAGCTGCTGTTGCCAGATGATGTTTTCTGAACTGTGCATAGCCTAGTTGTAGGGTAAAAATGGAACTCCAGAGATTCATCACTGGTTAGAATTATCAGACTTGGAGACTTATCACTGGTTAGAGAGCTGTCCGACACACAGCTGCAAAGTTTGATCTTCGCCCTGTTTGTTTTGAATCTTATGTTGGGGAATTATTTCTTTGCTATGCCCAATGCTATTTTTTTTTTGCAGTGTGAATGTTTATTCTATGCCATTATGTTTCTTTTTTTTATGGCTCACTTAAAAGACCTAGGACTATGAGGACCATGTTTAAACATCATTGGGATTGATAAAATCTGTGGGGACTTTAAAAGTTGGGGTGAATGCATGCTATTTTATATCATGGGTGGTTATCAGTTTATGGGGGCAGGGATAGAATGTGGTGGTTTGACTCAGGTATAAACTTAGTGTTTTGAATGCTAAGTCCCCAGCTGGTGGCAATTTGGGAATTGAAACCTCATGGAGGTAGTGTATTGTTGGGGGTGGGCTTATGGGTGCTGTGGTGAGCTTCCCCTTGTCAGTGTTTGGCACATTCACCTGTTGCTTTTGTCCCTCTGATGTTGGCCAAGAGGTGATGCCCACCCTCTGCTTATGCTATTGTTTTCCCCTAACATCATGGAGCTTCCCCATGAATCTCTAAGCCAAAACAAACCCTTTCCTCACACAAGTTTCTTAATAGGGTGTTTTCTACCAGCACCATGATGCTGGCTGTAACAGCCACCACCCCCCAGTGATTTTCTATTTAATCCCTTTAATTGATTTATTTCCTATTCCCAATGCACATGTATAAAGTATCTTTAGCCCTGAAGAGCACACTGTTATATCTATTTGCCCAATCCCCTGGGCTGTTAGGGCACTCTCCCTGAAAAGAAAGCCTTTTTATTATAAAATTACTGTTTCCTTTTCATCTCTATTACAACACCAAAAAGTTGAACAACTATAAAATATGTGTAAATCTATGTTGATACTCTGTCAGTTGGTGATTTGTCCCTTAAGTCGTTACATCATTCCTGATCTCTTTATAATATGCTGATGGTCTGCTCCAATCATCTGACTTCCAGTTGCCATCAGAGCTTGGGCCTGATGCTTATATCAATTGTCCAGCGGCTGTTTCCATATTGCTCACAGGAAATGCCTTGCATACACTACCTTCTCAGTGCTATGTCTTGCTTACAGATGTTCACAGGCTCAACCTACATGTAATTAACTATCATGACCAACATACTTATTGTGGGTATAGGAGGGATGCTATGAGATTTTATATAGACATTATAGAGTATGATTCATAACTCTGAAAATATTAAAATAATGCTCTATTGAGTCTTGGGATATGGGACCAGTGGATGATGCTGTTAGTTCACTGTTCCACTGCAGTAGTGTTTTCTAAAGATTCAACTTTTTCCAAGGTACAAAACTGAAATAAAATAGCAAAATCAATGTGGAATCCTTTGAAGACAGGTTTTTTTTTTTTCCTTACTGCCACCAAATTCATCTATTAAAAATAACCCTTTGAGTGAGTGCCTCTTGCTTGCTGTGGAAAACGCTTTATTTGGTGGAAATGTTGAGATATCCCATATGAACTATAGTCTTTTACTACAATACAATCAAGGAATCCTATTTTCTCCCTCAAAATCAATAGAAAAATTGCTGCTTACTTTAGACGTTTTGGGCTTTGTGACAACAAATGGGCATACATTTCATTGCAAATTTCATCCTCTGCTTTATTCAAGTAAAAGGGTTCTTTAGCATCGCAAAGCCAATGGCAGCCATTTTTATAGAAATAAGTAATAAATTACCTTAATTATTAATTTTGTGAAGACTTATCTTGATAAAAACAGGTAGATATCATCACATTTGGCAGCAAAATTTTTCCAATTTACTTAAAATAAAATAATGAATCTTTACTTAATGTAATTATTTAAAGTTGGATACACCTAAATAAACTTTTTGGATTATATAGAATATTTTCCATTCATGGCATTATTTCTAAGACATATTAAGAGTACTGTTTAACCTGAACAGGCTTTTCTCCTTGGAATTCTAAATATTTCTGTTCATTTTGCATTTTGAATCATAAGTTTTTTTAAAACACTCAGAGTTAAAATTTTATTTTCAATATTCATTATCCTGTCATAATGAAAATTTACCTGGAATAGATGTCATGGCTCACTGATAGCCTTATATAAGATATATTTTCATAATTACTTTTAATTAATAGAAGATTACTTTATTAAATAAAAACACGTTTGTGTATGTTTATGTGTGTGCAAACATTAGGCAAACAATGAAACCTTACTAAAACATTTATAATAAAATGTCATTGAAAAGGAAAACATAGGATTATATAAACTCACAGATTGGTTTTGAGCACTACCAGACAAGCACTGATGCTGGAAGAGGCAGCCAGTTTTCACTATCAAAATTTTCCCTAATTTTTCAAATCCCAAGAAAATGTATTAAAAAGATGAGTGTTTTGCATTTTCAGTAGTCTGTCTGTTAGTGACTTATTAAATAAACTAAGTGTTATGCTTTTCATTTAGAATAGTTGAAGCTAGATGCAAAGTGTATTATTAGTGCATTGTTGTTGCTTAGCAGTGGCTTGCTCACAATGCTACACTCCTGAACAACAGGGAATTTAAAAAAATAGAAAAAGAAATTACCTGATTAACAATGAAACACATCACTTAAAATAATCATGAGAGAAAAATGGCTAGACTATTAATATTTTGCAAAATTTCTACAAATAGATGAACATGAGGTTTGTATGCATTTTAATGGTTTTGGAATGACCAGTTTGCTTATATCAATTATATTAGAAGGTTATCTTAATATCTATTTTTTAAATTTATTTAATTTTTCTGTAAACATAAATGTGATACCAAGCATGTGCTCATAAGTAGTGGGAATTCAAAGGCTTTTTTTTATATACTTACAAATGTGTTTAATTACAACTGCTTCAAAAGTATCACAGATTTTCAAAAGTTTATTTGAAGTTTGAAGACTAGACAAGGTCATACTGAGTTTACAACATCCTACATGATTTAACTATATATACAAAGGAAAAGAAAACAACATTGGAATATTACACAGTTTGAAAGTTTGCAAGTTACATGTGTCTTAGATGTGTCAGTACTTACTGACATTTCAGATGCCTGCATTCAAAGCTATATTTCATAACTTGTTGACTAGTGAAGATACCATCGTTAGTACCCCACGACTTCAAAATTCACATTAATCTTTATGAAGTCAGTCACAAAGAAAAAGTCTATTTTAAGGTAGGGGTTAGTGACTATGACAGATGCATTTAATAGAAGATTCATAAAATGGGGATATTAAAAATTAGCATCATAGTTTACAAAATTAGCATAATTACTTAATATGTTATAAACTAGGTAATTCTGTGTCTTTTGCTCAGGATATGTTACTTGTAGTGAGAATTAAAATAAAATATATTTGCTTTTCTTTGAAGTCATTGAAACAAGTAACAGGGAAGTTACATTGCAATTATGATCAGTGTTTCCTGTGCCTCAAATCCTTTGGCTGACAAATAGATATCCCACTGTGCATAAAGAGCACATTAAGCAGACAGAAAAAGAACACACAAGGAAAATCCATTCAGTGACTTTCCAAAAGTTAACAAATGTCATTTTTAACTAATCCCTTGCAAAACATACTTCTAAACCTCAAAATATTACATGAATCCATGATTACTTTGAGAAAAAATAAATTATCATGAGGCATTATTTGTTATCTCTAAGTTAGGAATGAAGAATCTGAAAAAAATAAAGATCTAGAATTTGAATAGAATAGTTATTCCTGAAATAAATATGGACCATGGACTGGACAGTATGTGTGTATACTTTTAATAACATTAATTTTAAAATTTAGCCACTTGAAGTGGCTAACATTCATATTTTTAAAAGTTACCTAGCCAGATGATATTGAGGGCATCCTTGTTTTAGTGTGAAAAATGTTGAAAATGGGTTACTGTTTTAGATTCCGAAATACAACGGGTTTGTAATAAGTATATGAAGTAGAAAGAATGTGGATCTGGAAAAACTATATGGCCAGACCATCACCCTATAACAATAAATGTGCTGTTATTAAAAATGCCAATGCTATTGATTTTCCCTTTACATTCTCTACTATTTGAAGAGCACTCCATATATACACCATTAAAGGAAATCTGCTGACACATGGATGGACAGACAGTACAGTAACAGTCTACTGGGTCTTTTAATGCAGCACAAATAGTAAAGACAGAAAATAAAAATTAAAAACATACCTGTGTTGTGCAGGGCCTTAACATTTCGTACCCATACCATCCTTTCTTTTCTAGGACCTTTGATTTAAAACTTCCATAATTCTGTGCCTAAGCCTTTTAAAATGAATACTTGTAAAGCTTATAAATTAGATACTGGAGACATTTATGGAGGCAGTGTGCACTTTAACTCGAGACACATGCCAATGAGGCCTCCATTATCCATAATAAACTGCTATGATGAGTGCTATTTTTCTAGGACCTTTGAAGCAAAATAAATAGAAATCAATTTTCATCTTGAAAATGGTTTATAACTTTTTCATTAGTAAATGCTTTGCTTCTCACAAATAATTATGTAATGTGCTTTCCTGGGAAACCAACACCAGTTTCAAATATCAATGTGTTTTTCATTTCACAGGGAACAGGGAGCCGAAAGAAGAAATGAGTATGCTTGGCCAAGTTGTGCATCACTGTGTTCATATATGCTAGCTAATATTTTTAAATACAAAAAATTCTATTATTTCAAAGAAAGTAAAGACATAAATTTAAGGGGCATGATAATTTTGTTGTTCTTTTTAGCAAAATGGCTATATGGCATTCTTCATAAATGAATTACTTGGAAATTACATGATTATATTTTCCTTCAAAAATAAAAAAATTCAAAATTCAATTATCTGATATTATATATAGATCAATTTTTCTGACATTCAATCAGCTTTAATGTGTATAAATGCATGTTTCATGCACATAAATAAACACAACCTCTTTGAGATAAATAGTAGGAGAATAGTCCTTTGAAAAGAATGCTGACTTGTGGGAATATATAAATAATAGACAAATCAGAAAGAACTAAATGTTGTTACCTACTCTCTGACTAAAAATAGTGAAAATAAAATGGTAATGATTATAATAATTGGTACTACAATATTATAGAGTCTTTCTAAAATATCTGTTATAAATATTGACCGTGTTAGGCACAGGGAAACAAGATAATACAGATTCATTACAAAAAAAAACACCTTATTGCTAACATTGTAACATTTCTTTCTTAAGGATTAGTTGAATAGTGACTGTAAAAGCTCTATCACCTCTTATATTCATAACTATTAGTGTCTTTACTTCACTAGATAAAGGCTAGTTGCTTTGCCTAATACATTTCAATCAATGAAATTAATTCAGAAAACAAGCAAATAAGTCACAATTAGTGTGATGTTAAGAAAGTTGAACAATAAAAATAAAATGAAATTGTAAGAATGGGCAGGCTTAGACACTCTGAAAAGACAGTGGCCTACCATAACTTGAGTACATCTTCCTGAAAAAAAAACAAACAAACGTTCAGTTTCCATCAGATTTGCACAGTTCATTCCGTGGAGATACTTGGAAGGCAGGAATGCAAAGCACTGTGGATGCGGGGTCGCTTCATTCCTCCTCTGTACAGCCCAGCAGCTCTGACCTCAGGGTGATCCTCCCGTACCAGGACCAAGGCAGGATTCGTATGTGGCGTGCATAGATTGGAGGGTCGATGACATTTTTCCTGTGGGTGTCATTGTCAAAATTACCCTGGAAAACCTGATAAAAAGAAGATAGAATATAACTTACATTGTTTTCCTTTTCTTCTGAATTTTAAAATGAGTATTTTCAATGTTTAATTTGGAGTTAAGTAAGTCAAGCATGGATTAGTTAGAGATACACACACAAACACACACAGACGTGGAGAGAGAGAGAGAGAGAGAGAGAGGGAGCTATCATAGTTATTTGCCTGTATCTCATGGTGCTAATGCAACAGATATTTATTTTCTGCTTGTGCCATGGGCTGACATTTGGCAGGCAGTTTTCCCAATTTGTACTCTTCCATGGAGTGGCCCAGAGCCCCAAGCTATGTGCAACTTATAACCATCATCTGGAAAATGGGTCTTTATAATATAGGAAAGAGCTGGTAGACAACACAGAATGTTTGTAGCAGAAGATTTGGAAATAGAACACATTCATCTGTATATATTTGATCTTAACTAATTGTGTGACCATTGGCTGCAAAAGAAGTTGGGAAATTTAGTCTTCATAAGTGCCCTTTGATAACTTTTTACACTGAGAATGAACTTAATCAGAAAGACAGATTCATCATTTCTGCCTTTGTTTTATTTTATTTTTACTTTTGGTTTATCAAGGTAGGGTCTTGCTCTAACCCAGGCTGACCTGGAATTCACTATGTCATCTCAGGGTGGCCTGGCCTCCTACCTCTGCCTCCAGAGTGCTAGGATTAAGGGTCTGTGCCACCATGCCCAGTTATTTCTGCTTTTAAATTAGATGTTATTCTAGCTTTCTTCTACCCAAAAGTCCTCTAGTAGTAATGCTACAATTATTGACACAATATTGACACATTATATCACATAACCACATCATTTACTCTTTCTTTTACTAAAAAAATCTATATTTATCTTTGCCCCAAAATCTTGAGAATAATTTTTCATAAGTGCCTGCTTCAGATAATAAATCAAAATATTCAGATCTTGATAGGATCAGCAGTAAATTACCAAGTACTTGGATTAAAGAGATTAGATGTATTGCTTTAGATTCAACAAAAATCATGTGGCCTATAATTGAACCTTAACTTTATTGTATACTCAAATTCCTGTATCCTATGTTTGTGATGAAATGCATTTTCCAGCACTAGTATACATGTCTAGTTATGCCTTACTTATGTGAATAATAAAATGACCAAGTTAGGCTGTTTTATCCAGAAACTCAAAGGCACTAGTTGAAAACTCCTCATATTGGTACTTTCATTATTTCATGATACAAACCCAAAATATGCAGTTGGAGACAAGATTCTATGGGTTGTCATTTGTGGCAATCTCTGTATATGTAAAGAGGGTTAACTCTGATTCTTTTCTTTCTTTGTTTTTTGAACCCATGCATCATCTCTTTAAAGCCCAGTCAAATATTTGTAACAAATAACCTAATAAATCTGGAGAAAGTAAAATAAATGTTGAGGTATCTATAACATTTTGTCTCTACTTAAAAGGTTTTACTGTTTTTATTTTATAAGTTAACTGGATTACAAATAATTTATAGGAGCACTTTTAATTTATCACAACTGAATTAGTGAAACATAGCTTTATGTTTTGCTTTTTAATATTTTTAGCCATTTCATAATTAAAAAATAATTTTCTTTCTGGATTAAGATCAAAATATGACCATAAGATCATAGAGAAAAATGAAAAATAAGGAAGCAAGGAAAGAATAAAGGAAGTAGGAAGGGAGGGGTGCCAGAAGGAAAGAGGGAGGAAGTAAGGAAAGTCCAGCTTTAAATGACAGAACAGTTAATCAATATTTTTGCCCATTCTGAAATCAAAGAGAATGCTTCAAATATGGCCCTACAGAATAAGTTGGTTTAGTCTCTTCTATTGACTAAAGAGGCCCCAGAAAGCAACTGTTGATTTTCTCTCTAAAACACTAGTCAGTGTGCTAGTTATTAACCGTGACAACAGAAAAGACTGAACCATCTTTCTTTTGGTTTTACTGGAAGATTATTTTGCCCTTGAGGGCAAATGAAAGTGCCGTCCCAATCTGATGGGGGAATGCATTTTCCATTAAACACAAAATAGGTTAGAAAGTTTATTTGTGAATAGGTGTTTACTGAATAAAAGTATGTTGAGCTGGGTTAGAGAGCCCCGTGCTGGCATGTCTAATTTATATTCATTTAATAGGAAATTTTATCCCCAGAAGTAGTGTAAGAATGGACCCCCCTGGATTCAGATTTGTTGTTAATTGTCTCTGTTAGCAAAAGCTCCTGTGCTCAGGGCTTATGACATGGAAAGAAGCCTCGAGAGAGATGGCTACTTTAAACAACGGCACACCAAGCCCATGCTTTGGTTTCTCAGTATCCTCCCTCCGACATGGCTCTGTGTTCAAATGATACACTGAGGCTGAAGGTTTGCAACATACAGATTTTAACCCCAGTTTTGTAGGCCTGCTGGAGAGCTTAATGTCTATCTTTGCAATAACTGAGTTTTAATTTCTTAACTCTCCTTGCAAGATCTGCAACAGTTCAAAAAACTGTTACACCACTTCTTTGGAAGGAAATTCAGGGGAAAAAATTCTTTTAGGTCTCTATGCCTCAGAACAAATTTCATAAAGAATGTGAAGCCATATGGAATTAAATGACTAGTTATATTGTTTCTTTGTAATCTAGACTACAAACGGAGAAAGTGTTTCTGAAGTCAATGGAATTTCTGATGTAAACACTGAATAGTTTGATGCTTATTTAAAATATAAGTGAGCTTTCATGAAGTAGGTAATTTATAAAACTACATGTCTAAGAAAAATAATACCACAATTTATATTAGAAAATCACCTAAACCACAGTCCAAAAGTACTAAAAATACAGTTTTATTTTTGGAGGGCCCTCTGTCATGACAGCGCAGAACACACACTTGCTGGCTTTCAGAGGACACCTTGTGCTCGCTGAGGAAACGTGTCGTGCTTGTCCGGTTTCCTTGTAGCCAGCAGGGGTGGCACCCTGCTTAAAAAAGCTAGCGTACTGTTTTACCTGGCAAAGCAAGGCAGGCAAAGTATTTTTCATTAACTCAATGGATTTTGTAAGAATTCTAGAAAGATTATGTTTCAAATATCCACTTGGGGCTCTACTGAAATCAGGGGATGAAAAGGCTGGGGGAAAACATTTTCTTTCCACAAAGAAGCAGCCAATCCGTGGAGAGGAAACAGAGTGTGACTTCCAGGTATCTAAAGGAAACAAGCACAGGTTCCCCTTGGGGAGCAGGCTAATTGGCTGATGACCTTTGCTGATGTTTTCAAACAGGGTAATGCCTGCAAGGTCCCTCAGGCCTTCCTACCATAAGGGGCCTTAAGCCAAAGGGACTCAAGGCCCTGCAGAACTGCTTTCATAATTGCAACCTAGGAGATTATAAGAAAGAGATAAATACAATTCCCCTAACATGGATATGATTTTGGATTTTGTTTTCTCTCACTAACTCTCCTGTGATGTTAGTTAAAATTCAAATCAAGCTCTGATGGGATTCAAATCCCACACAGACTGAATATTATATAAATTATACCAGTGTATAAAGCCAGATGCATAAAGTGTTCATGTGTCTGGAGTTCATTTGTAGGGGCTGGAGGCCCTGCTGTGCCCATTCTCTCATTCCTCTCATTCTGTCTTCTATTTCCCTCTGCTTGCAAGTAAATAAATGAAATATATATATATATATATATATGTATATATTCAGTGAAATGCTGCTTCTAGCAATAGTTTTACATGTTCTTAATATGAGACTTAACATTGCTCTCTATGGGCTGATATTTACTTAGACCTGCTGGATGCAAGAGGACCAGATTCCAAGGTCACCCTTTGTCTACACAGAAAGTTCAAGGCCAGCCTGCTCTACTGGTAGCCCTCACTGAAAACAAATAAAAACAAACACACAATGGATTTAAGTTATTTTAATCTACTGGAATTCATGTTCGCACCCTCCACATACTGAGGAGTTCTAATTGCTAGACTGCCTTCCTGAACCCTACAACGTGGGTGTCGTTAAGTTAATGAGGTCCCAAGTGGTCATCACTTCATCCCTTTGGCCTCTTTGTTGATGCTTTCTAGACTGCGTCATTTCTTTGTTGATGTGTTGATGCTTTCTAGACTGCATCATTTCTTTGTTGATGTGGATGGTCAGAAGCACATGTGAGATTTCAGATATTGAGATCATATGAAGCAAGAGGGCGAGAAGGAAGTTCTGTCAAGCTCTCTGCGGTGCTTGCCTTGCGAAGGGCGTGAGCAGGAAAAGCCCTTAGCTTTATGGAGTAACTGCTCTCGGAGCTGATGTAAGTGGTCAATTGATCTAAGGGGTGTGTGTGTGTGTGTGTGTGTGTGTGTGTGTCATTCTGTCTCTGCTGTGGGGGTGGAGAAAAGGGGCTGAAAAAAAAGAGATTCATACATTTACTATACTTAATTTCAATTATGTACCCTTTCATCCAGAACACTTGAGGTAGAGAAGTTAGGCAGCAATAGTCTTTTTGAACTCTCATCCCTGAGAAATTGACTTTTTCCTAACTCTCTCTATACCATGAAAAATTCTGAGTCTTGGGAGAGAACTGGAGCTCTGCTAGCCCCAACTATCTCCTCTATTTCTGACATGTAATTTGAAGCCCACCTCTGTCATGTCTCAATCTAATAGGGAACGTATACATTTAGAGAATTTGAAAGCCTATAATTTTCTTTGAAATATGTCTCAGCTGATTGATTATAGTGTTTTATTCCCAGTGAGTATAGAAATCTAGCCTATTTTTCTCTTATTCAACAATACAACAAATTTTTTAAAAACAAATTTAATGCTTCAAGCTGAGTGTTCATGATTAAGAAATTCTTACATTACTCAATTTTCATGCTTCATATTAAGTACATCTGATTAGATAATCTGTTTTAAGAATGACTATTGACTATAAACTGTGGCATTAATCTCGACATAGAATACAGTTCATACTATAAACATACAAAATATAGATTTCACTTTATTTGGGATATATAGTATGTTGTTCAACGCCATTAAGGTTTAAAACTATTATATGAAATTTTACATTAGAGTTGATTGATTTATGGTCAAATAAACTCTGAACGTTTTTAAAACCTTTTTCTTAAACTCTGATTTTCCATTTTTTTCTTTCTTTTAGATGGACATTAATCTAATTGCATACTTATATTTAAACTAATTTTATTGAATTCATGACTATAAAAAATAGTAATTTCTAGTAAAATTTTTACTTACTTAAAAATAACATAAATTTAGTGGGCATTAGGATTTAAGTATCTACCTCATAAAGTAACCATTTATATGAAATGAGTCTAAAATCTGATTTTTCTGTGGGTGATCTAAAGGTCAGGTGATTATTAGTTTATGCAGTATCATTAAACTCATTTTACCTGCTCAGTATCAATATTACTTGAATTTTTGTACAGTCAAATGTTTATAGTTAGTTATAACCTAAATTAAATCTTTGGCTGCAAGTGACTTAAGTTCTTATGGAAATTTTCACAGTATTAGTATCCACAAATGAATGTATACATACCATGTTCTCTTTGAATAGTGTCTAGATGTTAGATTTCATTGTTTCTAATTATTTGGACACATTGTGAATAATATTCTGGTCTTATTTTCTATGTAACTTTCCACTGGAGTATTCCAAAAACAAAACAAAAAAAAAACTTAAGGATAAATGTTAATTGTGCAGATTCATATTTTGTTAAAGTTTACATATAAGAAACACCTGTTAGTGATTGTGGAAAGTTTGTATTACTTTTTAATTATTTTATTATTATTTTAGCCAAAAGACTCCAACTATTATTTATGGAATTCAATTTTAAAAGAAAAGAATTACCAGCATCAAAAAATCTTTTCATGATTAAGTTGCTGCTGTACAGGCTTTGATGGCTTCCTCTGCAATCAATTGCACTAAACCAATGAAACTCTAACAAAATTAGTGTAACCACAAGTACATGATTTCAAATATGGAAAGGAAATTAGAAACTACTTTCCAGGTAAATTCCAATATACTGGGACATTCATTTTGGAAACTATGGTGTATCAAGAAGCACATCATAAGAAAGGCGGTCCACCAGGGTGCAGAAGAGTGGTATGAAGGATCCAGGCTCAGGCTACACTACAGGAAATCCCAACAGCTCTGAAGCAGGCTCCTCACTGAAAGATAGGGTCAGAGAGCGAAGGTAGCATCTTCTGACCCACAACATCTTGGGTAGAAATAAACCTTCCAGAGCGGACATGGATAAGGCAATTTGTAACCGAAACAATCCACCAGCAGTGAACATCTCTATACGTGAGTCAAAGGGGAGTTGAGGAAATGTACAGATGAGTCTTTTTTTGAAATCATAGGTATTGGTCAGGTTACATGTCCCAGTGTGTGGAAGTACCATGCATACAGAAGATCATGTGGAATATATATATTATTTCTGTATTACATCAACTCTTAACATATTCACTCATCTGCTCACTTTTCTCTCTTCAAAAACAGCATCTTTTTCTCTTTGAAAATAGCATGTCTGGAAATACATATGTGGCGGTCTGGTCTGTTGGTGTTGTCTTGAAACAAATGGCTCGTAAAGCTCTCTTTTAGTGGATGTTTCTTCTGCAGTTTAGGCTGTCAGAAAATCGATGTGAACACAGTGCACAAACAAATCCAGCTTTGTGTAATAGGAGTGTGAAGTCAAAGATCGTAAGTCTACCCTTCGCCTTCAACTCCTGTGAGGCGGCGTCCAGGCCCATGGAAAGTCTGATCTCACCACGTATCTTTGTTTACCTGGTGGCTTCAGGCCACGCTACATAGTCTGTGCTGTAGAGTAAGAGCCCTGGCTCCCTTTGACCACTGGAACGCACATGCTCCCTCGACAAGATCGCCCTTCAACAGCAGCTGAACACCAACACTGAGCTGAGCTTCGTGGCAGGAAACACTTCCATGTCACATCATTGCAGAGAGAACTTTGCTTCCTGCTCCCACAACCTCACTGCTCTGCTGGCCTAGAGATCTTGGTGCCAGAGGGGGGAGTGCTTTTGCCAGGAGGCACAAAGAACATTCCATTGAACTAGAAGCTATGACTTCCCCCTTGCCACTTTGGGATCCTGATGCCCTTGAATGAACAGGCTGAGACAGGAGTTACAGTGATAGCAGGGGTGATTGATCCAGACTACCAGGGGGAAATCAGACTGCTCCTCCACAATGGAGGTAGGAAGAGTGTGTCTGGAGTGCAGGAGATCCTTTAGGGCGTCTCTTGGTGTTACCATGCCCTGTTACCAAAGTCAGTGGACAACTGCAATGATCCAGTAAATGCAGTGTGATAAGTGACCCTGATTCTGCAGGAATGAAGGTATGGGTCACCCCTCCAGATATAGAACCAAGACCTCCCGAGGCACTTGCTGAAGGTGGAGGAAACATAGATTGAGTAGTACAAGAAATGGTTACAAATACCAGCTAAGGCAATGTGACCATTTATAAAATCGAGGACTCTAATTGACGTATTTCTGTTCTACATTGTTAAGAGTGTTTGTATATATCTACACCAATATTAAGATTCTTTTGTTCTTTTATTTCTCTGTTAGATAATTGATATTGAAAAGATTATGTCACTAGTTAACTGTTGATGAATTCATATTTAATCTATTCGACTAAGCATTCCTCCATGGACTTTGCTTTGTGTTGGGGGGGGGGAAAGATTGTATATTTCTGGTTGGGCATGGGATAGTTATATCATGTTAGGCAGAATCAAGACCTTGTTACTGTCTTCATTTGGAAATTAAGTATGATGAAAGAAGATGTGGTTTGATGTCAAGTTATCCAGGTGTGGACTTATGATTGTTGTCAACTTGATCTGTTTAGGAATCCACAGAAACACCTCTTGAGTGGGTCTCTGAGGTTGCTTCCAGGAAGTATTAACTGAAGAAGGAAATCCTTCCCCCAGAATGGGTGGCCTCTGTCAAAAGGGGGTTTTATGTAAGAAAGCTCTGGGAGAAAGTCATCCCTTCCTCCCACCTAGCTGCCAGTGCTGCTTGCTGACTTATTGCAGACTGAAGACCAGCGTGGACTGAAGACCAGTGTGGACAGAAGAGCAGCAACTCTCCAGAACGCCTCCAGGCCTTCAGTGCTGCACTGGGATTGCTGAGGCATCCAGCGTCGTGGACCAAGCAGCTACCAGGTTCCTTGACTCTCAGGCCTGCAAACTACCTTGTTTGGTTGGACTACATTAACTTAATCCAATACATTCCCTTTAAATGCAATTCATTCCATCAGTTCTGTTCCTCTAGAGTACCCTAACTAATACAAGCCCCTTTCAAAACCCAGATCCTAAGGTTTCAGATAATTTTTTTCCTCTTAAAATTTCTCAATGAAATTATATGAGGCTTTTAAGCTGCCCATTCAGAGATTTAACTACAAAAGTCCAATTGTAGAAAAATTTTGCTTGAAAAAGTGAAAAGAAAAATTTGTAGACCAGTTCTGCATTTTGCTGCCAGTGTAAGAGATGTGGTAGTCCCGGTAAGATATATGTGTGTATTCTCTAGAAACGTTACTTTCTCTCCACACTTCCTCTCCAGCAATGTCTGCAAGGCTCTAAAATTGGCTTGTTATTGTACTGAAGTAAAAACGTATGTTTAGTCAGCTGTGCATTGGACCTGAGTGGTCTGGATGGACTTGTGCTCCTAGTACATGTGAATTTCTCAATTCAATGTGAGAGTCGTTTTTTTCTTTTCTTTTGATGTTCTTGTCTATTACTTTCACTCTATTGCTCTTTCTATAATATCATTCATTTTGCAAACCAGGACTGGGGAGATTGCCCAGTGGTAAAGTGCTTATCATGCTAGCATAAATCACTGAGACCCCTAGCACCAACTTAGACCATAGATGGTATGGTGTCTGCCTGGGGAGGCAGGCACAAGAGTCTCCTTAGGATTTACTGGCTGGTTCTGCTAGACAAGTCAGTGAACTTCAGGTTCAGTGAAGAACTCTATCTATAAGTTTGAGGCACTCCATGTTGATTATGGTCTGTATTTGCACTACATAGGTACCCATGCACATATGATCTAACATACACATACCATCCACACATAAAGACACCAATAAATATGAAACAATGAAGGACTTCAGTAATAACTGGTCAAAAATTCCTATGTTCCATTTTGTGATTGTTTTTGAAATTGCCACATATTCTCCATAGTTTTCATGTAATTGACATAACTGCGGGTTGATCGACTATTTCTTCTGGATTGAGAAAGAGAATTATGTGATTACTTTTAAAATGTATCCTTTTAGGGCTACAGAGATGGCTTAGTGGTTAAGCGCTTGCCTGTGAAGCCTAAGGACCCCGGTTTGAGGCTCGCTCTCCAGGACCCACCTTAGCCAGATGCACAAGGGGGCGCACGTGTCTGGAGTTTGTTTGTAGTGGCTGGAGGCCCTGACGTGCCCATTCTCTCTCCTTCTCTCTATCTGCCTCTTTCTCTCTCTGTCTGTCGCTCTCAAATAAATAAAAGTAACAACAAAAAAATTTTTTAAAAGTATCCTTTCCAAGATCTTTTGAAGTTTAAGACTGGTCAGAAAAACAGGAAATAACATACCTTTGTATGTATTTTTGAGAACTTCTAATTTCTGACCTCTCATAGAAGGACTTAAACTACCCTAGTAATATCCACTGCCGTCATTTCTGGCAAGGCGGCACAGGGGACACTTGGAGTTCCTCAATCTTCAGGAATTCCTAAACTATGGAACGCTCAAATGAGAGGCAAAAAAGGGCAAAGGACAGGGGCTATCTCCATCTCTTTTGAGAATAGTTTTCTTGTACAACCTTGTATAGCCTAGTCTTTAAGTAGCTGGAAAACAGAAGTATTTATTTTCTCTTTGTCTGTTCATTTCCTTTCATTATTTCTCTCCCTCTCTCTCTCTTCTCCCCTCCTTTTGTGTAGGTCATCATTATGTATCCCAGCCTGGTATCAAATGCACGACCCTCCTGTTTCTACCTCCAGAATGGTGTGATGATAGAAATGTGCCATTGCACTCATTTCAATAGCACATTTTAACAGCCTAAACACCATAAGTAAGAAATTCATATGATTATATGGGTGACCCTGAGCAAACCTGGGAAGACCCAGAGAAAACTCAAAGCAAAACAAGCTTTTTACTGCAGTCTTCCCTCCTCCAAAATCCCTGCATTTAGAACACTCAATTTAAAAGTCAGTTGGTAGGGCACCTCACCATATTTAACATTTCTTTTTAATAATGAAGTCTCCTTAAATAACAAGAATATTCTGGGAAACATATCACATAAGATGATTGCCTATAAAGATTTATGAAACATAAAATATTTCATTCTAAACCATCACTATATATTTAAACTATCTGCCTTCTGGCACTCACATTTTTACTGTCATAAGAAGTATTCCTACAGGAAAAAAAATGGAATTGGAAAAGCATCTTCTTTTAAAGAGATCTCCAACAGCTATTACTAAGACTAGTTAGAAAGAAAGCTTATCTGTTTTTTATTCTTATACCAGAAAAATGGAAATGCCTTTTTTTTCTGTTCTTTAAAGTACGGAGCAACCTGGCTCTTTTCCACTGCAGCTCAAAGCTTATCTTTTGGAATCCCCTCTTAGATAATAGCAGGTAGTTTTCATTGCGCGGGAACAATTTGTAGTCTGCTGCAACACCTCCACACAAACATATAAGTGATGTGAGCAGTGAAGAAATTGGTGTCTTTGGAAATTCTCATCTGACTTAGGAACCTCATCCTTACTCCAAATCTCTTTGAAGAGTTTCACTGTACTTCAGTCAGATGTGCCTTAGTGCAGAGCTGTGAACACAGAAGTGACTTTAGCATTCAGCTATGGAACTGCCTTTTTAAATATTTTATACTTATTTATGAGAGAGAGAGAGAAAGAGAGAGAGACAGAGAGAGAGAGAGAGAGAAAGGTAGGGCCTCTAGATATTGCAAACGAACTCCAGATTGGTACAGCACCATGAGCATCTGGCTTACATGGGTATTGGGAAATTGAACCTGGGTCCTTAGACTTCACAGGCAAGTGCTTAACCACTAAGCCATCTCTCCAGGCCCTATTTATTTATTTTTGGTGTGTGTGAGGGGGTGTGTTTGTGTGGTGTGTGTGTGGGTGGGGGGTGTATGCAGATAAAACTTCCCTGTGAACCAGTG
The DNA here is from genome assembly GCA_036346955.1 of Dipus sagitta. Lineage (NCBI taxonomy): Eukaryota > Metazoa > Chordata > Mammalia > Rodentia > Dipodidae > Dipus > Dipus sagitta. The sequence continues at coordinate 6,149,328 of CM070787.1, forward strand.
TGCAGAGGCCAGAGGAGGAAATTTAGTGGCCTTCTCAATCCTCCTTGCACATTATTTCCCTGAAACAGTCTCTCACTTGATCTGAAATTCATGTCAAAATTTCCCTCCCAAATCATGGTGTGTCAGATGGTAGAGAACTGTCTGAAAATAAAGAACCTCTGAGTTTTGGAGACATAAATTAGTAAGAGCACAAAGCATGTCTTTGCTCTTGAACATTGCTTTTTTTTTTTTTCTGAAAGGGGTTAGACATGAGGCAACTACCCAAACCACCCCATCCAGCTCATGCTTTATATTGTGTGCCTTATGTTTATTTCTATGACCTAACACTGTGCTTTTAAAATCACCTTTCATTTGTTTTATTTTTCCTATTTGTTGTGGATTTTTGAGGTATTTTTGGTTTGTTTCTTTTGATGATGAAGTATATATGTAAACATAAATAGCATCAAAAATTAATAATTCAATGGTTGGAAGTAACCACCTGTTTAACATTGCTAGTCTTTAATATTAGAGAAAATGAAATAAAATACAAAGAATTTTCTTAGAAACTTTGAAATCGATTCTTTCATGAAAATGGCTTTCCACAATGTTTTCAAATAAATTGAACACTTCATTAACTTCATCTCTTTATGATAAGATGGCATCTGGCTTGTTCTTGTGGTTAGCTTGTTGGTCTTCATTCCCAGCCCCTGGTTTGGTGCTTCATCCTACGTCTGTGATTACAAAGGGCCCTGCTGACTTAACTCCATGCCTTGCTCTGTGTCCTGCTATTCACGTCCCTTCCTGTTCTTAAACCTATCTCCATCCCAGATTCAAGAATACACTACTTTGGATAAATGACTTTTGGAGCTTCTGATAAACACCGAAATTGGAACAGCCTTGTAATTGATTCGGCTGTCCATTTGCCTTTAGATCTGTATTCCATCTCTGCCTGCGTCTAATCCTAGACCTTTTCTTCAGAGTCAATTCCAAATGCTCGGTTCCGGTCTTGCTCTCGGTCCACTGTAACAGCTTGACTATATGTTTCTGTACTGAGTTACAATTATTCAGCTAGTTTGAACATTCACAATCAATCAGGCAAATTTACATCCCAGACTATCTTCACTTTAAGTCAATTCTTCTATATTTGGATTTTTTCCCAACTAGTTATAGCCTTTTTTGTCACAAACCTTAGTAAAACCTACTGGTGTTCTCTTTGTAGCCAGAATATGAATTTAAAAGCTACCTCAAAAAAAAAAAAAAAGAAAAACAAAAGAAAGAAAGAAAGAGGAGAAAAGAAAAAAAAAAGCTCATGAAGTATTACTGCAGTTCCTTAAATTTGGCCATATATATATATATATATATATATATATATATATATATATATTTATATACTGAAATGCTAACTCCTTCAGTAATGTTTCTAGAAAATGGGCCTTTGGGGAGGGTGTTTGGCTAAGAGGACATGAATGGGCTTAGTGCCCTTAATTTAAGAAGTCCCCAAAGAGTAAGTTTGCTCTGCTTTCCCTGTGAGAATACAAAGGGGAAGTGTCATTACAGAACAGAAGGCAGATCCGTAGCACAGCCTTTCCCATTAGTGCCTTCATCTGGCCCTCAGAACTCTGAGATGAAGTACTTTGTACCCTATCCAGATTACGAGCTGTATTGTCTGACTGCCACTCTATCTATCTATCATTTATCATCTATCTATCTATCATCTATCTATCTATCTATCTATCTATCTATCTATCTATCTATCATCATCTATCCGACTGTCAATCATAGATCTATCTCTAAGACGGGTCTCTGCCATGTAGCCCAAGCTGGTGTTGCATTGAAGGAGAAACAGGGGCACGGCAGCTTTTTATGGGTAGTCAGCCAGGAACAAGGCATGACGAGCAGGAAGTGCCACCTCTCCTCACCTGCCAAAACTAGAATTTGGCATCTCAAGGTGGCTCTCACCAATTCCTCAGCCCCCTACTTCTTCACCAATCTAGCATACCTGGGTGGACTGGCCCCTTGTGGGTCAGCTCTTTAGTCCAGCGACCCATCAGAAAGGCCATCCTAATTAACTATAAAGAGCTCGCACTCTTGTGAGCGGCTGCACTGACTGGGCTCTTCCACTTTCCCCAGCCTTGCTGGAAGCCGGCAAGGGGAAGTACTATCTCTCTTTCCCATTTTGGCCACTCAACCTGTGGTTTGTTGCCACACACCAGTGTGTAATTTGTTCTCTCCCCTTAGCCAACCTGGATCTTGTTATTTACCTGGGTATTTTTGTTCTTACCTGTATATATATATATATATATATATATATATATATATATATATGTATATCATCTATATCTATATCTATATCTATAATTTTTATTTTTATTTTTTTCCTGAGTTAGGGTCTCACTTTAGCTCAGGCTGACCTGGAATTTAATATGCAATCTCAGGGTGGCCTCGAACTCACGGTGATCCACCTCTCTCTGCCTCCCAAGTGCTGGGATTAAAGGCCTGCGCGCCCCCACGCCCGGCCTTACCTGTATTTTGTTTGTAGATGCTTGCTGGTTACCTGTATGATTTTCTCTAACCTCTGGGTCTGCTGCTCTCTTGGCTCTCACTTGTTCTCCTGGTGTCCTGGGGGCCAAAGCACTCGAGAGAGTTCTCCAGAGACACTGTGACCCTGCGCTGAGATTTTATTTTCATTTTATAGTTTTCATAGCCGAGGGAGGGTAAGTGAGCGAACAAGACGAGGCAAGCTCCTTGGCCTCCGGGTAAGTAAACTTCTCTTCTTTCACTCATGCTGGCGTTGGAAAGATCTTTTCAGAGAATTTCCGCCACACAGGTGCGTGTACTTCTTCTCAGTCCTTTGCCTTGGGCTGGGTGTCCCATGGTCCACATGCGTGTCCCCTTGCCATGGGCGTCCCCTGCAGACTCTCCCTCACCTTCCCTTCCTGCTGGGCAGGGAGAGGGATCCCCTTCTGCCCTGAACCTTTCTAGTCTTCCTCTGGATGCCAATTCCTGGTAAGTAAACCTCACAATTTCCTCCTAAATAAGCTCAATAATTCATTACTTACATGCTCCAGAGTCTGTTTCCTTAATTCTTTGTTTAAATGGACAGAAACCCTACGGTTGGGGTTCTCAGGCCGGGGTTGGGGGTGGAGTGCCTGAGCTACGAGACCCAGCATCAGAACTAGCCATAGTCTTCGAGCCTCAGGCACCGAAGTGCTGGGGTTTCAGGTGTGAGTCTCCGCGCCAATACGATCTTTTCTTCTAGTAGTTCAGTCCAATTAAGACATACGGATTCCATGCTCTCAGTACAGATTTTGTCTCTTCGATCTTCAGTCTTCCTTCTATACTAAGTAACACGTTTTCTTAAGACTGCACTGTTTTGACGTCTGTAATTCGGTATCATTTTTATTGCAAGTAAGGTGAGGCCATGCTGTTAGTGGTTATCTCCTACTATCCACTCCAGGGAAGGGCTATTTGGATATAATTTGAAATATAGCAGCCTGAGTTTATCACTGAATTTTAAACTCTACGAGCGCAGAAACATCCTCCGGTGGGTGCCCTAGGTTTTTAAAACCTACGTACCTGTGGATATGTGAATGTAGAAGATCCTGTCTCCTCCACACCAGGACCTATCACCATCAGGTTTCACAGTTTTGAATTACAACAATTTCTGAATCATTGGCAGCAATGGTGTTCATTTTAATAACGATGGCCTTATAGACAAGGCCGAAACTGTATGATTGTCTCCTTAATTTTAGTTTCATCTACATCATCCTCCAGGCACCTCAGGAAGTGAAATAAGATAACTGTATATGAATTTCAGTTATGCAGGGGCACCATTCACCTGCTATTATGTAAGTCTACTGTTTTAGCCATTCAGTTCTTGGAAATTGCTTTCAGAAAAGCAGATTCTTTTCTCTCCCATTATGACTTATTTGAGGGCAATGCCAAGACTGAGTGGATAAGACAAATGGCTCAATGTAACATAAACTGTCCTTGAACCTGTGCTCAGCAATGTGGTATCTCCCCTGGAAAGAATAATCCACTCACTTCAATCCAATTCCAGCATCTTCTTCAAGATTTCCATTGTGTATTTCATTTTCTTATTTCCTTTACTTTCAAAAGGATTCCTTACCCTCAAAATTTTCACTTCAATCAAATTTCCAACGTACAGTCTGGCTACTGGCTATTTTGCTGATCTCTTTTTTCCCGTGAGCTGGACTTGAAGGGCTTCAAGCATTTGCATTTAATTTCATATCCTTAAAAGGGCCCTGTTCAGTAGTTATAAGATGCTCTGTGGTATCTGCAGTGACTATGAAGCTTGAATATTTGCTCCCATGATGATTCTGACAGCTTCGTGAATGAGGGTGGGGACGCCACCACTTCTAGTTTCACACCCATGTTAAGAAAGGGAAGAAGCCGGAAAGGAGTAGGGCCTCTTCCTCTGTTTGCAAGTTACGGACTTTATGACACTGACAATTCTGGTGTACTTTCTCCCTGTTTTATTCTATCAGATGATATTTTTGGTAGGTTAGATTCTGTTTTGTCAAAATATACTGATGAAATGAAAGTTTGTGTGCCTTTCCTGAGCTCATTAGTCAGGGAGATCCTTCCTCAACTATGACATGCTTGGGTTTTTCCCATGAAGTGCTTGTCACAGAGTGGAAGATACGTTTTATGATTTATGACTGAGTGCATAGTCAACCCTTCAAGGGGCTCTCCCACCTGATATATATTCCTAACTTCTTTTTTTTTATTTAGAGCACTTTTATTGTCTTATAGTGTCCTGAGATTTGAATGTAGTCACTAATTGTTCCAAGTACAATGCTTTAAACATAGCCACTTTGCAATTACTAATTAAGCCAAAAATGTACAAATAAACCAATACTTAAGTCTTCACCTTTATAATACTATAGGATAATTTTTCAAAACTGCAACATTTTTCTTAAGCAAAAGTGAAAACAACAGGTTGTTTTTAAAGAGATATATAAATCCTATTTTATTTTCCCCCTGAATCATATAAACATGAAAGGCAACTCAACAACATATGGGAGAGTATAAGTAAGTTAAAAAACTTATCCTTGGACAGGAGAGATGGCGCAGCAGTTAAGGAACTTGCCTGCAAAGCCTAAGGACTACTCAGCACCACGTAAAGGCAGATGCACAAAGTGGAGCATGAGTCTGGAGATCGCTTGCCATGGCTGGAGGCTCTGGTGCACCCATTCTTTCTCTCTCTTGCCTCTTTCTCTCACAATTTTTTTTTTTTACAAGAAAACTTACCCTTTCATAAACTTCAGCTTATTGTGGTATTTTTTACATTCACTATCAATTTCCTTGAGCTTTCTTTTCCTAATTTATTAACTGGGTTCATTCAGTATTGTTATTCATAACTTCTTAAATTCATAATTTCAATCTAACAATTTTGGACACTAGTGTTTAATTTCAGCTGTATGTGAGGGAATTTGTAAGTATATCAAAATCTAAACTATTTTTTTTTGTATTCTGATTCATATTGACTTCTACCTACTAGTTAGTGGCCAAAGACCCAAGCAATGACTACAATATATCCATCCTCTTTGGACTAGTAAGAAAAGCAACTCTATTTACTTCAAAACTTACATTTGGTGTCAGTTCAAGTGGAATCATCTTTCCCATACTTTCTTATTAATCTGAAAAGCTTCCAGACTCACCTGTAGAGAATCTTCGTAGATGTCGTTGTCTGTGCTTTGCACTCTTGCTGCCTTTCCTTCTGGGATATATAGTTTAATCATCTATTGCTGGCCTGGAATTCAATATGTAGCCTAAACTGGCCTTGGGCTTATGGAAGTTGTCCTGCCTCAGCCTCCTGATGCTGAAATTTGATGTTTGAACCACCACACCTGGCTGTGATTTTCACTAGGCATCCTATGACTCTGAAGGTCAGGTGACTTTGTTTCTGAGATATTAAATGAGATAATTTACCAAGATGAGTTAACCAAGATGTTTTGGTTTATTTATTTATTTTGAGGTACAATGTGCCATCCATTTCTATGAATGTACAAAGTCTTAATGGAAAAAGGATTTTTTAAAAGATTTTATTTCCTTAAAATAGCTGGGCAAAGTCTCATATTTTTAAATTATGCTTTTAAGAAAACTGAAAATTTCATGAAACATGATGAAATGAAACATTTACTAGGTACCTTTCTTCCTCAAATGAGAAAGTTCTTGTGGTATGAATTTATTCATTTAAGTACATGCCATTTATGACTAATATGTTGAATGAGGAAAGATATTTTTTATTTCTTTAGTTTTCCATACATAAACTCCTGAAATTTATTATTGTTTTACTTTGGGTTATATACTGAAGTAGTTAAATACTCAGTGCCTGCCAAGTTTTGCAATTTTCCTATGAAACAGTTTACAAAGAAAAAACAGGGCTGGAGAGATGGTTAAGGTGTATGCCTGCAAAACTAAAGGGTCCTGGTTTGATCCTGTACTCTTGTAAGCCAGATGCAAAAGGGGGCACATGCATCTGGAGTTCCTTTGCAGTGGCTGGAGGCCCTGGCATATAAAACAGCTCCAAATGTTTAAAACAAATGTCACTTCCATAAGAGCAAAGGAACATTTGGCTTTCAAAAAAATATGTAGGTGCCTCCATATTGTGAAAATTATACAGGTCAATTACATGTTAGAAAATGTGCATATTGGAAAAAGAAATGTAAGCATGTGTCCACTGTCTTTAGTAGGACTTCATAGGCCCAGTTGCACCAGATACAATGTGGAATTTTGTAAAAAAAAAAAAAAAAAAAAAAAAGAGAGAGAGAGAGAAAAGAAAAGAAGGCATGCTAAGGTAAATGACAGTTTCACAAATGCTATGAAGAGAAATTCTGAAACTGAGATCTATGTGCAGAAGTAAGGCATCTATTTGCCTCAATTGACTTTCAACATGTATATGTAAACAGGTACATTTATATAGGCATGTGTCTACTTAGAAACTCTTATATATATGTATGAGGATTTTTTTGCCAGTCTGTTATTAAAACATAGGCAGAAAAAACATTCACATATTATTAGAATTTCATTACATTATTTATTATAAATGTGGTAATTGAAGGTTGTTTGTTGTAAATAATCTTTTGTCTGCATGTACACCGCATTTTCAGATCCCTCAAATCTGTTAAAGCAGTCAATGAAGTTGAAAGGAAAAGTAAACATGAGATGACTTAGAATCCTTTATTTGTAAAAATTTGCTATCTTGCAGATATATTGTTGAAATATTTAATTCATGTATTATATTTATTTTGATGACAAATTATAGTTAATTTTCATTTGATATTGAAGAATTTTTTCTGAAGTGAAACTATGGAAATAATATTCATACAATGTCAAAAATGGTGATTTCTTACTCAAAGTCAGAATAATCAATGTTTTGTGCCCTTCTAAAGAGAAAATAACATTTGTGAATCATTATGTAAAATTATCAGTAAAATATTTAGCAGAAACAATGATAATAATAAAACCCAATAATTATCTTGATATCCAATAAAAGTATATATTTTGATTAAAATATACATATAAATCATATGTAGTCTATATTTACAAAAGATTAAAGTGGTTATACCATGTCAGCTTGGAGACAGCCAATGCCATTGGCTCTTTCCATACAAAGTGCTCATTATAGTACTCTGTGACCTTCTCTGCTCTTCTTTGTATTGTACTTTTATTTATTATATAGCTGCTGTCCATCAGTTGTGTTCTTTCTTGATAAATAGTCAGCTAACTTTAGTGCTACCGTGTGCCTAACTCAATGTAGTATTTTAAGCAAACCAACAGATTTAACTCTAAAACTCTTAATTAAATAATATGAATTTAGCCAAATATCCAGTGTTTAAAGTGTTGAAATGGCTAAATTTTTCACTTGGATTGCGTAGATTACAAAGCAACTTTTATATTGACTACTAATTCTACTTATATAATTTCAGTTGAAAGTATGCATCAATACAGAAATAATTTTCTCTTTTAGTTTTTAAAAAACTTCATTTGTACACGTGTGTGTACACGGGCATGCCAGGGTCTCTGGTGGCTACAAATGAATACCCATATTGCTTTATGTGGGTGACTGGGGAATTGAAACCAAGCTGGCAGCTTTTATAAGCAAGCACCTTTAACGCCTGAGCCATCTCCAAGCCACCTTCCCACACAATTTTCTAAGCTGTTTAGCGAGAGCCTATTTCTGCTCTGTAAGTCTTATTTTGCTGCTATCATATTCATATAATAAATATGGTCCTTGGCTGGAAGCGGCAGTTTACAGCCATCTCCTGAGACCTCCAAAGGTACATTGAGTTCCAGCTTAGCAGGGGGTACATTGGGAGAGCTCTCTCAAAAATAATGGTTCTTAAATACAAGTGTTTATATTTACAAAGTATTTTGCTCATGCTAATGTTATTCTTGGGGACATTGCAATCATTTAAGGTAGGTTTTGCAAGTTTAAAATAGATACACACCTTAAGCCACCAAGCAATCATCAAAATAGCACATTATAGTTATTAAGTCTATAAATTAAATGGAATTCAATTGTTAAAATTTTTAATTAATCACAAAAGAAACCATGAAAAAAGGAAAAAGAATAAAAAGATGTGACATATACGAAGGAATATAAATTGCTAAAACTCTAACATATAGCCTATCTCATAATACTCAAAACGAATAGTTTAAATACTCCAGTTAAAGAAGCAGATACAGATTATTATTAATTAAGAAAGAAATCCAACTATCCACCACACGGAAGAAACACATTTCAAACAGATTAACACAGACAAGTTAAAAGGATTAAAAAAATATACACCAAGGTAATGAAAAGAATAGTTAAATTTCTCTTAGTACCAAATTAGATTTCAGACCAAAAAATATCACACAATAAAGGGATGATTTACAATCTAATTGACAATACAAATTTGTTTATGAATATATATATATATATATATATATATATATATATATATATATATATACACACATGTATTGGTTTTTTGATATAGGGTCTCACTCTAGCTCAGGCAGACCTGTAATTCACTATGTAGTCTCAGGGTGGCCTTGAACTCTTGGGGATCCTCCTACCTCTGCCTCCTGAGTGCTGGGATGAAAGGTGTGGTGCGCACCACCATGCCCTGCTTGTTTATGAATATTTTAACAGAAATTAAAATATAGAGAAACATCTGTTATATAACAGGAAGGTGAATTAGACAATTTCAGAATTGTGGGGACAGTTCTCCTCTTTCCTCTCAGCAACATCACACAGTAGATGAAATTCTGTGTGGTCATATAAAACTTGAAAACTTTATCAAGCAATTTGGCAGAGCAATTTGTATATATTTGAGGCTGAGATAGTGAGATTAAGTGTGTTAATAAACAAATATATATCCTATAAAAGTTAAAATACATATACTTGTTAACATACATATTTGAGTGGAGATAAAGAAGTATTTAAAATGCTTTTTTTTTTTCTTTTCTCTTTATAGACAAATTTCACCTGTAGTGTAGGATAGCCTCAAACCTGTGGGAATTCTCCTGCTTCCTCCTCCTGAGTGTTGGGTTTAAAGACTTGAGCTAACTATATTTTTCTTGCATATCTTTACCAAATACTCTACTTAAGAATTCCACTCACTGATGTGTTTTTCGTGAACATTAGAGAAAAATAAATAAAAACATGTAACTGTCTTAAAATTAATTTGAAGGCAGTATAATCTATGGTGTTTTAAAAATACATCTTGCGGGGCATTTTTTTGGCATGGGTATGTGTGTGTTTTGCATTATTGTGTACATGTGTTTGCATACATGTGGGCAGTGTGTATGTGCCTATGTTGGTGCATGTAGAGCACAAAGCTGGACATCAACATTATTTCTTGATTTCTTTCAACCTTATTTACTGAGATAAGTCTCACTTTCTGATTCAGGGAGTGTAGCTCGCCAGCTTGCCTTGGGGATAGAGGATCCCTGTCTTCTCCTGCTGAGGGTTAGAGTCACATGCCACACATGCGCCACATTTAAGCTGGCTATGGGGATTCAAACTCGGTTTTCAAATGTACAGTAAGCACTTACTGACTGAGCCATCACTCCAACCCCTAAAACTTTATTTTAGGAAGCATAAAACTCTGTAGAGTGCCTACTAGAAGCAGTGCAAGAAGTAAAATCATTATTTACTATCAGTTACATCAAAATTTGCTTTTAGTTCATGAAATGCATTTGAAGAGTTTCACAAAATATTGAAATTGATTTAATCTAAAATGCCACTGACTATAAAACATGACATAATTATACATTATTCCAATAAAGAGTCAGAGTGCCCAATCAAAATGTCACATGATAATATACCAGTTCCTGAGACTTTATATAATACATGTGTGCCCTTTGGTATTAAATGTCTGTGTTCTGAGCTGTGCATCTGCAAACAGATGTGTCTGTGCAAGTTCAACAGTGTCTCCTCCACAGTGAAGTTTGGGTGAACTCTCCTACCAGTGCCTCACTGAAGTAATCATTCCATGCCGAGTGTTTCTGGGGAAATTTATAAATTCTCTGCTTTTAGCACTTCAATAAAGAAAAGTATTATGAACATCTACATTGGTTCAAAATGCAATAACAGTGAGGGCAAACAGGATTATATAACATGAAAAGTTATTAACTTAGAGACAGTGGGATTGTATAAATTTGCTGTAGTTTTCCACAAATCCTTGTGATAAAAATTTTCCTTGATAACTGCAGAAGGGTAGAGTTGTGTGCATAAAGTCTCTAAGCAATGAACTAAATCATACCATTAGTCCTATATTTTAATACATGGATAGAATAAGGCACTGATATTACCCCTAAGCATTTCTTTCTCTAGGTGCCATAGAAATTGATAACAACAGATAAATGAAAAAAAAATGTTCAAAATAATAAGAACTTTAAAAAGTTAGAAACTTGGCCAGGAGTGGTGGCACATGCCTTTAATCCCAGCACTCGGGAGGCAGAGGTAGGAGGATCACCAAGAGTTCGAGGCCACCCTGAGACTGAATTCCAGGTCAGCCTGGGTTAGAGTGAGACCCTACCTCGAAAAACCAAAAAAAAAAAAAAAAAAAGTTATAAACTTTATACTTAGACCCTTTATGGTGTATATATATTTAATTATACATGACAGACCACTATTCAAAAAGAGTTTACAAAATGTAAATTAAAATCCATCAAGCAAATTGAGCAGAAATGTTATTTTTATTTTGATGACTAACTGTAATAATCAAAATTTGTAAATCTCTAATATTTTTATCATAATCATGGAAATGTGAAATATTTAAAAAAATAGTTAACTTTAAAAATATTTTTTCTCAGATGAATATTTGCCTAAGAGCCCTAATTTACTTTAATTATGAATATAGGAGTGGCATGCTTCTCAATTATAAGTATGTATTTGAAAATTATGGTAAATTTTTAAGCTTTATGTTTAAAAAAGTAAAGTAAGCTTAAATGAACATATCTTATGTAACTCATAATATCAGAAGATTTTTTTTGCTTGAAAGCAAACATGTTTTTCTATAGATTGCACTTTAATATACTCTACTACAGAATCTTCTCTTCAAAACTGTTTATTTGACATGGACTGTAGCATATGCAGTAATTATTTAATGAATAACATAGTGATTACATCTTGAATAAGATAAATCCTCCGCTTTGAACTCCACACAGCATGAATGCCTTACCTTATCTTTTCTCTGTTTTTCATCCTGGTACACGGTCCAGTGTTCTCCGTCATTGCTGTAGGCTAGTTTGTATGAACCAACAAACTGAACATGACCAAAATCTTTTGCTCCTTGTGTGATGATGCCAGTCACTTTGGTAGGGACAAGAAGATCCACCTAGAAAGTATAGCACATACATTAATACAAATTACAAATCTCTTGAGTTCAAGTGATGTGTAAATTATAAGAACCATAGGTTAAGTGAGACACCCACCTAGTTACTTGTATTTTGAGAAGGATGAAAGAGTTTATCGTTGATTACTAGTTACATGTAATTGAAAATTTCTTTTACAATCATTTTGGACATTTTAAAGCAAGTTAGTAGTCCTGACAGTATACCAACTCATTTTACATTAGATTTTTCTTTCTTTCACTCAGTTGCTTGGTTGTAAGATTGACCATTAATCTCCAGAGCTACAATTTTATTGTAATTTAACCTACTGCTTTACTTGATCAATTCCATCATAACAAAAATAAAATATTTGTTTACAGAACAAGAAAAATGTTATTAGATGCTTTGCAATTAAACACTAAATAAAATTAATCTTGTTTCTATTAATCCTGTTCCACTCAGGAATATATAACTGAATAACAGTAGACATTATGAATTACAAATTACCTTTCAGAAAGCTACAACCCTAAGAAGTTTGAGGATAACATCAAGTGTTCCAAACTGAGGGAGGTTCAGAATGTGGCTCTAACTTGTGGGATCTGGATCATAATGTTCCTTTTCTCTTGAAAAATATATATTTAAAAGAAATGGGACAATGGCACTCTAGTAAAAGTATTAAAATAGTGAAAATGTAATAGCAGTCCAGGAGTAAAAGATGCTTTTTTGGTCAAAGAATAAGTAACATAAAATAGTTCCAAAGTTGCCCTCTTCATTCTCTAATTTTTGCATTTTTCTTATAGCTTATAATTCTAATTAATACCAAATCTTTAAAACTTTCTTTTCTGACGGACAGTTCTTGTAAATTACTTGTACTTTTTACTTGTGTTCCTTGATCTATAGATTCCCCTCTAATCCTGTTGAAAAACAAAACAACACAAAACATCTATTTCCATCTGCTTCCTATGATTAAGTTCCATGCTATGTCCTTGATCTTATCACACTGCCACAATCCCATGTGTGACCCTGGTACTTCAAACCCCTATGTTCTTTGTTTCTGTATCAGATCCTCTATCCTGTGAGGTTCCCACAAATAGAACACTGTAGGTCAGATGCAGGCCATGAATAGTAACAGAATAACGGTGCTGAGGCGAATGCACAGAGGAAGAAAAGATGTAGACACCCAGTAACAGAGATGTGCACCATTTCCTAATGTGTTACAGTTTGCGTATATCTATATTTGTGTATGTGTTTGACTGCATACTCATAAGACCATTCATGTTTACATTTTGAAACATGAATTTAAATTGTTAAGCTAAAATAATATGCAGAGTTAGGACAGAGAAGTATCTTTAATGTCTTATTGAAATATTTCAGAAGCAAACAATGATCAGTGATTGATTTTCTTCTTTGTAACACGTACTATGTCATCTAAAACATCTTGTGCAGTAATCCAGAGTGAAGGATGTCAGTAGGTTAGTACCCTGAGAAGTCATTGATGGCTCATGTGTTCCTAGGTGTTACCTTGTGTGTCCCATGTGTAGTCCTTTCATTGAGCATATAATATAAGCTGTTATCTCCACTCTACATGTGAAAAATTTGATGCCTATAGAAGTAACATAACATGGTATATGATCTAAAAAGACCCTGCATTCTGGGTTGTGTGTTTCTGATGCCACACTGTATATGAATTCTCATTGCAGTGAATTACATTTTTAATTTTTTGAATGATTCCCCCCATTGTCTGTGAGTACTTCAAAAATTTTTAAAGAATCACCCCAGTTAACAAACTGACAGAAAATCCATGTCAAACAAACAAACAAAAAACAACCCTGGATTTGCAACATTAGGAGAGCTCTATGCTTTATTGTGAATTTTCTCTCTATTCTTCAGCTGTCTGAACTTGAAAATAAGGCTTGCTTTTGCTGTTTCCTAAATCACAGCATAGTTGCTCATAGACACTTGGTCATAGCCTGCTGCCAGTCACAATGTCCTTCGTGTTGTTGGCATTCATGTATTGGTTAACAGAAAGCCAAGCAAGTAAAATAAAACTGCCTGACAGGGCCCTGAGTCTTTGTGCTGCCATCACAGACTGCAAACACACAGGGACTGTCACCGAGGACATGGATATCCTCGACCCTGAACCCCCCTGAGTCCTCGCTTAGGTGATGCGCAGAGGATCCGGCAAGACCTCTTCTGTTTGGGTCTCGCCGTCGGCTGGGCTTTCTGCTTGGCGGAGAGGCTCTCTTCTAGGCTGTGCGTCTTGGCTCTTTCCAGCAGATAGGCTTTTCTCCCACTCTCAACTTCTCCCCTTCTCTAACATGTTTTCAAAATCTAGAAATATATATGTTTTTCTTTTTCTGTTGCAATAAAACCAGCTTTTCTTCTGAAGTAGCATAGGCAGCAATCTGTTTCAATCTGGACTTTTTTCTAAAATTTGCACCATTACACTCAGAATACCAGATCTAAGAAAGCTTCTTTCACTACAAAAATAATCTGAAGCTCACACATATTATGAGGTTGTTGAAAAAGGGAATGCATAGAAATCACCGTGAGAAAAAAAAAAAAAAACACACAGTTGAGGAAATAATTCCTGGAGTTCAGCATGAAGGATGGTTTTAGAAAAGTTCTTTCTCCGGGACCTAATGCTTGGTCCTGGCTAACGATGGCTCTGTCCCCTTTCAGATCTTCTCAGTGGACGTTGAACTGCCAACAGCAGTTTGACTCAAATAGAATAGGTTAATTAAAGCACTGAGCTGGCTCCTGGCTTAATGCCTTGTCCTGCATGACTGTATTAAGTATATCTTACACATAACAATTCCCTAATGAAGTTTTACTGGATTGAACTAGAACTGCTTTCTAAGTAGGTTCCATGGATAAGATCAGATCCAGGGATAAGAAAGGTGTCATGTTTTGTGGAAGAGAAGGCTAGCTTTGTACAGTTTTCCTGTGTGAGATGATATTTGCTGAGGAAACATAGCAGCATACAGTTGCATCAGCCCATTTCTGTCAGTGGCACCCGCTCCACCATTCCTTAGTCTTTGCAAATTTGCTTGGACAGACAGCTTACTCTAACATGGCTGCATGGTGTGGATTCCCAAACTACCTGCATGACCTTGAACATAGTATTTTCCCTATCAACATCTTTTTGAATCAAAAAAGTGAATACAACAGTCTTCAGAGGATTTTATGGGGATAAAAATGAATGAATATTTGCAAAATACATACAACAATAAATAGAAAAAGAAGTACAGAAGACTTTAATTAGAAAATGAAATAAATAAATTTAGGGATTACAAAGTCAGTCCTATAGAATCTTATTAACAGGACATAGAAACAAGGAAATAGTAGTGATGCATATTTTTTAGAAGCAGGTAATAATATATTTTGATTGACTTTAAGGATTTCCATAAGGATAATAATTTTATTTTAAAGTAGAGAAAAACTGAAATGACTTAAATTTCCACATATGAGCAAAATAGCTAAGAAAAACAATACAAACTTTACGACATACTTTACATCTCAATGCAAATATTGATTTATATAGCAATGAAGAAATGATTTCAAAATAATACAAATAGAGAAAATTGGACTTTAAGTTTTCTGGGTGATTTATTTCATGGTAATTGAGTGTAGCATTTCTAGAGAGAGGTTTCCATGACCCAAAGTAAGTGAAAGTAAATGAACATTGTGGTAGTTTGCACGTGATAGTTTAAATATATGGCCCCATAGAGTTAGGGGTTTCACTGAAATTGAGATTGCAAGCCGGGTTTGATGGTGCACACCTTCCATCCCAGCACCAGGTAGGCAGAAGCAGGCGGAGGACTGGTGTGAGTTCAAGGCCCTCCTGAAGCTACAGAGTGAGTTCCAGGTCAGCCTGGGCTACAGTGAGACCTTAACGTGAAAACACAAAGAAACTAAACCTTGAACTTTGGGCTGGAGAAATGGCTTGGCAGTTAAGGTGATTGCCTGTGAAACCTAAGGACCCAGATGTGATTCTTCTAGACCCACTAAGTCAAATGCACAAGGTGGTGCATGCTTCGGGAGCTCATTTGCAGTGGCTGGAGGTCCTGGCTATCCATGTGTTCTCTCTCTCTCTCTTTCTCTCTCTTGCTCACTCTTGCAGCTTCAGACCTTAGCCAGCAGATCCCTGCTCCAGGGGGTGTGTCACAGGGGGAGTATCCAGAAGTCCAGCCCTAAGGCTGCTTGGGGGCCGGTCTTCAGGGCAGCCCTACTGCCTACTTCAGAGCAGTGTGGGCTCCGGCACTTCCTGCTTGCTGGTGATGTGTGCTCGCTGCTGTAGTTTCTCTCTGCGCTGATGTATGCAAGGAAGCAACTTCTTCTGCAGTCCATGGAACTTACCCTGGATTTTGTAAGCCTGAAGTAAACCCATTCCTCACATAAACTGTGTCTTCTTGGATGCTTGCCCAAGCAATAGGGAGCTGGCTGCAACAAGCATTATGTAGAAACACAAGTCTTTTGTAAACATCCTGTAATGTTTTACCAAACATAACATATTTTCAGACTGGGTTGAGCTAGCACAGCATTTTAGAACATCTGTAAGATTTGATAAAGGTCAAGAAAAACTCAATTCGGATGTCTGCGTGGGCTCATAACAGCGGCTTCTTGGGAGAAGATAGGCAATGGGAGTGGTTTCCAAGATCCTGCAGCCACGGGGATGAGGGCAGGGAGAAGGGGAGGAAAGGGCGCAAGAACAGGGAGCCGAGCCGAGTCAGGACGGTGACGCGCCTCCACTGTTTGAGCTCATATTTTGCAATTCCTGGAGCTTTGTAAAATTAACTCATGAAACAAACAACATTGATGCTCACATAACTGCTGCAGTCATTGCTTGGTATCCACTGATAGCAGTTTAGGACCCCTCATGAATAGTTATATCTTTCATTGCTCATTTCCTTATATACACTGGCAGAGCACTTGCATATAACAAGCAGCATCCTATGTGTTAACAATCTGAATATCTTATAATATTTAGGCAATGTGAATTGTTTATAAATTGGTGTTATACTTTATTGTTTTATAATGAAGGACAAACATCTCTATATATTCAGTATAGAAGCAAACTTTTTATCCAAAATATTAATCCATAGTTGGTTGGATTCATGGATACACATACATTATGGATAAATTATTCAGGGAACATTGTTTTCAATACATACTTGTTATTATGAGGATAAGAATCCAGGGTAGGTCTTCATGCATGCTAGTCAAGCATGGTAGAATTGCATGCATACTTCATGAAGGTTCCTGTTACTTTAACATTATATGAAACCATTGCATACAATACCAAATAGTTCAATCCCCAGTATAACTTGTACTTTCAGGTTTTTATGCTTATTTATATTTATTTATTTGAGAAGGAATGAGAGAGAGAGAGGCAAGCAGAGAATGGGAGCACCAGGAATTCTAGGCACTGCAAACAAATTCCAGACACGTGCCACTTTGTGCATCTGGTTTATGTGGGTATTGGGGAATCGAATCTGGGGCCTTAGGCTTCACAGACAAATGTCTTAACCACTAAGCCATCTCTCCAGCCCAATATTAGTATGCATTCTTAACAACAAGTGAAAATTCTTAAATCAGGATGACTACATAGAAATGTGCGCAAAAGTATGAGTGGAACTCTGTATTATCTCACACGCTTCACCATGCGGTTCGCCGCCAGTTATGGGAAGGAGGAAATGTCTCGGAAATGACCCAATGTGTGGTTAAACATTCTTTTTAAAAAAGTTTTGAATTTTAATTTATGTATTTGTGTGAGAGAGAGAGAGAAAGATTGAGAGATTGAGAGAATGGATGCACAAGGGCCTCCAGCCGCTGCAAATTAACTCCAGATGCATGTTCCACCTTGTGAATCTGGCTTTCTGTTGGTACTGAGGAATCAAACGCTGGTCCTTCAGATTTGCAGGCAAGTGCCTTAACTGCTGAGCAGTCTCTCCAGCCATGCGCTTGCATTTTGAACAATACTATTATTATGTGTTCACTACACTTTTGGTTCATGTACACAGGCCAATTGTGCCATGTGATAAATTTTCTTATTTATCTCTTCATTGAATTTGGTCTGTTAGTTCTAAGCCTTTGAAGTCTTAAAATAGTGTGGAAGCCTGATAGCATATGAATTTGAGAATACATTATTGAAATCTTCCCTTTAGTGAATATGTCTTCATTTCCCACAATGTTTTAAGACATTTAAAGTAGCAATCGTCTTTTCTATATATTTTTAAAATATGAAATTAGTGCAATAAAATCACAAAATGATGGAACATTTAAGGACTAGAAGGATTTTCCAGGTTCAATGTTGTCTCAAATGGCATGTTCTTCGCATACAAAACTCCGTGTAGCATATGCATAGTTAGTGCCCCTGGAAAGCTTTATGTGCTCAGGTGATCGTTTGGTGTCGTGCTTTGGAGGACACCTGTCATGTTGTAGACATTCCAAATATCCAGCTATCATCTCTCCTGGATCCAAAATAGAGATAATTCAACACTTAACACTTACCTTCAATTACAAGCTGGACACAGGCATATGTCAATTTGAACTGTACCCAAATCTGCTGCCTGCTTTTGAATGTAAACGTCTTACAGGTGTCTGTTTAGAATAAGTTAGTTCAACTGCTCAGTTTTTAAAGGGGGAAACAGCATGATAATTATGAACATTTTATAGCTGACAATTATATTAAAATACTATTTTTCATAGTAGATGTAATTGTGTGCTGCGTAGAAAAAATTTATAAAGACAGTGATTAAACCAACTTTTTTGCCATCATTTTATGTGTGTGTTTAAGAAAAAACTTGGCATTTGTCAACTATTGTGAGTTACCAGAAGTTGCATACCCTTTTCATCTATATTGCTAGGAAATTATCGTACTTTTTCTTCCGATTTCACTAGTTAATTTCTGTTGTTAAGCTAGTTAAAGATATTTTGATAAAATATTCCTGCTGGAAAGATGGCTTGGTGGTTAAGGCACTTGCCTGTGAAGACTAAGGACCTGGATTCACTACCCCAGTAGCCACATAAGCCAGATGCACTAGGTGGCCCATATGTATGGAGTTTGTTTGCAGTGGCTATAGGCCCCGGTGTGCCCGTTCTGTTGTTATCTGTCTCTCTATCTCTTTCTCTAATAAATAAATAAAATATATTACATTTTTTTATTTTAAGTATAAGGACATTTAATTATAAACCAAAAACATATACTCTGCTCCACTTTAAGTGTTTCTATTATAGTCTATACTTTCAGGAAAAGAAAAAATCAGTCCTATGATTATGGCCAATAATTCTGTATTTCCCAAAGATAAGTTCAAATTAAAGTTGGTTAACCAAAGGAATCATATCTAAAACAATATTTTCATTTTTGACCATAAAATATGAATTGGTACAAAGTGACATAAGAAAAATTTTAAAATAAACTATAATAATACAATCCAAAGTTTTAACTCTAGTAACTTTTTCAGACATTTCTTGTTTCCACATATGGTCATAAAGTTGACTGAGTGTACAAAGAGTATTGCAATTTTTGTATTTTTCGCCATGGATGTTTTCTATGAAAATAATACTTTATGGTGGCCATTTTATGTTATCTATTACAGGTATATGATATATGAAAATTATTTCACCGGATACAAGCAAAATGTCTGTTACTATTTACATTTGCTTTCTCATTGCTGCAACTGCTTTATTATAGGTATAAGAATGGTTATTTGAGACGGAGACACAGTGTACATGTCGCATTTGTGTCCAGAGATACTGCATACTTCTATCTGCAGTATAAAAGACCAGGATGCCCAGGGTCTTGTCCACTACTTTACTGACTGGTATGTAACATGAACATGCTCCAAACTATGCTTAAAAGAGATTCTGTAAAAGTCCTGGAAAAACACCAGCAGGCATTCTAGTGCACATGTGGCCATGTGCCTCCTTCAGGTATTTGGGAGGGGACTAGAGGTTACACCTATGAAGGTCCCCCAGATGCATGATTTTAAAATGTGAAGCATAAGCCACAACCCCTTGGAGAATACTGTAACCCCACTGAGGAGCACCCCAATGGAATGGGGGCGGGGACGAGGGAAAAGAAGGTACCAACACAAGATGTATCTATATGAAACATCTTGTTAATAATAATACTACTAAATATTAAAAAATCAAGGGGTTTTCTCCAAAGCTCAATAAAGCAACACGGATAATCAGTTCAGCTTTCTTGGCTTCCCAGATAACAGCTAAATGCAGTTGTTAGGACAATAGTTGTGGAATTAAACCAGGCTTTGTCAATGTAAAATGTAGTCCTCATGGAATCCCACTTATCAAGATCTCCACAAATTCCAAAAATATTTAAAATATAAAAAGGGGAAATTGGGCTGGGGAGATGGCTTAGCAGTTAAGGTGCCAGCCTTGAGGCCAAAGGACCTAGGTTCAATTCCCTAGGAGCCAAGTAAGCCAGATGCACAAGGTAGCACATGCATCTGGAGTTCGTTTGCAGTGGCTGGATTCCCAGGCATGCCCATCCTTTCTTTCTTTCTCTCTGACTCTCAAATAAATGAAAAATATAACTATTTTAAAAGTGAAAATTATATATTTTTAAAACATTCTTGGAGTTGATAAAATGCTAATGTCTAGCTAAATGCCTATATTATGCTCTCCAATCTGCTTGGAAGCACTTTTCTTAATGTTCATACTCATATATTAATGGTACTCTCACTTTTGGTTATGGAAGCTTCTCTTTTCAAATGGCAATGACCTCTGGGATGACTCAAAAGGTATCATGGTGCTGAGAAGTGACAGAGGAGTGCTCAGCACTGAAACATCTCTATCACACCTTCCGAGTCTCAGGGTCCATTGTGGAAGAGGTGCCAGAAAGGATGTAAGAGCCAAAGGAAGGGTAGGACTCCTTACAATTCAGTCTTCCAGGCACAAAATGGCCTGTGTATCCATGACCTCACAATAACTGACATTACCTACACAAGACCATCTTAATTGGAAGAAAAGATGATGACATCAAATTAAAGAGAGACTGATTGAGGGGAGGAGTGGGTATGGTGGAGAATGGAGTTGCAAAGGGGAAAGTGGGGAGGGGAGTATGGAATTATCATGGCTTATTTTTATAATTATGGATATTGTCAATAATAAAAAAAGAAAAAAGAAGAAAAGATCAAACTAATGTCCTGTTGGTACTTTGCTTGTGTTCTATCAAAGGGAAATTCTTGATTTTCTTTCTTTCTTATTAGGAAGATAATAGGCTGGGGGATGACTCAGTAGTTGTAGATGATAGTTTTTCTAGGCAGCCTGATAGGCCTAGTTCAATTCCCAGCACCTACATAAACCAGATACAAAATGCCACATGCATCTTGCATTCATTTGCACTACAAAAGACTCTGGAGACAAACACACACACACACACACTCATACTTATACACCAATAAGTAAATACAATATTAAAAGTACATTATATTGCTGGGCGTGGTGGTACACGCCTTTAATCCCAGCACCCGGGAGGCAGAGGTAGGAGGATCACCATGAGTTTAATGTCACCCTGAGACTACAGAGTGAGTTCCAGCCTGGGATAGAGTGAGACCCTACCTCAAAAAAACCCCACAAAAATAGATTATAGATTATTGTACTGCTATATAATTATTTTATTTATTTGAGAGAGGGGGAGTGGCAGGTAGAGAGGGAGAGAGAGAATGGGTGTGCCAGGGCCTCTAGCCACTGCAAAGAAACTCCAGATACATGCACCATCCTGTGCATTTGGCTTATGTGGGTACTGGGGAATCAAACATGGGTCCTTAGGGTTCTCAGGCAATTGCCTTAACTGCTAAGCCATCTCTTAAACCCAATAATTTTATTTTTGAATTGTTTTAAAATATCCATCATAGTTCTAAGTAATTAAAATCAACATGAAGTTAACATGTTGTCTATTATCTAACTATTCCCATGTGTATATTCTAAACAATAGAATACATGTGAAGAAAAGTATCAAACTAAAGTTCTAAGAAAAGAATTATACTTTTCTTGGAGTGTTATTGAAAGTGACTTTCTGCTGAGTTTATCAGAAGTCAGACAGCCCTGAGAGAGTAGAATTAACATATCTTCTTTATTAGCCTTTCAAGTCTGATTTTGATTAGGTTGGGAACCTTGAGTTATTTATTCCATAAATAGGAATTCAAGGTGGTGACTAATTGGATTAGTCTATAATTGATGGGGTCATTACAAATTGGTTAACAGATATTTAATATAAGTCTTTGATCAAAGAGCTTAATGATATCTAATAAAGATTATTCTGATACATTCATTAAAGCATTGCTGAGCCCCAACTGAAGTAAAAAGTGCTATCAGTAATGCTTTGTATATAATTTGAAAAAAAGGATATAACTTTTGAGGTTAGAACTGAAATAGTTTCTTATGCAGCATTTTCTGATAGCCCTGGTAAACATATATTAGGATCTTTCATAAACTTTAACTTTCAGTGAACTGTGGCTCAAACTTGCAATATATTTCACAGCCAAAATATTGTTGATTGCTTATACTTGAAAAAGCTTTCTGAGAAGATCTTTGAGAATTTCATTGATGAATATATTTTTACCAAAACATTGCATTTTGTAGTACCATGTTATATTTAGGATGCTGACATTTACAAACACAAATATATATATATATGTACATGTATATATATGTTTCAATATACATCATTTAAAAATATGCTTTTTGAAATATTTTATTTATTAACTTTGCAAGCATAAAGAAATACACACACACACACACACACACACACACACACACACACACAGAATGTATGCACCAGGGAGGGCCCTTAGCCACTGCAAATGGATTTCAGATGCATGTGCCACTTTGTGCATCTGGATTTATCTGGGTACTGGGGAATCAAAGTTGGGTCATTAGGCTTTCTGGACAAGTGCCTTAACTGCTGAGCCATCTCTCTAGCCCTTAATAAATATTATTGTAATGCATCAAATAAAAAACTGAAAAGGCATTTGAAAAGTAAGCATTCACTGAGAGCATTGTATTGCAATAAAAAGCCACGCTGCATGTTGGACACATGAAGCAGCGCTTGTGCAAGGCAGGCAGTAATGCACTCAGTGTATTTTATCTGTCTGTCTCACTGGAGGAGCTATGCATTTTTAATATGAAATTTAGCCATTCTCAAAATTTGAAAATAATTTATAGCATTTTGGGTTATTTGACTGTGCAAGCCATAATGCATTATTTTGGTCTCAATTAGATATGTGCATATGTGATAAAATTTTAGGCTAAAGCAATAAGTATAAAGCAGAGAAAGCTTCCTGTATGGATTTGTCCATCAACCTCACACAGGAAGTGGAAAGGAAAAGGCACATTAGGAATTATGCGTAATGTAAAGGCACAAACAGTGTCAATTTTTAAAAGAAAAAGACGGTGAGTTAGTGAGATGATTCAGTGGTTCAACTCACATCCTGTGCAAACATGCGTGATTAAGGAAGACAGAGAGACTGCTGGAGTTAGAACCACCAGGATTCGCATAAGCATCTGTGTATCAGCTCCCACTTCTTGGAGGGGTGGATGCCTGAGAATTGCTGAAGTCCATGAAAAACTGGCAATGTACCGGATGCATAAGAGACTTTAGCTCAAAAAGAGTGGGCAGCAGAGTGATGGAGAAGGACATCATATGTTCTGCTTGCCCAATCTCTGCAGGCAAGTGCGTGGGATACTGAATGGGTATATACATGTGCATGCACCATTCTCTCCCCCCCCCCCGGCCTCTCTGTAACACACACCAAAGAACAGAATGTAGGCTCAGAAGTCTGAATTCACAGATGGAGAGAGATCAAGGACAGATGACTTAGGAGGTATGGTACCACCTGTAGATTATAACATCAAGGTCTATTAGCAGAGAAACTTGTCTGCTCAAAAGGATGAGTGATAAATATGTTATACCAATGACACCACGGTGACATTCATTTTCTGCACAAGACCTGAACAATATTGGGACCATCAATATTTAAACATGGATGATAAAGGAGGGACAAAGGACCTCAAAATAGATGAGGGGGTAGTCAGAAAAAATAAGCCTTCTGTGGAAGGATGAAAGAGTGACTGGGCAGAAAGAGGAAGTATGAGGGAATTTCTTACGAAAAGTACATATGCACATAGATGAAAATTCTCAAATATTATTAAAAACAGATACAGACTGTCTCCTGTCCAATATTTTACCAGTAACATTGTCAGTATTGCAGTTACTTAAGAATGCGAAGTTAGGTCATCTAACCCCTTAGTGCCTCAAGTTTCTATTAGGTACACTTGCAGTCTTAATCTTGTAGAGTCATGGTTACAAATTTTCCTCACTGATTACTCATAAATTTAACATGAGTTACTTGTTCATTATTGTGAGAGAGGAAGAGAGAATGGTGCATGCACATGTATACACCCATTCAGTATCCCATGCACTTGCCTGCAGTGTGGTGTGCGCATCTGGGATTGCGTAACATGAGTTACTTGTTCATTATTGTAAGTCACATTTATGTATTTTTGCTGCTATTTTGACTCATTTCTATTGTTAATACCCAGTGGAAACAAGAAACAAACATTTTACACTTGAGGATCCAATCTCAAAATTCTCCATTAGTTCTCAAATTATGTTTCCAATTGATGACCTTAAGTATAGTATTTTAAATGTTTTGAGCTTATTAAGAGGTAGCATATAAAACTTGGTGAAGGATGATGATAAAATTTGAATACAATCTGGTGAGCATATTTTAATTAAGTCCTACATTGCACTGTGGCTTGGGTATAAATACAGTGAATCTAAAATGGTATATGGCTATCACTTAGATGACTACATGGTATACAACTTCTATAAAATATGATGCTCTTGGCTGCATGCAGAAAATAAGATGCTGACATCTCCCTTCTTTTGAGAAATTGCACTGCATTTGTGTGAATCGTATATGGGCTTATCTGAGAACTTACATAGGAGCTAATTTCTTTGTGCAATCAGCTCCAAACACTCTCATATTTTTAAAATCACATTCTTTAGCTCTAAAACTATTCATGCACTATATTTTCGATTACTATAAAATACTTCATAAACTGCACTCTTAAATTAGATATGGAATTAATAAATCACTTGGAACAAACTCATTATATTAAACTTATTTATATTTTTTGCATATGTAGTCAAGATTTTATAAACTTCTCAGGTTGTAACTCACTTCCCTTATAGCTTACTTGTAGATTTAAAAGGAAAAAATCATTGTGACACTCTGTTTGGACACTTTTTACTTAACTCTCTTTATAAGCCATTGGAGTCTTCATGCACAATATTGCTTATATTTTACTTCAATTTGAAAAAGAAACATATTTGATTTAAACAGAAAATGGAATGTAATCTTTTATTTCATATTTTAATTGTTGAAAGATCCTGGTATCCTAGAAAATTATAATGATTCTCAACATTCCTTCAAGCAAAAGAATAACTATGTAAAATATTACATGGGATGGCATTCAGATATAATATCAGAAAATAATTTTATAATAGACCCAATCAGTAAGAAAGCATAAAAGAAATCAGAAATAAGTAAAAACTATTCTTTCTCATAAATAGCTGACAAGATTTGTATCGTGAGCTTGCTGTACCTAAAGAGGTTCTTTTGAGATATCTTTATGATTCAAGAGAAACCTGTACATTTCTAGAAAGGTTAAAATATCTTTTAGTTTAGAAATCTGAATAAAAGCATTAACAATACATCTGTTGATGTTAAACACATTCACTGTTGCACAATAGAAATGACTCCATGGAATTTCCTCTATGGGTAGATTGGAGAAACAGAATAGAGGTCGCACCTATAACTGAGCCATTTTATAAGGCTGCATTCCTAAATGCGAAGCCTCGTGCTAAGATGTGCTCTTCCACTCTTCTGTAGAGTCACACTCACTTATCAGGCAAAGACTATGACATCAACAGCACTTGAACAGTATGAACCAAGCAGAAGTATGTGGGTTACTGGGATGCTTTGACAATTGAAAGTTCAAATCTAAAGAATAATTCTGAAATAATGCATTATTCTGAAAATAGTCATGTCATAACAACCATTGTGGTTGTATTATTTAAATCATTTTATTTACTCATTTGAGAAAGAGAGAGAGAGAGAGAGAACGAGGCAGACAGAGAGAGAGAATGGGTGTGCCAGGGCCTCTGTCCACTGCAAATGAACTCCAGAGGCATACCTGGGTACTGGGAGTTGAACCTGGGTCTTTAGACCTTGCAGACAAATGCCTTAAATGCTGAGCCATCTCTCCAGCCTGTGGTTGCATTTTTTGAGATAGAAATACTAGCAAAATATGTAATAATAAAACTGAGACATTAGGAAATATATTTAATATTTGTTTGGATTGTGTAATGTGATATAGATAATTGGTAGACATATTTTATTATGAAGAAATTTTCCATCTATAAATTACTTGCCAACATTTTCCAGTCTTAAATACTGAATTCTATAAAGTTATATTTCCATTTATATTAAATAATCATGTGCATTTCTCCCTTAATTTTTGTATATTGAAATCTACAGGTTTATTAGTGAAGGGACTTGGTAACTACAATGACATTTACAGTGGACACATCTCCATCCTATCTTTATAAATCTCTATTAAATCTTGACTTATAAATGAATATTTTCTCATTGTAAAGTATAAAAATATTTAACTTCACAAGATAAGGACAAGGAAATTTCTAAAGTGTCACCATTTGGGTAAATAAACCTCTCATATTTAATATCCTACTTTGATGAGTAAGACTTGTGATGTTTCTTAAATTAAACTTTTTACATATTCTCAAAGTAAATTATATTTACTATGAAGTATTCATAAATTTTGGTGGATTTTATTTGACAATGTTCTATTTGAAAGAGTTTCCTTTTGTTGTTGTTTTGTTTTTCTTAAGTTTGTTTTCCTGGGTTTCATTTCCAGGTAAGGTCTCACTTCAGCCCAGGTTGGCCTGGAAGTCACTCGATAGTTCCAAGTTGGCATCGAACTCACATCTATCCTCCTACCTCTGCCACCCAAGTACTAGGATTAAAGGCCTGTGTCAGCATGCCTGGATCTATTTCAAACTTTTGTATCAACCTTCACATGTTTTTCACATTTTCTTTTCTTGTTCAATTTGAGTAGGTAGGAGTGATTGTTTGGCAAAACTGTTTGCAAACCTTTCTCTCTTTCTCTTCTGTGGAACAATTTGCAAAACAAAATAAGTGTGGTTTTGACCACTGCACAACCTGTTCCAATGTTTATCATGATAGTTTTCTTCAGGGTTCTTCTCTCTTTATTTCATGATGTTTTTATACAGAAACTATTCATAATATTTGATCAGATTTGGCTCTGTATCTTTTAGTTATACATATGTCCTTTTTAATATATTTTAAGTGTATTGTTTATTTTTGACTTTACACATATTTCTGTCTCATTTTTATTGTATGAAGTTATTTATTTCTTATTCTCTTGGCTAATGGTTCTAGAAATTATTTATTGACTGTTTACTTACTTCATCAAAGAATCAGCTTCAAAACCTGAAGTCAATATAGTATGTTTTAGTGAAAAATAGGCATGCTCCCCTACATTTTCAGCTAACATATGTGGGATAAAATTATACAAGCATATCAAAGTCAGACAGTGCATATCAAACTCCTGTCCCTGTTGTCTTAAAATAAGCTGAAGATTTTATCTAAAATTAGAAAGGACATAAAAGGATGACTATATAAAATTCTAACAGTACAAATAAAAATTATGTAATGAATTTATGATAGGACAGGAAAATACAAAATTGCAAATAAACCACTGTAATTATTAAGAAAGCTTGGCAAAATTACTAGATGCAAAAACATTTTACATTTCTATCTATAGCTTCACTCACTACAAAAGAATAACTAGGCCAGGCATTGTGGTGCACGCCTTTAATCCCAGCACTCGGGAGGCAGAGGTAGGAGGATCACCATGAGTTCAAGGCCACCCTGAGAACAGAGTGAATTCCAGGTCAGCCTGGGCTAGAGTGAGACCCTACCTCAAAAAGAATAATAATAATAATAACTGTTCAACCATGATATCAAATCTTACAAAGAACAACTATGGAGAGAAAGGTACAAATTATTTTAAAATATTTACTTATTGACTTACGAGAAAGAGAGATGGGGGAAAGAAAGAATGGGTACATTAGAGCCACTTGCCAGTTCGAAGAACTCCAGACACATGTGATAATTTGTTCACCTTCCTTTGTACTGGGGAATGGAAGTGCCTTTAACCACCGAACAATCTCTCCAGATACAACTTCTTGTGGTTAAACCATTTAAACACATTTGACTTACTGTATTTAATGACTAAATAAATGAAAAGGTAGAGTTTATATAATAGTTTCTTCCATTAGGTACATTATAATACTAAAACTATTAGCTACTGGTTTAAATTACTAACCTTTTGTGCACTGGTTTCATAATGTTAGTTAAAATGGTTAGCTTTGTATTTAATTTATACAATGAGACACAAGGAAGTTAGAGATTTCTTTCTACTTGGTAATTTTTGTGCTTCCCTATACTCATTCTGTTTGACTTGTTTTACATTCTATTAGTTCACATATCCATCCATGAGTATCTATAATATTGTAGTAACCCTCAGGATACTAAAATTCCATCATGGGGAGGTGGGTATAGTGTGAAAAGAATTTTTTGTATTTCAATTAATAGCACTGAAGTGTGAAAGCACTTAGGCAGAGGAACTATCTACCTGGAGAGTTGAGAACCAGCAAGTGCCAAGCAAGCCTGCATAGTGAAGGGCTAGTAGGAGACAATGAAAGAGAGGAAGACACTCACATCAGCTAGTGCTTGCAGAGCAGAGGATCTTTATCTTTATCTTGAATGGACTTTAAGTGTTTGGAGAAGAAGAATGATATCCGAGTGTCAGAAGGATATGGTAGAATAACCATTAGAACAGAGGTGGATCCGAATATCTGAGCTAATTCAAGGCTTCTCAGAATGTAGATATAGTGAGCAAGCTAGCACATTTATTGTCTGTGGAATTGAAATGCTTAAGTTAAAGGCATAATATTACAATAAAGACAATTAGATTTTCACCATACACCCCACTTGAGTGTGCCCTTTCCCCTCTCTAGATTCTAAGTCTTTATAAAATATGGTCACTAGGGTTGCACAGGTCTACCTCCCCTTCAGTGTCTTGCTTTTATTTTTGATCCATGTTTATCTATAAATGATCAATCGCTTGTTATGCATTTGTAGAGATCACTGTATTTGAAAAATCACTTGGTTTCTCCTTGTTTACTCGCAAATAATATAAAACCATTCCCACACATGTGATTCCAGAATGCATTCTTGTAACATTTTATGCCATTTTCAAAAAAGCATGTATTCATATAGTATGACTTCTATGACACAAACTTAAGCCATTTGTTTTAGCCAGCCTACCACATAGTATTCTATGTTTAATTTCTAGTGACATTTTAATGTTGACTATTTGTCAAAACAGGTGGCCTGTGTATTACCAACATTTATAGGGAGATGAAGAAGGACATGCCTACATCACCTGTTATATGTGCTAGAAAAAAAATGTCACTGCTAAAAATCAATTTTCTATATAAAAGCCATGCAAATTCTTCCTGCGCCTGAGTGCTTGTATTTCACACAGTGTTGTTTCTTACAGCTGAATCTTTGAAGTTGTCACTGCACTATTGCCACCTTGTCCATCTCCCAGCCCAGTATGTCCTGAAGGTTTCTTATTGTCTCTCCTGAGGAGCTATTCCATCTTTACCTGAGTTCAGGAATGGCAATATTGCTTTCTCCTTTTCACATGTTGTGGGGTTCTGACATTATTTTATATATGGTATTAGCGTATGTAAGTTTTTTTAGTATGAAAAAATCTCAAATAACGTTTATGATGCTATAAATCAATGTCTACTATAGAGCAGAAAATAACCTGTGTGGGTCACCCAACCAGAACACAGCAAACACAGGTGATGTGTGCAAAATTTCTGATTCTCTTTTGTCTCTGAGGCATATTATGAACCCTGCATTTTCTAGTTCAGAAGGAATTTTCCTATTCAGATACTACCATTTCATATCCACACTAAAATTAATCACAGAGGTTTCTTTGTAAGTTCTTAGTACACAGGGAAAAAAGTCATTTAAGAGTATTAAGGCAACCCAAACTAGCACATGTGTGTATTAATATTTCAATGATTTATGTGCTACTGAAACTGCACAAGAAAATAATGCATAATTATAAAATCTACTGATATTAAGTTGAAAATTAGTCAGATTTTTTAAAAATCATTTGGTCCTTAGGCTTCACAGGCAAGCGTTTAACCGCTAAGCCATCTCTCCAGCCCTAGTCAGATTTTTTGATTCAGGCAATTTCTTTTATAAAATAAAATGCAAAGCAGTCAATTTCATATTTGCTAAATATAAATATATTTTCATTTCAAGGTAATAGAAATGATCAATAATGACTTTGCTCCCATGGCTCCTGAGAAATAGCCTTTAAAATTTTTTATCTAGAACTGGTCTCTGTGTGACTTTGCCCAGAGATCACCTGCTCTAGCCAGGTATTGAACATAAAAGCTTCCTTTGCAAATCTAGCAGAGGTCAACCAGTCCTCAAACATTAACTGCATAGTACCCAGGACAATTATAGTCTTATTTGAGCTGTTTCCTCTATGATAATATAGAGTTCATAGCAACTCCTCCTGACTTTTACAATTATTCATTATATAGCATATTTTTAAAAAGCTAGGTCAAATGAAAAAGATTAAAGTATTTCTGAAGAGTGAAAATACCCTGTTAAAATAAATTGAATACATTTTATTTAGGGGGAAAAAGATGTTTGTTCCTAATGTGCTCTAAACTGAGTCATGTAGTAACAGAATGATGCCAATTTAAAACACAAAGTATAGGTATAACCAGGAATAGTAGCACTCATAGTGTTTAATAAGAATCACATTTGTTACCAGTCATGGTGAGGTATGCCTTTTATCTCAGCACTAGGAAGACAGAGGTAGGAGGATGGTTGTGAGTTCAAGGCCAGCCTGGAGCTACAGAGTGATTCCAGATTAGCCTGAGCTACAGTGAGACTCTACTGAAAAAGGCAAAAAAAGAAAAAATATCACATTTCTCAATCTTAGACCAAAAACAAAGGTCAAAACTTGTAGAACTATTTTACCTTTCAATTTGGATACCCTCTGAACAAAGGGTTTTTGTTGTTATTGAAACATGATATTGCATTTTGTTTGTAGTGTTGGAAAGGCTGCAAAGCAAATTTTAGATAATAGAATAAAGTCTTCAAAGCTGAATTTTCAGTTCATTTTGGGAAACTTCAACATGAGGAAATAAGCTTATGCTTAACTTTAACAAATGCTAAAGAGGTAAACAGAAGACCTGCCATAACCCCAGTCCATTTGCTCTTCCACCCACAAGCAAGTAAATACGAGTCCCTTTAGAAAGCGCAGGACTCTAATGGGCCTGGCTTCACCCCCTTACCCCATTGTGTTCAGGGTAACTGTTCTTGCTCTCCAAGTGTGGATCTGCCTTTACTGGCAACATTATTCAGCAGCGATTGCTCCCAGATAGAGGGGCCATTCAGAACCAAGACATTCGGAGCTTTATCCTTCCTAACACTGACTGGCAAAATGCTCTGTAATTATGCTTTTGAGAAAAGGAGGTAAAAGTTTATTGGTGATGCATTCCTGTCTTTGTAGAATGTGGTCTAGAATTCCCAATGAACAGAGAAGACTAAAGAGTTAAATAATTTATGAGAGATACTTGGAGAAAGTGTAGACCTTACGTGCAGTAGATAGACTTGAATGTGTCATATGGCCTACACACATGTGGCTCACATAGTGTACACATCACTGTATGGATACTGTGTCCCTCTTTCTGGGAGGCAGGTGGGAAAGTGATTTATTTCCAAGCAATAAAATATGGCAAAACTACTGTGATGTCAGTCCTTTGAGCGTGTCATGTTGTTAGATCTATTTAGCAGACTGGATCAGTAGCTTTTCCTGGTTGGCTTGATAAATCCAGTCATCACATTGAGAAAAATATACATGGTGATGTATGTGGATGGCCTCTGTGTTATAATGGGAGCCCCATTCAATAGTCAGCAAAGGCTGATCCCTCAAGCAGCAAAAGAGGAACTGACAATCTGACTGTTCTGGCAAACTGACCTTTCTAATCAAGTGTCCAGATGAGACTCTGGGCAAGCCAGCTCCTCAGTTGTTCCACTCAGGTCATGAAGGAAACACCCCGCTAAACCATTCCTGGACTCTTTTGTACCAGAACTGTGATATAATAAACCCAAGAGTGTTTAATTTACAGTGATTTCATATTGAGCACGGGAAAGATAAATCATCCCAGATAACAGAAGTAAGTCCAAAGATGACTTGGTGAAGCAATTAGAAGTTAAGTCACCAAGATAGGGAGGAGATTGTAAGTGAAAGGCACAGGGCAGTGTGGGGAATGGATCGCATCAGAGTGTTTCACATTATTTACATGTAAAGACTGATGTTCATGAATAGGATGTGAGCCATTTCTGCAAAGCATCCTCTTAAAATTCATTCATTCCAGTTTACCCTGTATTTCTGATTCTGAAGCTTTTCTCCTGATTAAACACTTGTTTCTTGCTTCCTTAGTGTTAGCCCTCTATTGCATATTTCATCCCACAGCTTTGTTTGGAATTTCTAAATCAACTGGCTTACTCCCACTTCCTACTTCCTTTCCTTACCAAGATAGTATGTGAAGCTGCTTTTTATAGTCACTCACACAAGGATAGTTGACATTGTAAACATCCTCTTTTATATAGGGAAGAATACATTGAAGTAGTTAAGTCTGTTTTAATTGGAAAGAGCTAAATGTGCTTTCTGATAACCAATCTCTCGATCTTACTGTATGTGCCTCATCAATGCACCACCTGCTTCCAGATTGCATCCAACAACATGTTTTTCTCCTCTGATCACACCTCTTATTTTCTCATTTTTATTTAACTTCACATGAATGTATGAAAGTTAACATATTCACGCTCAGTGGAAGCACATGGGATCACAGCCTGTGCTCATTCACTGTCAGTTTTCACAGGAGATCAGAGAAGGTCACACAGGGACAGCTTTCTGATGATGACGCGGCAGAGCAAGAGGAAGCACAGGGGCTGAATGTAATGGTATCAGCCCTTACCAACTGCTTCCTTTAGGTGTTGTCAGGATGTGCAGATATACTTCAGTGATCTGCCATTCTTTTCACAGGCTGGAGATGGCATTTCCTCCTTCCCTCTTTCTTCCTGCTATTTTAGTGAGAAGGACGTACCTCGCCAAAGTCATCCAGGTTAGAGTGTAAGGATGCTCACATCCTCTGCTTCAGTGACGCTAGCTGCCATTGACACTTGGGAGATTGTTCATTCAGATAATTCTCATTTCATGCTCTAAAATGACCTGGTTGACCTTGGGCAGTTTCCATCATCTTCAGCACATGGCCCACACAGGGATTCACTGGACAAAGAGTAGTGGTGGATGATAAGAACAAATGCCGCTGTCCCATGAGTCTAGGTGGGAATTTCCAGGACAGACGCTAAAAATGGGGGGAGGAGTTAACAGCAAATGCTTACCACTGATGCCTCTAGAAGCAGTAGCTGCTGTTTTGTCAGGTTCAGTTTAATTATTCAAGAAAAATTAATCTCAAAATATGAAACATGAGAATATCGGATTTCAATAATGGAGAGTAGAAGAATATGCTTTGTGATGTCAGAAAATTCTAATTGTTGAAGGCTGGTATTTACTCACTTTATATACAAGGCCCATCTCTGCAAGTGCAGTACAGAGATCGTATGTGTTTCGTGTTATCCCACGAATAATATAATTTGACAAGATGACAATTTATTTAGGTGCATTCTCTTCCATTCCCTTCAAAATTAGACACCCTGGACTTTATCCTAACCCTTTCCCTCTGTAAGTGATATCCTTTAATCACAATGAGGGAAATCAGAAAAGATTCAGAAGTATGTCATTGAATTGTATATATATGTGTGTGTGTGTGTGTGTGTGTGTGTGTGTGTGTGTGTACTATAAGCCAGAGGAAATAGAATTAAAGCATGTTTTAATTACGTTCTCTTTTTAAAATAGGATCTTCCATAGAAGCTGAATGTCAGAGTGAAAGTTTGACCACCCAGAGGGACTGCAAAGGCAACGAGGCTACCTTGAATTCATTTATCAAATCTTCCCTGTAGAACGTTCTTTGTACTCAAGCCTTTCAATGTAATCCTGAGGCTGCAAAAATCCCACAATTTAAATTGTGGGTGACCTATCATACTGTTGCTCACATTGTACCTTTACCTTTTTCCTTGGAAGCATATGTAGTGGCAGGAATGCACGTGACTATGTGTGTGTAGTATTTGTGCGCATCTGTGTGTACACATGGATGTCAGAGGTTAATGCCCCATGACTTCCATACTCATCCTTCCAAATTATTCTTTGAGACAGGATCCCTCCTTGCACTTAGAGCTCACAGATCCCACTGAGCTAGTCACCTGTGTGCCCCAGGGATTTCTTTTCTCTGCCTTTCCAGACCTGGGATTGTAGCCATGCACTACCGTGCCTGGCATTTTACATGGCTTCTGAGAATCCAGACTCAGAACCATATGCTTGCCCCCAGATATCTTAGCCATGCAGCATAGCTGTCTCTTCAATCCCTGCCTTCACCTCCTGCTTTAGTTCTGGGTCACTCTGCTCTCTAAAGATGTCTGTAACTCTGCGCTCTGTAAAAGGACATGCTTCAGTTGTCGGTGTGTTGTAACTGGGATATTTTCAATCAGGATGAAGCTGAAATGTTACTCCTTATTAAAGTTCAGTTTTAAGTTCATTGTGAAAAGACAGAGTGTAAATTAACATGGCACTTTCAGAAAAGCTACTCCTTTTCAATCTGCATAGGCCATACTTCTATCAAAAGTACACCAAGTTAAATAGACGATATTCTGACTGCTTCACCAAATTACTTTGGAAGAGCATTTGAAAATAAAATTATAAAGATTCAATGGGAGCACTTTTGTACTAGGTCTTTTACTTAGTTCAATTTTTCTACTATTCCAGGATATAAAAATATTTACAGTTAACAAAAATTGCTAAAATGTTCATTTTTAAAATATACACATAGGCAATAAGATTTTGTGGCATTCTAAACATCAATTTAATAATTACAATGGTGAAGGAGATAGACACAGAGAATACTCAACTCCTATCAAACTAGATATCCAGAGACACAGAGGCTCCCAAGACCTCATCACTGAGGCAGACCTAAAACGAACCCAACATGGCTTAGGGAAATTTGTGGAACAGGGGGTGGAAAGATTGCTAGAGCCACATGTTGGGTCATGCACAGAGACATTGCTTCTTACCTATAACTGATGGCTAACCCCACAAAGCATGACCTATATTCCCCAATGAGGAGGGTCCCTGCGGAAGGGGGAGACCAGGGAGGAGGCTAACGATGGTACCAACATGACTGTATACACAGTGTACATAACTAATTAAAAAATGAAAAACAAAAATGAAAGCAAAGTTGATTTAAAAAGAAAAAAATAAGGATCTGAATAAAACTCTTAAATTCAGACCTTGGTAAATTATATACTTTCTTTTATATGCTAGCATTTTATCAGAAAAAAATCACTGTCCATTGATACCATATTGTCTAGTTCTTTCCAAATTACTTCTTGCCTGTTGAGAAAACCTGGATCTACTGATTGTATTTCCACCTAAATTATGTGCAGAGAAAAATATCTGTTTGGTCTTCAAGAAAACTTGGAAATTCTTGATTAAAATTCAGCCAAACTAGAAAACATCCTTTCATGTAATACTTTTCATTCCACACTCCTAACATCTTAAATTATCTCCTTTATTTCATTATACAATATATACAATTATTTAGATAAATGGCATGTGAAAAATATTGTCACTTTCATTAGAGAGACTCTCTGTGAGTGTGTGCATGCGTGCGTATATGTGTGTGTGTGTGTGTGTGTGTGTGTGCACGCGCATGCAGTTTGCATTACTTTTGTCCTCTGTAGTTGTTTTGCTTTCAATATGTGCTTGTTGATAAAAAAATCATGACAAAAACTTATATCTTAAGAAATCAGTGACATTTAAAATGCATTTTATTAGATTTCTGACAAAGGCAACAAGTATCACAGCATAGCCCCCATCTTTCTTTCCAGCACTCTATTTTCGGGGTTACTGGAGGGCTCTGGTATAATATTATGACATTCTGCAGGCATTTGATTCATGCGTGTCTCTTCTATAGCGTCCCTGTTCCAACACCTCACCCGCAGTGGATGAAGCACGTGTGAGGTCATACCCACATCGATCGGAATAGTAGAATTACTTGGCAATAATCATTAAAACTGCTGAGCTGTTGCATATTAAAAATGAATGTAAAATCTAGGAAGCCGCAATGTTAATCCATTTTCATATACTCTTAAAATTTTTAATAAAATACAAACTCAGTGAGACTTATCACATAATAACTTTAGGGATTAAAACTATCATAATCTTTCCTGACAAGTCATTTTAATGGCCAGTGAAATTTGTATGCTATCTGTGATCATACTTAGTGGATATGTCTCAATTTTGGCTTTATTATATTATATTACCATGTTTTATTCATTGGCCCATTTCCTGCTAAAAATTTCCAACTGAGAAGAGAAAATGTTTTTATGTTCATAGAGATGTATTTCTTATTCTTCTAAGTAAACAAGACTTTGAGTCTGATTATGTTCTTGACAGATATCCATTTTGTCCATAATGAGGTAAGACAATGTGCACCTTAAATTTACCTTGCCTTCTATAATTGATCAATTAGGAAGAATAAAGTATAACCAGTATGCACATACCTTTCTTTGACCTGTTTATGAGTAATCTTAAGCTTCCTTCATTTCTATAGTCAAACTTAATAATCCCTGGGAAACCTGAAGATATTTTGTGATGAATTACCTAGATGAAAGGAGAGATAGCTGCTTCTGATTAAGCTCAGTTGTTCCTACAAGTATACAAGAGCCACTGGGCAAGTGCAAACCTTTATAGTGATACTAGACACAAATCAATTAAATATTGAAATCTCTCACTACAAATTTTCATGATGACTATACTTCTGGACAATTATAGCTGTATTTCCAACACTAATATGAGAGCAGAAGGAATCTATTCTGGCTGAAAGAATACTGCTGTGATGCGGATGCAAGGAAGAACATAGATCAGCGGAGGAAATACTGCTGTCAAGCAATGGAAAACAGTGATGGTGCTTTCAAATGAAATAAGCTGTGATCGCAAAGTGAGAACTCATAGTTCGTTGAAGACTAATTTGTTCCTTTGTAAGAAGTGTATGAAGCAGCAGGAATCACGTGAATATTAGCATATGAAACCTCACATTGGATTCAGAATGGATCTAATGGCTTTGGTGTTTGCAGTGTTCATTCTTTGGAACATGGTGTATAATATTGCTAGTTCATTAGAAAAGGGTTTTTTTTTTTTTTTAGTATATTTTACCTATTTATTTGCAAGCAGAAATAGAGAATAGAGAGACAGACAAAATGAGCACACCAAGGCCTGTAGCCACTGCAAACAAGCTCCAGATGCATGTTCCACTTTGTACATATGGCTTTACATGGGTACTGGAGAATTGAACCGGGGATTCATAGGCTCTGCAGGCAAGTATCTTAACTTTTGAGCCGTCTTTTTGAAAAGGACTTTTTAAAACTTTACTACTGGTGCCACTTTTCACCTAGGAAATTTTTACAAAACTCAATGTATGTAGATATACAAATCAAACAATCACTTCAAATATATCATTAATTATTTTAAAATAATTACTTCCATGAATATAATAAAACCATTTGTTAAAAATGCATACTAATAAGATGCATGTGGTTGCTTAGTTTCATATTCAGACTTAAATCTTGGCTAAATATCTGATAGTGCATGGTCTCCTATTGAATAATTTTCAGTGTTGATCAATACTTCGATGGTGGGAATGCCACTTTGCATAAATAGATAGGACAAAAGCATCAAAGTATGTTCAGGGCCATCTCAAAATTGATGAAATTCTATTCCAGTAAAAATTCACTTAACTTTTTTATGAAACTTTAGTCATCTGCTTGAACAGCACTTTTTAAAATCAAGCATCCTCACAGACCATAATCCCACGACTACACTGATACTTACATGCAGAAGTCATGTATGTGCAGAAAACACTGCAAATCATAACATATAATTAGTGTCAAATTGTAGCTGCAGTGTTTCAGACAGCCTTCTCTGACCTTGCGAATCACGACTGCGTGCACAGTGCAAACTGCATGGATCACACGCTTAGGACCACAGCTGTAGTGGAGTTACATGGTGTTACGGGGGCGAGTGCTGCTAGCCATCCTTCAGATACATTTGGCTATAAACTTTGAATTAAGTTTTGGTCCTTGAGCATTCCAAAAACCTTTTACTATAACTAACTTTCTGTGTGGCCCCCGAGACACATGGGCTATGTGATCAACATATTGAATGGTGACCCACAGCTTAAGAAGCTGGGAATTAGATTGAAGTAACATTTTAACGAAGCGCCAATGCCGTTGCAGTGTCGTGGTGAATGCTCTGGTGTTTGAATTGCTCCACAGTATGCTTGGGAGGGCTGGCAAGTCTTTTGAGGATGAGTTATAAGTAAGTTCAAGTACTTTTCTATTGTTAATACAGTCTTCAGCCCAGAAGCACTGGTGTCATCCACTAGCAAATGTTAGAAATGCAAAATCTTAGGTCTTCACCAAAGGGAATAGGCAAGGAGACATCTTTCAGGCAAAGGAAACAAAATTGGAGGTAGAAGGCACCTTCAACTGGGAACCACAGGCACAAACAGGTTAGTAATGCAAAGTGGCAGAGTTTAAAGGGAGAGATGGATGGAAGCAAGAGGAAAGACATGCATGCTTGGGTGTGGGATGACAACACATGGATGAATCAATGATGCTGCACACAGCCAGACTTCCTACAAAGTAATGATGAACAAGACGGATTGTTTACTTCAGTAAGATCATCTTTGTCACTGCATGGACAAATGATTGGAGAACAAAAGTCAAAGGTACTATCAAGAAGCTTATGACAGTAGTTAAAGAGGAAAAAAATGGTCAGTGTTTGGAAAATGTACATGGATTTAAAGAATTGAAAAAAAAACATGAAAACTGAAAGCATTGTGAAGACTCAATGATTAATTGAACAGAGAAGCTAATAGAGGTTTTGGGAGTAGTTAAAAAAAAATCAAAGATGCTCCAAGATTACATACTTGTGCATCTGACTAGTTGCATAAACCAATTACTTAAATAAAATGATTGATTTATACAATGCATTGATTTTAAATATTGGTAGGGGATTCAAGATACAATATTCAGCAGCAATTGAATTTATGGCTCTATAGTTAAGCATTGGGAGTTATTAACACAAAAGACAAATATAAGACAGATCACACTGGGGAAAGCTTACAACTCCAGTGGAAAAGAAAGACTCCTGGGCAGCCATCCTTTGACAGATAGAAGAACATCACCCTGAAACCACAGAGAAAAGATTAGCCAGAGGGCTTGGGAAAAAGTAATATATTAGGAAAGAACGACGATTGCAGCAATGCTAATGCTGATGTGACCTTGCTGAAAGCAGTTCTGAAGAGATAAAGGACCAAAGAACTCGGAGGAGGTGCAGTGAGGTGAAGAACTGAGGCTAATGCGTTGATACTTGACTAATAGTGGAGGCAGAGACAAGGGATATTCTAAAAGCGCTATTTCAAAAACTAGTGAATATAGGTATCTGAATGTAGTGAGCCTACCCAGGTTGCTTGGTTATTTTCTTTCATCTCAAACTTATTTTTTTCCCTAGAATGTGAAGTATGTACTTGTTTCTGTGTAAGATTCAGCCTAATGATGCTTTTTTTTGTTTGTTTTCTATTTGAGGTTGTTACATGTTATACAAACACCAAAACTGGCAAATTACAGACGTGATGGTCATTAACCTAATGACCAGTTTGCTACAGGGCCAAGACCAGATGGAGCCAGTGGGGTCTGCCAGCGTGCTTTTCAAGATCCAGACTGCAGAAAGACGCGATGGCATTTCCACTCCCTGGGCCTCATTAAGCCTTTATTCTGAATAACAAATATTTTAACAAGTTGAAGGCACCATCTAGCTCTGATATGATCAACTGTAGAAATAGCCAAATCCTGCTAACATTATTGTCACACAATTAAGCAAATTCCAGGTAGATTAATGTTTGATTTAATGAGGCTAACATTTAAATTAAGATCTGGAGAGATTAACGACACTGAGAAATGTCAAGAGTAAAGAACACTGCTGTGAATGAGTTGTTATGCAAACATCAAAATGAGCCTGTGTAAAAATGAGCTGGATGGCCGGAGACCGCAACATTTCTAAGAATGGTTGGAAACCATGACCATAATCAGACAGTGAGGTATTGCACAGACAGAAATGAAGATTAGTGAGGTTAAGCAGCTTGGGTAAGTCTCTTGGCTAGCAGGAGGCCTAGGTGAGACTCCAGACCCTTGCTGGCAGATGCGAGGTGCTCTTACGTTCACCATAGAGGAACTCATGCATACGCCAGCAAGGAGCTCTTCGCTAAGCAGCTCATTAAGGACACACTTCTCAGGGTGGTGGCATAGCTGAGTTCGGGGGGTGGGGGTAAGTGCTGACCAAATTTCTCCTTTCCTCCTTTCCTACCAGTAGCATGAGCGTTGCTTGGAGCAATGCAATCTTTCCTTGCAGTTCACATAAAACTATTCTCTAGCATGGGTGGGGGTGGGGGGGGGTTGGCACAATAAGCCTTTCTACGCAAATTATCTGTGTCTCTCTTACACTGCATTTTTCTACTCATTCTATGGAAGGCTGCTAATTTTCTTCAGCTTTGTTCTATTATTGCCCTATGTTCCTCAAAAATGCTATTTTTCTCCGACATATCGCATTTCTTCCATATTAAGAAAATTTGCAGTTAGTTTTAGAAATGTAAGTTACAGTTTCTGTCATATTTCCATTGAGTCATATTGGACTTGTGCCATCTTAAGGATACACAGTTGTGCTTCCTAGATTACAAATCACAGGTATATACTGAGTAATTATATTTTAATGCATGTAGCAACCCTCATTGTATCGCAATTTCCATCATGTTCCTTGTGAATTACATACATCTATGGTTTGCTAATACTGGGGGGGGGGGGAGGTGGCTCAAAGAGGGTCAAGTAGGGACCACACAGGGGAGTCTCCTGAGAAACAAACGTGGGCTTCATTCAGTTCTGAAATAAATAGACCCCCAAGTGAGCAGGCACTACATAGCAGGTGAATAGGATGAAAGGTCCCAGGTACCCTAGGCTGCAACAAACTTTCATAACCCAGCCATTGATGCCACATCTCCATGTACACAGTATCATCTCTGTCTGTGGCCCTGGCAACCTTTAAATTTAAACCTCTGACTTTGGCACGTTGTGTTATCTACTGCTTCATGGAATATCACCCATGCCATTTCACTGCTAATGACACTGTCCATCTTATTTCTTCGCCCGCACAGGTTTGTAGGCAGTGATACCACTGCCTATGGGAGAATTGCAAAATCTTGTTTTCTCTTTCTCTAATCTTCTGTACATAAGAAATTTCCCAAACATCTCGAAATTATACAGGGTTTCTTTTATCTTCAAATATTACATTGAGGGTAGAGCAATGGCTCAGCAGTTAAGAGCACTCCCTTTGCAAACATGAGGCCTGACGAGGCCTGAGAAACCTTTGAAGCTTGATCCCTGGATGTGGCTAGGTGTTATCACAGAGGAGCACAGAACAGAGAATCACTGGAGCTCACAAAAAACGGCAAGCTCAGGCTGGAGAGATGGCTTAGCAGTTAAGGCACATGCCTGCAAAGCCTAGGACACGAGTTTGATTCTCCAGGTCCTACATAAGCCAGATGCACAAGGTGCCGCATGCATCTGGAGTTTGTTTGCAGTGGCTAGAGGTCCTGGTGGGCCCATTCTCACTCTCTCTCTGTGTCTTCCTCTCTCTGTCTCTGATAAGTAAATAAATAAAATTAAATCTTAAAAAAAATGGCAAGCTCCTAGGTCATTAAGAGACTTCAGCTGAAATAAACAGGCAGAATAGCATTGGTGCAGGATGAGCCACATTCTGCTTTGGCCTGCACAGGAGAGCACGGGGGTGCTTCATGGGCATATTCAAGTGCACACACCACACACACACACACACACACACACACACACACACATGCATGCATGCACACGCACGTGTACTCACGCACGTGTGCATGTACACCACATCATGAACAGAAGAAGAGGCACCACGTGCGCCCTACTGTAGGTAAGTCTATCTTAATATTTATCGTTACTGGCATCCTAGTTCAACATTCTTTTCCACAGCGCATCTCTGTACTATAATAGTATCTTGAATTCTCTTACTGCTCATTCTCTAGCTGTATCCTAAGTTGCCCCCAAACCTAGAAAAACTCAAGCTGTTTCTCCCTTATTCAAGATCTCTGACAATTTATTTTCACATCCCAAGAAAAGCCTATGGCTGTGTTTAGGATGAGCTCTGTAGATCATTCCAAACCCTTGAAAACTGTCTCTGGCTATTGTTGTGGCCCCAGCGGTCTTTTCGCTACCACACAGAACTAATTCCTACCTTAAGGCTTTTGCTTTTCTTTTTCTCCCCAAGACTTACTTGCCTGGCTTGCTTCTTTACTTCATTCAAAATCTATCCCATCTACAAGTCCTTATAAACATATTCTTTTGGCTTCCCTGCGTAAAGTAGCAAACCCGCCCCCCCCCCACCACCACCATGCCAATGTGTGTGCATGCATTCACAAAGACAGCTAACGAATTGTACCTGTCTTTGGTTTCCATTATGACCCATCCACTACCTAAAGCTTTCTTTGGTTTAAAATGCTCATTGATTGCCCCCTTCTCCCTTAAGTCTAGGTTCCTTGAGATCAAGAAGGTGGTCAGAATTAGTTTTCTCATTTCCTAATCTTCATATGATTCCTGACAATAAAAT
This sequence comes from Dipus sagitta, assembly GCA_036346955.1. Taxonomy (NCBI): domain Eukaryota; kingdom Metazoa; phylum Chordata; class Mammalia; order Rodentia; family Dipodidae; genus Dipus; species Dipus sagitta. The sequence continues at coordinate 6,192,267 of CM070787.1, forward strand.
ATGCTCAGAATATGTTTGTTGAATGAAGTATTATTGAAATCCTTCTTTTCAGAAAGAATATGGGAAAGGAGGCTTGACAGACAATGTGTGTTCTCTGATTGCAAGCATGATAGAAGTGGGTTTGTGTGATGTGGAGGCCCAGGCTGTAGTAGCTGGAAGAGCAAACTTGCCTTTAGCCAGTAAACCCGATGTGGTGGTTCGAATCGGATAGGACCCATAAACGTGTGGGTTCTGAATGCCTTGTCCCTGGCCGATGACAATTTGGGAGGTGGGGTCTTGTTTCGGGACTCAGTCTTAGGGGTGTTATAACCAGCTCCCCCTTGCCAGAACTCTCACTGCAGTTGTTTCTCACCTTCTGCAGCAAGGAGACGATGTCCAGGCTCTGCTCATGTCAAGCCATTTCCACTGGCATCAGAAGGCGCCCCCTATGACGGCAAGCCACAGCCAAGCTCCCCTTACATGGGCTGCTTTGGGTCAGGCATTTTGTCCCAGAAATGAGGAGGTAACTTCAATACCCTAGAAATAGCGTGTACATCTAAAGTGTGCCTTTTTCCTCTTTGCCTTATAAATAGGGATCATACAGAATTCTTAGAGATTGTTATAAACTTCAAAGTTAATTTATATGGAAAAGCTGCTATTCTGCATGCTCTGGTAATCATTTAATTCCTTCAGCTGTCACCAGGCAGGAGACAAGTGCTAGGAGCAGAAAACTGACATCATTTCCTGTTCAAATGATGAGCACCAGTTAGCTTGATGTTATTACTCGCTGTACGCATGCAATGAAATGTCACCTTGTATCCTATCATCATGAACTAATATTTGAAAACCATGCTTCAAAAAAAATTAAAAGCACATTCTAGCAGTATTTTAATAACCCTTGCTTAATATTAATCTAATTAATATAATGAAAAGATTGCTTAACTCTGTGTGTATTAGTATGTTGCACAATAGAGTTTTAGCAGACCAAGTAGACTGATTTTTCATTGATTTGAAAACATTGTCTTTGTAACTGTAAACCAATTTCCAGTTTGCTGTTCTCTACAGTTTAAGGTTGAATTACAATGACACTATGCTGAGCTATTATAAAGGATGATAAAGCAATCAAAGAAATTCCAAATCCTTCCAGATATGATTTAATCTTTTTCTTCTGACTAAAGAAGCCAAATTTATTACCCTGCAAATAACTTTCATTTTACATGGCTCTGGCTGAATATGTAAAATCTATTAGATACATTACCATTTTATGCAGATTTTACTGTGTTCAGATAAAATGGGCATTTACAATACTGCTAGATTTTCTTCCTAATTAAAGAAACATAAGAGTCATGGACTTAGGGAATTAAAATGTTTTACATTGTCTTACTAGTATAATTGTTAAATAACAAGAAAACTTTGTATGGCTTTCAGGAAAGGATTTTAAAACTACTATGCTTATTTTGTTGCTGAGAACAGACATTAAAGAGATGGATTTACCACTTAAAAACATCTTATATGCAAATATAATGTAAATTAAGACTGCTCAAAATTAATTTTCAAACCTCCAATCTAAAATGCTGTGTTATTATTACAAAATGCCATTCTGTTCGGATATCTCAGTTAATGTCATCAGAATTGTTTGTGGTTTCGAACAAGCCGATTTAGAGGTAAAGTAAAATATAGTTTACTATTCATTTTCAGGTAGGCATGGCGATATATGTGGTTAGTCCCAACCCGTGGGAGCTAGAGCAGCTTAGTGAGCTGAAGAGTAGCCTCAGCCACATAAGAAGGCCCAGGCTGCCCGGCTGAGACACACAGTGAGACCCTGCCTCAAAGAACAAAGAGTTAAGGATGGAGCTCAGTGGCAGGACATGATCTCAGCACTCTCAACCCTGGGTTTAGTACCCAACCTTCCTATTATGAACACTATATGGAATGTATTGAAATGGTTCCGGAACAGTCTATTGCCATGTGTAGACATTCCTCCTCCCTCCTGGGGTTACTGTTAGTATATAAAAGTGAAGAAATATTGGAGGCATAGGAGATATATGCATCATGTATATATTCATTTATTTGTTGTATGTGTGTAGAGTTGACGTGTCATCAATGAGAAAAGAAAACATGAATGAGTACACATTTCTTTTTAACTTCAAAAATCATTTTTTTCAACCCAAGTGGAAGGGTGGAGCATATAGAAATGTGTCCCTGAACATTAATTGTTTTGCATAGCACATTTACTTTAAAGCAATGACTCTTAGGGTGGATCAATAAGATGCTAATATACTAGGTCACTTGTATGAAATTGGTTGAAAAATTGGCCAATCAAATTATATTAGATTATTTGGGTTAAATTGTAAATAAATTGAAAGCTAGATTTGTGTTTGCCTTTTCTGTTTGTACATGGAATGCTGTATCCGTAGGTATTCATGTCATTGATTTGATTTTTTTCAAGTTTCTAATCTTGGAAACTTTAAAATGGGCTTATTCAGTGAACCTAGAGTGTATGATGATATTAGAATTTACTCAGAAGCCACAAATCAGGATTTTTACTGTGCTTAGCAGGATTTTTCAGCATGCTGTATTCTGGAGAAGATATTGTACAAGTGAGACATTTTGGAGATGATCTGGTACAACTTGCTCCAGGTGTTTGGTTATCTTGGATGTTAAGCTGTAAGATGTAGAGAACTTTGTCTTCAATCCACATACAACTTGTGAGAGGAGAATGGGCTTGGCAGATTTGTTGTCCAGCTTTGCTGAGTGAATTTCAAAATGCCCTGATCACATTTGTGACTAAACTTTAAAGGCTATAATGAACTGCAACATGAAATGAAATCCCAGAACACCCCTGCAATAATAAATCCAGGATGAAAATTGTAAAATAAAAACTAAATGCGAAGATAGCTTTTTTGCAGTCATAATTTATGAATTCTGGCTTACTGAAGAGCAGAGAGATAACTGAAAAACTGAATCTTACCATGAAGTGATGTAACTTGCAACTAGCCAATAATTAGCAGAGTAGAACCTGAAAACAACAGGAGGTTTGAGAGAGGACAGCATGAGCCGGCCCAGTTTTGTATACTTGCTTCTTTTGGTGATTATAAAACACACTGTTCTTGTTCTATAGATGGATAAACCCACACTACTCTATCACACATGGATGAGCAGAACAGTCGTTTTAGTGTGTGGCACACTTTGACCAAACAGGGCATAGGAAGTGAAGACTTTGTGAGCACAGTTGTCTGGAAGGTGAAAACACTATGTGAGACCAAAGTCACATGAGCTCTGACTACAATGTCCAAGTGGGAAAGAAATGCAATCATGATTCAGTGGTAAAGCACAAAGGTTAGTGCCAATTCGACACGCTGTGTCTAGAGGGAAGAGGTGAGAGATTCATGTACAGGTGGTGGACCTGAGACTGAAATCTCTCCTGTTGTCAGGCCAGTGTTTTCTGTTAGACATTTATTACAACTCCATAAGCTTCTCAAACATTTCTTCCTAGGCATAATCTATCTTTATGAGAAATTTTAAAAAGTAAGGAATGATAGCTTGCCACAAAAAAAATGTGTACTTTTCCCTCACACAATTATACTAAGAAAACAATTTGACTAGGATGAAGCAGACAATTTATATTATAAATCTAAAGTAAGACATATCACAAGAATATATGAATAGAAACAAGTAAGTTATGGAATGGGACGAATAAAATAATGGTTGTCATCTGTACTAAAATTATGACACTTCTATTAAAGAAACCAAACTGGGAAGATTCTAAAATACAAAAGATACATATGAGTACCAGAAACTCTCTATGCAAGTGAATCTTACAATGATGGCAACAGGAACACTTTCACCATTTTGTGATTTTGTTTGGTGCCATGTGTAAAGCTGTATTGACCTAAGATATGCAATACATGGTGTGTGATAAAAATTCCACCAGAAACAAAATGTGTAAGCTAAAGCGCAGAGTAAGTGTGCATGGTCTTCCTGCACATGGTCTCTGCGTAGAACTATTACACCTCCCGTCACTCCTGTACATGGACTCCGCGGAGATCTAGTACACCTCCTGTCACTCCTGCACATGGTCTCCATGTAGATCTAGTACACCTCCCGTCACTCCTGCACATGGTCTCCGTGTAGATCTAGTACACCTCCCGTCACTCCTGCACATGGTCTCCGTGTAGATCTAGTACACCTCCCGTCACTCCTGCACATGGTCTCCATGCAGATCTAGTACACCTCCCGTCACTCCTGCACATGGTCTCCATGCAGATCTAGTACACCTCCCGTCACTCCTGCGCATGGTCTCCGTGTAGATCTAGTACACCTCCCGTCACTCCTGCGCATGGTCTCCATGTAGATCTAGTACACCTCCCGTCACTCCTGCACATGGACCCCGCATAGATCTAGTACACCTCCCGTCACTCCTGCACATGGTCTCCATGTAGATCTAGTACACCTCCCGTCACTCCTGCACATGGTCTCCGTGTAGATCTAGTACACCTCCCGTCACTCCTGCACATGGACCCGCATAGATCTAGTACACCTCCCGTCATAGATCTAGTACACCTCCCGTCACTCCTGCACATGGTCTCCGTGTAGAATCTAGTACAACCTCCCGTCCTCCTGGCACATGGTCTCCGTGTAGATCTACTACACCTCACCGTCACTCCTGCCATGGACTCCGTGTAGATCTGTTCATCTCCCGTCACTCCTGCACATGGTCTCGTGTAGATCTAGTACACGCTCCCGTCACTCCTGACATGGTCTCCTGTAGATCTAGTAACACCTCCCGTCACTTCCTGCACTTGGTCTCCGTGTGTAGATCTAGTACACCTCCCGTCACTCCTGCACATGGTCTCCGTGTAGATCTAGTTCACCTCCCGCTCTCCTGCACATGGGTCTCCGTGTAGATCTAGTATATCCTCCCGTCACGTCCTGCACATGGTCTCCTGTGATCCCCCTCCCGTCACTCCTGCCCATGGTCTCCGTGTAGATCTAGTACACCTCCCGTCACTCCTGCACATGGTCTCCATGTAGATCTAGTACACCTCCCGTCACTCCTGCACATGGTCTCCGTGTAGATCTGTACACCTCCCGTCACTCCTGCACATGGTCTCGTGTAGATCTAGTACACCTCCCGTCACTCCTGCACATGGTCTCCGTGTAGATCTAGTACACCTCCCGTCACTCTGCACATGGACTCCGAGTAGATCTAGTACACCTCCCGTCACTCCTGCACATGGTCTCCATGTAGATCTAGTACACCCTCCCGTCACTCCTGCACATGGTCTCCGTGTAGATCTAGTACACCTCCCGTCACTCCTGCACATGGACCTCCGTGTAGATCTAGTACACCTCCCGTCACTCCTGCACATGGTCTCCGTGTAGATCTAGTACACCTCCCGTCACTCCTGCACATGGTCTCCGTGTAGATCTAGTACACCTCCCGTCACTCCTGCACATGGTCTCCGTGTAGATCTAGTACACCTCCCGTCACTCCTGCACATGGTCTCCGTGTAGATCTAGTACACCTCCCGTCACTCCTGCACATGGTCTCCGTGTAGATCTAGTACACCTCCCGTCACTCCTGCACATGGTCTCCGTGTAGATCTAGTACACCTCCCGTCACTCCTGCACATGGGTCTCCGATGTAGATCTAGTACACCTCCCGTCACTCCTGCACATGGTCTCCGTGTAGATCTAGTACACCTCCCGTCACTCCTGCACATGGTCTCCGTGTAGATCTAGTACACCTCCCGTCACTCCTGCACATGGTCTCCGTGTAGATCTAGTACACCTCCCGTCACTCCTGCACATGGTCTCCGTGTAGATCTAGTTCACCTCCCGTCACTCCTGCACATGGTCTCCGTGTAGATCTAGTACACCTCCCGTCAGTCCTGCACATGGTCTCCGTGTAGATCTAGTACACCTCCCGTCACTCCTGCACATGGTCTCCGTGTAGATCTAGTACACCTCCCGTCACTCCTGCACATGGTCTCCGTGTAGATCTAGTACACCTCCGCCACTCCTGCACATGGTCTCCGTGTAGATCTAGTACACCTCCCGTCACTCCTGCACATGGTCTCCGTGTAGATCTAGTTCACCTCCCGTCACTCCTGCACATGGTCTCCGTGTAGATCTAGTACACCTCCCGTCACTCCTGCACATGGTCTCCGTGTAGATCTAGTACACCTCCCGTCACTCCTGCACATGGTCTCCGTGTAGATCTAGTACACCTCCCGTCACTCCTGCACATGGTCTCCGTGTAGATCTAGTACACCTCCCGTCACTCCTGCACATGGTCTCCGTGTAGATCTAGTACACCTCCCGTCACTCCTGCACATGGTCTCCGTGTAGATCTAGTACACCTCCCGTCACTCCTGCACATGGTCTCCGTGTAGATCTAGTACACCTCCCGTCACTCCTGCACATGGTCTCCGTGTAGATCTAGTACACCTCCCGTCACTCCTGCACATGGTCTCCGTGTAGATCTAGTACACCTCCCGTCACTCCTGCACATGGTCTCCGTGTAGATCTAGTACACCTCCCGTCACTCCTGCACATGGTCTCCTTGTAGATCTAGTACACCTCCCGTCACTCCTGCACATGGTCTCGTGTAGATCTAGTACACCTCCCGTCACTCCTGCACATGGTCTCCGTGTAGATCTAGTACACCTCCCGTCACTCCTGCACATGGTCTCCGTGTAGATCTAGTACACCTCCCATCACTCCTGCACATGGTCTCCGTGTAGATAGTAACCTCCATTACTCCTGCACATGACTCGTGTAGATCTAGTTCACCTCCCGTCACTCCTGCACATGGTCTCCGTGTAGATCTAGTACACCTCCCGTCACTCCTGCACATGGTCTCCATGTAGATCTAGTACACCTCCCGTCACTCCTGCACATGGTCTCCGTGTAGATCTAGTACACCTCCCGTCACTCCTGCACATGGTCTCCGTGTAGATCTAGTACACCTCCCGTCACTCCTGCACATGGACTCCGTGTAGATCTAGTACACCTCCCGTCACTCCTGCACATGGACTCCGTGTAGATCTAGTACGCCTCCTGCCACTCCTGCACATGGTCTCCATGTAGTTCTAGTACACCTCCCGTCACTCCTGCACATGGACTCCGTGTAGATCTAGTTCACCTCCCGTCACTCCTGCACATGGTCTCCGTGTAGATCTAGTACACCTCCCGTCACTCCTGCACATGGTCTCCGTGTAGATCTAGTACACCTCCCGTCGCTCCTGCACATGGTCTCCGTGTAGATCTAGTACACCTCCCATCACTCCTGCACATGGACTCCGCATAGATCTAGTACACCTCCCGTCACTCCTGCACATGGTCTCCATGTAGATCTAGTACACCTCCCAGTCATTCCTGCACATGGACTCTGTGTAGATCTAGTACACCTCCCGTCACTCCTGCACATGGTCTCCACATAGATCTAGTACACCTCCCGTCACTCCTGCACATGGTCTCCGTGTAGATCTAGTACACCTCCCATCACTCCTGCACATGGACTCCGCATAGATCTAGTACACCTCCCGTCACTCCTGCACATGGTCTCCATGTAGATCTAGTACACCTCCCATCAGTCCTGCACATGGACTCTGTGTAGATCTAGTACACCTCCCGTCACTCCTGCACATGGTCTCCACATAGATCTAGTACACCTCCCGTCACTCCTGCACATGGACTCCGTGTAGATCTAGTTCATCTCCCGTCACTCCTGCACATGGTCTCCGTGTAGATCTAGTACACCTCCCGTCACTCCTGCACATGGACTCCGCATAGATCTAGTACACCTTCCGTCACTCCTGCACATGGACTCTGTGTAGAACTAGTACACCTCCCGTCACTCCTGCACATGGACTCCGCGGAGATCTAGTACACCTCCTGTCACTCCTGTCTTTTCTTCCGCAAAGGCTCTCATTATTGTCCTCCTGGTATCATAGAAATTATTGTTTTCACCCATGTTTGATTGATGCTGCAACTCATCTAGCTCTACCAGAACTAATTAAGTATAAACGTTTTGTTTTAGGAGATCTGAGAGATCATAGATCACTGACACCATGGGAAAGACCAAGCAGAGCACTGGCTGTGGAGGAGAAGGCAGAGATAGACTTTTCCTGTGCTACTTGGTAGTTAAGGAGTGCTGGACCTGGTCATTTTAAATCATGAGCTTCAGTTTCTTGTGGACTAAGGGGAAATCTGCCCAGTACTTTTTAAGAGTATTAATGCAAAATATGTTCAATGTTTCTTGTCTCTATGCATGTTATCACACACATATTTGCCCTCTATTCAGCCAAGTTCTACTGCTCAGCTGCATCATGTGCCAGGCTATGTGGCAGGACTCTGCTCCTAATGGACCAGCTCTTCCCTCTGTGATTCAGCATGGCTATGGACAGTTTGAGAGCCATTATTTTTATTGTTATTATTCATTTTCAAGTCAGCCTCATTTTCTAAATGTGTACTTTGTGACTCTATTTGGATCAATATAATCTGAGTTTCTGATATAAGTTTGTAAACTTCTTTCATAGCTACACTTATTCTTATAAAACTGTGTGACGACAAAAATCATTTTTAAATTCAAGATTTAAGTCAGTAATAGGAATAAAAACACACTGTCAGACCAGGGAAAAGTTGCAAATTATTTTCTTTTCAACTCAACTTTACTTATTTCTTTACTTTTCTCTCTCTTTTCTTTTGTGATTTTTTTCTTTTCAAGATAGGGTCTCACTCTAGCCAATGTTGACCAGGAACTCACTCTGTAGCCCTAAGCTTTCCTAAACTCACAGTGATCCTCCTATTTCAGCCTCCTGAGTGCTGGGACTAAAATCTTGTGCCATCATGTCCAGCTCAATTCATTTTTAAAACAAATGTGTAATGCTTCTTGGAACTTCATTTATTGGACAGGAAATAAATGAGGCATGAGTTAAGCAAAATCACAAAATATGTACTCACTGGGCAATATGATATGAATTATGAATGTTATAAAGTGAATTTATTTTGTTATTTTCTTTCCAATGGTTACTTGTTCTGTCATCTGTTAATACTGATCATAAATTCTGTCATTTTCCAGTAAATTTTCTATATAAACTCAGAGGAAAAAATTAACTTTTCTGAAGAAGGCTTGTTTTATTCCCCAGTGAGCCACCATGGATGCCCCTTTTCTTTAACCATAATTTGAGAATCTATGCATTATTTAACCTAGTCTTCTAAAATGTCCAACTCTATCCCACCCTAGTGAGGTCTGGGTACACAAAACAGTCTTTTCTCTGCAATTTATTTAGTTTGATTGTCTGAAAGAAATAGTCATGCATCACCATATACTAGGTTGTGATAATTTTTACCTTTCTATGTACAAATTCTGCCTTTACATCAATTTGTAATTTCTTTAATCTAATACTTCTCTGGAACCTTTGCATCACCAGAATCTGGAGAGCTGATACCTAAAAAAATAATTATAATTAACCTCTTCTCTCTAATTCTTTTTAAATTTTCTAACTAAAACATCATAAAAGTAATTCACTAAAATTCTAAGGTGCATAGATACACATATCAATCATTCTACTTTAATATAAACTTTTTTAAAAGTATGCATTAGGGGGGAATATAGGGAATTTACCCCAAAATTTGTATATGCTACATAAGCACAATTGAGCTACATTTCTAGGCTGCATTAATTAAAAACAAATGGTTAAAGAAATTCAAAGACAGAAAACATCAAATAAAATAACATGAGTAAACTAAAAAAATAAAGTAATTGTCCTTAAAATAATCTAAATAAACGAATGATACATGTTTTGGGTGCCGAAGGTATATAGCACGGGTAGCAATAAATATGTTATTGTGGCAGTGATTATCATTACAATGTAGATACACATGTAAATTATTTTGTATATCCAGTCCCTATCATCTTGTTAGTTCAGTATTTCGACTTGAGATGAGAACAAGATAACATGGCATACAAATGTATCCTCCATACCTGATGACATAAGAATTATTCAGGCCATTATATCATACAACAATACACAGAAGAGGATACAGTCCCCTTACTTCTGCCCCTGGAGTGCTGGAATTGAAGGCATGTGCCACTACTCCTGACCCTTAAGCCTATTTTAATATTTAAAAGAAATAATTATTGCAAGAACTAATTTTGCCTAAATTCTGGTGATATAGCATTTTTTCTATTTGAATGGCATACCTATTAACACTATTTTGATTTTCTTGTTAAAGAATTTATAAACTGTGCAAAAAGCTTAATTGCAAAGTATTTGCCTTTATAAAGCTCCCACCTGCTGTAATATCATACTTAAATAAATGTAAAAGACATGATATTTATATTTGAAGCTGAAAAGTTTTCTTCTTTTCCAGAATCACATGTACATCAAGGTTCCCATTAAACCTATCTATTTCAACTTTTTTTTTTTCCTTTGGTTTTTGAGATATGTTCTCACTCTAGCCCAGGCTGACCTGGAATTCACTATGTAGTCTCAGGGTGACCTCAAACTCACAGCGAACCTCCTGCCTCTGCCTCCCAAGTGCTGTGATTAAAGGCATATGCCAACACGTCTGGCTCTTTCAACTATTTTTTTTTGTATTTATATCATGTGCCCACTGAGTCATAGACATGGGGCAAACTGACTAATCATCCCGTTATCAACCAAAAAAAAAAACCTTACAAAATTATTTCAATATTTAAATCGTTTTCTAGAATACAGTTTAAATGACACAATATTACTTCTCAATTTAAACTTACATCGTTCTGTAATGCAGAAAAGTGGATTAAACTTGAATAATTAATTTTAATGTTTTCTGTTATATGAGGTGCATTAAAAATTTACTTGCTCTGAGCCACTAATGACGGGCTATAACTGAATTTCCTGGATATGAAGATTATTTTGGTATAATTAGCTTTTGCATTTATGACAGACAAGCCTTCTCAGAGGCAAACTGTAATTTGTCTTTATTTGCCTGACCCAGGCATGCTATGAACAGGGCAACCTTTCATAGCAAACCACTTTCAGAGCTATTATGGTTATTACTGGAATATATCCTTTGTTAATTTTCAGTCACATCAAACACAAAGTAGTCCTTGAATGCTACTCAGAGGGGCCTGTCTCCAAATCAAACATCACCCGGAGCATCCGCGGCAGGTAAACCTCCCTTGCCATTGCTGCTCCACTTGAATCTCTAGTAATGAATCATGTTCTCAATTATTTGTCAATTCTTTTAATGCTAAATTTTAGCACCATTGTATGCAAAGCCTTGAAATAGATACTTTACATGAAATAAATGTATACATTTTCAAACATAAACTTATTATTTTTGACATTATTTTAAGAGTGACATGACATGATAGAACACATGAAAACTAGAACAGGAAGAAAGAAAAGAGCACTGACCAAGGACTCTGCAGCCTTGGGATTATCGTGAGCCTGCTACTTTCTAGTTGGGCGATGCTCTCGGCTATAAGCAGCAGAGAATCTTAAACCATAATAGTTTAAATAGTAATATTTGTTATTTTACACAATATATCTTAATAGAGGCTTGCAGACTTCCAATTGATTTTCTCATGAGCCATGTGCTGATTTGAACTGAAATGTCCACCATCATCTCAGTTGTTTGTGTTAAGCCTCAGCCTCTATCCTCAGCTGGGAGAAACTTTGGGCGATGGAGCCTTGCTAGAGGAGGTGGGTCACTATGAAAGAATCTTCATACTTATTAATGCAACCCTAATAGATATTAGCTACTTAGCTCAACTTCTTGCTGCTTCCTGACAAAACTAAGTTGAATAAAAATGAAAACAAGAGCTTATAAGCTGCTTCTGGTTGGGTATTTATCCCAGCAAAAGAAGGGAACTTGCATCCTGTTAACAAGATCATGTCAGTATGATTGGATGCATATCTTGAGTTTACTTGGATCAACTATTCATGACCTTGACTGAGCAACTCAACCGCAACCCTCTCTGAACCTCACCTGATTGAAGCATCTCACTTCCAGCCTTTTTGCATTCTGTAGTTTTGACCCTACTGTGCTTGATAAGAAAATCAAAGTAAAAGTATGTGAAAGTAATTATGCCAATAAGATATACTGGACAAACATATGGCATCATCATAGTATGCAAATAATAATATTTAATAGTATATCTTCTGGGGATATTCAAACAATGCTCAGAGAAGAATTAACCTCTCTCACAGCAAGTTTACTCTGTGTTCCCTCATGCCCTTTCTCCTTCACTCGAGTTAGGTAACTCTACTACGCTCAGAGGAATTGGGGCTGAGAATGACCTCACTGGTTTGGGCTATCGGCCTTAAAGGTTGATATAAATTGTATTCCATTACAATACCTTAGCATCTCTACTCCTACTGTGATGCCAAGTGATCTGCAATGGCATCACCAGGGAAGTGGTGAGAAAGGTAAGGTGTCTAGACACGAACGTGCAAGAATGCCTCACTATGTAAGAGATGCCCTGGCGATTTACATGCAATAGAAACTTTTTTCTGCAAGCATCACTAGTAGAATATAAATTTTCTGTTTTCATTTAATCTTTGTTTTGAATATAAATATTTCATCAGAATTATGCTAATATTGATGCCTTCATAAAAAGCATTTTCTGATTCAAACTGTATTGATCAAATTTATTACTTAATCAATTTCCTTTTCAGAAAAAAATGCTTCCTTCTTTTCTTCATCTTCAGAAAGTAGTTATAATGGATCAATTGTTCTCTAATTTAATCTTACAGCAAAGATTTAATTCAGACACTTACATTATTTTCCTAAAAAATTACATTGGACTTCTGACTATGAGGATTTTTGGGTGTGAATTTCTACCAATTATAAATCTTCTGACTTAAATTTATCAACTAACTTTTTTAATGTTTTATTCTTATTTATTTATTTGAGAGTGAGAAGTAGGCAGGAAGAGAGAGGAAAGAGAGAGAGAGAGAGAGAGAGAGAGAGAGAGAGAAAATGGGTGCTTCTGGCCCTCCAGCCATTTCAAATGAACTCCAGATTCATGTGCCTCCTTGTACATCTGGCTTATGTGGCTCCTGGGGAATTGAGCCTGGGTCCTTTGGCTTTACAGGAAAGTGCCTTACCCACTAAGCCATCTCTCCAGCCCATCAACTAACTTTTAATTTTGTGCATATGTGTTTATGTTTATGGTTTGTGTGTGTGTGTGTGTGTGTGTGTGTGTGTGTATGTGTGTGTCAGAGAGCATGCGTATAGGTCAGAGGACAAATTTGTGTACTAGTTCTCACGTTTCATCTAGTTTTGAGGAAAAGGTTTCTGTGTTCTCCATTGTATGTACCAGGCCAGATGGCCCACACCCTTCTAAACTCCCTCGTGTTTGTCTCTTGTCTTGCTGTAGGTCAAGTCAGATTACAGATGCTCATGCTGTGCATGTAGCTTTATGTGTTTTCTGGGAATCCAACCACTGGTCATCAGGCTTGCATAGCACACTATCCATTGAGTCATCTCCCTAGCCCCTATCACCTACTGTGTCAAGAAATTGTCATTGTTCTATTACTATAGCATTGATACAAAATTATGCTTTCTTTAGATCTAACTGCAATTTTATTTTTACTTAACAATTTTCAACAGCAATTTCCACTATGAATCACAGAGTAATCTGAAGTGTTCTTTACTAAGTTCTTAAACATAAAAAACCAAGTACTTATTCTCTTTAATATATAAACTATATTTTAAAAAACCCTTGTTTTAATTCTGATATTTTAAAAGCTCAGTCTAGCTTATATAGCATACGTTCCATACCATATGAAGAAATTTTTCTGAACAATGGGATGATGTACTGATTACTAGAGAATGTATCTATTTTCATGCAAAGTTTCTTCTGGAATTTAAGCTAAAAAAGGGTAAGGTTTCTATCTAATTCTTATCCCTTGGAACAATCAGTGTTACATCATCATTTTTAAATTCAAAGCATGGCTCAGACAGGCAAACACTTGTCAGGTGTGTGTGAGGGTCCCTGACATCTGTTTGAAATGCCAGGTGTGCCAACTGCTTGGGGGAGCTGAGAGCAGCATTACCGTAGCCCGCTGGCTAGCTACTCTTGCCCAGAGAGTGAGCTCTGGCGTCCGTGAGACACTGTATCAAAAATAAGGCAGAAGGTGATTGGAGAAGACACCTGATGTTAACCTCTGGTTTGCACATGCATACTTACCCACATGCACACGCATGTGTATATACACATCAAAGCATACAGAACAAACAAACACACACAAACACACACAAACACACACGCAATGATAGTTTGAATGTAAACAACCCCTATAGATCTTTGGAATATTTAACCCTCGTATGGAGAAAGTATGTCACAGGGTGTGGGCCTTGATGTATTACAGTTCAGCCTCACTTACTGTCCTTTCTCTCTGTATTTCTGTCTTGCTTATGTGATACCAGCTTCCTGCTTCTGCCATGCTTTACATCCCCAGTAAGCTTAGCTAAAAATAATCCTTCTGCTTCCTTATTCTGGTTTTCATCTGGTATTTTGTCCCATGAATGAGAAGATAATTGGCACTCAAACAAACAGAAAAAAAAAAAGAAGTTTGATTACAGGTGTTATAGATCTGCTAATCATCAAACACATGCTATGTGAATTCAGAGTAGGAAGACTCACATCTGTCTGAGAAGTAAGTAGTTAACATAATCCAAATGTGGAGATAGAAATGTCTTGAGCATTTCCTGAATCTCTGACAATTTGTGTAAAATGCTTTGGATTGTGAAGGTTAGAAAGCCTGGTAGGTTAGAAAGTCTGAGGGTGAATCATGTGGTGTCAAATGTGAACCACACTGGGCTAGGGACAGGGGAACGGAGTGAGGAGAGGGAAGTATGCAGTAACTGCCCACTGTGAGATTCATGTGCAGCGCACTGCACAGGTAGTACAAGGAACAGTGTTGAGAGTGGTATTGGGAACCCATCGTGAAGCCCTGTGGTGTCCCACACCCCGCCCCGCCCCCCTCTGCATGTGCTCCGGGAGTAGTGTCAGAAGCTCCGAGATGGTTTGACTTCCACTTTATACTTTGCTCCTTCCTGGATTGTAGACAGCATTTTACTCACCTTAGGCTGAATCCTGGCCTTCTGTACTGCATTATTTATAGAAAATCACTATCTCTTAATAAGCCCTATTTCCTTTCATAACAAGATTTTCTTCCTTGATTACAGAATTGTGAAATCTGAAAATCAGTTAATACACTGTGGCCATGCATGTCTCACATGTGAATCTTTAATTCACTCTTTGCTGCCTGTTTTTTCTGCACTAATTACATACCACATGACTTTGTTGTGACTCCTACTGGTCTTCCTTCCCTCTCAGGACTCCACCCTCCACGTCCATTCTCCACAAAGATACCAGAATAATCATTCCAATGTTCAAATCTAACCGTGTCACCCCTCAATTCCTTGTTCCTTAATCTTGTCTTCTAGGAAATGCAGTGAATCATGGTAGTGAGAGCAGCAGAATTTAGTCAGACACGTAAGCTTGAATCTACCATTCACACATTAGTATTGTACCTTTGAGCAAGGTACAAAATCTTACTTCACAATACTATTCTGAAAATTAAATATTAAATTTTGTATGGTGCGTGTGTTGCATAGTATATAGTCTATGAGCAACTTAACAATTTACTAGAGAAAATTTCATCTTTAAACTTCAAAAATGTAAGAGCCAAAGGAAGGGTAGGACTCCTTACAACGTGCTCCCTCCAGACATAAAATGGCCTGGATATCCATGACCTCATAGTGCCTGACACTACCTACAGAAGACCATCATAAGAGGAGGGAAAGATCATGACATCAAAATAAAAGAGAGACTGATTGAGATGGGGAGGGGATATGATGGAGAATGGAATTTCAAAGGGGGAGGGAGGGAAGAGGGAGGGTACTACCAGGGGATATCTTCTATAATCGTGGAAAATGTTTAAAAAATTGAGAAAAAATAAAAAAAATACTCAAAAGTTTTACAGTATTCTTATGTATGTATATCTGTCTATCTATATATTGTCACACACATATATTCAAAAGCACACACAGAGTTTTAAACATCTATGAAATGTTGATAAGCATACTTATAAGTTTGAACAAATAAGGCCTATCTGGATTGAAGTCCTGTGTATAAATTTATCTATTTATTTATGTTTTTTAAAATTCTGGACATACCTACCAATCATCTATATAAAATCTTCCTTAATGCTGTTACTAAAAAGGAGTATTCAACTTTCATAAGGCTGTGTTATGTTTCATCACACAGTAGTTCTTTTTTTTTTTTAAATTTTTATTTATTTATTTGAAAGTGACACAGAGAGGGAGAGAGAGAGAGAGAGAGAGAATGGGCACGCCAGGGCCTCCAGCCACTGTAAACGAACTCCAGATGCGTGTGCCCCCTTGTGCATCTGGCTAACGTGGGTCCTGGGGAATCGAGCCTCGAACCGGGGTCCTTAGGCTTCACAGGCAAGCGCTTAACCGCTAAGCCATCTCTCCAGCCCACAGTAGTTCTTTTAATACTGCTTTGGTATTCTGTATTTTAGAACAAAAATATTTACTATATCACCATCATCTTATTATTATCATTATTATTATGTGGATAGGATCCAAAGCCCCATTTATGCATGCTAGGCAAATGACCTACCACTGAATTGTAATTGCAGAACCCCAACTCTGGATATTTTATGATGGCATAGTCACATAATGCAATCACTTCTTTCATTTATTTGCTTCATGAATATTAATATGCTACAAAATGTGTTGGTACCAAAACAACAAGAAGAAAAGCTTCTATTATGACAAGGCATACTAATCAAGGTATAGCTACAAGGCCAGAAGCAAGGACACGCTCTGAGGATATCTACCACATCACTCTTACTAGAGGAGTTAACATTGTACTCAGGCCTTAGGGCATTTTATTTAAAACTGCATGTGGGAGGGTTGGGGTGATATATGTGCCTGTAAGATTTTCATGTATGTGTGTGTGTATGTGTGTGTGTGTGTGTGTGTGTGTATACATACATGTTTTCATGCGAATGCAGGTGCCGCAAGTGTGTACAGAGGTCAACTAGTAACTTCTGGGGTCAGTTCTGACCTTCCACCTTACTGTCTTCACTCCTGTGTGTGGCGGGATCACTGGCCCACACTGTCCAGAGACTCTCTTGCCCACCTTTCCCATTGTGCCATAGGTGTGCTGGCATGAAAGACACATACTGCCATGCTGGCTTTTGGAAGGTTCTAGAGAACCGAACTTGGGGATTTATAGTTACACCGCACACACTTTACCTACTGAGCATCCTTTACAATATTTACAGAAAGGTATTTAAGCATTTTTGCACTCGGGAAAGACAAATGAGTTTGCTAAAGGTACTTACTATGCTCTAGGCATAATATTAATGTAAGAAGGTGGCTAGAAACCTAGGCAAGCTTTACTTAAGGAAGGGTAATATAGTGATCTGAAGACCAGAAAAGAGTGGAGCTCACTGCAATTGCAATTATCAAAGTTTAAACTCAACGACCATGTACCTGTAAAGATGGTGATGGAAGGATTATAAACCTACAGTCTGAATTCTATCACCATGCCTCATTAGTAACTAGTTAGTGAGTTATATTTTCTTTTGTCTTACTTGTGAATTTGTTTTTAATTCAGGTTAATTTTAAATCTTGTCTATGGCATATATTATAATTTCAAATATATTTGTGTAATTTATCGTTGCAGTAATATTCTTTAAAATTATCTACATTTCTGAGAATTCTCAAGACATCGATCTATAGAGGTTTATTTTTTTTACTTTCAATCTTGTAACTTCTATTTAACACACATTAGAAATGGGGTTAAATGGGTTCTGTTAGGGAATAAACATATCCAGAAATACTTAGCAAAATATTTTTCTAACGTACAGGAAGGACATGAAAAACAGGGGAAGAGTATGCATATTGGAGTTTAGTTTATCCCCAGGCTATTTTTATACTTATAACTGACTGTTTAAAAATATTAATTTAAACAGATACCACACTGTACCTGAGATGTTGCACTGCAATGATGTGAATTTCACCATGTGCATTTGGTTTTGTGATGAACCAGGCATGTCTGTCCAGTCTGGGTTCTTTCCACAATGTCCATTGTGAAGCCTCTTCTGACTTCTATCACAGCAGGTTGCAGTGGGGAAGGTTTCAGGAGGGTCATAGCCCAGGAGAGGGCAGTGTGTCTTCCACAACTCCATCCTGTCCTGGTTCTCCCAGCACCCCTCAAATCTATAAATTACGTAGTGCACTGACTAGATTCAGTAATTGCATCATCCTGCTAGGGCAACGAGGCAAAACCGGCCACGTCTGAAAGGTCCTTTCCTGTGTCCTGGAGACTAGAAATCTAGTCATTGTGCTGGCAAATTCGGTTTCTACTCATGCAGGTCCTTGGCTTGAAGATGGCTGTCATTGAATGGCTTTTCTTTTGTGTGTGTTAGTGTCCTCTTCTTTTCGCATAAATAAGATGACTATTGGAATAGAGTTTTTTCAGCCTGACCCTGACCTCATTATACTATAAGAACCTCTAGGAAAAAAAAAAAAAAAAAAAAAAAACCTTTCTTAAACATTCACCAGACTTGACTTCAAGATGTCAGTGTTAAGGGAGAAAAATGTTTCCATCTGTACCAGTCTGGTGTAAAACTAGTTGTATACTAAGCTTTCTTATACGAAATCTTATGACACAAGTGACTGGCAACTGAATGTTTTTATCCTGGAAATTTGTCATACTATAAAAGAGAATGCTGACAATTTTTACTTCAGAACAGTAAAGAGAGAGAGAGAGAGAGAGAATGGGCATGCCAGAGCTTCCAGCCTCTGTAAACAAACTCCAGATGCATGCGCCCCCTTGTGCATCTGGCTAACGTGGGTCCTGGGGAACTGAACCTCGAACCGAGGTCCTTAGGCTTCACAGGCAAGCGCTTAACTGCTAAGCCATCTCTCCAGCCCAGAACAGTACACTTTCAGGGAAAAGTCTGGATGTCTCTTTGGTACCATTGAACAACTTTAGTAATATGACATTAACATCTGCATATTTGTGTTATATGTTGAATGCATGATCCACAATATAATGGAGACTGATTTGAGGCCTGTATCAGACAACTTCAGGTTCACTGTGATGAACTTCCAGGCCAGGCACAGTTATGGAGGAAGGGATATTTATTGAAGCTTACAGATACAGGGAAAGTTCCATAATGGCAGAAGAAACTGGCCTGCCTTCACAGGCCCAAGCAGAGAGAGAGAGAAGCACAAGCCAAAAAGCCAAAAGCCACAGCACACTTCAGGAACTCCAGCTAGGCACACTTTGCATATCTTTAGATTGAAATCTGAAACCCACCACCACACCTTAAGATCCACACAATGGCACTGACTCCAGCCAGGTGTCTGCAGATGCAAACTACAAACAAACAACTGAATATATTGGGGGACATCTATTCTATTCAAACCACCACATCCCGCCCCTGGCCCCCAATGGATTTATAACCATCATACATTGTAAATTGTACTCAGTTCAATTTCAAAGGTCCCCACAGTCTTGACCAATTTCAGATATGAAGGCCTGTAAAATCAAACAAATTAAACATTTCTAACATATAAAGGCACAGAGTAAACATTTTCAACTGATATAAGGCATAGCAAGGAGAGACTAAAACAATGCAAACTCAACCACCATCAAACAAACATCAAACCTTTGTAGTTCAAGTCCAATACAACCAAAGACTGACAGTCTCCAGATTTTCCAATTCCGCCCCTCCAGCTGGGCAGAGTAGCCAGGGAACACTTCCATCTCAGGCCAACAGTGTACTCTATGGTAGCGCTTCCATAGTCCTGGTATATCCAAAACATCTTGAGGTCTTCATGCAAACCACGGTCCATCTTCCAAAGGCTCTTTCAGCCTATTAGGGCGCATCAGGCCCTACCTCATGCAGCATCTCAGCAGCTGCTCCTGGAACCATGTGCAATTCATGACCACTCCACATTTTCCAAAGGCTCTTTCAGCCTATCAGGGCATCAGGCCCCTACCTCAAGCCGCATCTCAGCAGCAGCTCATGGAAGCATGTGCAATTCATGACCACTCCTTGCATTTTTCATGCTTCTGAAACCAATACCAGGTGTGCAAAACACAGCCATATTCTTAATTCACAGATGAAATAAGTCATAACCTTGAAAAGCAGGTTCCTTCTCCAGTCAACTCTTTCCAAAAGTATTTGCATTTCTATGATAGTCTTTCCTCAGGCATCCTTTCCATGGTAAAGCAATTGGACCATCTTCCTTTAAGATTGCTAATGTGTTTGACAATAGCAGATTCAGTAACCTAAAACCAGTCTCAGTGCCTGTATTTTAACTTGCTTGAGGTTTTCCAGCTTAAAATCTCAAATCTCTCAGTCCAATATCTTTAGCCAAGCACATCAGTCCATTACAAATTTAACCTTGATCAAACTCTCTGGGCCTGGGCAGCAGGACACAGCCAGCCCCTATGCCAGTAGCCCAGTTCCAAAACAGTCCTCTGCAGTCTTTCCTTCCCCTTAGAAAGCTCATAAGCCAAGCCTCGAAGTCCAATGCTGTCTGCACTTAGCATTCTCAGACTCTCATCAGAATAGTCCATAAAACTTGCTTACCACTCCAGAAGACATCTTCAGTTACAAGCACCAAGTCCATGACTATTCCTCCAAAACAAAGGTTCCAAAAGATCAACATGCACATGGCCAGGTATATCACAGCCCACTCCTCGGTACCAAATTCTGTATCACAGATTCAGGTTCGCTGTGATGAACTTCCAGACCAGGCACAGTTATGGAGGAAGGGATATTTATTGAAGCTTACAGATCCAGGGGAAGTTCCATAATGGCAGAAGCAACTGGCCTGCCTTCACAGGCCCAAGCAGAGAGAGAGAGAAGCACAAGCCAAAAAGCCAAAAGCCACAGCACACTTCAGGAACTCCAGCTAGGCACACTTTGCATATCTTTAGATTGAAATCTGAAACCCACCACCACACCTTAAGATCCACACAATGACACTGACTCCAGCCAGGTGTCTGCAGATGCAAACTACAAACAAACAACTGAATATATTGGGGGACATCTACTCTATTCAAACCACCACAAGACCTTTTCATAACAAATAAATCATGTGGTTAGAGCCTCATAAACAGAATATATAACCTTATAATAAAGAACATGTGGATTTTCTCTGTGCTACCACCATTAAAGGATGGATCAAGAAGACAGTTGTCTATGAAAGAGGAGAAAAATCCTCAACAGACCCTACTATGTCCTGTTATGGTGGCAATTTGACTTCAGAGTTCCCAGGCTCCAGAAAGAGAAGTGTACATTTTAAGTCACCCAGTCTGTGGTACTTTTGTCATAACAAACCAAACTGTCTAATACATTAGATGAGTTCTAACCTAAGATGACACAAAATTAGCCGAGTGTGGTGGCGCATGCCTTTACTCCCTGCACTCGGGAGGCAGAGGTAGGAGGATTGCCGTGAGTTTGAGGCCACCCTGAGACTCCATAGTGAATTCCAGGTCAGCCTGGGCTAGAGTGAGACCCTACCTCAGAAAACCAAAAAAAAAAAAAAAACATTTCTGAGAGCTTGAAACATTCAAAAATGCTTCACATGCAATTTTAGGTACGCTGATTGTTAGTTCAGAAGTCCACTGCACTTCAGTATGGAAGAGTATGTTAAGATACTTTACACACTATAAAGAAGAGAAGTGCAAAGTCGTATTTGAAGAGCATATTGGTTCTTGAGATATAGAAATATTCATGTTTTCTTTTTCTAATGAAAGAGCTACTCTCATGTGAGATTGCTAAATGCACTTTCCCATTTAATTAAAAATAAAGTTTTATCTGAAATGGATTAAACACAACTGCTATTTAATTAAACCAAAAACCTTTAAGAGGATCATTCCTATAAGATCAATTAATATTCTGTTCCATATTGAACATTATTAGAAGGCAATTCTTGTAATCTCCTGGCATAACCTTTAAAATTCACTTGGCCTTTACAACTCATCTTCATGGCATTCGTTAAAAACTAAACAGCTAACAAACAAACAAAAAACCCACATGTACTAAGCTTAGCACTGATTTTTCTTTTAAAATTAAAATTATTTACCAAATGCAATTGTTGATGTCTTACTTGACAATAGATAGATTTGAGTGGGTTAACATTCTGTATAAAATTTGATTTGTCTATGTAGCAAAAAAATTAAACCTTAGACTTCTGGAGTAGAAAAGTAAGCAAATGTAAGAAGAACGTCACCTTCATGTGATTTTATTTTAAACTGAAATTTCTTGCCACGGTTTTTGGAATGTTTGCCTTTTATTTCTGAATCACACACCTTATGTGGACATAGAAACAATTTACAAATACATAATAATGGCTTAGAAAGAAATGTTCTATACTCAAGAATTCTTCTGAAGCATTCAAGAAAGTTTTCAGAAGGAGAGAAAAAACAACATATGAACTTGACTTTTGATCAGTGCTACTTTGTGAAGCATTAATTACTAATGTCATCTTAAAAAATGGCCTTATAGTTTCAGAAACACACTTAGTGACTTTGCTTCTAAAAATATTCTGTTATGTTTCTTCCTTCACTGATAAAATATCCCGAAATTTGCCCTGAGGCAAAGGTGTGAATGGCTGAGAAAGTTTGAAAGCACAATATTTTAGTTCCAGTTGGGTTAATGGAGCTTTGAGAGATCTAGTTTTGGGCATGTGCATAGACACAGGAAAGCCTCATTCCCCTTGAGTTTGGACTGTTCTTCTGTTGGAAACAAAGGCGACATTTCCAGAGTCTAGGCTGCCAGCCCGGGCAGGGGCATCAGTCAAAGGCATTTTCTGGAGTTTGTTCTAGACTCTGTTTTTCAAGTAATTTTCTTCTTGGGCCCACTGTATCAGGGTGGAGCATTTCTCTTATGTTTTATCTGTAACCTACATATTGAACTGGCCTTTATTTTGCTATCTTGTTCAGAATAGAGATTGTTTTTTCCTGATCAAAAAACAACATTGCATTTGAAAAATAAAATCTTGTGATCAATACACAAATTAATGATTTATTTTCTTCATCATACTGTCTTGGTCTAAAGTTGTATTTCCTTCCAACTTCACAATTTATCTAAGGCCACCTACTGGGCAAATATTACTCACAAGAAGCAAATTGTTAAAAAACTGTGTAGAATATCCAAAGATAAATACTCTGCATCTAGAACATTGCTGGAGAGCTTTGTACCTTCCTGTATGACATAAGATTCCTCCATCTTTGCTACTTGGGGTACACTAACCTAGCTGTATGTGACTTGATATTTTCATGTATCAGTATAAACATAAAATGCATTCTGGGAGTCACCAAACCTTTGTTTCTAATACATCATCCAAGTTTCCCTTCTTTCTGGATTTGTTCTCTTTGGAGAGAAACACTGGGTGGGCCACAAGGGCTATTGCCTAATCAGAAAGCCCCAAGATTCTGAACCTACTGCAAAGACATCAGGCTGTCCTGGTAGATACCATGTCTGCAAGCTGCTCCTGTTTGCAATCAGAAAGCC
Source organism: Dipus sagitta (assembly GCA_036346955.1). Classification (NCBI taxonomy): domain Eukaryota; kingdom Metazoa; phylum Chordata; class Mammalia; order Rodentia; family Dipodidae; genus Dipus; species Dipus sagitta. The sequence goes on from CM070787.1 coordinate 6,215,831, forward strand.
AAAGTTTGAAAGATAAGAAACTATGGCATTGAAACTTGTACATTTTAAGAGAGTAATTTGTTATCTATTTTCAAACTAGTTTGTCAGTTTTACTAAAATTGGAAGAGTCACACATTGCAGGTGCATAATTACTCTTGCCATTGAATAAAAACACAGATGCACACAACCAAATTAGAGGCAATCATTTCATTGAAGAAATAATGCACTTGTTTCTCACTTCACATATTTACTTTAAAAAAATTAAACTTTTTTTTTTTTTTTCACAAGGACTGATGTGCCACCTGTGTTCTCCACATTTTCAGTAGAGAAGAGCTTTCGGGTCATTGTTGAAGTCACAGGAAGTGACTTCATCAGGTCTTGGGTTTGTCACCTTCATTCCTACCACATTAATAATAATCACAATACCACCATCAACTCTGAAGTAAACAGCGCTCTCTTCAATGCATCTAGAATGGCTGCCAATGTGGTTTCTGTCAACTGTGTCTATGTGGGGAAAGGGCATAGGAAGGAGTCCATTCATATTGATATGCTGGTGGTAACCAACTATGTTCATGGATGTAATCTCCTTTCAGTTCCATAACAATCCCAAGAGGTAAGATGTAGCAATGACCTCATTGCTGGGACAAATCACCCAACTAGAAGCAGTTTATGGAAGGAAAGAGTGCGTTGCCAACTGACAGCTTTGAGGAAAAGTTTCTTCATGCCTAGGAAAGCAGAGCAGGAGCCCATGGGATATAGCAGTTTTAGCTACAACCTTCTCAAGTCCTATGTGAGTCTTGTAGAACTGACTAACTTCCTCTTTAAGATGTGTGGGAGATAAATTTTATTTAAAGGAAAAATATCAGTGGCATTGTTTTTTATTATAGACTGTAAGAGTATGTTGATTTTTAAACTAAGCTTAAGCAATGAAAGTAAATTATCTGACCAATATGACTTAGTGTTGGAAGTTTTAGACTAAATCACACATCAGAATTCTCATGAGTATTAATGCCAATCAAAAGAATTAATTTGACCTTCTATGTTAATAAAGGTTTATTATTATTATTTCAGTTTCATTCAACTTTAGGAGAACAGGCAACAACATTTACCTTCCTGATATAACAACAACTGATACAAGCAAAGGGCTTGCTAATTCATCTTTGTTTTAGAAAGATGGTAATCCAATGTCCTTTCTTTCCAACTAAGTACAGAAGCTTCCAAGCTTAATAATATGTTAAGTGATATATATTTTTTCCTTTTGATCTAAAGGAGTAAGAAATAAAACCAGTTATATTATCAAAATAGTAATGATTCTGTTTCATTTAAATCATAATAAATACTATCTGATACTTGTTGAAATATGGTCTTTTACTGTTAAATCTATTCCATTAAGTACTATAAATTTCACTTTGCAAGCATGTTATCATATCCTTTCACAATATGACTTCTCTGGTACCTAAACTATAACTCGGCTATATTCTGGAAGAGTATTATAACTTACTAGAATACATATTTTTTTATTTTCTACTTTCTTGTGGATAAAAGTTTTTAAAGTTATATGTCTTTCTCCACTGTGGACCTCAGTCTGGGCTTAGAACTCTTATGAGAAATATCTTTTATGCAGGTAGGATGATACTCTCTTATACTGAAAATTTGTGCAAATATTATTTCAAACACTTCATTGATGAACATAATAAAATCAGGCTAAAGGTATGGCTCAGCGGTTAAGGCATTTGCCTACAAAGCCTAAGGACCCAGATTCAATTCCCAAGGGCCCACATAAGCCAGATGCACAAGGGGGCACACATGTTTGGAGCTTGTCTGCAGTGGCTGGAGGCCCTGGAGTGCCCATTCTCTCTGTCTCTCTCTCTCTCTCTCTCTCTCCCTATTTCTCTGTCAAATAAATAAATAAATAATATTTTAAAAATAATAAAATCATTTGAAAAGAAATTGTGATCCGTACTTGAGCCATTGCCTGTGAGTAACCTCAGTGATATTGCATGGTGGCTTCAAAAACTCATCTTTCTTCTTCGAGAGATGGCACTGGCTGTGGAACACACAGAAGTGGTTCTTGATGAGAAAAGAGTACATTCAGTACCTCTTGCCATGTAAGATTACTATCAATTCTTTGAGTAGCTGTTGTCTTAATGCACAAGTATAGACATTATCTTTTCTCTGGGCATCAGAGACATACCAAGAAGAAAGGCACACCTTTTTATTTCCATTTCTCTCTATTTTGAAAATAAGAAAAGGGGTCCAGAAAAAGTAAGGGTATCTGCTTGTGTGTCTGAAATAAGTTAGTGCCAGAGACAGGAAATGCCTGCTACCTTGTAGATTTATTGCCTCAACCAACAAGTCTTTGGTATTTGGGTATCTTCTGAGCCTCCATTCATCATGGACAAAGTGGCAAGGCTGTCTGGATTGTGTAGCACATGAGAATAGAAACCTTAACGAGGAAGAAGACTATGGAAAGCATGCTAGGCTCTGATCTCCAAGGCATGAAGTTCCACCCCTGGTCCACAAAGAGGAAGGGGAGCTTACACAGAAGCACCTCAGGGACACGCAGTAGTGAAAGCTCACTCTTGATTAGGGCAGTGATGCCCCAGCTTTCTCCTCAATGAGATACTCCAATGGAGAGATAAAGCTCTTATATAGACGTGTCCTCTAATTGGCACTGACTAGCCACTCTAGTGCTACTATACACTGTTCCATGCTCTTTCTCATTCCATTGGAATTTGGATAAATAGTAGAAAAACCTAAGTCTTGTTTATGCGACTTATTGTAGGAAACAACTTGTCTGTTACCTCTACTTTATTTTGGAAATACCAAAAGTATGCAAGCATTATAAATTAGAAAAGAGCTAGTAAGAAATAAGACAAATATCTAGATTCACAAATCTAGACCCAAACGGCAATGGTACCATCAAATTCTACTTCCTGAAAGGTAGACCAAATGGCTAAACCTTCACCAGGCCCTTAGAGGGAACACCTGAACCACAAGACACTGGAGGGGGTATGATGAAGACTGACCTTAATCTTCTACAACTTCCCTCCCTCCCTCTCCCTCTCTCCCTCCATCTCTTTCTCTCTCTCTCTCTCTTCTCTCTAACTCTTGTATATTAGTTATCTTTTTCTTCCTTGTCTTAGTGGGCACTGACCTGCAACTCCCAGTACCAGCATGTGGCTATCATCCACAATGAGCTTTTGATCAGAGAGACCTACAAGGTTTCCTAAAAGAAAGACAGATTTCTGTCCAAGTACTTGATGACCCACCAAAGGTTAGTGGTAAGACTCTACTGCTGAAGATACCTTATGTGGTCGACACATAAAATGGAATGGCATGGCTGGAAGTTGGAAGAGAGTCAGTCCCCAGACTCAGCGCGTCTAGTGCCAGAAGGTGCTACATGGGCGGCTGGGGGAAAATGACCAATATGTGTCCAAGCAACTCATGGTCTAACCTACTTAGCAGCAAATAACCTGTTGTGATGCCCACACAAGTTCAATAGTGGCACACAGCCATGGTGGGGAACCAACTGCTCTTGATTCGGCAAACTGATCCCCTCAGTGGTATGGGACCCATAGCTGGAGCTGGGAAACAAGTCAGAACCATATCCAAACATAAGCCCACTCTCCATTATCAGGCTACCATCAATCATGGGCTACAAGAAGGCCTACACCTATTAAATTCTCTATAAAAAAAGTAAGGGTTACCTCATTTGTCCTGGTGCTAACTTACTCTCTGTTGGAGAATCTGCTTCTCTTTTTCAGATACATGTAGATCCTAAGGAGAGAGCCACCCCATCATACCTCAAAAGGGCCCTGGCTGAAACTAAGAAAAATTGGCGAAACAAGCAAGGGGTCTGTTTTCCTGGTGAAATGGGTACCAGCACAAGGGTGAAGGAGATCAACACAGAGAAAAATCAACTCCTACCAAATCAGAGACCCAGAGGCCCCCAATACCTCATCACTGAAGCAGACCAAAAATGAACCCAACATGGCTCAGGGAAATTTTGTGTAAGAGGGGGCGGAAAGAATGTCAGAGCCACATGTTGGGTCATGATATGCAGAGACATTTATCCTACCCATAAATGTGGGCTAACTCCACCCATATACCTCAAAAAGGAGGGGCCAAGCGGAGGGGGTAGGTCACAGATGAGCCTAATAATGGTACCAAACTGACTGTAGTTGCTGAATACAAACTAATTAATAAAAAAATTTGAAAAAGAAAGTAAAGGTAAGAAAAAATGCCCCCCAAAAGAAATAAGACAAATATCTATAATATATTTTGAATTATTATTAATTTTGTTTGTGTGTGTGATTGGGCAAGCCGTGATCTCTGGCTGCTACAAATGAACACCAGGCACTAGTGACGATTTTGCATCCAGGTTTAGGTGATTAGCTGAGGAACTGAACACAGGTCAGGAGGCTGTGCAAGTGTGTGTCTTTAACTGCTGAATCATCTCCTCTATCCCAGGATTGATATTTATTTCATACATGAAGAAACGACCTTGGAAATGAATATATTTATGCTATATGTAAGCAGATTTACTATACTAAAAAACTCCAAAGAATAAAACATCAGTGTTTTAGGGGATCAATACATTCTATGTTTAAGGCTTATTAGCATTTTAATTCTTGATATTATGTATAAATAGAAATTTCAAGTGCTGTAGTTTTCACTTACATCCCAGAAGCTGAATAATAAATATGCAGGGCCCTGTGATCCTCTAATTATGTTCCAACAGATCTCCACATCTGAATAACTAAATCAAACAACACCCAAACAATCAGTGGATAAAATTTTCTAAAGTGTGAAATTATTTCTCAGGAATGTTCTTTGATTATTTGGCATCTTCTGCCTCTTGTTGGTTAGCATATTTTGATAAATGGAAAAAGAGATGCCCATTGATATATGGATATATATATATATATATATATATATATATATATATATATATATATCAAAAACATCTAGGTAGATCAAGGTAGATCCAATTTCTCATCTGAGGACAAAGTTGGTTCCAAGAAAAGAGGATTCATAGCTTTTGCTTCCATCTTCAGATCCCCTTAAAGTCTTGTTAATCTTTTTACAATGGTGAGCTTGCTCTACAAATGAAACATTTCCTAACTGTGCCCCACCTTCCCTATGATAATTCCTAGATGACACCTTTGTTGAAATCCTCTCTCCACAGCAGTGTGACTTTCCACTGAAGGATGCAGCTGTGGCAAAGGAATGCATGGCAACATTGGCGGCTCAGTGCTGGGCTTGGTTCTTTCTCCTAGGAAATGCCTTTCTATAAGAAGGAAAGCTGAGCCTATAAAACACTTGGTACCAGGAGTTGTGGAGGTAGTGAATCCCAGTGTTTTCTACTGAGAGTTATATAGAGCTGTCAAGGAAAACTCCAGCAGTTTTATCAACATTTAAAGTCTATGGAAATAGTTGAATTAAGAGCAAGAGATACAAAATATTACATGTGTCTTATTTCTTTGTCATTTTATTAAATAAAATATAGGTAAGGTATTGGGTCAAAATGACTTCAATATTGATTTCTAGAGTAATACTCTCTGGAGCAACTGTGTTAGTGCCGAGATGAAGACAAGGCAAAGGAGCCACCCTGGACAGCTCTAAACCCTCAAGTACCATGCAGAATGCTCATTGAAGTAATTGTGTTCCATATTCCCAGGCCCAGCTGGAATAGGCATGTGCTGTATTTCTGGGACAATGAGATTAATGCTAAGAAATAGAATGGCATTCCCATTATTACACAGCTAGTAGACAAAACAATGAACATTGAGTTCAAGTTACACAAGGCTATGTGTTATTTGAATATTATGAACTCACTGAGCTAAATCAACAAAATAAACCTACAAATAGTTTTAGAGAACTGTCGCTGTCAGAGAATGAGAATTTCAACAAATCCTAGACTCAAGGTCCCCAGTGTCTTTAAGTCACCCACAGCCATTCCTGGAAACTTCCTGAGGTGGAAAATATTATTTTCAGTTTTCTTCTATATACAGAGTGCCTGACTATTAGAGTTTACACTTGGGTTGATGTGTGGCTACACTCCTCATATTCCAAGTCATCTACATGACATAAAAAGGACAAATATAATTAATTTATTTTTTCTCATAAAATAACGAATATCAATATTTTTACATAATAGTCAATGAAAGCATACTTGTTTGGGTACTAGGTTATTAGGCTTTCTAATATCTATACATCTGGCATTGAGGTACAGTGCAGAGTAGTCACAGTCAAGTTAGTAAAATCATTATAAACTGACCATTGTGCATTTCACATGCCTTTATTCAACTAGTTGCACCCAGGAGAAGGAAGGAAATGAGATAGAGTGAAAGTATGGTTGTTGGATTTGGCAAAATAAAATATGGGTGCCTAGTCAAATTTGAATTTCATAGAAGCCAGAATATTTGATCTGAATATGTCCCTGAAATATTTTCAACAACACTATCTTAAAAATTATCATCATCAATCTGAAATTCAAATATAGCCAAGTCTCTTGTATATTTATATGGAAACCTGAGATGATAGGAAATATCACATTTTTGAGTGTTAAGTCATTCTGATCAATAAAATAATTGCTAACACTTCCATAGCAATTATGCCATAAGCACTTTATGATTGTTAATTTATTTAATCTTCAGCATAACCTTATAATACAGGCAGTGTTATGCATATTTAGAAGGTAAAGAGTATTGAAACAATAATAGAGGAATCACTTCCCCATTGACAAAGTAGTTATTAACAGCAAAGGCATTTAATCCCAGAAGGTTCTATAGCAGGGTTTAGCACTATGACCATTGTAGTATGCTGCCTCACATTAAAAGAAATTAGTTCACTGCAAAACTATCTTACAATTGTGCATGCATTGAGAATTGCTGAAAACATTCCTTAACAGCATTCTAATACACAACAAAACCTACTCCCCCCAAGGACTCTTTAGAAGTTGATAATATCTGTAGCCATTATTTGAAGTATCTGTTATTGTTATTGTGAATATTCAACACCATATATATGTGTAATATATATGACACATATATCCACATATAGGTTAAAAGACTAAAAAGTATTAAACAATTTAAATTCCTTATCAATGTGAGTAACACACTCACATATTTTCATATATGATTCTTAATTACAACTACAAAAATAAAATCATTTTGAATAGGTTTTTATACCTGGTTCTCTATCTGTATCTTGGATAGACTTTATTTTATATAGAGTTAGGGGAAATTAAACATTTTTGTTAGACTCATTCATTTAATAAAGGTCACAGTAACATAAACTAGAAAATTTAACATTGCATAGTGGGACTTATGACATTTTTTAAAAAATGTAATGTTCCAATATTCTACTTCTAGGTATCAATTAGATGCATAATCAAGTAATTTAAATATACATATAAACACATATGTGTGTAAAAATATGACAAATGGAAATTATTTCCTGTAAATAATTCTTTTCTCAAGCATCATCTTGCACAAATAATCCAGAATATTTGTTCAAAAGTACACATTTTTAGCCAGGCATGGTGGTGCACATTTTTAATCCCTTCACATGGGAGGCTGAAGTGGGAGGATCTCTGTGAGGTTGAGGCTACCCAGAGACTACATAGTGAATTCCAGGTCACCCTGGACTAGAGCAAGACCCTGCCTCCCCCAAAAATACACGAAAAAATGACGTGAGAATCTCTGGAGATGGAGGTTAAGAATCTGTATTTTCAGCAAGCCTGCACCATTTCATCCTAATGCAGGTGTTCTTTAAGTACACTTTGAGAAAATGACTTTGACCCCCAAGAAGCCAGAAGATAAGAGTGGCTATTGCAGTTCTGTTCTCCACTGAAAGCTTTGAGCTGCTTTATTCTTAGAACTTTCCCAGCTCCCATTGCAGCTGGAGGAAGCATACGCATATATGTATTTAGTGTTTCATTCCAAAGGACGCCTAGACCCATCATCTTGCATTACAGCTCCTCCCACGTCATCAGGCATATGCCTAACAGAGCAGATGGGTCCTGTGATGTTCATGACGGGCCATCAAATCCTGCAGCACTGGGGAGGAAAATCCATCGTGCTTCTCAAGCGAGAACAAAAGCTGAGCGACCAATATGTGGTAAGTAGTTAGAAGAAACTGATAAAAGTTAACCAATTTTAAGTATCACTTATTTACCCTTGAAAAGGCGTTAATAAATTTGTCATTTGATGTAGAGAAGGGTGGAGACTCCAAACTATTTTATCCATTTAACTGAACCCTCTTTACCAAACTTGTTTTATTTTTTGCAAATGTTGCTGCATATGGAATTTCAATGATAGATATAATATTTCATAAAAATTTGAAGACGAGGACTACAAAGTTTTATTCCTTGTTGTATTTTTAAGGATCATTAACAATAGTTAGATAATACTTGGCTTCCTCTTTCTCATGCTAAATGGCATTTCCAGACAGTTTCAAGAAGGATGGGAAAAAATATTTGAATGAGCAACAAGAACCTATTCTTGTGGAGTGAAAATTTGAACATATACACTTCTTTTTTCCTTAAAAATTTTCTGATTCAAAAGAGTGGTTAACTTGGTGGCGCACGCCTTTTATCCCAACACTTGGGAGGCAGAGGTAAGAGGATTGCCATGAGTTCGAGGCCACCCTGATACGACATAGTGAATTCCAGGTCAGCCTAAACTAGAGTGAGACCCTACCTTGAAAAACAAAACAAAAACAAACAAAAAAAAAAAGAGTGGTTAAACTGATGAAAAAATATGTGACACTATAAAATATGAGACTCATAGAGGCTAAGGTCTGACATGTCAAGTGAGGGAAACCTAGCAGAAAAAAATGATGTAAATCATTTAGAGTTCTTGTCATACCGCATGTGTAGCATGACTTACAATAGCTGATTCTTAGTTTCAATGCTCATTTAGGGCAAAATGATGAACATTCCAACATGGATTCTACAGTAGTGTCATGCGCCTATCAATCAAAGTGCTTCAGCCACTGAAATGAGAAGGCAAGTCCAGGGTGTGTGATATTTAAGGGACAAAGTTCAGTTTATGCAAAGACAGCCCAGTGATGGTACTCTCATTTTTAGCAAAAGAAAAACAGTGTTTTAAATAAAGTTATTTTAAAAAATCTCAACAAACAAGACAGAAAATGTTTACCACTTGAATTAAAAACACTAGTCTGTCACTTTACAAGTCTCTGGCGTAGCCCTTTGCATCATGGGATCAGCTTCTCAGCTGGTGAACTGGTTGGCATGCTTCCTCCCTTGCTGAGAGTGGTCAGTATATATGGTCCATTTAACTCATGATCGGCTTGGCTAGTTGTCAGGCACATCTGGGCTAACTTTCGCCCAGATGTATTCTAAAGATGAAATGAAAGCAATTCTTTGAAACCATTATGCAATTTAAAATATAGGGATGGATGGAAAATTGATGAAATATATGGAAAAAAAAAAAGATGATGCTATTGTTGGATCTGACTCTATGTAAGGTTAGATGTAAATAACCTTGAAAAATAACACTCAGTGGGAAAAAAATATATTGAATCTTTGGCTTAATTCTGTCATTTCCAGGACCAAATTTTACCATCTTTCCAAGGTATTTTTTTTTATTTTCCGGTAGAATACTTTATGAAAATGATGACAGCTACCCAGATTTTATAAGAATATAATGAACCATTATTATAAGTTCCATTTAAAAATAATAAACTGTTATATAAATGTAACTTAATATATCATAGGCAAAGAAGTTCCTGGAGATATATTAAGGTGGTTATTATTTATTTATTTTTAGTATCTGCTAGGTAGTGTGTCACTCTAGCCCAGGTTGACCTGTAGCTCATTCTGTACAGTCCCAGACTGGCCTTGAACTCACAGTGATCCTCCCACCTCTGCCTCCTTAGTGCTAGGAATAACGGTGTGTACCACAATGCCCAGTCTATTTTATTTATGGTAAAAATAGTTTTATATATTTATTTGTGAGGAGCGAGGATGAGAGGGAGAGAGAGAATGGGCTTGACAGGACTTTTTTGCTTCTGCACATGAATGTCAGATGCATGCACCACTGTTCAACTGAACCGTGGCTGGCAGGCTTTGCATATAGTTACCTTTAACTGCTGAGCCATCTCCTCAGCCTAAGGTGATTATTTCCAATAGCATCCTGTGATGAAGTAGGTTTAAAAATCACCAAGAAAAATATGGTTAAATAAATCTCTTTCCTCTAAAATGCCTGGCAGTCTTTGCAGTGGTAATACACATGAGTAAGAACCGAGATGGACAGAGTCTTCCAAACGCATTTCAGCATAGGACTTTTCTGGGGAGCACTTCATCAATTTGCCATCATTCAGTGTATATTCTGGAAATATTTCACAAAGTCATGATTCATGAGAAGAGATCCTATTTAATTTTAAAATACTACATCTTGGGGATGAAGCATGACACCTCTTTCTTTAAACGTATCTGCCCACAGTCACATGAGAATCGACTTGAAAGTAAAGAGTTGTTGGTCAGAAGGTCCCAATTCTGGTACTGAGACTATCCGAAGAGAAGGAGTGCATGCACAGACAGAACTGTGAGTGCTGAGGAAGGGCTTAGATTCACACCGAGCCAGGAATCAGGAAGACAGAGGCTGAGACACGGCTTGAGTGGGGCTCAGTGGGGCGTGGTGCAAGCTGTGAAGTGAACAGGAGGTGGCAACATGTGAGCCAGGGGAGAGAAGCAGAACGCATGCCAGTCAGAAAGAGTAGCATCTGCCCCTGTGCAAGTTATCTTGGTTATCAAATCAAAGCTTGTTTGGCCTTGATACTAAGGTTGCGATCTAAGCCAACAACATATTTGTTTTACTTTCTAAAATAGAGTATAAATCCAAACGCTGATTAACGGGGATCTGTATGTACAAGTGTGTGAGCTTGACCTTATCTTAATGGGACCCAGAGAAGAATGTGACCATAAGTTAATATAGGCACAAATGCGGCTGGACAGACCTACTCTTTTCAAGATATGCACTGTGCTATTGAACTACGATAGAGACTTAAAACAACCAAGACACGGGAGATTGGAAAGTTCATTCACTAGGCCATGCTTTCCCAATAGAAATGATAATTTATTAATGATAGTTAATGAATGTAATATTTGTTACGAGCAAATAAATATTCATAAATTAAACATGTCTATAATCATGAATGTAAACAAGAGTGAGTTATTTACTCTTTATAGCAATGATTTCATGGAGGAAATATTGCAAAAGTGCTTAGGATAAACAAAACTAGCCAAAGCAGGTAAAAATAGTCATGTCGAAATGTGTTGGACCGGGTAGCAATTTCTCAAATGTGATGTAATGTAACAAGCACATGCCAATAGATTATTAGAAGAAAAAAAAAGGTATAATTATTTCTTCTCTTTCCTATTAATTCTACTTTAAAACAAATAATTAGGAACTTTACTTTCCAGATATTTAATCTGTGGACATACTTAGTGTTGAGTAATGTTATAAAAGTAAATAAAATTTTCATGATGTAGCACAACATACTTAGAGAACATGGCAGGTTCATAGACACACCGGCAGCTGTCAGCTATCACAGGGTAAGTGGCTGATCAGTGGTGCTCAGGACTCCTCAAGAGAACTGCCTTCTGAAAAGGGGGCAGTCACCCCACTCACTCCAATAAATACTGTCAAAATCATCACATGGGCTGCAGAGGTGAATTCACAGTCAAGGCGCATACCTGCAAAGCCTGGAAAGAAGGGCCCTGGAGAGGATGGGGTGACGCCTAAGCTACATCATGCCCAGAGGCTTTCCCTCCCCCCAAATAACTGACTGCTGTTCCCACAACAACCCCATGGGGATACCTGCAACCCCATTGATGAGCGTCCTCAATGGAATGGGGGCATTGACAAGGGAAAAGAGGGTACCGACACATGATGCATCCATATGAAACATCTTGTTAATAATAATGATAATAATGATAATAATAATAATAATAAACATTAAAGAACGTTTTGTTTTGTTTTGTTTTGTCTCTGGTCTGTACCTGAAATCAGTTGCAGCCCACAATGAGCCGAGAACTACAAGATCCTCAAATCAAGACAAGTTTCTGTCAAAGCACTTGATTACACATTAGCACACATTTAGTATTGAAATGAAGCTCCTTAGCCTTAGAAACAATTTTTTTTTACAAAGGTCAAGACTAAAATATGCAGCCTAACCACTGCATTAATATGATTTATGTGGTTGAAGTCTAGTCTACCACCGACTCATGAATACCTCATAAAAGATACCAAAAGGCCATTTCCTGAGTCAAAACATTTTTCTTATTATCAGTCACTTATAGAATGTTAACATTTATAGGTTTTAATAAATTATTTGCCGATAGTGAACTTTCCACTTTCTTTAGTTATCACCATAAGATAATAAATGTGTATCCAGTTTACTCACTGTAAGATAGCTGTAAGATAGCTAGCAATGTCTTGTTTCAAAACAAGTTTCAATCAGTCCACGCACAGTCTTACAGGTCTTATTATTTATCCTTATAAACCACACTAAAATGAATCATATAATTTATAAGATTATCATAAGCAATGGTCTTATTTCTGGTAATAAAAATATTTATTTCATGATGAATCAAGTTAATCTACCTAAAAAACTTTTATTACCCTAATAAAAACATTTAATTTTTTGTTTGGCAATGTCAGTATATGTACTTTGCAATACCACTTCCAGTTTGCACCCTAACTAACAGTATATTTCCTTATATCTCGTTGTTTTATATGATGTTCCATTTTGCAGGAGGAATGCATATACACCTTTATTTTTACTATAATTGCTAATATATAGCAATACTATAGTAACTATAGAAACCACTGGAAAAGAAAGTAGACTCATCAAATACTGGGTACTTGTTATAAAAATTCAATATGATTTTGGACCTGTTTTCTAAGAAATGAACTATAGAAGCTAACAGATTTTTAAAAAAATATATACTTGGATAGAATACTGATCTTTAAAACAAGGACTGGAATCTAATTCAACCATTTATGATGAAGAAATATCCTTTAAATGACAGAAATTGCTCTCCTTCTGAAGAGATATTGCTGAGAGTTAATTCATTTTATATATAGACACTACTAGATGTATAAATTCAGAAACTTCTATTAAGCATAACAACTGATCACTACAGGAACATTTCAAAAATCATCTTACACATAATATTATAATAAATGCCAATTGTATAAAAATCATCAAGGAAGCACCAGAGTAACAGTATATTGCACAACACATATTCTCTTGTGCGGAAAACAATAAAACGCAGTCCCATTCCTGGAACATTTTCTTCCATGATGTCAGAAAATAAATAAATAAATAAAAGGAAAGATGTCAATTTACTTTGCATTGAAAAGTCTGGGTATGTTTTGACATGACAGAAATTAGACATTCACTTAAAGAACTGATCTATGAGTTGACAGAAAATCTGTCGTAAAGAGAATGAATTGATGCCAGCGTGAAAGTGACATTAAGAAGACAGTCGAAAACCATCTTGAACAAAGTGATGGATGGAGGTGCGCTGAAAATTGCATCCTGACTCATGTGAGAGCGTTTGTTTTGTTTTGTCATTTGGAAGAAAATTGCCATTGGCAGTTCCTTCTTGTTGACGTTTCTCCTGTCTAGCAGCCTGCCTGAGCTACTTTTGTGGTGCAAAATAGATCGCCTTATTTTATAAGTCATTTTGATTTCTGAATACTATTGTTGATACACAGTTAATCTAAAATATGACTTGAATACTTATAAATTTAAAATATTTTATTTTATTTATTTACTTTATTTTTAGAGAGAGCAGGAGAGAGAGAGAGAGAGATTTGACCTGCCAGGGCCTCACCTACTGTAATTGAACTTCAGGTGCTTGCGCCACCTAGTGGGCATGTGTGACCTTGTGTTTGCCTCACCTTTGTGCGTCTAGCCAACATGGGAGCTGGAGAGTTGAACGTGGGGCCTTAGGCTTGGCAGGCAAGTGCCTTACACACTAATCCATCTCTCCAGCCCAAATTTAAAATATTTTATACAAAATAAAACTAACTAACTTTGTCATTGTCAAGTCTAGCCAAATGCAGATACTTCAAGATTTTTTCAGAGTGAAAATCTGAAAGGCCATAATCTTTCAAAATTAATCAGTTATTAAAATTATTAAAATGTTAACCAGTACTCTATTTTAAAGAAGACTGAATTTGATATAAATTTTATATTCATTTTTAAAAATCTTAAGGAAAAGTCTGTGAATGTATGGCTAAGCCTGCAATCAGTAGCAAAATGCTCACTTAGCATGTATCAGGCCCTAGATTTGATCCTTAACACTGAAAAAAAAAATTAGGAATATGTAACAATGCCTATTGCCTTGAAGATTAAAACCAAAATATGTAACTTGGGATTTTTTTTTTTTTTTTTTTTTTTGCCAACAAGTCTTTATTCAGCATGTTGTAAAGTGGCTACTTTACGTCAGCGTTGTAAGCATTTGTTCAGGTACCAGCTGCCTGAAGCAAACCATCTGCCATGAAAATGCAACGTGTAATAAAGTGGGAAAAGACTACAGAGAGGAAATTAGTGGAAGCAGCAGACAATATCCCTGCTCTCCACACTTTTACTTTCAATAGTTCAGTTACTTGTAGAGAACTAAGTATGAAAATACTAACTGGAAATTTCAGAAATAAACAATTCATAAATTTTAAGTAGTGTCCTATTCCATGAGTGTTTCATATCATGAGTATGTTGTGCTATGGTGATCTGAACTTTCTAAGACATGGATCCTCTCTTTGCTGAGCATATCCACACGCTGCTACCTGCCCATTAGCCATTCTGTAGCAATCTTGATTATACTATTGAATGTCACTATTTTTAAATATTTTTGTTCAGTTAACTCTTAATTTACTTCTGAATAGCCTGCAAGCACATGAATGATGCTGTCAAGGATGTGACAAAAGATAAAATGTGGATGCAAAAAATTAAATTTTTATGAAGTATCAACGCTGGAAGGCATATGGGAGGAAAGTAACATCTTGTTCAGTATCATCTGTGCTTTCAGCCATCCGCCTGGGGTCTTGGAAGGCTTTGTCAGTGACACAGTGAGACGACGTGCATAGGAGAGAACCTAACCAGGCATGGTCAGGCCGTGGCTGGCAGCCAAACCTGCCCAGAGAGAGGGGCGGCCACAGGGTCCGTGAAGGACTGAAGCAGCAGAAGGCTGAGGCCGTTATTCTTTCTGTAGGAAGGCTGCATTTATAATTGGAGGGAGATAGAAAGATACTGCACAGTGGCAGAAGCTAAAGCAAATTTAATTAGTACAGAAAGAAGTGAAATGAGGCTGAATCAGATAAATATTTGTAGCCTATACTGAGGGCTTCATGCTTTGTTTACAGGCTTAGAGAAAGCAGTTGAAGGTTTTAAACATGAAAGAAAGAAAATAATATTTGCACTTTTGAAGTGCACAATAACACACAAATAGCTAAATAGCTCAAAACGTGGATTTTGGACAGCTAAGAAGGGAAACTGAAAAGCAGACCTAGAGGTTTCTGTGGGAACCCCCACGCTAGATGGCGGCCTAGGTTACGAAGTGGTAGTGGGTATGCTGAGAAGTGAAATGATTTTAAGATACTCAAATCTGATTTTGTAAGTTGGAAACAGTATTTTATAAATCATTTAATTTGAGCCTGTAGAGTTAGTAAAAGAGACATTAGTGGCCGGGGTGGGGGTAGGGGGGCATCAAATAGATGAAGGTATATGCAATGGGCAAGAAAAATATGGGAGAAAAGCAAGTATAGGAATAGTTTACTTCAGGTGGTCAGATAGCTAACATGTGCTTAGAAACAAGTAGTGTGTGAAGAGCATGAACAGTGTTGGTGCAGACAACAGGGATCCATCACAACCAGCATTGCCTACATCAGTGGCTTAACATCCTAAGCACTGCTCCATGCACAAGACGCCGGGTCTGACCCTGGGGAGATATACTGAATACACATCCCCTGCCCTCACAGCAACAGCAGGAGGAAGGCGCACGTGACTACCCATGACGTTTGACAGCTAGAGAAATAGCTCAAGAGTGCTCCCATGAAATGAAAATCCAAGTAGGGAAAAAAGAAAACATATTTCTAATTGTAGGAATAAGAAAGAAAAATAAGACCTAGTAAAAAGACTAAAAAAGGGACTATATATGTGGTCTGATGAGGGAAGCAATATTCACCATGTAAGTTATTTTCATAGGTTATCTCAGATTTCAAGCTTATTGACATATGTATTAGTTACCTTTCTCGTTTTTAGGATAAAATACATGAAGGAATCCGTTTAAAGGATGAAGCGCTTATGGTCTGTGGTTTCCGTTCACCACATGGCCATGGTGAAGAAGACAGAGAAATGAAAGTGGTGTCCACGAAGCCCCAGGGCCATCCCCTAGTGACGCCCTTCCTCCAGCAAAGCCTCACCTCCTAAAGGTTCCATGACTTTCTCAATTCGTGCTAGCAGCTGGAGATGAAGTTTTCAAATACATGAGCCTATTTGGGGACATTTCTGCAGTCAAACCACACCAGAATGCAAAAGCATCAATGAGTAGAACTCATTTTTATCAAATAAAGAAACTTCATTATTAAATTGAGCTGTCATATTTCATTGCACCGAGCACATTAACAAAACTAAGCCTACTCAATAGTAATGTACAAACAAGTGCATGTGAACAAGGCGGTTGTTAGCAGCATTGAGTGCGACCTTACTTTGCTTACAAATGATATCCAGACCATGTGGAATCCAGGCCAACCCGCTGTAAGCAAGTTTTACTATGAGAGTGTAATCAAATTGCTCCATTGCTAAGCAACCACAAGTGAAGAGCTAAGCGTCACGAGTCATGACACTATGAGACTAATTGCAGGTCAGTGGTAGGATTTCAGTTCTATTTGGATCCTCTGTTACACTTTTAAAACCAATATGAAAGGTAAAGTTTTATGAAAAATAAAACAAAATGCAAGTTGCCTCAAAACAGATTGATTGACCTACCCAGTCTGCAGTGTGACCTGATACAACGTGCTGCTTCAAGTTGCCCGTGGTGTCTCCAAGCCAGTGCTAGGGTGCTACCAGCCCAGAAATAACACTGCCTAAGGAATTTCAGTCTCACCATTTTGAAAAAAGAAAGACAAACACATATTTAAAATATATGTAATGACTGTAATAACCCTTCAGCCAATAGGAAATCTTGTAAGGCGAAGGTGCTGTGGGTGATGAAAACAATCCTGGTTAAGTTACCTGTAACCACTGCGACTGGTCATTGTGGCCAGAGGTCCAGGCGTTGACTTTGCCTTGCTTGTCTAGCCGGGCTTTCCGCGGCTCCCAAGTAAACATGTCCATGTTGAGCGTCCTGAAGACGCTGGAGGCAGTGACCTGGTAGTCTTGTATGTGCCCTGACTTCATCCCCAGAGGCTCAGAACAGCCTGACAGAAAATGAGAAAAAGGAAAAAAAAAAGAAAAGAAAACAAACAAAACAAAAATCCATGAGCAAAACAATTTCTCATCCTGCAACTTTTCTTGTTCATTTCAGATAGGCAAGAGAAGATTAAGCATAATGCTATTCATTCCTCCAAAGAGACAACATCTAAATTCAAAACAGGGGCTATAATCAGAAATAAATCTGGAATAAAATAGAAAAACAAGATAGCCAATTCAGGCTATTTTGTCTGAATATATTTTGGAAAAATTGAAAACAAGACAGACAATTCAAACTGCTTTTCTGTGATAGATGACTTTGTAAAATGAAAACAATGTTGAAACGCTCTCTCCCATCTCATTACTGGAACTGTCATGACTGTTCCCTAGATTCTAACAATATCATTGTGTCTTTGAAACTGGGACATTTTCTCATAAAGCATATTTGGTTTTCTTTCATTTGTTTTCATAATACTGCAAATAAATGTTCCCTAAGAACAGAGTCACTTTTGTAGACTGTTGCACTGTCATATTCTGAAGCAGATAGCATTTCATTTATTAAGCGGTATGTGCTAATTGTTTGTTTATTTATCCACTATTTATTGTCACTCTATCTGGAAGCATTGTCCAGGCTGGCGTATAACCTGTGCAGTCATCTTGCCGTGGGCCTCTGATTGCTGGGATTATAGCAGGCCACCTTGCCTCTGACCTAATGTTTACCATTAATCTATGCTGTATTAATATGGCTTCTTTCAGAAGGTAGGGAGGTCATAATTTCTCAACGTAAATCCTGTGTGAGCAACTGTGCAAGTTTGAAATTTAGCACAACAAATGAGGTTATAAAAAGATATGAGAAAATTCTTGTAAACAAATATAACCAACTAAAACTTTCCTTTTCTTTTTTGTTTTTCTTTGGATTTTTGAGGAAGGGTCTCACTGTAGTCCAGGCTGACCTGAAATTCACCCTGTATTCTCAGGCTGGCCTCAAACTCACAGCAATCCTTCTACCTCTGCCTTCTGAGTGCTGGGATTAAAGGCATGCGGCCACCACACCCAGTCTAAATGTTTTCCTAAATTCTTATATTTCACAGGTAGTACACTTTAGCATTGGAATACACTTGAAAAAGATGTAAATATAGCACTTTCATATTCAAATTTGATAAGTACAAAGTTTGGATTTGTCTGACCTTGACAATGTGTGAGAATAGACATATAAACATGACTATTACTAAGTTTGTATAAGGAGCATGATTTTATCAACGTATTAGCTAGCAGCAGTGTTTCCATGTATACAGCTGTTCCTTTTTGGGTAAGAAGCTCACACAGGTTAGTTAGGTTATCACAGAAGCAGAGATTGAGTGGACTTCTCCAGGCTTCTCTCAGACTCTGTGGTCCTTCCCCTCACTGGCCCTGTAGGCGTTCTTGTAACTATTATTCAACCACTTCGTCTTACGGGTTCTTATCTGTACAGTGGTGATGACAACAAAAACCTATCCTGGAGAGATGTTCAAGAAATTAGTTAAGGGGATGGGGAGATGACTTAGTGGTTAAGGCACTTGCCTGCAAAGCCAAGTGACCCAAGTTTGATTCCTCAGGACCCATGTAAGCTACATGCACAAGGTGGTACATGTGTCTGGAGTTTGTTTGCAATGGCTGAAGGCCCTGGTGCACCCATATTCTCTCTACTTCTCTCTCTCTCTCTCTCAAATAAATAAATAAGTTTTTAAAAATGAGTTTATAATGTACTTGGAAACATTGCTGTCACAGGAGGAATGAGTAAGTGTTAGCTAGTTATATTGTTTCCATAAAGCAATGTTAAGCCTCAAAATATCAGTGAGTACCAAATAATATCCTGCGACTGACTGGGTACTTGGCTAAATCTAAGACATTTAATGGGCAGACTCTGAAAGGAGGGTTGAAAACACCCACTGTAATATTTAGCTAGAATTCATTGCCTTTTGTCCAAATCCATCTAAATCAAACTAAGAGTTCTGCTTATAGTCCTTCCCTCCATCTTCACCTCCACTGCTGACCTTCTGCCAACATTATAAAGAATGACACTGAAAGGCTGTTGTTTTAGCAAAGAGATTACTGATGAGACAGAGACTTCCTTAGTCTAAGTCGGATGATAAACACAGCTCTAATATCTAAAGGTGAATTCTGATTAAAAATAAAATGAATTGTCAAAAATTTTCTAACAATAGCAGTATCCTAGAAAGCATCAATGCCATCATAGCCTGCTGCTTACGTCAGGGGATTCCAGCAGAACTTCCACTGTCTACAGGCCAGTCCTCTGAAGTCTGCCATTTGGATCCTCTCTAGAGTCTTTGCAAAGTGTGGAGGGGGTATAAGGGAAAACAGATGTAGGTTTTTTTTTTTTTAACCTTTTTGAAATTGAAATACTGGATAGCAAAGAAATATCTTTGACAAATTATGATTAACCATAAAATTCATGTCATACCCATACTGTTATCTCGCTTTTAGCTAGGAAGAAATGCTAAATAATTATTTTCTCATTGAATTGGTAAATGTGTTTTACTCCTTAATTGTGGTCATGATCTGCCTCATTCCAAATACATAATGTGATCTTTCTTTCAGACAATTTAAAAGATGATCTTTTCAACGGTCTGGTTAGAGATGAACTGCTTCTAGGCAAGATTAAAGACCTTGTGCCAGTTCATTGACAACAGGCTTCGGCTGTACCGTGTTGCAGTAAACTATAGACGTAGTTATGAAATTATGAAATTTTATGCCAGGTTTTCTAAGAACTACAACTAAAATTTTCTGCCAGCGGGTTTTTATCACAAATTTTCTTTCTCATCCTTATAATTTCATGCATATAAATTGATTATCTTTTTTGCTAATGTGGATAGATATGAGCAAAATGAAGTGTTAACACAGAAATTGATTATTTCGATGGTGAGATGCTCCAGCCTTTAAAAGCCACACCACCAAAAGATGTTGTTCTCTGCCTGCAAGTTCGCAATCAATTTGTGGGGTTGAGAGACACAGTGCTGCTCTTTTTGAAAAAATGAAACCTGTGAAGTGTCAGGCGTAACCTGTTGTCAAGCTTGAAAGTAAAATATATTTACACCCTAGGGGTGTAATCATGTCATGTCTGAGAGACTGATCCTCATGAATCAAAAGACTGAAAAACTGGGGAAGGTGATGTTAAGCAAGTAAAACCCACAGGCTTACCCCAGACCTCCTCTGACTTGGGCTTCGTCCTGATTGCTTTGTGATGAATGGCTGAGGGATGACACTGTCCTTGGGTGATATAGTGACATGCAATACAAACCGTTCACAGCAATCATTCTGCTAAGATTTACTGTCAGTCAATAAGCTGATTCAAGTGATCAAAATAGGAACAAGATCACTGTTAAGGTAACTAATGATGGTAAATATCTAAGTTTGACACCAATATTGAATATAAAAATAGATTCATAAAGTAGATTTGCTGTTTTTGGCTAAATTATTAAAATTTTATTAAATTTAATAGGTTCATTGATAATTGGTTATTTTTAATTTGTTTTTATTTCTTAAAATTTAGCACATAAAGTAAGTTTTCCTTTTTAAAAAAATATTTTTGTTTTATTTTTATTTATTTATTTGAGAGTGACAGACAGAGGGAGAAAGAGGCAGAGAGAGAGACAGAGAGAGAATGGGTGCGCCAGGGCCTCTAGCCACTGCAAATGAACTCTAGATGTGTGCGTCTCCTTGTGCATCTGGCTAACATGGGTCCTGGGGAATTGAGCCTCGAACCAGGGTCCTTAGGCTTCACAGGCAAGCACTCAACTGCTAAGCCATCTCTCCAGCCCATCCTTTTTAATGCCAACTTTTATTTACTTAAAATATTCCTTTATCTTGCATTACTAATAAATATAAGATGAGAAATAGATATAAAGACTGTATGAATAAAAATTTACAGTTGTCTCTTGCCAGAAATTTGATCTTCTACTTAAAAAATGGCATTATTTTAAATAAGATAGTGTTCCATATTTTGAGGCTATGCTAAAGAGTAACACACATGAATTTTTCATTTGCTTTACAGTTGTTTGGAGAAGAACACTGTAGCCATCCTTGGCAAAGATAGGTAAATTTTGATGGCAGAAATACAGAAACAACCAGGCAAAATATCACAGAGTAAATATGCAGAGGTAGCTTCCTACTCAGTTCAAAATGTAGATGCAATGAAATGGGACTGTAGTGAGATCCCCACACGGAGTCCTCACATTCGTATCCAGTATTGATGCTCCTGGGGAGCAGCAATTATTTAACTCTTGAGTTTATTTTTATCAATTACCCTTGAGCTGGATAACCAGAATCTGTACAAAAAGCGGGCTGCTGGCGGAGAACTTTTTAAGAATTAATTTATAGTAGCAACCTTGGTATTGAATGAAGTATTATTGTTCCCTAGAGAGGAAAGATAAATTTACATGTTTCATATCATTAAGCCTCAGTTTGTGCAATTTCTGAGGTCATACAGATTTTAGTTTTTTTACATATAAATCATAAATCTTATTTACTACCAAAAATAAGGAGACACAACTAAACTTATCAAAATTTTCTAGAATAATTCCTGCTATTTTCTTTGACCACTCAAAAAAAATGCATTATGCTTCCGATATTAATTCAATCATGTAACATGGTGTAGAGCATTTAATTGTATATATAAACTGCATGCTGTTTCTCATTGAAGTATTATCTAGACATTTTGTAGTGAAAATGAATTTGGTGATGGAAATCGACAGTTTAATAGCACATCACTTTTTATGTTAGTTTTCTTTTTCATTAGGACAGTATATGAACAGAAAATATGAAACTCACCTGATAGTTCACAGCCAAGTAATTCCATTCTCAAGGTGCAGTGCCTTCGACAAACTTGGGGATAGAGTCTTACATACTGAGCTTTGATTGGGGGTGTGAAGGAGTTAGCATAGGGTGTGTTATTATCAACATTTCCACGGAACACCTGTGTGAAAGACATAACAGCATTTCAAAAGCTGACCTCAGTGCCCCGTGCCTGTAATGTGTGCAGCAGAGCACGGAGCAACGGAACAAGCGCGGCTCCACAATGAGGCCCGGCCAGCTTCAGACATTACAGTGAGCTCTTATCGCAGAGAAGAAGTCCTGGGAAAGGCTGAGGAGCTGGCTTAGTGGGTAAAGTGCACTGGGACAACAGGAAGAATGCAGTCTTTGGAAAGGGCCTGAATGCTGAAGGAGTGTCCTGTTATTCGATGTCTGGTTTATTCTCCCTGGGTTAACAAATTGGCAGCCAACCTGGTATTATGGAGCATAATAAATGCAGCAAATAGAGGGTCATTGAATTTTCAACATGGTCTTGTGTTTTGGAAAGGGCCATGTGCAGTGTGAAGCAGGTTGTTGGATGCCCGCATGAAGACCAAATGGAGCAGTGAGGATGAACCCTGGTTTGCAGTGGAGACCCAGTGGAGATGCCAGGACAAAGAGATGGCTGCTAAGGAGAGCTACTGGCCCCAGATGAAGTTTTCCAGGACTGTGAGTAGCCTAGATGGAGGGGTAGAACTGAAACACCAGAGACTTGCTGCTGGTTAGAATTATCAGATTTGTCACTGACTAGAGATGTTGGACTTCAAGCTACAGAGTTTGATGTTTGCCCTGGTTGTTTTAAGTCTTGTCTTGGTTGAATATGGTTTTTGTTATGCCCAATGACATCTTTTGCAGTGTGAATGTTTATTCTTTGCCATTATGTATTTTGTGGAGGGGGGGTTGGTATTATGGCTCAGTTAAAAGACCTTGGATTGTGGGGATGTTTGAACATCATTAGGATTGATAAGAAATATGGGGACTTTGAAAGTTGGACTGAACGCATTGCATTTTACATCATGGATGGTTTACAGTTTATGGGGGCCAGGGCAGCTGAATGTGGTGGCTTGATTCAGGTGTCCCCCACAAACTTAGGTGTTGTGAATGCTAGGTTCCAGCTGATAGAGATTTGGCAGTGAACACCTCTTGGAGGAAGTGTATTATTGGTGGCAGGCTTATGGGTGTGATAGCCAGTTTCCCTTTGGCAGTGTTTGGCACACTCTCCTGTTGCTATGGTCCACCTTATGTTGGCCATGGGGTGATGTCTACCCTCTGCTCATGCCATCGTTTTCTCCTGCCATCATGGAGCTTCCCCTTGAGTCTGCAAGCCAAAATAAACCTTTTTCTTTTTCCCACAAGCTGCTTTTGGTTGGGTGATTTCTGCCAGCAATGTGAACCTGACTGCAATAGCACCTATGTGCATATGGATGCCAGAACAGCTGCTCAGACATTGACCTCAGGAATGCTTCCCACCTTTTTTTTAGGGTTGGTCTTTCATTGGCCTAAAGCTTACCAACCAGGGCAGACTCACTGGTGGGTGATTCCCAGAGATCCTCTTACTTCCACATTTCCAACATTGGGATTATAGGTGCACTATGTAGTACTGTGAACTGAACACAATTCCTCATGTTTCTGTAGTAAAAACTTTACCCACCAAGATATCTCTTTAGCCTAACTTCATTTTTTAAAACATATTTTATTCATTTATTTATTTGAGAGAGAGAAAAAGAGAGAATGGGTGCACCAGGGCATCCAGCCATTGCAAACGAACTCCAGATATATGTGCCCCCTTGTGCATCTGGCGTACGTGGGTCCTGGAGAATTGAACCAGGGTCCTTTGGCTTTGCAGGCAAATGCCTTAACTGCCAAGCCATTTCTCCAGCCCTAACTTCATTTTTTGAAGCACATTCCTGTTTTGTCTTTTAAGTAACCTGAGTAATTAAACAGAAAGTATACAATTCAAAAGATCTTCCATGGCAGTCTTTATATATATATATATATATATGGCCTGTTGCATATTCTGAAATGGATGATTTGCCTTGTCAATATTTTATAATTTATTTTATTTTATTTATTTGACAGAGAGAGAGGGAGGGAGAGAAAGGGGCATATAGGTGCATAGAGAGAGGAGGGCTGGAAGGAAGAAAGAAAGAATGGGCATGCCAGGGCATTCATCACTTGTAAACAAACTCCAGACGCATGTGATCCTTGTGCATCTGACTTATGTGGGTCCTGGGTTATCAAATCTGAGTCCTTTGGTTTTGTAGGCAAATGCCTTAACCACTAACCCATCCCTCCAGCCCCTCAATATTATAAAAACTAAAATTAAATGAATTAATTTAAAAATTCTGAACAGCATAATGACAAGTCAGGCAAACAAAATATTGCATGCCATTTCTATTTCTTCTACAATATTTTGCGTTGCTAAGTAACAAATATATCTTCCAAGAAGAAAAGTATAATGATAAACATCGTTGCTGTCATTTGGCAAGTATCTTGTTTGTTTTATAATGATTTTGTTCAGAAGTTCTTTGATTAAAGAATGTGCTGATATGTGAAAGCAAAGAAAATGGAAAAGAAAAACTGATTGGCCTTAAAGTAAAATTTAATTGTCAAACACAAGACTGCTAACTTTCTGCTAAATTTATAAGACTACCAATTAAAATCTGAGAAAATTATAAATGGCAGCTGTTAAAAATGTATAGCTTAGAGAAACTCTTGGTCCCTTCATTCTATTCCCACTTAAAACTAAAAAGCTTCATGCACACATTATGAACATAAGACTCCTCCAGAAGGCTTAGGTGTCATATTATGACTCATGGTTATCAAGGATTTTTATTTTTAAAATTAAGTATTTCAAAACTTAAAATGATTTGAGTAATTATTCTTACCATATCTTCATTGGTCCCTTTTACTTTGTACATTGCCCAAGTCTTTCCATCGTTACTG
The DNA here is from genome assembly GCA_036346955.1 of Dipus sagitta. Taxonomy (NCBI): domain Eukaryota; kingdom Metazoa; phylum Chordata; class Mammalia; order Rodentia; family Dipodidae; genus Dipus; species Dipus sagitta. The sequence continues at coordinate 6,241,058 of CM070787.1, forward strand.
TAGGCAATTTTGTAGGATTTTATATACTCTGGGCTTCCAATCCTCTTTGCTCCTTGGGTAATCACACCAGTGACCCTCATTTTTCTTTGCAAATTTATCTGAAAATGCAAACCAACATCAATGATATTCTAACTGCTCTTTAGAGTGCCAGTACTGAGAACGGAAGGAACACTTTTATTACCAGTATAGATTTAAAGTAACATGAAATGCTCATCATCATGTTATACTTTTCATGTACATATATAAAACAAGCATACACTATGTATACATTTAAAACCATGTCATGTGGAGGTTTGAACGGAAAGTGACCACAGTAGACTTATGCGGTGGTTTGAATCAGTTGTACGGAATGTGTTGTGAACGCATTCTCCCCAGCTAGTGGCAGTTTGGCAGGCGGATCGCCCCTGGTGGAGGTGTGCTGTTGAGGGGAGAGGTGCACGTTACAGCCTGCTCCCCCGTGCTGGAATTCAGGTCACTCCTCTGTCGCTGTTTTCTCCTTGCTGTGGCAGAGGTGATGCCCAGCTTCTGCTCACGCCATGTTCCCCCTGCCTTCAGTGAATGTCCCCTAGAGAGTGGGAGTCAAAATAAATCGTTTTCTCCCCTCAGCTGCTTTTGGTATGGTTTATATTCTTGACTTTACCCCAGCAAGAAGAAAGTAACTACAACAGCACACTGTTTGAATGAATATTTAATCCCCACGTGGTACCACCAGTGGGAAAATTGGGAAAACTTTAGGAGGTGGAGACTTGCTGAAGGACCTTGTCACCGTGGAGGTGGGCTCTGAGGTTTGATCCCAGCCCTGCTCCTGTCCTCACTGGGCTTTCTGGCCGCTGGTTTGGTGAAGTGAGGACTTCCTGCTCCTGCTATGCCTCCACTCCATGATAGAACTACCCATGATACAGCAGGCTGAAAATAAACCGCTTCCTTTCTTAAGCTGCTTCTAGTCATGTATTTTATGCCAACAGTGAAAAAGTACATGATATTCCTCCTATAATGGAATATTTATAATAATAAGTAAATATTTGTGAAAAATGAACCGTGTCTCAAAAATACAACTGCAGAAGAATTTATTTGATTGTGCTGTGCAGGTGTGCATCACTAAACTGAAAGATGGAAATAGTCTTTCAAAATGACCCAAGTACCATCTCTGTAACTCTCTTAATGTGTCATAATTGATTGAGTATTCAATTTCCATTAAAAAACAAAACATGAACATCATACTTTAGAGTAAGAAAAGTTAAAGGTAATAATAATGCCAAAAACAAACAAAAGTAATTTTGGTTTCTAGATCTTCAAACTGAAATGTCTGCCAAGGGTTAGGTCAATAGCCATGTGTGTGGGCAGTGTTAGAATTTCACCAAGCAGTTTTTTGTTTTTTTTTCCTTTGTTTTGTTACCTGGAAACTTTGTAAGTGGTATTTTCTTTTTCCTGCCAAATCACTTCCCAGTGAACTTATAATCATTTGCTTGTTAAAATATTCTCACACTTAAATCAGGTTCACTATTTTACTCTTAACATATAGCAAGAAATTTAAGCCAGGCGTGGTGGCACACGTCTTTAATCCCAGCACTCCAGAGGCAGAGGTAAAAGGATCGCATAAGTTCAAGGCCACCCTGAGACTACATAGTGAATTCTAGGTCAGCCTGAGATAGAGTGAGACACACACACACACACACACAAAAATAAAAATAAAAAGTAATATAAGTGGTACAGTGAAAAAAATACTTTATTCACACAGAATAAGCCATTAAAATATGTTTCATTCATTCACTTTAATTGCAGTTACAATGTTTACAAACACTTAAACTTTGCAGAATGTTGTTACTTCAGATAAATTTTTATAATGGTCCTCTCTTTCTACTATTATAAATCTGCATAATGTAAAAATATCACTGTAATAGCAAATTAATAATTCAAAGACCATTTCTCAGCAAAAGCTAGCAAACCCTCAGATGATTGCTACCAGGGCTTTCCATGGTATGATGAGACTTTAATTTTAATATTTCAATGAGAGAGGATGTGCTTGAAGAAGCAACGGACTCCATAAGCGAAGTTTCTAAATGTCTTAGTCTGTCATTTTCTGAACATGCTGAGGTTCCTCCCCAAGTGCTGGCGTGGCATTCTAATTCCTGTTATTCTTTGAGTACAGCCTGGAACTTCCATGTGTCCCAGTACTCAGAACGGTCTCCAGCCTCCAGTCGCTGAACAGAACACTCCTCTCTGACTCCTGTTTGTAGCTTGCACTAGTTACCTGAGAATCAAGTGTCTGAAGTGTAGTAATTAATAACTTTGTACTGACCTGATAAATCACATTTCTCTTTTAAAATTCTTGGTCAAATATCACGCTTTTCCAGTAATTCTGTATGGATAGATTCTGATAGACAATGTTGTTTTTCCCATTTCATAGTCAGTCATGAGGTTTACTATAGACCTGAATGTCTTTACACCTAAGCTTCACTCATGTTTAGGGGATTAAAAAGAGAAGATGCCCCATCAATGTAAATTTTACATTAAATATTTTACATTGTTTCAATTAGCCCTCTAATGTTTGATTTTTTTTTTTTTTACTATGTACATTGGAATAGGGAACCTCTGAAAGAGAATTTTCTTAGTACATTAGGTAAATTACTGAACGCCATGGAAGAGCAGTCCTCTCTCCCACGTTGTATGTGAAACTCTTTTGCTTGCTTTATAGTGTGAGGCTCTTTAGTGCCCAAACCTCTCCTATGCACACAGCATAAACTGTGGGCGCTTTGCATCTTGTCTCCTCACACTTTGAAAGCCAACTTCCACATTTCATATTGCTGCTGAGAGTTCCTTTTTCAATTACCTTTTATTTTATTTCAATTACCTCTTTTACACTTCCTGTACATAGCCAAATTATCTTGAGCTACATAATAATTGCCCAAAGCTTAAGTGTTCCAAGTGTTACAGACTTAAAAATTAAATCCTGAATATGTTTTTGTCTAAATAATTACAAATTATGTTTAGCATATTTGTTCCTATATTTAGAAATTACACACCCACACACACGCACAACGCATATACACAAATTGAAAGATAGATAGATAAATAGATAGATAGATAAATATGTAGATAATAGATATTTCTAAGATGTAAAGGATCAACCCTCATTTGAATTCTATCTATTTTTAGTAAGTTTTTTTGTGATTAAGTGTCAGCACTGTTTTCATAAATAAAAACTAAATTTTTTGAAGGTTTACACAATGCAGGTTTTGGATCAATAAGTGTTAGTTCTTGGTACACCTCAGGCTAACCAGCAGTTAAGCTTGGGTAACATGGGATTCAACATAAAGGAATCCACCTTCATGATAATACTCAAATTTAAATCTAGGAACATAAGATGTTATAAAAATGAATGAGGCCTTGGAGAGAGACTACAGCATGGCTTCAGAAGCACCTCCACTCTAAACACCTGCTTCAAGTAGTCCCCTCTGACCCATGCCCACTTTGCACGTTTGAACTCGTTGAAAGATTTCACTGGCAGAAGGTGATCACAGATCCATTGGGCCGCACGGGGCATACTGGGTGCCTTGTTCAATGTCCACTGGGAATTGCAGTGTACCATGCCCAGCTGCAATGGACATTTTTAAACTATTCTGTGAGCTTCACAGGTCCTTGTGTATGAAACAATATATTTTCATTTATATATCTTGCTTCAAGAAAGCATTGCTTTCCTTGTACACCATGTAGCTTTATAAGATCAAAGATTCTAAACTATTCTGGTCAAAGTGTATTCCCTGGTATGGTCAATGCACAAAAGGATCACTCTGCCCCACGTGCTCAGAAACCATGCAGAGCCCCGGAAGAAAGCAGGCAGCACTCGGAAGCTTAGTGTTGCTTTCTCGCTCTCTTCCTATGTGAGCTTGGTGAATTTCTCTTAGCCTTAGAAACTTAATTTCCTGACTTGTGAAAGGTATTTTAAGAGAATTATAATACTTAGAGATTATATGATAAACATAACTATATCCATTGTACAGAAAACTCTAGAAGTTGTGATTTGTGGTTTGGCTTTTAGATGTTTTGTTTTTAAGTGAAAATAATTTCTTTTACATTTTTAGCACTTAGCCATTTATTATTAAGGGATTTGGAGTGCTACATTTGTTTACAATGATAGTCATAATTAGAGTGTGAAGACAATTTGTAAACAACTTCCAGAGATATGTACTAGTAAGGCATTTGGGGGGCTGCAATAATTGTGTGCTTGTGGTGTTTTGTGGTATGGTGTGTGTATGTGAGTATGTGCATAGGGACATTTTAATACATTTTTTAAAAGATAGAAAGTAGTATGTGCTAGTGCGTATTTCTCTTGAATTCAGCATTGCGGATCTTCTAATATAGAAAGCTGCTGGCAGAAAATGCCAAGTTTCATCAGTTTCTCACTTTGTCTTACACACACAACAACAACAACAACAACAGCAACAACAACACAGTTCTAAATGCTTAATGCAATAAATTTTTATATCACAGTGTTTGGGACGGTCATACATGGAGAACTCTAAGGACTGGCCACGAGGACCACACGTGGGAAGAACTTTCGAGATGTACCATTTTTCTTTCTCATTCTGCTGGTCAGTGCTCCTCTCAGTTCCCACCAGCCACGCTGAGAGGCAGTGGGAAAATGTGACGCAAGGCTGGGATGGGAGCCTCTCATTGCTGACAGTCCTGCGTGCTCTGCCCTCTGCTCTCCATGTCCCTACTGAGGGACTCGAGAGATAAAACAAGGATGGGGGTCTGGTAATGACAATGCATTTCAGGGAGAAGGGAATGTAGGTTTGAGGAGAGATATTTTCATTCTGTCATGAGGTGTGTGTGTTCTCCACTTAACTCAATCCTCTAGAATAGCTCATGCTAGGGCATGAGTCTCCTTCTTTCCTCAGCAAGATATTAATGGCAAATTCTGAGGGAAATGCAAATACTTTATTCAAGAAACCAGGCTTAGCAGTTCAAACATCTGCCTGCAAAGCCAAAGAACCTTGGTTTAATTGCCCAGGACCCACATAAGCCAGATGCACAAGGTGGCGCATGTGTCTGGAATTCATTTGCAGTGGCTAAAAGCCCTGGTGTGCCAATTCTCTTTCTTTCTCTCTGTCTGCCTCTTTCTCTCTCACTCTGTCAAATAAATAAATAAATAAATTTTAAAAAGAAACCAACAAAACACGAATATTTAAGTGAGCTAGTAGAAAAGTCAGCTTAAGATTATAAAATAATAATAATTCCTGAAAGCACAAGCAAAGATTTTGAAATATAGCCTTGGAACAATTACATAAATTAAACATAACTATACGTACTATGCTAGTATATCTTATACTACTAGTATATACTAGTATAGTATATCTTACTATACTAGTAAGATGGTTTTAGTAGCACAAGAGCCAGCTCGAGAAGGGAATGGTGTGCAACAGGACAAAGTTTAAAGCACTTTCTAGAGGGCAAGAAAATATGACACAGTGATCCTTCATACTGGGAAAGGATGTAACAGTTAATATTGATAATTAAATAGAATCAATAAATTGTTAAACTCATTAATTTTTATGCATTGGCTTTATGTAAGATCAACATTTAATTAATCAATACTGGTAATTAAGAACTGAGTAGCATGTTCACTTTTAAAAGAGTGTGATAATGATATGTGGACAGATAAATAGAACAGGATAGGAAATAAATAAATTGATTCAAATATATCAAACAGCCAAATCCTTTGCTCATTATCAATTGAGTTATTTATTACCCATCAATATGTAAGATCTTCTATTTTGGTTGGTTGACATTAAAGGAAATGCATATGGATTTTAAACTTTGAAAGATACTTAATCTTATTCATAGCACAAATTAAATGAAATCTATTCCAAATTATAATAATTGATTTACCAGAAAATTCATTTTAAAAATCCTTGAGTCTATGATATTAGCATGAACATAGTAAGTAGGTGATCTTTCACATTTCTACTAATCTTGTGAGTGACACAATCATTCAGAAATATGAAACAAAATGGAAAATACACATTCTGCTCATCTCAGCAAGTGTATTCTAGGAAGGTAGCTTATAGATATAATCACACATAGGAATAATGAATGACACATGCTCAAATGTGTCCTCATAACAATTTACATAAAGGGACACAATTTCAAATAAATTGAAAAATCTATCTACAGAGAAAATATTGTCAGCATATTTTGTAAAATAAAAGAACAAGAATGATGGAAAAAGCAGAAAAGGATTACAAAGAGTTTGAGAAGTAGGAGGAAACTCTCAGGATTGTTGATAAGTAAACGTCAACTAGAACAACAACAAAAAAAATAATGTCTGATTAGAAACTTATTCTTAAGAAAACCAAGTATATGTCATTTGGTAGTTTCCTTTGTGATTTCTGAAGGATGCAGACAGAAAGTAGCTTCTCAGCTGTTATTTAAAAATCAACATAGATTTAGGTAGATGTCTACATTAGCCTACTGTGAGACTTTATATCACACATGCAATGAGATTTTCTAAAGCAATCCCATGCATAAAATAATATTTATAAAAACTAGATACAGTTCCAGGTGAGTGTGAGAAATAGAGATGTAAAGTACTAAAAATGGTCAGTAAACATTTTTAAAAGTTTTCAAGATCTTTAGCCATCTAGGAAATGCAAATTAAAACTGCTTTGAGATTCCATCTCACTCCAGTAAGAATGGCAATTATAAAGAAAACAAATGTCAAATTCTTATGAGGTGGGACAAGAAAACCCCTATTCATGCTGGTGGGAGTATAATCTGGGGCTGCTACTCAGTAAATCAGTGTCTAGGTTACACACTTGAAAATAGAGCTAGCTATGTTATTGCTGACATATACTCATTGGACTCTGAGCTTTATTAGAGAGGTGCTTGCTCATCCATTTTTATTCCTGATTTATTCACAATAGCTAGAAATATAATCATTCCAGCTGACCAGAAGAACAGTTAATGAAGGTGTGGTACCATACACAATGGAGTTTTCATCATCAACAAGGAAAATGAAACTTGAAGGAAATTGGATGGATCTGGAATTTACTATGGTAAGTTAGCTAACTCAAGCTCAGAAAGATACATTCTCCATGCTCTCTCTTTTATTTGGATCCTAGCTTTGAATTTTTATGTTTATAAGTAATTAAGAATAAGAGTCCGTAGAGGCCAGGAAGATGAAAGGGGCTATGATGGGGAAGACTGCAGAGGGGTTAAGGAGACTCTATTGCAGATCCATAAGTAGAGAGGGTGAATATTGGGGGTGGAAATGTTTAAGTGGGAGGAAGAGAAGGGTATGGAAGATAGGAGAGTTGGAATGCTTGGAGCACAATGTTAACTAGAACTTCCATATAGAAACTTACTTCTTTATTAGCTTATTAAAACATAATTAAACCAGGGTCCAGATGATACCGCAGAGGAATTGACAAGTAAAGCAAGAGCACTGCTTTTGCAGCGAGCCTGACAACCTGCATCAGGGTGATGGCGATAGACACCGAGGACACTCAAAACACATCAGAGCAGAACACTAGAAGTTACTGAAAGCTTATCGTTAAAGTAGACTGTTATCACATGGATCAAGGCTCAGGGAATATTAAAGAAGAGGTGCCAGAAAGATTGTAAGAGTCACAGAGGCATTGCCCTCCCCACAAAGACTGACTATGACTCTCACAACTCATAACAGATAACCCAATAGTTAACACCATTAACTCCACTGTAAAGGGCCCTCAGTGGAATGGGGCCAGGGAGGAGGGAAATGGTACCAGATATATACCAATGGAATGGAATAAAAGATCCAAGTATAAATTGTAATAGCTATAGCTACATGATATTTGACAATGAGAAATAAGCAGCAACAAATGGTGCTGGAGAAACTACATAACCACATATGAAGAACGTGTTTCTCTCACCCCGCATCAAAATCAAATCCAAATGGATACATTATCTCCATATAAGAACTGAAACTGTGAATGACTAGAAGAAAAAGTAGATGGTGGACAAGAGGGAAAAAATGACCTCAAAGAGGAGAAGAGCTAGATGGAAAGAGCAGTTCAGTGGAAGCCAGAGGTGGGGGTGGGACAAGAGAAAGAACAAGAAGAGATTACTATCAAAACACATTTTACAGGTATGAAAATTTTCAGTAAACATAGTTTCAGAAGTGCTAGATCCTTGAAGAAAAAATTCTAAATTTATCGTAGATCCAGGAGCTGAGAGGCTCTTTTGATCTTGTATTTAGTTCAGCTCCCAAGTCCTTTGTTACTCCATAAGCAATAGAAAGCTCTGACACAGAGGTCTTCAATCTCATATAATTTACTGGCTGGTGGGACCACCTCCTGCATTCAAGTCACTCTAGGTGGGCTGCTGGGTAGCCTCCAGAAGGGGGTTGGCCAGCAGAGGAACCACCCTTATAAACATAACTTTCATTCCCACCCTGCTGGAAGGTGTTCAGGAAGGCAATAGAAGTTGATGATGTAATCAATATTGTTTATGTAACAAAGATCACATGAAGACCCCCAACACAGTCATGGGTATATGTCACACATGAAATAGATTCTTAGTGGGTGGTTCACCAGCAGACACAGGGATGGGCCCCTCCTGCCACATATCACCCAAAGCTCTCTTCATTTAGCTGTCCGTTGGTATTTTTTGTAATAAACTGCCAGGCATGAGTGTTTGCCAAAGTTTTCAGAGCAGTAAATTATTCCAACTCAGGAAAATTGTAGTGAGAACTTTGATTAATGGTCATATGGTCTGCAAATTACTACTGTAACTGGTGTCTGTAAAGTAGAGAGATCTCTCTTGAGTGAGCCCTTAACCTCTATTGTATACACTAACTCAGGGCAGAGCCACAATGGAGACAAGTTATTAAAAAAATCCCAGAGACATTCCCTTCCCCCCAAAATAACTGTCTGCTGTTATCACAATGCATAACCCAGAACCCCATAGGGAATACCTGCAACCACAGTGAGGAGGGTCTCCTGTGGAATGGGGGCAGGGCCGAGGGAAAAGAGGTACCAATACGTGATGTATCCATATGAAATATGTAGGTAATAAGAATAATAATAATAAATAAAATTCCAGTCAAGGTTCACTGGAGCAATCCGTAGTGGAGGGATGAAGTCCCATACATTTTAATGGCCTGAAATGGAGTACTGAGTGTGAGACAGGGAACGACATTCTTCCTCTCAGATATGTATGTTTTCATTGGTCCCCATGAAAGCTATCTCTTTTGGAGTAACTCTTGACACTGTGTTTTTCACAGATGGATGTCACTAGTTCCGGTTATGAGAGAATCTCTTTCAGCAATGCCCCAAGTCAGCAAAAACCCAGGCGACACACAGGCCTTCTTCACACTATAAGGAGCACAGACTCCTCTGGGCAGCCTGGAGGAGGTTGGGCAGTGTCCTGCGAGATCCTCCCTCTCCTGTCTTGTCAGCTGAATTGCACACTAGCTAAGCCCTCCTCGTGCTTCCAACTAATTATCCACTTCGACAAAAGGGGAAGAACATGCATAAAAATATAAAATACATAGTCACTCGAGGACTGTGCCAAACACTCCCTTCAGTGAACAGAACGCATCAGGTGTATTAGATAGGCGACTGGCCCCACAATCTGGAGGGGATCTTCCAGGACTATGGCCTGGTGTCACAGTTCATTTTGGACCCCACCTGTTTCTGAAGCTCTTCCTACACATTGCCTCACCTCCTCTGTCTTGGTCTTGCTGGATTTGGATTTCCTCACATGCTCCAACATTAACAGCTTCACATCCGTAGCCATAAACAATCTGCAGCTACTTTATCGTATATTTCAGGCTATATCCAAAACTTGTTGGACTCATTAATATATAATATGTTTTGGTTGTGTAGGTTCACAGTTAAAAGACCTTGGAATATGGGAATGCTTGAACAGTGCCAAGATCGATAAAAACAATGGAGACTTTTTAAAGTTGGACTGAATGCATTGTATTTTACAACATGATGGTGATCAGCTTACAGGGGCCAGGGGCAAAGTGTGGTGGATTGAAGCTGATATCTCTCATATGCTTATGTGTTTTGAATGCTTTTTCCCCAGGTGGTGGCAATCCGAGGGGTGACAACTTGCTGGAGGGGTCTTCTTGTTGGGGACAGGCTTGAGGGACTTAGAGCTTGCTCTCCTTTACCGGAGCTCAACTAACTTTCCTGTTTCCCACCTGCTGTGGCAGAAATGATGTTCAGTCTTCGCTCATGCCACGTTTTCCCCTGTCATCCTGACACGTCCCCTTGAGAGTGTAAGCCACATGAAATCTTTCCCCCTCCCAGCAGCTCCTTTTGGTAGGGTGCTTCATCGCAGCAACGAGAAGGTAAGTACAACAATACACTTGCTATAGGAGACAGAGGTGCTCCCAAAAAGAAGTGAAGACCCCCAGTGTGCACCCTTGATACAGGATGGCTTGAATAGATGACCAAACTCTCCTGTAAGAGGCTTTGTAAAACTTCTCTGAGTGACCTTGCCAAGGAGAAGTAAGTCTGGAGTGGAAGTGAAGTGAGCAACAGCACAAATGTCATTATAATTTGTTCCAATAAAAGAAAAAATAATAGAGAGATTATGCCATTTGAAAATTTTAAGGAGTTTGTCTACTTACATGCACATTAGAAGATAAGTAGAAATACATTATTTCTCTGAGCTGGCTGCTGCCTCCACTCTGGTCATCATTCTGAGTGTACTTCCAAGTAAGTATGACCAACAAAAGTTCTTAATGCATCAGAAAGTAAAAGCAAAAAATGGAATATCCAATTACCTTGGCCCTTGCTGAAAGAGACCAGCAGGGAATGAACAGGGAGATATTGATGCCTGATCCCTAAATGCTCTGATTTTTCTTAGCTCAGTTGATTATTTGCAGCATGCGAACACGAAGAGTGTCAACACAACAGTTTCCAAGTTTAGCTCCCAGAATGCCAGGTGCCTTCCCATTTATATTATTTGTAGTGGCAACAAGTGTCCTGATATGTGAAATACTGACTTGGGATCAATTAACCTTCAAGACAGAAACAAATATCACATAATAAAAAGTTAAAGGTACTTCTGGGAAGCAGGAAACTGTGATGCTCTTCATTTTTTATTCACTGAAGCTAAAAAAAAAAAAAAAAAAAACTTAAAAAGCTAAAAGCAAACACACACTGTAGTGTAGAGAATGGCAAGTTGTCTGTAATATTATTTTCCAGTATTTTGTAATAAGACTGATTAGACGATAATAAATGGAGGGCTGTATAGGAGGAGGGTAAGTTTCTTTAATACATGCATACACAGTAGCTAGCTTGAAGCAATAATTTTATATTTTGTGCTCTTTTGTGTATATGTATTTATTTTAAGGTAAATAGCAACCCATTTCATTTACACTTTTAAGATAAAATTAAATAAATATATTCCAGGAATTAAATGTATTACTACATTGAACATATCAGTATATATCCTGAATAGAAACATATTTCTTGACAACTTAAAATTGTGATTTAAATTCAAATATTTTGAATTACTACGTCACTATTTTCCTTAATACTAAGTGGTTAGTTGTGACCTAAAGGTATCTTGTAGAATCCTAATAAATTCTCTAAGTAGATTATCTAATTTAGACATGCTAGAATGCTTTCCACATGATGTCTAAACTCAGATCCACTCGGGCAATATTCTAAAATCTCTTATAATGTCAGTGAGGAAAAAAATGATATAAGAGAGTTAGTAGTAAAAGCTCACTAGAAGAGTAAATTTTAATTCTTCTACCAGCTTATACATTTTATAATAAGGAATCATTTATAACTTACCTTGCATTTCTGTGGACCTTAAGGACACTGCACTTAAACAGCTTATTATTTTAAAATAAGATTTGAAAGGTGAAGTATTCTAAAATGACTTCATATTTTGAATAAATTTTTGTGCCTGACCTATTTCTTTTTTTCGCAATACCCCAACACGTAGACACAAAATCACTTGCTTTGACCAACGAACACTAAGGTGGGGTAGATCATTCCTGTTAGGGGAAAGCCTTTGTCTACAGAAACCCCAGATTACAAGCAGGCTGCATGGCTGGCAGTAGACACATGGCCCTGCAAAAGGTCCTACATCTTTGCTACTTAAAATGTCTCCGTCTATTTGGTAGAAGCGAGAGGCTGTGGAACTCAGTGTTGTCTGAGCAGTAAGAAGCTGTCCATCCATGCCTTGCATCTTCCAGAATTCCATAACGGGTTTCCCGTCCAGAAATAGAGAAGAAAAATGACCCTTTTGACTTTTTCAAAGTATTTAGGTATTTTTATTAACCTCATGAAATCCACTAGATACATCTGCTCTATTGTATGTGTCAATGAGGAAAAGAGAATAGGAATTTTGCCTATGTCTCCTTCATGTAAGTAAGGAGAAAGATGCACACAAAAAAACCAAACTTCAGAGAGAATGTTATTTTCACACAGACTAGTGCAAAATCCACTCATTATCCATTAATAATAAAAATAGAATAATTTTAACACATTAAAAAATACTTCCACAACTATGATAAAAATTTTAATGATAAAATTAAATTATTTAAAGTTTAAAAGTTCCATCTGAGAAATGTTACATGATCTTAAAATAATTTTGCTGTATACATTTTGGAACTAATAAAATTTTTAAAAATTCACAGATTGCTTCTTCTATAAATTTTAATTTCTGATCTCTCATAAATACCATGCTATAATTTTTATTTAACATTTTCTAAACATTAATGTCTAAATAATTTTTAAATGAGGGATTACTATTTTTTATTTCTAATTTGCTTAGAATGTGACCTGAATGTGTTAAACAAATTATCTTGAAGGATCAAAAGTTACATGATTCTCACTTCTGACTAGATTTACTTGTATTGTTACATATGTAATGCCAGATTTAGAGTTAACTTTCTGAAAAATGAATATAACTATTTTAGTGTTTTCCATAATTACATTTAAAATATGGATCCAAAGTTCTAAGGCTCTAATGGTTTAAAAGTGCTATAAATTTCTACTAACATGTAAAATTCCTTTGTTAACATTTAAAACTAGGCACACTAAATTACTCTTGACATTTAAAAAATAGAATTAGACATATTTTCATTCTTCCATCATTTTTTCTCCTTCCATACTTTTAGTACTTTCTTTTTTTTCTTCCAAACTAATACACACATTTTTTCACTATAAAATCACTAGTTTCTACAATGTCATCTTAACTTATGTTTGCAGCTTTATATCTATAATGACCTGCATACATGGATGCCTGCAAATAGTCACTGAACATACTTAATTTGGGGAATATTTTTAGATGTCTATAAACAATATGATTATTTGGGGGGAAATATAAAAACCACAGGATTTTGGCACATTTCTTGGGTGTGGTGGCGCATGCCTTTAATCCCAGCACTTGAGAGGCAGAGGTAGGAGGATTGCTGTGAGTTCGAGGCCAGCCAGAGACTACAGAGTGAATTCCAGGTCAGCTTTGGCTAGAACAAGGCCCTATCTCGCAAAACAAAACAAAACAAACAAACAAAAAAGTGGCACGTGTGACACGTACATGTACTCTTCAAAAGAAAGCACACACACGACCAAATGGGAACACAAAGCAGGATGCTAAGGGGACAAATGCCATGGCGTGGGAATAAAGAGAAAATACAAATCAGCATGTCCTACAGATAAGAAAACAAGGCTTAGAAAGGTCCAATTGCCTTATTGAGTCCATAGGGACTCAATTGCCATTCTAGATCCAAACAGATGGCTCAACTGCTTCTAAATCAGACACTAGGGCAAGACATTGATTCTTTCTATGCTCAGATACTAGGAGGGACATAATCGTGCAGCAAAATGAAAATTTCTTCCCTTGTTATGTTGACCAACAAAGGCTGCTCTCACCTGTTGTAACAAACTGAAAACATATCTACCCTTTAAAGGTCACTTGAAATCCATCTTTACAGTACCAATCTACACACCAAATAGCTCCTTTGTAAAAGAAACACTACCAGTCACAGGTCATCCTTTTACAGTAGGATGCCACTATTTTACTCCTCTTTGAGTAAAAAACTGAACGTGCCAAACATACATGCAAACATATATGAGTTATAATTCAGTTCATATTAGTAACAGAATACTCAAGGTGCCCATAGTCTAAAGAAGTTATTTCCCCCCTTGTAGAAATATGTGTCTAGGAAGAAGAGGCTTCAAGTTCCTACTATGTTCTCACCCACTGTGTCTCCTGATCTCATGACCTAAGATGACCTCTTTAGGCCACAGGAGCAGCACAGAGCCAGAGCTGATGGAAGCAGATGGAAGTGATCACTACCTCTTAAGGAGCGTTCCCAGAGGCCACCTGCACTTTTGATTGTGGTGGCACTAGTTCTTTGGAAATTTTAGACCCACGCTTATTGTAGTGCTAGGCTGAAAAATTTAATGCTCTACTTTAGAATAAACATCTTCAGTTCATCACTCGTATTTTTTACAAATATGTCAGGAAGAAAAAGGGAGACAAATAAAATTCTTATTTAAAATCTAACTATATATTTGTAGAATTGGTGGGAACATACTTTTAGTATTTGCTATCATTGTGGCCAAATTGTCACTTCATATCTGTTGTTTAGTCCTCACAGCTACTGAAAGAGGATGTCCTGTGAATGGTGGTGTTTTATTTATATAAAGCTATATCACATAACTTTATTCGAGGTGACAGTTAATAGCCAGACTACTGACCTCGAACATCATATTGTTTTTAGTATAACAGTTTACGTAAACATGTTTCAATTGCATTTGATTTAAAGTCCAAAAGAATAGAGTATTTGGCTTATTTGTGTTTACGCTATTTCCTAATTCTTAGTAAGCCTCCCCTAAACAAATCAAATGTTCTAGATCTTAAGAATATCAAAATTATAACAGCCCGTGTTCTTATCTATTTAGCAATGTTACTGGAGATTGTAAGAATACAAAATGAGAGCCAGGCGTGGTGGCGCACGCCTTTAATCCCAGCACTCGGGAGGCAGAGGCAGGAGGATCGCCGTGAGTTCAAGGCCACCCTGAGACTCCATAGTGAATTCCAGGTCAGCCTGGGCTAGAGTGAGACCTTACCTCGAAAAACCAAAAAAAAAAAAAAAAAAAAAAATAAGTATACAAAATGAGCCAAGCATGCTGCTTCCCTAACCCAAGTCATCTGATAATATGGTCCCACAGAGCATTTCAGTTATGCATTCTGACAAGTGTTAATGCAAGACAGGGACACCAAGCTATATAAGGGTATGCATTAGGAGAATCTCACCTAGCCCTGGGCAAGGGGTGGAGCTTGGGCTTCTCTGAGGAGGAAGCGGCATTGAAATGAGCAGTAGGTAAATGGAAATGCTCAAAGAACATGCTGAATGAGTTCATGAATGTAAACAGAGTTGGAAGTGATTCTAGAAGGTGTTTTAAGTCTGAAGAAGCAGAAAGAAGTATTTATGCAGAAGACCCATGTGGCTCAAACTCAGTGATTCGCTACCCTTTCCAGACATAATTGCTCCTTATGCTAGTGCAGAGATTTTTTCTCTCCAAGTGCACACAATGATGAGGCATAAAAGTTATGGATAAGATTTTATAGGTTATATTTAGTCAAGTATTACCCACATAGGCATAGGGAATTTCTGTTATAAGTAGCTACTCAGTACATGGCAGCTCACCTACTACAGATATGAAACTAGACAAAACACTGAAATAGCAGGAGATTATTGCATTTTACCATACAAGTTTCTTGAGAAAAAAATAACATTACGTAAAATACTGGCTTAGGTTGGCTCCTGCTAGAAAACAGAAAACTCAGAAGAATTCACATTTACCTCTGAAGGCAGTCCTTCATCTTCTGATGGCACTAATGATAATAATAGTGATAATAACAAGCTAAAGCAGCCTGAGTTTAACACAATTGTTTAAACCCAAGAAATGAAAACACACTCTTTGGATTGCGAATTTGGAACAAACATGCTTCAGACTTACTGAAGCATTAAGAACATAACAGAAGCACAAAAACTGGGAGTTTATTTGTGGAAAACCTGAGGACGTTATTACTTTTACAAGAACCAAAGTCGTAAGAAAATAAAGCAATCTACACTAAGTATGGCAAGGCAAGATTCAGACAGCCAAGATTTTAATTAAATATATCAACAGTGAAAAAACCAGCGGCAAAACAATATTAAAACAAATACATGGAGAACAAAATAACTAATATATGATATAAAAGTAAAATTTTCTGGAATCTGTGTCAATGGGAAATGGATTCACTTCTCCATGTCTGGTTTGTTTCTTCCTGTGTGCTCGGCACAGTGGTTCTCCTGTAGAAACGGTTGTCGTACAATGTTTTGATGGAAATGACAAGAGAAAATGGACTTTATTTCAGGTTCCCACATGTTCTGCCATATGTTTCTGTCAATCCTGAATGGATAGTAGCTGATTTCCCATCCACTAGCTGTGATCATGGGACTCACATGTGGCCAATGGCTTAAATATAGAAGAGTGACATGGTTGTGTCTTCACAAGCCGTTGGCTTTTCATCCATCTTCACATTCTCTTCAGATCAGGACAATTACTTTTTTAATTCCATAATACAGACCATGGTCAGGATTTTCTCCAGGTAGATACAGTAGCCCTGCTTTTCCACATGGCTGTATTACATGGGTGGTAACTCCTTGTGCTTAGGCTCAGAACTGGCATTGCGCAGTCGCCTGTCAGTGACACACAACTAACATTCTTTATGACATCACCTTCTAGGTTTTGTCGCCTGATTCAAGTCACTTTACATCTTCCTCTGGTCAAGGTAGCTTCATAGTGACTACTTGCCCTAATCCAGATTTCTCTAAAGGACATTTCATTTTTTCTTTTTCTTTTTTAATGTTTTATCAAAGACAGAGAGAGAAGAGAGGGGACAGAATTGGTATCCTGGGGATTCCAGCCACTCCAGTTGAACTCCAGACACATGTGCCATCTTATATGTATGTGCAACCTTTATGTCTGGCTTATGTGGGACCTGGAGAGTTGAACATGAGCCTTAGGCTTCATAAGCAAGTGCTCTAACTGCTAAACCAACTCTCTAGCCCCCTAAACTACATTTCATTTAGTCAATGAAATTTTGTGGGTTGTCTCCAAGCAGGGCATTGTGTTGAGCCCTCATAAAACATGTTGAGGGCTGGAGAGATGGCTTATCAGGTAAGGTGCTTCCTGCAAAGCCTAAGGACCCAGGTTTAATTCCCCAGTACCCAAGTAAGCCAGATACAGAAAGTGGCACACGTGTCTCAAATTTGTTTGCAGTGGTTGTAGGTCCTGCTATGCCCATTTTCTCTTTCTCTCTCTTTTTCTCTCTCAAATAAATAAATACGCTATTTTTTTAAAAGACAGTTGACACATCATCATTCAGAACACTACTTTTGACAAGGTTAAGAACCTTCTGAAATTCCTTCAGTATACATCTCACATGAGTGTAGTTTGACATTGATGTATTTTCACATTTTTGAGTTAGCTTTCCTTTCCAGATTTTTATTTTCATAAAACTACACATCTTCAACTTCAACCCCTCAACATAGTGAGACTTTGAGTTACCGTTATCTGCCCTGTGGTGTAGGTGACTGTGTTTCCTATTTGGAACGATTTCCTTAAGGCCATTTTCAGAGATACTGAATCTGCTAAATCCCTGGAATAATTAAACTACAAATGGATTTTTCCTGTTTTCTTGATAGTCTGGGCCCATGCAAGATAGGAATTTCTTTTTAAAGATTCCTAAGACATGGCTGAAGATTTATCAATAAAATATTTAAAAGCAGGTCTTGTGGGGTGTAGATATTTTTACAACTCTTTTACTATTTCATCATGACTTAATTATTGAAGGCCTCATATTGCAGGCCAAAATCTTTGAAAGCAATTCAACATGGTCATTACCAGCTCATGAAGGAATGTGGATTTTACCTTAGAATGACACAAGTATATCTAGGTTAATAATAAAACATCACCAATTTCGCTAAAGTTGTTAGGTATTAGATTTCTGATGTCTTGAAGTCATTCATCACTTTATTAAAACATTTCACAGGAAGGTCTAATTTGCAGAACAATTCACTATGTTCCAACATCTTAATATAATTGAAGACATTACTTTAAATAATGAAAGAAACACCTCCAAGTTGAAGTAGGCATCTCTTGATAGACCATAAATTCATCACAATATTTGTTACAATGATTTGTCTCAGGAGAATAAATATCATATTATTTTTAAAATATTTTTATTTATTTATTTATGAGAGAGAGAGTGATGGGAACACTAAAGAGACTCTAGCCACTGCAAACTAATTCTGGATTTGTGTAACATCTTGTGCATCTGGGTTTGTAGGGCACTTGAATCAAACCCGGGTACTTAAGACTGCATGCAAGTGCCTTAACCACTGAGCAATCTTTCCATCCCTCCTGGAATCAAAGTAAATCTCAGCTACGTGTTCTTTAGGTAAGCTCTGTTTCATCTCTCTGGCCCACAGTTTCAGAGACTCTAAGGGGAGGGGCACTGTGTGCAGTCTTCCTGTATCTTGTACCTGAAATTTTGATCCAATTACCCAGGCAAGTAGTGAGCTACTCATTTGATGATAGATAAATTTTATACTTGCCTCATAAACTTTAAGAAATATTGACTCTCCTCTGCACTCACCATGCATTACCCATCCCCCAAAAGCAAAAGGGAACTATGCTGAGTTGTGAAGGAAGGCGTATCCCTTCCTAAAGGAGTCGGAATCACAGTTTTGCAACAGTTCAGTAAACCTAGTCAGCTTAAGGGGGCCGTTCTTGCAACTGCCCATCTGAATAACTGGGAGACACTGACTGGGTGAGGGTGTCGCCTTATCCATACGACACAGCTGGAATCCTGTGCAGTGCTAGAACACAGGCTATGAACTATAAAGCTGATATGTAACGCTACAGAAAATGGAACGACTTTTCACCCAGTGTCGGTGAAGACATGTCTTTTCCACTATTAAATCTGTGGTGTTCAGTTAGTTTTGAAAGCAGTAAACTCCCTCGGACAGAAAAGGTTTCAAATTAATTGCTGCCTCAAGAAAATGTAGCTTTCAGGTTCGGGCACGGTGGCTTGGTACTGGGTCACATTTTTAGCACAACGAGGTTTTCAGTGAAGCACTGGGGCAGAACAAATTTGTTCAGTGTCTACTGTGGAAATAAGAGATTCCTTTAGCCCTGTCCAAATAGTAATCCCACTAGTTTCCAGAAGATAAATATGAAGAGACAAGCAGACCTTTAGTCTGAGCTCACACGTTCCTCCTGCTTCTCTGTGCCTCTCATATGCAGGTATTTGAGGACAGGCTGCAGCCTGCTGTGTTCTAGAAGGAGGCATTGATGCAGCTCTCTTTACCTAATCCGGGAGGCAGTCCCTCTGGTCACTAGCACCAGTTCCCTTAGGCAGTTCTTCTAATACCATTCGGTTGAGAGTGGTTTAAATGCATGGGAAAATATAGAAGAACCTGTATAGCTAAATAGGAGGAGCGCTGCAATGAGAAACTCTAACAGATGACAGGTAATTGCAATTTTGTCTCCACCAGGTCTATGTTCTGGAAAAGTGGGTGTTGAGAGCAGAGGCTGCCTATGTGATCCAGGGTCCAGAAATGAGGAAGGTTACGTAAACTGGTCACAAATGGGATATGGTGGAATCTGCATCCTGAGATTCGAAATGTGTGTGCTCAGTACAATGCCAAAAAACAGTTGCCACTTTAATTATTTCACCCCTTTTACTCTAACTGTGTCTTTTCTTAATTGACTTTTGTATTTACACAAGCTAAAGATTTCAAAGTCTGAGTTAGGTTCCATCATTTCAGGACTAGAGCCATAGTAAAATGTGGTCTTTAGGATTTATATAAAGTAAGGTTCCTCTGCCTACCAGATGAGTGAGACCTCTTCCATATACAGACCATTGTATCATATATGCCAGCAGCGATAGATCTGTGTAATTGGTGCACATAGAGAACTGGGCTGTTTGGGTATTGTTGCATAATTACCATGGGACACACACTCTCCTTTTATCCTTTCAATCTTTATGTTCAGTATTTGTGCTCTTTCACTGATAAATGACTAGTTGCTGTTCAGGAGGATTAGGACGTAGTTTAAAATCAGGCCTAGCTCCCACTGTATGTGATTACAGTGTAAGAGGAGAGAAAAGGACATTGAAGAACCAACTAAGGTGCTTCAGATGCTCTGATGGAAATGTGGAGAGGAAAGCAAATAGAGTTGTTTCCTTGTAGATCAGACACAGAACTTTCTTCACAGAGAGAAGTGCAACTGGGCTGAATACAAAGACAGTTAAGAGAGGATGCATAGATGAAGCTTGCCGTGCAGGTGCTCTTCCCAGCAGCAGAGTAAGCCACAGGAGGGTGAGGAGTGAGCGGAAATGCAGGCCAAGCAGATGCTGAAAGGCAGGGCCAGGAAAGGATAGAGTTCAGTGCAGCCTGTTGAAGCACAGACAGCAACGCAATGGAACTCACACACTCTGAGGATGAGCGGAGGAAGGTTTGGGAACAATCCGTAAACTTCTGTATCTTCCAAGTGACTCAGTATTCCTGTTTACATTAAAGTTTTATAAATAACTTTCTTTTCCACTCACAAAAGCTATGCATAAAAAAAGAGACATAGTGGGCTGGAGAGATGGATGAGCAGTTGAGGCGCTTGCCTGCAAACTCTAACTATCTGGGTTTAATTCCCTAGTGTAAAGCCAGATGCACCAAGTGGCAAACGCATCTGGAGTCCGTTTGCAAGGGCTGGAGTTCCTGGCACATCCATTTTCTTTGTCTTTCGTCTATCTCTCTCTGATTGCAAATAAATAAATAAAAATATCAAAATTTGGTCATTTTCCCCCAGTCGCCCATGTAGCACCTTCTGGCACTAGACGCATTGACCGTCTGGGGACTGACTCTCAGAGGCCCCCAACACCTTATCACTGAAGCAGACCAAAAATGAACCCAACATGGCTCAGGGAAATTTTGCGGAAGAGGGGGCGGAAAGAGTGTCAGAGCCACATGTTGGGTCATGATATGCAGAGACATTTATCTTACCCATAACTGTGGGCTAACTCCACTATGCATGACCCGTATACCACAACAAGGAGGGGCCAAGGGGAGGGGGTAGGTCACAGATGAGCCTAATAATGGTACCAAACTGACTGTATTTGCTGAATACAAAACTGACTAATAAATAAATAAATAAATAAATAAATAAGTAAAAAAATATCAAAATTTTGAAAAGTACATAATATCATAGCTACATTTTCTCATAGGGTATTGATTTAAAGGAGTTAGAGCAAATTTATTTTCTTTAGTGGTTAAATAGGATGGATGTAACTAATAGTAAATTAACTCTCAGATGAAAGTTCTCCTTGGTCTCACAGAGCACACCACTCATCAGACATATCAGCAAGCAATAATATAATTATGAAATGCATAGAGCCATGGACATTTCATTGTTTGTGTCCTAAAATCTTATGTTAACGTAGTTTCAAGGATAATAAAAATCCTACCATAACATGCTATTTGGATATGATAACGTAAGAAGGAAATGTAACAGCGGGATATATAAGAGAAAGTCAAAGACACTATGTGGTTGTATTTTCTCTGCTTTCCTGTTTCCTAGATTCACATCCTCTTCCTCCCTTCCAACCTCTGCAGTACTGCAGATTGAACCCAGGGTCTTGCAAATGTAAGGGAAAGCACTCTACCACTGAACTATATAGCACTGTCTTATTTTTACCATTTTTTGACTATGACAGGGTCTCACTAAGTTTGTGCAGCTGGCCTCAGAGTTACACTGTGCCTGCCAGCCCACCTTGAACTTACAGTTCTCCTCACTCAGCCTGTGGAGTAGCTGGGCTTATGCTCCTGGCCACTAGGCCCAGCTACGTTAGAGCATCTTGAAGGAATGCACTGTTTCATTTTATACACTAGTAGCTGACAAGGCATAAAGTTTTAACATTCATTTAGTAAAAACTTCGCAGAAGAATACATAAATAGTTAGATGTTTAGTTTATTTTGCAAGCAAAATTACATTAGACATTTAAATATTAAAAAATACATTGCAATTTGCTATAAAAGAAAAGAAAAACATACAGGAATAGAAAATAAATACCTTTAAAAATAAGTACTAAATAGTCATCCTGGCTAACCCTTCATAGACACCAAAACATTCATAGGATTTAAGTAAGCCTTTTATGTTTTCAAATGAAAAAAAAAAAATCCAACACATTCCCTTAACTGTGCTAAATTGCTATTTCTAACATGAATCAAAAATAGAAATTTATATTATATGATGCTGATGAACTAATGTGTGCTGTAGCTCTTGGAAAAAGAGAAGAGAAAAAATAAAGGTCAGAAAAACTTGTAAAAAAATAAATTCTCATCTAAATGCATTAGCTGTACTAACCCTTTAACATCCAGAGCCATTTATAAACATTGAAGTACTATCAATAATTGAATTCTGAGCATGTGAGTTAAAAATGGCAATTTCAATTTTAATTTTACCAGGAGAAAGAAGAAAATTAAATGGAATTCTAATTAGTGTGTTATGGCATGTACGGGAAAGATTAAGGGAGTGCATGCTTATTATAAGTGGGCTTAAGCAAAGTACTCAAAGTCTTTGTTTGAAGAACTGAATATAAATAAAAGAATTAAGCAACAGAAGAAATTAATAATGAATTAATTCTCCAACAAAGAGAACTTGGAATTTGCTTAGATTCTCCTTCAAGTATGATCTTTTGCTTTAAAGTAATTGATAAAATATGGGAAATTAACAAAAAATAAGGTATTCTTTTATATTTTATTTATTAATTTATTTTGTTTTTTGAGGTAGGGTTTCACTCTATCCCAGGCTGACCTGGAATTCACTATGTAGTCTCAGCTCTCAGGGTTGCCTGGAACTCAATGTGATTCTCCTACCTCTGCATCTCAAATGCTGGGATTAAAGGCATGCGCCACTACGCCTAGCTAAAATATTTTTAAAGAACACAATAGCAAAACACATACCAGGAACAGAATTGTTATGTATTAAATGATAGTGAACAGTTTTTAGTTTTCATCTGCAATGTGCATGATATCCTCCTGTACTTCAAAAAATGTTACATTTCCCTTTGTTGGCTTTCTCTTCCTGTTTGCCATTATTCTGAGATAAGAAGCAGTTTTCATCACACATTATCATTATAATTAGCATACCCTTGCTCTCAAGAGCAAAAGACGTTTTGAATGATTTTACTTAATATGATAAACTCATTTTAATATGAATTTCTCTAAGCTGCACACTGTCTTGTTCCATTGAAATTAGTTCATTCCTAGAATGAAAGGAAGAACTCCATTTTCATTCTCAAAGTCAGAATAATGCACTTGGTTAGGTTGGTAATAAATTGGTATAAACATATAATAAAAATACATAAACTTTTTGAATTTGTAATTATCTGCAATGACTACAATTCTGCAAATGAATTTCAGAACGCTCAGGAAGAGCAGAGCAGAGGTCTGTTTGCTCATGTGGCTGTGGACTGAAAAAGCCCAGTGTAATTTATGAGTCAATTTCTGACAATGAACACATGCAAGTATAACTTTAGAAGCCCAAACATAAACATTAATTAACAATATAGAGATATTTAGATAAAAGAAATATGCATAGTTTATGTAAGAATTTCTCTGAGGATTCAACAAAGGAAAGCAATCTGAAGGAGAGTTTGACCCAACTCCTAAAGTTTATTTGTCTTAGTGTTTCACTACAAATCAATTTCTCTTTATATGAAATGTTTGTAGAGCAATCTTACATTGCACTTAATAATGTCACATTAGGGAGTTCCACTTTTTCTAGCTCAGTGTTGTAAACTAAGCAGATCAACCAACTAAACTAATCAAAATTCTTTAATAGTTCTTCATGTCAAAAGAATGTGGCCTAAACCTTGTAGGAGCATCCTACTGCACTGCAAGCTCACATACTCTGTGTGGCCAAATCCACCCGGTGTCTTTTTCTTGTCATGACATTCTATGCAATGTTTCATGCATTCTCCTGGAGCACCACTGATTATCTTGTTCCATGGAACATCTAACTTAGTGAAAGCTATTTTCCATGGCCTGATTCCAAAGTCATCCTTCTCATGATAATCTGTTCTTACCTTGACCACTCAGTATATATGAGTTTTCCTCCCTTTATATGTCCTTTCAGTGACTTGGTAGGCAGTAGTTATTAAGGCTTTCTCCACAGCAGAAGTATAATCTTTCACAGAAAACAATTCTGATCACCTTTTGGATCTTCCAAATATATCTAATTTATAGTATCAATTCACTTAAAAGCCTAGAAAGTTTAGGTTGACAGACTACCCTACCAGATGTTGGCACTTCTAATCTGTAGGTCTTCGTTGGGAAAGTACTTAATATCACGATATATATTGCTGTTTTCCACTGGTTTAGAAAATAGCTGATGGGTGAGTTATGAATTCAAAACAATGACTTGAAATTTTCTCTGCTACAGCAAGAGAGAGCTGAAGACAGTTTAAAAATGCCACAAGCTATATGTACAGGCACATGTAGAAATACTTCTTGAAATAAAGAATGATTGTTATTTGTAATTGTTATTTTCTTGTATCATAAATATCGACTGTGTGAGTAAAGACATGTGAATGTGGTGGTCTCCTTCCTGATACAACTTAAAACAGTATCCTTAGTACCCCAACTGTGTCATCATATTAATGCCTTAATCCCATTTTGAAATAGCATGTATGTGTTTCACATATTTTTAGAGATTGTAACCAATTTTGGTCCTAAACAACATCACCCTTAGACTCCTTAGGAATAGCCACAATGAATTCTTCTTTGTCTGATTTCATAAGGGATTCTGATCATTTTGGTAAATCTCTGTCCCATCTCATTGTTACCTGAATCCATGGCCATCTGTCATTTTCTGCAGCTGTCCAGGCGTTAATGAGTCCCTTCTTATTAAGGCGAGCATAGTAGGGATACCACTTCTGGAGTCCAAAAAGGGCTCGGTGAGTAGACGAAGCCGTGATTTGCTGATTCGATATGATTCCACCTTCAATTCCCAATGGGCCTGAGCATTCTACGAGGAATTAGGGGAAAAAATGTGTCAGATACCATCAAGACACAAAGTGTGGTGATTTGATGTTAAACTTTCATAAGTGATCTTTATTTGTACCTCTGTGTCATTTAAGCTCTACCCAGTTCACAAATCTGTAACATAATTTGGAAAATACTTTTTGCTGTTTATGACACTCTGTCTCTTTTTTATTAGAAGAGCTTCCTTGACCAAGCATTTCCCTTTTGGATCATACTTTGGCTTCAACTAATGTTATCTGTGTTAGTTGTGGATCATACCAACAAGGACAATGCTATTAAAAGACCTATTTTGTGACCATTATACAATTATTCACAGAGTCTAGAAGTCCTCACAAGTTATAAGCCCTCAACAAAACTTTGTTGGTCATTTTTCTCTTGTAGCAAACATTAAGTCCAAACTATCATTATACTAACTGCAATTCTTGCTATGAAAACCTTTTAAAGTCCCCCCCCCAAAAATTTATTTATATATTTGATTCACAGGGAAAGAGTGAATATGGGTACACCAGGGCCTTCTGCTACTGTAAATGAACTCCAGATGTGTGCACCACTTTGTACATATGGCGTTACGTAGGTACGGGGGAAACAACGCCAGCCAATAGGATTTGCAGAAAAGCATTTTATCCACTGGGCCACCTCTCCTGCCCATATAACAACTTTCTTTAAAGTCAAATTTTTGTAACCAACATTACTTATATCTTCACAAAAAGCAGTGCATAAATCTGTTAACACTTAAAATATTATAAATTTCACTATGATGTTAAAATTTGTATAAAATATGTAGCTCCATTTTCATACTAATAAGAACATTCAGTATGATATTATTTGTATTGTAGAATACACAATTCTTAAAATGTTTATTAGTAATATTTTAGTTCAAAATCTACAACTCCCCATTTATGGATTCCACATTTAATTCTTAGCAATTTTTCATTTTTCCTATTAATCTATAATTCAGAACCTTACAAAATAATCTTAATAAATTTGATATACTAAGATTAAAGAATAAATTTAAAATCATGATTATATACAACAAATGTGTTTAGTCTTAGTTTCTCTAAGTAAAATTAATGTTGAATAACATGTAAAATTGTACACAGTGACATGACATAACTGCATTCTACATTTAAATTTCTAAATCATTTCATGAACTCTCAACTTTTAAAATTTCCATTCAATATAATTAGAATTGTGATCTAATAAAAACTAATACTTGATGCTTAAAATTTGATGAACATTTCATATATTATGTTGAAATTTTCAATATATGTTTGAATACATAATAATTATAAAACTCATTACAATATGCTGTCAGAATTCCTGATAGTGTGAAAAAAGAAAATTTGCTGTCATTAAATGTATATATAGATATATAAATCACTTGTAACGATGTTTGCAACCAAACAACTTTATATCTTAAGCATAATGGAAATTCATTCTAGCAATTGGTCAGAAGTGTGAAAATATGAATCACACCTGTGGCTTATAATTTTTTTAGGTGTTGATGATGTTTCTCATTGCTAGCTCTGTTTAAATCCCATGCTCACACAATAAGTAGCTCTTATAGCATTGCTAGCATGTCTTTAATGATTTCAAAATCATTAAACACATTTTACTCACACAAGATGAAAACATGGAGAAGTAATCATCTTAATTACTCTATTTTAGCAAAAATGAGATTAATCCAGTAAAACAACATCATTGCAATCAACAATTAAAAATGTATTCCCCTGATATGTTATATCTACATAATAAAGCTTTTAAAATATGTACTTGTATCTGTTTAACACATTTTGCAGGCACTCTACATTTAATAAGAAATAATTCATTCTTTTTTTTTTTTTGAGGTAGTGTCTTCCTCTAGCCCAGGCTGACCTAGAATTCACTATATAGTCTCCCTTGAACTTTACCTAATACTATTCTTACTACTGCTTAAACTTAGAAGGGCTGACTTTCTTTCCATCTTATACCTTGTTGAATACAGTAGCTTACACTCACTCAGACCAGGTTACAAGGACAGGATCGAAAAGTAGAAACCGGCTTTTATTCTCAAATGACCTTAACCACCACATATATCCCTGACCCCTACAACCCATTATATCTATTGCATGTAAAGATCCATTGTCTGAAGAAGTAGGAGGGGGCCTTTGTCTTCAAGAATAATATCTTTCATTCTATCTAATAAAATATCTCAATTTTAACACACTTTAAATAACTATGTAGAGGGAATTGATTTTTAAAAATAAATATAGAAAGTAGTGCAAATTATAGGTTACTGAACCATTTTATTTTTGCATTCATTTTTAAATTAAAGTCATTTTCATCTATATTTCCTCAAGAGTACATAGATATATGGACTTTAAAAAAAAAATAAATTGTTCATTTGCCCAAGGAACAGGAAGAATTTCAATGGGACTTATGGTGGACAGGGTCCCTTTTTTCCAAGGCTGTCTATCTCTAAACTACTCTATTATTATGCCAATATTGGGCACAGGAGTGCTGTAATCAGTGCTGAATTCAGCAGTTGAATGTAGAACACAGGAGTGGAAAATTACAATCTATATTTGCTGGCTGTGAGACTTTATTTATGCATCTTTGTGATTGCATTTTCAGATATAACAATGATCCCAAATTAATGAGTTCATTCAGTAGTAACTACCAGAGCCTTTTTATTTTTTGTATCATTTACATATTTACTCAAAAGAATCGCACTGCCTAAATTGTCTGAGTGGACAGAAACTGCCTTCTGACCAGAGACCTGCTGATAAACTTACTCAGAGCAACTGAATGATGTCACCTGGCAGGTTGGCAGGAGCAGCTGGGCCAGCGGGGGCCCAGCCTCAAGGGCCCTCCCCAGAGAATGCCAATGTGAATAAAACAGCTTCAGAGTGAAGTCCTTCTGCAGACTCCCTCTCTGGTATGTGGCAAAGAACGGCATCTGCATTTTATTGATCTTGCAGCTGACTCTTCAGCAGTGTCTCAAGATGTCTAGCATCTTGCTCTGAGTGTGCTGATGAAGCCTTTCAAGTCAGTGAGATGCATGGCTCAATCTGCAGCAGGAACGTGGTGCCTCAATATCCAGACATTGTCAGAACGAAAGGATTTCAAATTAATGCCATGTAAGAAACAAATCTCTCTTAAACATCTCCAGCCCTTTCTCTGAGCACCTCGTCTTAGGGAAGTGACTCCTCTGCTGGGCTCAGCATCGTGCGATAACTGTGGGGAGCAGGAGGGACTGGCGAATGGGTCACTGAGGACCTCCAGGTCTACGGAGATTAATGCTGATGCAAATGTGAGCTTCCGCTCTATGCCACAGCCTTTCCTTTATGCCCAGTGTTTGTCTTATGTTACAGCTATCTTGAGAGGAGGTCGGAAACTGGAAGAAAGGGGTCAGGCATGCTGTTTCTTCCACTGTGCTTTGAGGGCTTCAAAGCTCTCAGAAGATTTGTTTCCGGGTCAGTCTTATTACCTTCTCCCCTGTGACTTGACCTGATTTCTCTCAAGATTATGGCGTTAGGAAGTGGTATCAGGGGACAGAGGGCAAGATAAAGACTGAAGATAGGAAGTGCAAGGAAGTTTGAGAAAGGCTCATGTCTGGAAAAGGGCCTGAGTGTTTCAGTTTGGCTCTAGGACCCCAGGGCGATGGTAAGGATCTCCTGGGATGCTGGGTGGTGATAGGAAGGTGAATAGGCCCAAGACAACTTTCTCTATACTGACCCATTCCTCAGTTCCCAGAGAGCATCCACTGCATGTCAACATCTGTCTGTCACCCAGGGAATCATCACCTTAGTAGACCCATAGTGAAAAATCCCATTGTGCACACTTGTTTCCACGTGCATCTAAGGATTGCATCTATCTACTAATTAATTAACTTCACGCACAGCCAGCAACCTTATGTAAGCAAACCACTAACTTCACAATCACTAAAAAAAATGTCTGCTGAAATAATTTCTGACTATTTGAATAGCACATAAGGTGCACCTGCATTTTAGAGGAAAGGCTGTTTCTTCGCGTTAGAGGAACTGCTCGGTTGAGAAAGACGCTCAGCAGAATCCTGAGAGCCGTGATTCTGTGACACGAGGTAATGGAAGCAGCAGGCGCCTGCCCCGTTCTGTTGAGCTGTTTTGTTTGTCCATATTGGAAAAAAACAGGAAGTATCCAGATTATCTGTTCACTTTTTTTTTTTCTTGCTAACTAATAAACATCTTAAAGGTAGAAACCATTCCCTTTGCCTTATTGATGTTTCCAAAGCACTGAACACGGTGTTTTACAAATGGCAATTTTCAATATTGAGAACTAAAATAAATTAAAACAAATCATAGCTACTTGGAATTACTTCTCTCATGTGAAATAGAGTTAATCTTCTGAATACAGATGTTATCACTCTAAGGATTCATCCAACTTAATGGGTGTTAAAATGAAAAAAAAAAAACCTGCTTTCTTAGTATACTGGAACATTAAAAAAAAAAGAAAAAAAAAACAGAAAAACAATCAATTCCTGCAGGGAGAGGAAATGTCAATGTTTGAATGAGAGGTGCATTCAAAATACTGTGAAGTCAATTGTTATCTACCTACATTCTTGGCAGATGAGTGAATAGTTTTCTTCATTTGCCTTATCTGCAACCAATTGCAATATGTTATCTGTTCATGTTAATTTGTCTGATTCAGGAAAATCTGAACCTGTGAATAACTTAAGCTACAATAGGAAATTTCCTGCCGGTATTTCCCAGGCCTGACCTGCCAGTCGAAGAGGGCGGCTTTGTGCGCTCCAGTGTTCAAAGGCCCAGACTGTTACTGCGATAAGTCTCAAAATCCCAGCACAGCACAAGTGTCACCTCTGGACAGGATAACGACAAAGTGTTTATTTTATCTTATTTTTTAAATTTGTTTAAGATAGTCCTTCAAAACAGAAGAACAGCTGGGCATGGTTGCGCATGCCTTAAATTCCAGCATTTGGGAGGCAGAGGTAGGAGCATCACCATGAGTTTAGGGACACTCTGAGACTACATAGTGAATTCCAGGTCAGCGTGGCCTAGAGGGAGACCCCACCTCAAAAAAAAAAAAAAAAAGCAGAAGAAGAACAAGTTGTCTTTTTGATTGCTAAATGTACTTTTAGGGGCAGGTCAGAGTTCAGGAACTTGTAACGGGGATTCCACTCTCACTGCACAATCTCTCTTCTACCATCCAGGAAGATAACAGCTCCATCAGACATTTGTCTGAGTTATCCTCAAGCCTACCATTCAAAACCTGTAGACCTATGCCTATTCCTCCTTTTGTACAAAACATGCATCTGTACAGTGAGGTCGAAAGCCAGCAGGGGTAATGAAGGGATCCATGCTACATACTGAATGATGAATTTACATATTCCAGCAGTGTCACGCCAAAGACACCTTCATGCTCCTAAAGTTCTTTACAACTTTCAAGGGTTTTTGTCAAACTCATAACAATTTAAGTGCTACAAGATATTTTTGCTTATGTTTTGTTATAAAACATTTTATTGGCATTCCAGACAATGATTCTTTTTTATTTGTGAGCTGAATCGTAGTCCCAAATCCAATTACCAGGTCTGTCCACTCGTTATTTTTTTTTCTGGACAATATACTTTTCTTCACACTGGATGTAGCCTCAGGTCATGGATCATGTCTCAGTGCTCAAGAGGTCAAAAGAAATCCAAGAGGTCAAGCAAGAAGCTATTGCACATAACAAAATAAGGCATAAATAGTTCTGCAGCACTAGAGTTCCTGGGAAAGCCATGGCACACAAAGACAACTGGAGCCTGGTAATGGACAGCTGGCCATTACTGCATGTGGGTTCTAGAAGCATCTATTCTATGCACTTTATCTTAAAAATGAAAAAAAAAATCATGTTTGCTTAATTTGGGCAGAAAAGCATTACTGTATAGGCACAGAAGATGAGTCAGAAAGCTAAAACAAAAAGATTGTTTTTGATTGCTGTTATTTTTGTTTTGTTTTTATTAAAACTGAGGTTTCTTGAATGATGGTTAAATGCTCTGACGTTGAAATACACTCTCAGGCCAGAAAATTCAAGAACCTTTCAAAGGCTTGTTGTCTGCCCACTAAGGTACAATCTTAAGTCTGCTGCTTGTTCTCTCATTGTCAAGTCATAAATATTTTCCCATATTTCCAGTAGAGAGCTCAAACAGGAGGAATTCTTCACCATATGCATTGACAAATTGAACATTCCTTCAGATGACAGTTTCTTTTTCATAATGTATTTACAAAGGCTTTAGTAGTTGTAAAAAAAGATAATTCAATGTGGAATTTTGAGCATAATAAATGTAAAGCTACTAAACGGAGAATGCTTTACTAGTTTTATAAAAAGAACATCCTAGGAGAATTTAATAGAGTAACAGTTTTGTTATGAATTTCTAGAAGTGAAGCCAGCTTTTCATATACTATCTCTTATTCAGTAGAGATTCACACCAGATCTGCTTTATTGTAATGCAATGAATATGAAAGAGCCTAGTGAGATAGGAAATGTGACTTGTGCTTCTTTGCAAATTTCTTATATAAAATACTAAAGCCATCCCTGCTATTGTGTGGTGTCCACATTAAATAATTATTTGGTTGGATAGTACGTGTAAGATAAATTAACAACTAGAATTTGAATCAGCATGACCCGTTTGTATATGTATGCATGCATACATTTCAGACAGGCAAATAAATTTACAAATCCTAGATTGCTTTCTTTTTTACTCTTTTCTTTCCTTATTTCTTCTTAGCTTTTTTCAACTTGAAGTAAATTCTCACTGTATAGTCCTAGATGTTCAACTCTGGATTTCTCAAATTGTCACATGTGTTCAAATTATAGACATGTGTCACTGTACCTGGCCAAAGTGTTTTTAGAGAAAGAGAACGGCAGTTTTCCCTCCCTTTGTAATTACATATAGAGAAGGAAAGGCTCCTGGAAGCCGGTGTCGTTCACATGCTGAGCTCTTACCTTCATCCGCTTATTAACAGGAATCCGGCAGGGCCATCAGCCACAGACATGTGTCGAAAATAACCCAAAATGGAATTAGCATAATTTTTTAAATCCTGAAAAAAGGTGACTTGCATTTCCTAGAAATTTTTATCCTAATGCTTAGAAACATGTTGCAGTATCTTCTAACTTAATTGTGACAAGATAAAGGTGTTGTTTTCAATATTAAAAAAAGACAGTATAAGAGAACCAAGGATGCAACTTTTCCTGATTTAACTAGGAATATATTTTATAAGTGGAAGAGTTTTCTCTTCAATTTCCCAAACCCTCTTTAGCTATTGGGAAAAAATAATCAAGTGTGTTAACTATAAATTGATCAGGTAGGGGATGATGACAATATATTCTTGGTGTCTTAATACTTTGAAAAGTTAATAGGTCAGTAAACCCAAGCTACAACAAAAGAATGGAATCACTCATTTGGTTTTTAGAAAATTGAAAGTGCATGATCATATCAAAAAATGTATAAATGCAGGTAACACTTCAGTGGGTGCTGGGCATGTGCATGGTTGTTCTGTGGGTGTTTGCACACTTTCCCCTGGAAACTGCTTCTCATTAAAATGTAGGGCAGGGCATGAGAGGAAATGGTTTCTCACAATTTGTACTCCGAACAGCGTTTCAGGCTGATGAAGTCAGAGAAGTCTGCGTTTGAGTTCTCAGAGCATGCCATAGCAGCTTTGGGCAGCCTTGGGGAGTTTCTTTAACCCTTCAGAAGTCCCATGCTAATGCAGTTTCCATGAGAATATATAAAACATATGACATCAAATTTACCCTGAGTGGATAGTAGCACTTATGTTGTTGTTTTACTGTGCTAAAATAGAATAATGAGATTAAAAAGTCATGCGAGTGGAGACTGGCTTTACTCTCACTACCATTGCCTGTACTTTAGACTTGTGTCATGGATTCAGCGAGGCTTACATTAACTCACCTGCTGTCAGGAAAATAAAAATGGGGCAACACCTACTGGTATCTCCCATGCCAAAAGTTCTCTAATAAAAATTGCACATATTCACAGATGTACCATTAATGATCATACACTGAAAACTGAAAACGATTCAAAGAATCATATCACTTGGCATCTCCTTAATAACATATCCATCCATCACCAGATATTTCTGTCAGCAAAGCATTAAAGTTGTCAGATAAATCTCTCTGCCTAGGGGGAAATATAAGCCATGGCTTCCTCGATGAATGAAAATGAAATGATTTCCAACAGTATACTGCCAGACTCACTGAAAATAAAATAAGTAATTAAATAACCTCCTTCTCAAATAGGTCTATGTCTGTCAGGCACTTTTCTTTACAGTGCCCCTAAGTGAGGATCTCCTATAAAGTCTCATAGCAATACTTTGAATAAGCATCTTACAACTGTGAAAAGCATCTGCACGATTAAGTTTATTTTTTCCACAATTTAATATCTGAGTAGTTTCATCTTTGGGATAAGTGAAGATGATGTTTGAGCCATTGGGAATTCTTCTGGAGTAATCAAAGAGACCTTATTTCCTCAATTCCACATCTGAGAACAAAGCAGCACCTCCTCATTAGCTGAACTGAACCCCTGGCCCCTCCTCCACTCTGCAGCCTCTTCTGTTTCGCCAGGACTGTATTTCTAATCAATGCAAGAAGAATGCTGATGTTAACTTAGTTTAGATTTGCCACGTCTGAAAGAGGATATACTGGAAAGCCATGTCCTCCTTAGCACCCGCTTGACCCTGCATTTTCAGATTTTGCTATACAAGAAAAACTTGCACACAGAATGACTTCTTATGAAGTGCCATGCAAAAAAAAAAAAAAAAATGTAACATGAAAAGACACTTTAAAGAAAGGAAGTTTGTCACATGGTAGAAAGTATATAGCTTTGCAAAGAACCAATCAAGAAATGTCATACAGAACAACCGGTTTATTTGTCCTATACGCTCAAGTATGTGTCACGTTTTGTCATAACTTTTAAATGTGACCAATAGCCAAGCCAAACTTCTCAAGAGCTGAGGGAGCTCCTTTATTCACTTTTTTTTTGTTGTTGTTGTTGTTGCTTGGTTGGTTTTTCAAGGAAGGGTCTCACTCTAGCCCAGTCTGACCTGGAATTTGCTACGTCGTCTCAGGGTGGCCTGGAACTCATGGTGATCCGCCTACCTCTGCATCCCCAAGTGCTGGGATTAAAGCCGTGTGCCACCACGCCCGGCCCTTTATTCACTTCTTACTCTGTGTTCACATGAAAAGTTCCCGGTGCTTTGATGTCTACTGGTTGAAGAGGCCAGCCAAGGAAATTTTATAAAGCACTGCCTCAGTCATGGATCTCTCTATTTCCTACCTTTCTATTTATCATCACTACCTACCATATATTTATCAACTATCTACCTACCAATCTATCTGTCTTTCATCTGTCTACCTCAGCTTATTGATGAACAGTCTTACTCTAGCCTGGCTGACCTGCAACAAACTATGTGATCAAGGTGACTGAGAAGTCATGACAGTGCTCAGCCTCCCAAGAGCTTGCAGGCATTCCAGACATGAACCACCGTATCTGGACAATAGAATTATTTTAAAAAGGCTTTTCTTGGGCTGGAGAGAGGGCTTAGGAGAGTTAAGGCATTTGCCTATGAAGCCTAAGGATCCAGGTTCGATTTCCCAGGACCCACATAAACTAGATGCACAAGCGGGCGCTGTCTGAAGTTGATTTGCAGTGACATGAGGCTCTGGCATACCTGTTCTCTGTCTCTCTCAAATAAATAAATAATGAATATATATAATGTTGGTAACAGAGTTTGGGCATGAGGCCCTGGAGTACCCATTCTCTGTCTCTCTCTCTCTCTCTCAAATAAATAAATAATGAATAAATAAATATATAATGTTAGTAACAGAGTTTTGAGCTCCAATTTTATTGTTTTAATTTGCTTTAAATTTTTAAATCATATCTTATTAGAATCTATAATATATTATAAATGTCATTCTATACCATCTGTAATTTATATAACTACCCTTATTTCACAAATGAAGCTAACATCAGAAATTATGCTATGTGTGTTCATGTGCTAAGCAACCCTTTGGAGTATGGATCTAACCACTCTATTCTTTTCTCTTTGTCTATTTATAGAGTTGCCAAAGATGATTAGTTGAATATTGATGTTATTCACAAGTTATTGATAGTAAAATGTTTGAAAAAGACTGGATATTTTGAAATTAAATTATAAAAAATGTTGATTATATTACCTAGAAAGAGCCATGACTGATGTTTTTGTTTGACTTATCCCTCCAGTCTTTCTTTTCTTATGGAGCCAATATTTTCACAGACGAGGATCTCATTGTTTTACAGTATCTCCTGTTTCTTACCTTTCATTAATCCTACATAATAATTTCAGAGAAAGTTTTCCGAATATCTATCCATTTCATTCTCCTAAATCCACATTTCTTTAATGAGTCTCAATCATTCAGAGTTAAGGGAAAACTGCTTAATTGCTTAATATTCACATGTTAGCAATACTGTACTAGATATGTTAACATAAATTTTACTTAGGTGACTGTATATGAACCAGTTTTGCCACCTGTATCTGTGTCAGGTTCGTGCCTGTCCCCTTGACTTGATTTAATCATACAGATCCTGAGGTACAAAAAGATACTGAAGGGCTGGAGAGATGCCTTAGCGGTTAAGCGCTTGCCTGTGAAGCCTAAGGACCCTGGTTCGAGGCTCCATTCCCCAGGACATATGTTAGCCAGGTGCACAAGGAGGCGCACGTGTCTGGAATTTGTTTGTAGTGGCTGGAGGCCCTGGCAAGCCCATTCTCTCTCTCCCTCCTTCTCCCTCTTTCTATCACTCTCAAATAAATAGATAAAAATAAACAAAAAAAAAGAGATTAAGAAAAGATACTGAAGTCCATTTCATAATAGATATCATCATTTAAACATATGTCTCTGCATTTAAATATCCTTTTATGTACCTTTGTAAACGTAAGTCTATCGTCTTTATCATACTGTAAATTATTTCAAGCCAGTGTTAATATTAGTTGTGCTGACTGATAGACTGGTGTATTTCTTACACTTTTCATACTGACTGGTGGCGACAAGACATGTGATCAAACATCAAACCAATTCTTTCAAACAAGGCTCCACAAGATGCACAATGTCTCCCTTGGTGTGTTTCAGGTTGATTTCTTTCAACATGAATATTACATACTGCTCTTCCAAAAGTGTCTTTTACTAATAATTCATCATTGTGATGAGTTGTGCAGGAAAATTTGTTTGCTACATATTCCCTAAGGGGTACTGGGAAACAAGAAAAAAGATAGGCTGTGTGGGCTGGAGAGATGGCTTAGTGCTTAAGCGCTTGCCTGTGAAGCCTAAGGACCCCAGTTCGAGGCTTGATTAACTAGGACCCACGTTAGCCACATGCACAAGGAGGTGCACGCGTCGGGAGTTTGTTTGCAGTGGCTGGAGGCCCTGGTGCACCCATTCTCTCTTTCTCTTTCTCTCTCTGTGTCTGTCGTTCTCAAATAAATAAATAAAAAATAAACAAAAAAATTTAAAAAGATAAGCTGCATAATTGGCCACCGGTTTATAAAGATACAGAGTAGTGAATCATAATGCAGACAATTTACTTTTATTCTCTTTTCCTGTTGATTCTGCCATGGACTTTGGAGATAAACTCTTTCTCATTCAGCATTGAACAAATATACGTGGCACCTCTTCTTTGTGCAAGGTGGAGGTGGAACATTTCCCACTTCAGATTTTCAAGGCTGAAAGTAATTTTACAACTAGGGATGTCTCAGCAGCATCTAGTTTAAAGTTCGCATCATTTTATAGCTTGAGAGCCATAAACAAGGAATTCAGCGAACTTCTTCCCTCAAGGATTTCTACAAATCTGTTTCCCCTTTCTTTTCAAGTTTATTTTCACTCAACAAAATAATAACATCTTCTTCCATACTCATTTTAGTGTGGGTCCAAGGTTCACCGTCTGTACTTACACATTTTATTCCCTTATTTAGTTTTAAATTTTTATTGACAACTTCCATAACACCATGATCATAGTTTTAAATACATAGAAAATGTTTTTACTTAGAGAGAGAGAGAGAGCTGTAAAGCCAACACCTGGGCATGTGGCCACTACAAATGAGTGCCAGGTGCCCACGTCCATGCACCACTTTGTGCATCTGGCTTTATGTGGGTACTGGGGCATTGAACCTTTGTAAACGAGCACCTTTAGCAGTTGAGCCTCTCCCCAGCACTGTCCTCAAGTTTTAACGTGAATCTGTTAATTGCACTTTCTTTCTTCATTTTGCAATCATTTACAAAGTCACTTTTTGCGCTATTTCCTCATGAGCAAAACTAATTAACCAAAAGAATTATTCACTGAGCCATGCGTTCTGCAAGCATTAACTTCCGCCGTGGACCGTGTGTTGTGAAGGTGTGGTGGAATACTGGAAAAAATCACCTCAGTCAGTAATAAAAGCAGCCTTGTCAGTCACCAATTTACTTTTCTAGGCAGCTCTTGAAATTTCAAAAACTGCAAGAGCTGTTATATTCTTGGGAGTAAAGAAGCTGTGACTAGAATGTAAATCAGTAACTCTCATTCACTCTAATGGTGCTAAAAAGTATAAGGTTAATATAAGTTTACTAACGTCTTTTTAAAACTACATTTAAATTTGGGTTGAATAGCTGCATGCTTGTATGTTTGAATAAGTACAAGTTAGCTAACCACTTTTACATCACTTCTAACAGTTAAGGCTGCTATCTCTGTGGACAGTGCTTACTAAACTCACAAGCTGCTTAGTTACCTACTCAACTTCCCAAATGTTTCATGTATTTAACTTATAGGGAGCATATTTCAGTGTTACAGAAGGGAGGGCAGTCAATACAGTGGAGAATAAATGACATTTTTGATAAATTTAGATCTGAGGAATGATTTAGTGCAAACTGGAAACAGTGATACAAGTGTAAGTAAAAGGTTATTTGCATAGTATTTGGGGGTATGGTACATCTGATAGATTGGAATGGACTCCATTTCAAATGGAAAAAAGTAAAATGTTGAGTTTTATATTTTTCAGTATTCTTTTTGATACACATTACAATTTTTTTTTTTTTTTTTTTTGGTTCTCTGAGGTAGGACCTCATTCTATTCCAGCCTGACCTAGTACTCAACCTGTAGGTCCAGGCTGACCTCGAACTCACTATGATCCGCTTACCCCTGTTTCCTGAGTGCTGGAATTAAGGGAATGTCACACCACACCCGGCTATACATTACGTTTTAATGTAAAAAAATGGCTGAAGGAGTCAGGCATGGTGACGCACGCCTTTAATCCCAGCACTCTGGAGGCAGAGGTAGGAGGATCACCATGAGTTTGAGGCCACCCTGAGACTCCATGGTGAATTCCAAGTCAGCCTGGGCTAGAGTGAGACCCTACCTCAAAACCAAACAAACAAAATAAAAAAGGCTGAAGATTTTAATATTTTTTGTTACTTTTATTTATTTATTTAAGAGCGACAGACAGAGAGAGAAAGAAGCAGATAGAGAGAGAGAATGGGCGTGCCAGGGCCTCCAGCCACTGCAAAAAAAACTCCAGACACGTGCACCCCCTTGTGCGTCTGGCTAACGTGTGTGCTGGGGAATCGAGCCTTGAACAGGGGTCCTTAGGCTTCACAGGCAAGCGCTTAACTGCTAAGCCATCTCTCCAGCCCAAGGCTGAAGAGTTTAAAAGACTACCCTAAACACATGTGTCATCAAATTTCCAACAGGATATTTTCCCCCCTTTTGAAGTAGTAGGCCAGTATTTAACTGAAATTATTTGGTACTATGTTTTAGAAAATAAACTTTCTAATATCATGCTATATGATTTTACTAAGTAGATTTTACATATGACTTTGAAATGTTTTCAAGTTAATAATACATAAACAAGAACATAAAACATACTTTTACTTTTTATGACTGAGCCAAACCAAAAAATGACCCAATTAAGAGCTTTGTGGCAATTTTTGTAGTTTTGTGTTATGAAT
Organism: Dipus sagitta; assembly: GCA_036346955.1. Classification (NCBI taxonomy): domain Eukaryota; kingdom Metazoa; phylum Chordata; class Mammalia; order Rodentia; family Dipodidae; genus Dipus; species Dipus sagitta. The sequence continues at coordinate 6,280,155 of CM070787.1, forward strand.
AAGCTTGCAAAAGCTTTTACGATAAAGTCAATTAGACTACTCAAAATGCTACATGTGTTCAAAACGCTGGTATAACACCAGGAAAAGGAGTCAGCAAATACCAAGTGAATTGTTTTTCTACTAAGGCACATTCATAAGCTGCTTTCTTTCTTTCTTACACCACGTGTATGTGTACGTGTGGCATGCATGTACATGTGTGCTCCTGTGGGCGCATGTGTGCGCATATCCGTGTGGGGCCAGTGGTTGGCATCAGGTGCCTTCTTCAATCGCTTTCTGACTTAAATTTTAGATAGTTTCTCTTCGCTGGACCTGGAGCTCACTGACTTGGCTGGGAAGTTAGCTAGTCAGGAACCCCCAGGGATCGAGACTCTGCTTGCCAGCCCTGGGACTGCAAATCAGGCACCACAACGCCTAGGATTGCAGTATATACTAGAGTGGAAACTCAGATCCTGTTGCTTGCATGGCGAGCACTGATCAGTGGAACTACCTCTCCAGGCCCTACCTGCTTCCTTGTGTTATTATTAAGGTCTTCATATACAATACACTGGACAAGTTATCAAACATTTTGAGAAGACATGTCAAGTAAAATTATTGTTATAATTGAGGAATATGATTAAATAAAATGCTTTTTTTTTTCTTTTTTAACAGTCAGAAAGAGAGGTAAAGTACTCAGGAAGCAAAAGTCTTCTGAACCCCTGTAATCAAGAAACGGCACCATGGGAGGAGCGGGCGCCACAGAAAGGCCAGCATTCTCTACAGTTCAGTCCACATAAGGTCTTGAAAGCGTCCTTTCAACTGAGAACCAGAAAAAACAGACAGAAGGGCATGACAGCAACACTTCAGATGTCTTTATATCAAAGATTATGTATTGTATATTTTGATATCTGTGTCCGCCTATAGCATAATTATATTACCATACTCCTGACAAATATGTAAGTTGTTTGACAACCAGTCATTATTTCCATTTTATGCTTGAGTACATAAGAATTTTACTTCTTTAAAGGCCAAACAATTGTCTTGCTTTTATGGATTAATTAAAAAAAATCTGGGTGCAAGTGAGTTCTGATCTCAGAAAGGCAGTGAACTATATTCATTATGTATGGAGTACTAACAATGCGGTGAAACTGATGTGTACGCTAAACAAAAGTGTGTCAGTGTTAACAGATGCACTCCTGACCCCGCCCTGGTAAGGAGTGATGGGAGGGTTCTGGACAAATGTGTCAGCTGTGTTAATACATCTGTGTACATGGCATAGAAAAAACAAATATCTCCATTGATTATTGACGTCTACGCAAAGAGGAATTGTCTTTCCAGTAGAGGAACCAGCTATGGCCGGGGAGGTGGCAGAGATCATGGTAGGTAGTTAGACGGTGCCTACTCTTGAGTTCGCTCTCCCTCGCTTTTAAAGACAGTTCAGAGTTCCTTGGGTAGTGCTAGAATATACACCCTCTCCTCAGAAAATTCTGTGAACACAAGGACAAATTAGGGATTAGTACACATAATTTTTTGAGATGATTTTATACATGGAGATAGAGGGGAACAAAAACCTCACCCAAAAGACTAGCAACAGGTAGACACTGAGTGAACATGCTCATTAATCACTTTTATCTCCAAAACTTCAATCACATTTTACAGAGGAAATATATCTTTGGAAAAAGTTAAACTATGAACCAAGGGTTCTAAGCCTTTCCTATGATATCGACCCTTTGGTTAGCTGTGAAGCATAGAGACCCTTTGAATAATTTCTTTGAAGAATAAAGGAAATAATATACAAAGAAATGAAAAGTAGCACCCATATGGTTTCTATAATGTAGTGGCTCCACGCTTCTCTCACAGAAAAGGTAACTAATAAAGTATACTAAAATATGGAATATATGCATATGTGTGCTTATTTATTAATATAGTAAGTAAAAGAGATAGTAGCAGATCTCTAATAGATTCATGTTAGTAAAAAACCAATAACATTTTAGGTATTTGGATAAATTATAATGCGAAATGAAAATGTCTTTAATTTCATTTACTGATAAAGTCACAGATACTGCTAAGGATATGAGTAGTTATTTACTATGTTTATAACTGATAAAAATTCTGAGTTTGGGGCAGCTGTTAATAATGTATGATTTTTGTTTGGTTTTGTTTCATCAAAGAACATTTATCCTTTATCCAGCCATGTGATAAAGGCCGTGTCTAGGTTAAAAGCTTTGTATTAGGGATTTAAGAGAAAGGAACTGAGAAGGCACTTAAATTAATTCTTGTAGAAAAAATGCTCATATTCTGTGAAAAAGAGTCATGTTAGCAATGGTGGAATTCAGGAGTAATTCTTACAGAGAGGAAATGGCATTGTTAAGTGAGCTTTCAGCAAACATGAAATACTTACACACTAAAGAATCATTTTATGAATATTTAAAACACTATGTGCCTGCTGAAATGTACCAGAAAAATGTAAAGAGAATTTTAGTTTGAACAAACCCCACAAATATTTCAGGATTCCTGTGTGCTAACAGCTGCATTTTCCTTTTCTTGGTGTTTTGTAGTTAGATAATAGTGCTGGGTATTTATAGGCTCCCTTATATAACTATAGCTCTCTCCATTTTTCTTGTCAGAATAGTTTATTTTTTGCCCCTGCTTCTGTTTCCCTTGAATTTCAGTATTGGATTTACTGACTTTGCACTGGCTCTCCTATTTTTATAGAACCATATTCCTCAAGTTCAATTTACTTTTAAGTTGGATACTTTATGTGTCCATTCCCTTTAGAGCTCTAAAAAGAATGTGTATTATTGACCAGATAAAGCTATTAGGACAACTATTATGAAATTTATTTTTAGGATCTTGGCTGCTTTAATGGCCCTTTAGGGCTTAAGATATGCTCCAAGTAGCGAGCTCTGAACCCCAGAGGTTCACTCAGGCTATTGTTTCCCATTCACACCTGCTCCGCCTGGGCGCTTGGGATGCGGCCAGTGTTCCACGTCCCTCCCTGCTTACCTAGGGGCCATCAGTGCTGGCTCACTCAAACTGGGGAATTGTTTTCTTAGGTTCCGTTTCTTTTATCAGCTCCTCTTGTGTGAACTTCCTTTTCCTCGCTCTTACTTATTCTTTATTCTCCTGGTTCTCAGATTACTGCTTATTTATTTATTTATTTATTTATTTATTTTTATTTTCTGTTGTTCCAAACAGCAACTCTTGAAGCACAGGCTGGTTTTTTACTCCTGACCTTTTCTGCAGTTTCCAGTTGTAGTCCAGCACCTCCGCCCTGACAATCAGATGACTCTTTCATTGTATTGTTCTATCTTTCCTGATAAACAACGGCCCTGTCTGCCTTACACTGTGTTCTTAGAACTTGCACTAATTTCTCTCTCTGAAGTGCTCAAAGAAGCGGCCATGTCACCCTTCTCTTCTCAGTGTCAAATCAGAACCCTTATCACTCATGGTTCCTTAACCTATACTATGCATTTTAATAATTAGCAGTCCTGTTTCCTCAGAGTGTCTTGAGTACACTGAGAAGTTTAGCATGCCTTCCAGAATGTGATGCTTTGAGCCTCTGCTGACAACTGAAGACCTCCCTGTTGATGGAACTCAAGCACGCCCCTGGCTCTTTGTCTTGCATTACAAGCGCACTCTCTTCCACGGATGCCCAGTCTGATGAAAACCGGTTAAGATCATGCCGTTTGTTGTCACTGCCAAACTTAGATGTCGGTTGCCAGTAAAATTTTACTGTAACCATCTGAAACCCTATAGAGATCAGCAAATGATGCTAACATTTAGAAAATATGAACATTCAAGGAAAGATCAGGAACCATCTATATCCCTTCCACTGTCCTAAAAAGGCACTTATCTCTTCTATTCATGCTTGTGATAAAAGAAGAAACACTGGGATCTGTGCTGTATTTCTTCATTACATATTTTTAATTTTTATAAATTTATTAGAGAAAAAGAGAGAGACAGAATGGGTGTGCCAGGGCCTCTAGCTACTGCAAATGAATTCCAGACACATGCACCACCATGTACATCTGGCTTACATGGGATCTGGGGAATCAAACCTGTGTTCTTAGGCTTTACAGGCAAGTATCTTAACCAATAAGCCATGTCTCCAACCCTATTTCCTCATTATAGAATAACTATTTCAGGTTCACATTTATGTGGGCCCTAACTTTCACCTGAGTGGCAAAAGGACCATGTCAGTATTTATAGAGGATAATGTAGAGGATAAGTAGATTTTAAAGATGTACCAGTGTTCTAGTCCTATAGTGAATATTTTTCTTATGGAAACGTTTTCCTAAATTATACATTCTTTGACTTCTACAATACCCCCAGTTTTTGAAAGTCAAGTAGAGTAAAATTATTTATTGAGTTTAAGAAAGTAAATAAAAGAAGACAAAGCTCCTATAAAAGAAGGAAGGATCCTGAGTAGAAATTCCCAAACCTCCTTTGTGTGCAAAGTAAGTTGTAAAGATAACTGGGGTGATTGATATTTTCTTTCTTTCTTGTATTTTCTTTTTGAGTTAGGGTCTCACTCTAGTTCAGGCTGACCTGGAATTCACTATGTAATCTCAGGGTGGCCTCAAACTCATGGTAGTCTTCCTACCTCTGCCTCCTGAGTGCTGAGATTAAAGGCGTGCACCACCACACCCAGCTGATATTTTCAAACTGAGAAAACTTTACTGATTTCCAGTGTCCTTTTACATCTATAAATTTTATGAGCAGCAAATCAATTGCTATTATTCCCAAACTATCCTGATCTCTGTGTTCTTCATTTTCTTTCTTAGAATTGCAAAACATTAGTACAAGTTTTAGTCCAGAATCAAAATGCAAGGCTAAGTTATAATTACAGTATTTTTGTAATTTAGCCAAAATGAGAATGTTGCTGCAAGTTGAAAACCAAGGACTGGAAGAAATAACTTGGTCATTAAAGGAACTTGCTTGCTAAGTCTGATGGCCGGGATTCAATTCCCCAGTTCCCATATAAGGCTGTAGGCACAAAGCGGCAGATGGATCAGGAGTTTGTTTGCAGTGGTAGGAGGCCATGGAGTGCCCATTCTCACTTTCCCTCTCTCTGTTTGCCTCATTCTCTTTGTCATTCTGTCTCCCTCAAATAAAATAGAATAAAAATTTAAAAATCTCTTTGGATGCTTACTTGCAGTCAAATGCAACCACATAAGGACATGAGACTCCAATTCATTACACTTATTTGATAAGTCCAAGAAAGCCCATTTGAGCACTTGGAAGATATTTTGAGCTTTCTTTTACTATATTATCATTTTAAGGAACAGCATTTAACTTTCAATGTGAGACATGTCTGTGTAAAACAGTTAAAACATGAAAAAAAATATACTCAGAGGCATCTGATTAAAGATGGAACTTATATATCAGACATGGAAAATGCAATTCAGTGTTGTCTTTGAGTCAAGTTTTTGTGAGTTTATTTTTGCAGCAACATTACCCTGTATTGATGTAGGGACTGTCTCCTTCCTAAAGAATTGATGGTAGATTTTCACAGTTTCCTGTTTGTTAGCTTTTGTAAATCTACTGTGACATAATGTTAGAAATGTGAGAAACAAATTTAAAATAATTAACTCTATTCAAGGTTGTATATGGTTAATAATATGTGTGTTGGATTTAATATTACGATATTAATGTCAAGTAAAATGCTTATATTGACACAATTTGTGGACTTATAATGTATAAAGATTACTTGTCAGAGTAGTCATGATCATAAAAATAATTTGTTGATTTTACATTATAAAGGCTTAAAAAGTAAACAATATTACTAAAAATGATAAAGTGATTTACTCATCCAGTACACATTCAGTTATTCAAAGACCATAGACTTTCTGGGTTCTTCCTTTAATTTGTGTTTATTTTTATTTGTTAACGAGAGAGAAAGAGAGAGAGAGAGAGAAAGTGGCACACACAGGGAGAGAGGAAGGGAGAGTGTGTGGGCACGCCAGGACATTCAGTCACTGCAAACAAACTCTAGACGCATGCACCACCTTGTGTATCTGGATTACATGTATCCTGAGGGATCAAACCTGGGTCCTTTGGCCTTGCAGGGAAATGCTTTAACCACTAAGCCATCTCTCCAGACCTTCTTTTAAATATTTTTGTTGGAATGTCAAGTACACTAGTGAACATAATTGGCGGGGTTAGGGATTCAGCAGATTGGGAGCCCTCGCAAGTGTAGAGACCACAACTGGCACAGGGGAGCACAATTAAAGACATAGGTGAATCCGCAGCTACTGGTGATGAGCCACTTCTCAGGAATCATCTTCAAGGTCATCTTCTGCATTCTGCATTGAGATTCCCATGGCACTGACATGCACATCTCTTAATGGCTAAGGAGCCTGAACTTGGCCTAGACCACAGATTCAGTGATATGTCCTTTTTATGCTACTTCCCCAATGTAAATCCTGGCTACTGTACCTCGGGGTTCCAAAAAAAGCACTGTGGCTAGATCCTATCAACCCAGCACTGGAATATGGACAGCATCTTATTGATGTGGATGATGTGGAAAGGATAGGTCTGTGCTTAAATTTGAAGGCATCTGCCACAACAATTGTTTACCATGCACTTGTTGGCACAAATGCAGGTAGGTGCCTCAGAGGCTGCTAGGAGAAGCTTCTTACATTCATCTATGCCATGTGGCCACAGCATGGAATTCATGCACTTTTGCCCCAGGTTGGTGGAGGTGAAGCCGTATGATGCAGCTTGTTCACTCAGTGTAGGTAACAACTGTACGAGTAATGGTCCACTGTCCCCAGGTTCTTCTATGGGAACTCACCATTCCCAAGGGAAAATTCAAGCCTCGCTAGTTCCTGACACTATTGTTGTCTTTGTAAAATTTTTCTCTCTCTCAATTTCCCTCTTTCTACTACTGCAATATCTTCTTCTGGTCACAGCCAAGTGTTTCTTCCTTCCAGGGGCACTTGGCATAGCTCCCTGGTGTTAGCCTTCGTGATGCCTGTCAGGTTTTATAAGGAGACTTTATAGCATTTTGTTTTCACACCGGTAATCTGTGTAATGCATAAGGGAAGAAGTGATTTCATCCCAATTTTCACTGTTCTGCTAGCCTTAGCTGTAGAGGATAACGTCTCATGTATCGTGGTATGTCCACATATGTCCATACAGCCTACTACTTAGACGGAAGTGCTAAAGAAACTCAGTAAATATTTGTATGTTAATTAATCATACAATGGAATACATTCAATTCTGTGTACTTTAGGTCACATTTAACATCCTTACAAACATTCTCATTTGAATTTCCTTTGTAAAGCTATTCCTTTTCTGTGTGCATACAATTTATCAGCATGTTATGGAAACTACAGGATTTCCTATATGTACATATTCTAATTTGATAGTATGTGCTCATCTCATTACCCTTTTATTTGCCCTTATCCTTCCTGTTGGTTCCCTTCTTTCCAGTGACAGTTCCTCTTCTACTAGATTCCCCCTTACCCTGCTCATAATGGCTACCATCAAGAAAACAAATGACAAGAAAGGTTTGTGATGATGCAGAGGGAAAGGAACCCGCAGATACCACTGGTGTGCATTCAAACTTGTGTGTTCATAGGGAAATTTACTTACTTTCTCCACAAGCTAAAAATGGAAGTATCACTTGATTCAACTCTCCCACTTCTGGCTATTTGCCCAAAGAAATCGAAGTGACTTGTCGACTCAGAGCGAGCGCACACGCATAAGAAGTGTTGAACTGTGCTGAAGATGAGCTTAGTGACTAAGGGAGCAAAGGTCCATTGAAGACAACCTGAGGGCTAAGTGTGACTATATTTGTGATCTGTGTGTGTGCATGTGTGTGTGTGTGTGCATGTGTGTGTGTATGTGTTCAGGATCAACAGAGTCCAATAAATCGCACACCTAAATTCCTTCCTTTATCAAATATTTAAGATTTATCCAAAGTCAAAAATTCCATACCCTTTGTTCATACAACGTCCTACTTATTCACTTACTACTACTATTTGCCTGTACAATAAAAATGCCAGTGAGTACGTGTATGCAGAAAGAGCCACAGCCACAGTAAGGTCAGAACCGTGGTGTCCGCTGATGCAGCAGGTTTACTAAGGGCTTACACGAGACTTCTCTTCAATGTTTCCTCAGGATGCACACTCCTGGGTGTGTTATGTCAGGAGTTAACTCCCAATGCCCAGCCTCTGCTCTAGAACCTTGCCAACTCTGGCTAAGAAAATATCATAAATCCATGTTCTAAAATTCAAGGCTGGGACCACCAAATAGGACTTATATACACAATAGAATTTTACTCAGCCTTGAAGAAGAGCTAAGTTATGCCATTTGTAGGAAAAATGGATAGAACTACAGATTTCTGGTGAAATTGGCCAGACTCAGAAAGAAATATTTCATATGTTCCCTCTCCCATACAGAATTCAGATTCAAATCTTAATTTGTTTTTAATTTACTTTAGCTGCAAACACAAAAATTTCTTCCTGTTAATATAGTGCTTTGTGATATTTCCATACATGTATATAATGTTGAAATAAGGTCAAACACCCAAGTTCTGAAATGCTTATAATTTCTTTATGGGAGAAACATTAAAATTTATATCTCCTAAAACATTACAAATGTGCAATACTTGCTAGAATTATTTATTCCTACCTTTCTTCACCCCCCCCAAATATATTCTTCCTGGCTTCTGGTAACTTCCATTCTATCCTCAGTTTCCACCTAATCACGGCATTTCACGTTCAGTATATGAGTGAGAGCATGTACCACGTGTCTCTCTGTCACTGGTTTCTTGAATGGTCCCCAGAATAAGCCAGGTATTTTCCCATCGTGCAGAAGAACCTGCATCACTCCCTCCACATCATTTTACTTGTCATTTAAATATTTTATTTTTATTTTTATTTATTTATTTGACAGAGAAAGAGGGAGGGAGAGAGAAAGAGAGAGAGAGAGAGAGAGAGAGAGAGAGAATGGGTGCACCAGGGCCTCCAGCCACTGCAAACGAACTCCAGATGGGTGCACTCCCTTGTACATATGGCTAACGTAGGTCCTGGGGAATCAAACCTGGGTCCTTTGGCTTTGCAGGCAAATGCCTTAACTGCTAAGCCATCTCTCCAGCACCATTTTACTTGTCATTTACTCAAATACTTGTACAAAGGACAGGGAATGCCAGTAATATTTGCAAACATACACAGAAAAATCAAATTTTGTGTTTGTCGTTCAGAAAATCATTTGACACCAACTTAAGAAAAGTAACCCTTGTAGCATGTCATTGTTTTTGTTTGGAGTGTATTTCTTTTTCCAAATTTGTTTTGATATCAGAATTTCCTTAATTTACATATGTACTGGAAAAACATGGTATGCATAGCATCACTGAGAACAATTGACAAAAATTGTCCTCAATACATACACATGACTACTAAAGGTGGGCAATATATTTAAGTATTTAATTATATTTAAAATTAGATGAACATTATAACAAAAGATAAAGTGAGGATGCTATTATTTTTCATTTCCAAATGACTAAAAATCCTTGTATCTATTCATTTATGTGATTATTTAGAACTTTGACTACCTAGTGTGTTTACTATGTAGTTTACACATGCTATTAAATTATTCTGTAGACCATAAAGAATCTGTTCACAAAAGGGGAATCTGAGGTTTAGAATGGGCATCTAATTTGCTCAAGAATACACACACACACACACACACACCTTGAGCTCCAGTTCTCTTTGAATGCAAAGCCTTTGTTATTTTTCTGAATTGGGCCACTGGACAAGGACACTCGTAAGTGCAAGTGCGTGATAATGTAGGGTATAACAAATGCATTGTCATTCTGCAAGGGGCAGAACCATACCATACCTTACTTTGGATTGCAGGTTATGCAGCTGCCATGGCTGGGATTAAGGCCAAACTCAGTCATTGACTAGCCATGGAAACCTAAGCAAATCACTTAATCACTCAATAGCCCAATTTTCTCCACCCAAAGTAGAAATGAATAGTAACTGTTTCAAAGAGATCTGAGAAGATTAAATAAATTGATATTTAAATTATTTAGGACAAGCCTTGGCACAGAATGAAATTCATCATTAATATCAACATTTTCATGTGATTGTGGGTGAAAAGATGCAGCTAGGCAAAAGCGTACATGCCATTAGAGTGTGTATGTCATTACATCTTCATCTTTGCAAAAACATTAATTGGATGTAACAGACATTTGACTTTTATTTATTCATCAGATATTTTATCAACTTTCATTGAGTAAGCAAGATTACAAAAACAAAAACCTGGTCATAAGCATGGAAATAAAAGGATAAACATTCATATATACACATAAATAATACATTTTGTATGAGTGCATATTTGTAATGAATAAAAGATATTCATTTTTTTAAATCTTTTGTTTGTTTATTTATTTATTTGAGAGCAACAGAGAGAAGGAGACAGAGAGAGGAGAGAGAGAGAGAGAGAGAGAGAGAGAGAGAGAGAGAATGGGCGTGCCAGAGATTCAAGCCTCTGTAAAGGAACTCCAGATGTGTGTGCCCCCTCGTGCATCTGGCTAACGTGGGTCCTGGGAAATTGGGCCTCGAACCAGGGTCCTTAGGCTTCACAGGCAAGTGCTTAACCGCTAAGCCATCTCTCCAGCCCAAGATATTCATTTTTTAGTGAAAGTTAAAAGTGATTGCTGGTCAAACAAGGAAATCTAATTTATAATTTTAAAAATATATTCACATGTATCACATCTTGTTTTTATGAACTTACAGATAGAATTTTAAAAGCAATGCACCACATAATTGTATGATGTATTTTGTTAAGTTAAATTTAAGATAAATTTGACATTTTAAAGTATCACTTTGTTTTCAGTTGAAGAGTATATTTTTTATTTTTAATAAAGCTCTCTGAAATCATTCACATCTTAATTCCTGTTGGCATAATAGTTTGGGGATTTTTGTATTATAAGAGGTCCCTTGGTAACTATGTTAATTTCTATAAACAGTGTCTATGATGAAAATGAATTTGAATGTCATTCCTAAAATTTAATCATGTCACATTTAAACACCCAAGAGGGAAATATATATGGCTTTTGTGAGTGACACAGAGCAATAAATGAAGCCAGTTCTAGTTATTTTCAGATGAGTTAACTAATGTACTATCATTTTCTCTTGCATTTACTCTCGGGTGAACATCACTTTCTGTTCAACATACATGGCAATGCATATCTATTCTTATGAGAATGGGCTTCTCTCATTCCAGGTCATAATCATCTCCCTTTTAAGCTGTTTATTAATATAGCTGCCTGTGCACCTGAGCTTATGTCATTTAAGAGCATCAAGGGAATCTATTTGAGGACTTTAATTAGAGGACTTGTTGTAGTTATGTTTTAATAAATAGTATAAGGACACCTAAAAGATATTCCTATATCAATCAAAAGTAATTTCAATTGAGAAAAAATAAATAAAACTTAATCAAGTCCCTTACAATAAATGAAAAATAAACTGAAAGCAATTATCTGTTAAAGTAAATATAAACATATCAAGATATCTAACAATATTGTATTCCCTTAACTCAACTATAAATATATTAGAACTAATTAACAATTTTATATTAGTAAACGTAATTAGTAAATACTGAGACTTTTACAGGAAAATTTAATAATAACTATTAAGCAGCACCTTGGCAGGGGTGTGGGAGGTGAGAAAGGACCTCTGTGCAATGCTGGCATGCCTGGGAGTTGACGTGCAGACCAGGCTGGCCTTGAACTTACAGTGATCATTTTGCCGCTGACTCTGGAGCTGTGGGCATGTACCATCATGTCCAACCAATGGCTGTTCTTAATATTTGATATAACTGCATGGTATCAAAAATGCTCATTATGTGACAGATTTGTATGATTGTTACTACGTATTCATGGTTGAGATCATAATGGATAAGGTTAGATGTGGATTTCTTCCTTAGAAACTAAACGTTCCCAATAACAACATTAAACAAAGTATCCTTGCTAACAAAGAATTCACCTGATTACTTTGTAATATTTGTTATTTTTGCCACTCAAACACTTTGTTTTGGTTTCGTTAAAATTAAATAAACATATTTATGTTGCAAATGTCAGTCATATTCAATCATTTCGCTTAACTTTATTGGCAAATCAGACTTAAAATACACCATAAAGTGGAAATGCCAGTAAAATATTAGGGAAAACCAGAGAAAAGCTAAGATCTGAGGTGAGCTCTTCCTTTTATTTATTTATTTTTTAATGTAGACTGTAAGATCAGTCTATGCAATAAGACAAAATTTCTCCACAATTACTGCAGTACTTCCTTCCTTTCTTCCTTTCTTTTTAATCTTCGGTGCTTGAGATGGACACAAAGCCCTTTGTTTTCCGGGCATGGTTTCTAGAACACAGCTACACCCTGACCCATCACCGTTACTGCTTTCGTATGTCCACGGTTTATTGGTGGTGGTGTGTACCTAGAACATTGGATCATATTTGCCTACTGAATTATTTTAAATGGATGACAAGTGATGTGGAGTAAGTGATCTAAATACCTCTATGCAGAAATAGCCTAGAAAGAGAAGCAAAGTCTCAGTATCAGTTTTCTTTTTCTTTTTTAAATTTGTTTGCATGAACTCATTGCAATTTAGAGTTATAAGCTATTTTATCAAGCTGATGTAAAAACAGTTCAATTTTCTCTCAGTGTTTATTGAATATCATCTTATATGCTAGATTGCATCTTGCTTTATTGACAAGAAGTTCTTTAGAATAAGAAATGGGAAATCAGTTTAATAATAACTTGATAATTATCGAGGAAACGAAGAGAAACTCAGGTATCACTCCCACAGTTAAGGACACTGACAGATTATTAAGCATGTTCCATGGGTCAGTTCTCTTCCCGCAATGATGATTTGAAAAGTAAACTTTCCACACTCGGAACATGAATTCTACCAAGGGAATAGTCAATAAATAAAGCACTAATGAGAAAATGCACGTCAGTAATTAACGTGAAGGAAAAACATAAAGTACAGAAGTAGACAAGCCATGGAAGGTGTCACTGAAAAAATGTCTTTTAGGCAAATGGCATGAAGTAAATAATGGAGTGTGTCACAGTAGTGAATGTCCTGGGAAAATAATAGAGGGAAAATTGCGCTAGGGCAAGAAGACCAGGTGTGCCTTAGAAAGAGGTAGAAAGCTTCAACTATGCACCATAACAAAGAGAATTATAGGAAGAGGAACTCTGAGAGCTAAGGGATTATAGTGGGATAAGGGTGGGTCCTGGAAATCTCCAAAAAACAGAGTAAGATTTTGTCTCTGCTGGCATCTGAAAATTGGAAGGCTGGTGTGTAAAGTGACACACCCAACCTGTTTGTTCATGGTTTCCCTGTTGTGGCTGGGAGGAGCCCAGTCCGGAAGGAGCACATGTATAGATAGATGCTTCTCCAAACCCATTGATAATGTTGGAGTTTTGTCTTTAAAAAGTACTGTTACCTTCTCAGAATTTACTCCCCATGATTAGGGGGAAAACAAAGCTGTCCAAAGTGTGTGAGTGTGTACTTCTGCAGGTATGAGCGTGGGAACACGTGTGAGCATTTGTCAGAGCTTTCTGTGAGAGAAGTCTCCTTAGTTGGACACGGGGACTTAGCACTTCTTATTCCTTTCCCTTCTCCATGCTTTCCCTTCCATTGTACTTCCGTTACCTGCTGGTCGTCTATCTCTTACAGGGTGTCCTCTGACATTGTGACATAATATAGGATCTGTACCTGTGCTGGGCCACATTCACAGCTATCCCGTCATGCCCGCGGGCCACAAGTGGGCACTCGTGCTCACCATTGTACACTTTCCTTTACTTGTGTTCCATTTATTTCTGTCATTCACCTTCCACTTTTATTTTTTTTTTTTTGCAAGTGTAGACACAGGATGTGCAAGTGTAGACACAAAAGCAGATTTTTTTAAGCAAAGAAAGATGCACAATGAATAATTTTCACATACCTAGTAATCTCTCACTAAGAATTCACTCAAACTAAAATTATTTTCACATTAGAAAGGTAATATAGGCCTATTTTAAAAAATGCAAAACACACAGAGAAAAGAATGATAACGTAGTCCAACTCTTAGTATTAAGTTACTTCCTTTGTGGGAAGTTTATATTAATTTGTAATTTTTTCTATTGTGTTTAATTTTATTACCATGAAAAATACATTGAGGAATAATTAATATTTATCATCTATGTTTATTATAAAGTTATGTGTAGTTTATTTTAACCTTTTCTCTTTCACCATTTGTGGATACTTATATCAATTATATTATTTTTAATATTTTTTTACTATTTATTATTTGGAGCTTTGTTGAAAATGATATCATTTGAAAATCAATCTGAACTATGATATTCCATGAAGATACTGGCATTAGTAGAAATAAGAAACTTGATCTAAGCAACACAATGATGAGGGTGGATGCTCAAAAATATACTGAACAATTTAGAATTGAACCCCAGAGAAGCAGCATATGAGTCCTGGTATACTTTGATAGTAGTATCCAGTAAATTTTCTCCATCATGCCCTTCTCTCTGCTAATGGTGTAAGCTGAGAAATAATGTAAAGCTTAGAAGAAAGTTCATTAATTTTACTGTAGGACAGAAGCCAGAACATTGGCTTTAATCTATGTAATGCCACCTTCTACAAACCTACCTTCAGGTGACTTACAGCTAGTATCACTTGCAAACCGATGATACTTCTATGAATCCCAGGAGAGAGTAAGTCATCTATGTTTTCAAGGTTTTTGGTGCAAATCTTCAATAGACTTTTCTATTTTTCTATTTTTACTTGTCTATTATTCTAAAAGATCACAGAGCAGAACCATATCCCCACAAACCTAGACAATATGAGGCTTCTTAATTTATTATACTCTTTGGGGAATAAAATGAAATAAAAACAAGCACAATGATAGAAACACATATTACCGTTATTATTAAAGGACTCTGAGTTCTTTCTCAGGACTTGGACATGACAAAAAGAAATACAGAATGTATTTGCCTCATGCCAAGCCAGGAAGGCAATTGTTTGTACGTTCATATTAATGGTCTGAATTTAAATGTAAGTAATAGATGATTAACATTTAAAACCTAGTGAAAAAAAAAAAAAGAAAAGGACTTCTGGAAACATTCCCCAGTGGTTAAGGCACTCATCTTCAAAGCCAAAGGATCCAGGTTCGATTTCTCAGGATCTATGTAAGCCAGATGCACAAGGTGGCACAAGTGTCTGTAGTTCGTTTGCAGCAGCTAGAGGCCCTGGCATGCCCATTCTCTCTTTTTCTATCTGCTTCCTTCTCTCTCCCTTTCAAATAAATAAATAAAAGGATATTTTAAAAGGATATTTACTAAGCAAAATACTAGAGACACCATTCACAAACTAATATTAATTAAGTTGCCAACCAACTTCAATAAGGCTTCCCATATACAGTCAGGGTTCTTTCTTGTCAAGGACATTTTGAGGTATGAGCACCTAAAAACCTTCTCTGGTGTGGGATCAAGAGGCTTTAGCCAGTGCTTTCAGTACCCAGCTGGCATCTGGTGGCAGCCATGTTGCTCACATGCTGTTTGGGCATCTCCCTTACACAGTCTGTCTCATAAGAGCCTATTCCCAAACAATCAGTTCTGACCTCGATTCTACCTCTGTGGTTTCTTCCTATGACATTCAAGTTCTCAGGTGCCATTTCTTCAATTCATTCTGAGAGGTAGAGATAAACCTACTCAGAGCAGCACTTGACCTACCACCACTTCTCATGACACACTCGCTTGGACATGTGAGGGGAATGGGAAGATGTCAGCATTTGGCTCCCCTGGTTTGGTCCCCTCTCAGTCAGAGGTGGCCAGGCTCCATTACAAACTCTGCCGGAGTCCCAATTCTTCTTGAAGATTTCTTTTAATCCGAAACGTTTGGCTGCACAATTGTGAACGTGGTTGGCTGACTCATTTAGTAATCATCAGCTTAATGAAGTGATCATTTTTACATATTTGGAGGTGATTTTGGAGAAACGGCAGTGAGGTGTCTGTGAAGCTAACTTCATGACTCCATGAAATGAATAAATGAAGAATGCAAGGGCTGATTCTGGGGCTGACGAAAGACAAGCAAACCCTGAGCTTGAGGTAAAGTCCCACTTAGTCAAGTACTTGCTTCACGGGGTAGTTGCTATTTTATTTGGCTCTGCAATAGTTGGATTTGGTTGCATAGATTTCACCTGCTTCCTCGAACTGCCCTTTTCATCCATACAGTCTCCCTGTGCTTTTCTTCACAAATTCATGCTCAGTACCTGTCTTCAGTTATTTTAAGCATGAGGTTGTTTTCCTCCCCTGGTCTAAAGGTTTTCTGTAATGTCAATGTGATGATTTTAGTGGGGTGTTCAGTACTAAGGTTTTCTGTAAATGTCCACGTGATGACTTGAGTGGGGGATTCAGTGCTAAGGTGATATTACAGTCAGCTCCACCATGTTAGGAGGAACATTCAAACCAGACACAGTTTATGGACGGAGGGGATTTAATTCAGTTTTATAGATCCAGGGTAAGATTGCTTTAAAAAAGATCTTGAAGAGTATTTTCTGTCTCTTTATAAGTACTTCAAGTAAATAGTTATCGTCCCAATTGACCCATCATCTCAAATTGCTGGTGTCCTAGACATCTAAGAGGACAAATACATATTATGTAAAATCTATATGGATATTTCTGCCAACACAATTGCTTTTCTTTCTTTTTTTTTTTTTTTTTGAAAGAGGCTTATCTGAGTTCAGCACCTGTCTAACCCTAAGTAATCCCACTTGTAGTGTAGATTTAGTTGAATAGACACTCAAAAGCCAACATAGGATTCATGGAGAGATGGACTTCAATTTATGATAAGTTTTTGCCATTGTTTCCAGATCAGTTACTGTTCTTACATAGCTGTGCACTGAGGCATACCCTAGAGAGTAAGTATGTGTTAAAACTAACACATGCAATGAGCCATTTCAATAAATTAGGCACTGGAGAAGCAAATGACATTGATTTTGGCCTAGATCCCATAATAAATGGAGGCTATGTAAATGAGTTTGTGTACGTGTGGATGCAAATACTTACTATATTGACAATTTCTCCCCATAAACTCTCCTGGGCACTCACAGGAATAGTTAGCAACAAGGTCTGTACATATTCCACCATTTCTGCAGGGCTCAGCTTCACATTCATTTATGTCTGAGGAAAACCAAACAAGGGAAGATAATTATTGATGCACATAATTAGATTTGAAGAAAATTTAGGTATTTAAAATAAAAATCCCCAGAAATGCTATACCTTTGAATATACATATATGTTTCAGTTATACACATGTTGCTTAAACCAACAGTTTATTTAAAAAAACAAATAAATTTCACATAGAATTGAAAATCCAGATGAAATACCAACATAACTAAACCATTCTCTAATCCTGAAAAATCAATGTGAGTAGGTTGGGGAAACTAGTCAGTGTATCCTTAGAATTAAATCAAACAAATTAACCCCGGTAGGGAGATGAATTGGTTTCACTTACAAGATCCAGAAACCACCCTGCAGCTACAACTGCCAATTAACACTGTCTCATTTCATCGCAATTCATTAAAATTCTAACTGACAAAGATGTTTTAGTTTCTAAATAGTTTGCCTTTGATGAATATGATGAGAAGCAAATTAGAGTTAATAGCTGAAGCTCGTTACATGCAAAGTGTAATGAATGTACAGGATGATGACTTCCTAATCTCGTTCAAGAGTCTGAACTTAAGATGAATAAAGGGACTTACCTGCTAGACCATTGTTATACGTGCTGCCAAACCATGTGATATGCAAAACATCAAGCAAACTATGCTAATTCCCATGCTAATTTGGGGCAACAAAAATGAGCATGATTTTGCATGCACAAAAAATAATGGCAAATATAGGAAATTAATAATCATTGATATTTACAAATCATTCTTTGTAATCACAGCACCACTCTAGGTTTTGTGGAGCCTAAAAAGAAGCTGAAAGAGGCTGGAGAGATTGCTTAATCGTTAAGGTGTTTGCCTGCAAAGCCAAAAGACCCAGGTTCAATTCCCAGGACCCACATAACCCAGATGCACAAGGGACACATGCGTCTGTAGTTTGCTTGCAGTGGCTAGAAGCCCTGGTGTGCCCATTCCCTCTCTATCTGTCTCTCTCTTCTCTTTCACTTTCTCTCTCTCTCTCTGCCTGCAAACCAATAAATAAAAATTTTAAAAATAGAAGTTGGATAATACACCTATTTCATTTTCTCCTTCTCCATTGAAATCAAAGTTCACTATCTCACTATCTGATGGGTATTCCAAAAATATGTTGCTTGTCTTTAACTGTCTTTCAGATCCAAGTGGCATTCATGGGAAATTGGTACTTCCTTCCCTTGAGCCCTTCCATCTGGTCAGGTGGTCATTGTTACACATGCAGTGCATGTCCTCTTCTGAGCTGATCTTTGTAAAGTGCCACACTCAGCCTTGAAAAGGGAGCCCAGTGCATGTTTCTGATAAGCTTCTTACAAAAGAATAGAAATGCAGATGACCACTGCCGTTCCACACCTTGGTGTGCTTTCTGATGGTCTTCATGGGAGACCTTCTTAAAGCTCTAATTTATCACAGTTGCTTAAAACAAAGCCACAACATTATCTTGTGAGTGGTAGGGAGTATGAGAAAGCCCTTTATTTGCCCTTGACATTTTATTTCTCCATAAGTTTTCCTCTTGGAAATATTAGCCATCCACTCTTTCATTAGAAGGTCCCTGTAGAAAACCTGGACTAAATTTCCTTAGACAGGTGAGAATTTCTCTGATGGCAATGTCTTCCTGTTTCTACTTGGCTGTTTCAGATGAAAGCAACTACTATTCATAGCAGTGTTCAGAAAGAACTGTCTAATCTGAAAATTTTATCTTGAATACTAGAATCAAGTCAGGTTATCCTGGCACTGTTGAAGTAGAAATGTTCCATAGACATCATATGCACGTGTTGTTAATTAGTGTACTTTTGATCTTTTTTGAGATTTTGGAATTTTAAATTTAAAATAACTCACATGTAAATGTTACTAAGTGAGTTATATTCCTAATACACTGGCAAAATTTAGCAAAGCATTCCATGAGATCATATCTAGTAGCACACAGGCTGAGAGAGTGGTTGGAAATTAGACGAAGGGGTTTACGTACTAATGTTTTGCAGACCTTGGTGATGAAGGATGTTTGCAGTGATTAGCACTGCAAGCAATCTAAGTGAAACTGACCTCAATTTGTATGAATCATGTTTAATTAAAGAGTAGAAATAAATACTCACAGAATATAATCTTGTGAAATGAAAATGAAATATCTTAGTAATCCCACAGAACATTGTAATCATTTCCAGAAAAATGTCCACATCGATCTTCAATACAGTGAAATATTGCAGTTTATTTTTATATCCAAGAAAATCTTAACACAACAATCCTTATGTAATAGGAATTTCCATAGTTGGTCAATTTTTTTAGTTCACATATAAAAATAATGATTACTGTTTGTGAAACCTGAGCTTCTATGAGTAGTAAGAATGTAGGTTTTAATTACCTGATTTGAAATGATATCATAAGTAAGGTAGGAAGCTCAATCCCGAAAATATAATACTTGGGGCTCCCCATGAACTGTGATTGGGGGCTAGTGACCATAGCTGCATGTGATTTCTAGATATAATATCATGGTTCACCCTTGATTTATTTTTATTTGCAAGGGGGAAAAAAGGAAGAGAGAAAGAGAGGGAGATAAAGGAAGAAAGAGAGAGGAGGAAGAGGGGAGGTATGTTGTAGGGAAGGGAGGAGATGAGAGAAGAGAAGACGAGAGGAGAAGAGAGGAGAGGAGAGGAGGGGAGAGGAGAGGAGAGGAGAGGAGAGCAGAGGAGAGGAGAGGAGAGGGGAGGTATGTTGTAGGGAAGGGAGGAGATGAGAGAAGAGAAAAGGAGAGGAGAGGAGAGGAGAGGAGAGGAGAGGAGAGGAGAGGGGAGAGGAGAGGAGAGGAGAGGAGAGGAGAGGAGAGGAGAGGAGAACAGGCAGCCAAGGCTTGTTGCCACTGCATAGGAAGTAAAGACGATTGAGTCATTTTACATATCTTGCTTTACATGGGTATTCGGGAATTGAACTGGGGTCACGAAGCTTTGCAAGCAAAAGCCTTTAATACTGAGCCATTTTTCTAGTCCCTCACTGTGATTAGGAGAGAATTTTTTTTTTTTCTATTCTGTTTTGTTTCAATTTTGGAATAAAGAAAGAACAAAGCAAAAACAAAGAAGAGAAGATGTAACGAGATAAATAGTTGATTTTTTTAAATGAAAAATGAATTTCAAATTCTCTATGAGAATTCCTGGGACCTTGCTTCTGTTTTAATTAATCATAAAACGCTTTCATTTTCAAGACATGGATAAGGAACTACCAAATATATTTTAGACTTCCCAAAGTTCCTTGATGGACAGCCACTCCACAGTCCATATCATGGCTTCAGGCCATTGTTTACGTAACGGGCCTGGCAGTTCCAGGGCTGAGCAGAGCAGTAGTAAATACATGTATTACAGAGTGCAGATGTATACAAGGCAATCTCAAAAGATAAAGGGTCAAATTAACCTTAACGAATATCTGAGTAATGTGGTAATTACTATAGAAAATTCCCAACAGTGAATTTCTTTTTTTTTTATTTTTATTTTTTTATTTATTTGAGAGCGACAGACACAGAGAGAAAGAGGCAGATAGAGAGAAAGAGAGAGAATGGGCGCGCCAGGGCCTCCAGCCATTGAAAACGAATTCCAGACGCGTGCGCTCCCCTGTGCATCTGGCTAAATGGGTCCTGGGGAGTCGAGCCTCGAACCGGGGTCCTTAGGCTTCACAGGCAAGCGCTTAACCGCTAAGCCATCTCTCCAGCCCTCAACAGTGAATTTCTAAAATGTGCATGGTTAACATTTTTTCTGACAGGAAAAAGTCACAAGTAGACTACCAACCTTTACCAATCCACGTTACGTTGCACTTCCATCCTGTGGATTGGTAAAGGTTGGTAGTTTATCCATATGTCTTGAAAGAGCATGGATGGTCTGTGGATAATTCCTTACTTCTGATGAGAACTGCGGAAGGCCAAAAGAAAGCCTGCAGTATGAAAGAAGAAAGCCTAAATTGGGGGGGGGGGGGCAGGCACACAACGGATGGGAGGGGAAAAAGAGGGGAAGAGAAGGAAAATATTTAGTATGAGAACACTAACCTGAAATATAATTATTTAAAAGTCAGCAGAATTTAATAAAAAAGCAAAATAAAACAATTTTTTTCCCAAGGATAAAAATATTCACATTCTTTCTCCTAGAGGATTATATTTAAATATTCAGTCATCTAATTTTTATGATAGATTCCAGTTATTGGTCAGAGAGGAAATAAAGATTTCTAGAGTCTAAACTTCCCCGAGGCATTCTCAAGAAATTGTGGAAGTGAATTATCTAATTAATGAATAAATGAGTTCATTTCAAGCTGGCTCACATGCACTGTGCAGAGTCTTTTGCATTCTTGTGCTATCATTGTCCTAAATTGTCACAGATTCCCCTCAGAGCTCCTTAGGTGGTTGATAAGAGCCCAGGAGTTAGTGACATTTACATTGTCAACTTGGACATCACCACTTTTACTACTTTCCACCCATTCAACTAGGACATCTTGTTCATCTAAGAGTGGAAGTCCTTTTAACTTCTTCCCAGTGAATCCATATATTTTTATTCCCCACTTATAAAACAGGCCATACAAGAAAGACTAAATCATTTTGACACTAAGTGAACATGGTGATAATTCTCCTCCCTCCCATTTCTTTTCAAAAGTATCAAACTTCTTGATTTTCCATTTCCTCTTTTCCCCATGGACTGTCTTTTCTCCTTGCAATATTATTATCAACTGCTAATTGGCTATTAAAAGCTGCCTCTAAGAGCCTACATGATTTTTGATCCTTAAAACTGCATCTTCTCTGAGCTTGCCAAAAGCTATTAAATATTCTTCAGAGCTCCTCTGATTGATTGCCTCTTAAAACATGACCTTTGATATTTTGTCTTATCTTATAGCCTATGGTCTTTTGTTTCCTATTTTAGGTCTGAATTAACACGTGAGGAATTCCTACGAATTCTCTCTGCCACTCAGCTGTTGACTTTAACTGTTATAATCAGAACTATGTAAAGGATTTTCCATTAATTTCTTGAATCAGTCAAGTATATTTTTAATGCAGTATGTTGTTATTCCCTTTGGACCTGCTGTTAAGCTATTATACTACTAATACATTTTTGTTAGTAATTCATTTTGAAACAACAATTTAAACTCAATACTTTTTAAAAGAATACATCACACACAGATAATTTGTAAAGATTTATTGGTAACTTTCATTTAATAAAAACAAAAGTTCACCAAAAGCTCCAAAGCCAAAAGGTATTTATTAGACATTCTTTTTAACAAGGATCATATTTCTACCCATCTCTGCTCTGGAAGAGATCCTAATTTAATCTGAGGCCTGAATCTAGATGAAGATACCTTTGTCCCAATATCAGGGTTGTATTCATCCAAACAATCCTGTGGCTTATATATGACATTATTTGTAAGGCTTTATTTGCCCAAATCAAGTATTGGGCAAGGGAGGTAAGAGGGGCAATTAAAATGAATTCATAAAGCCAGACCAGGAGATAAGAAGGGAAAATAAGGGTAACGAAGAGAGTGTTATATCTCTTTAAAGCAAATATTTGATAGCTTAAAAATAATATTCAAAAGCATATTAAAAAGATAATATAAGCCAAACAGGTTAGATGATTTCCATGACAATATTTTTCATACCAGGGCATAGGATCTCAAAGAATGTTCTATCAGTGGCATAGGTATGCATCATTGCAATTTGTCCTACAGCACGTACTTGTTGCTTGCTAAGAAAATAGGAGAATGTCAAACATACATAGAACCATCACATGTGTATATTAACAATGATTCCTCTGGCTGGGGTAGGTTATCTAGCCTGTGTCTTTTTTTAAGATTTATTTTTATTTATTTATTTGAGACAGAGAGAAGATTGGGAGAGAGAGAGAGATTGGGTGCACCAGGACCTCTAGCCACTGCAAATGAACTCCAGACACGTGTCACCATGTGCATCTGTTTTACATGGGACCTGGAGAATCAAACATGCATCCTTAGGCTTCGCAGGCATGCTCCTTAACCACTAAACCATTTCTCCAGCCCCAGCTGGCCTCTTACAGGATACTATTAGGAAAAGATGGGAGCCGAGAAGTGTTTCCTTGTCTCTCTTTTGTGTTGTTGAACCCAGGACCTTGTGCATGTTCAGCAAGTTCTCTACAACTGAGCTGCACACCTAGCCCAGTACTTCTCTTGAAAGTTGGGTCTTTGGCAGATTGAGGTGTTGCACAGCAATAGGTAATTGCTGAAGAGACAGAGGCAGGAAGATCAGGTGTTTCAGGCCAGCCTGCATAACACACTTGGACTGAAGAGATTCCTCAGTGTTTAAAGGCAGTTGCCTGCAAAGCCTGATAGTCCAAATTCACCTCCTCAGGAATCACATAAAGCCAATTACAAACAGTGGCACATGTATCTGAGTTAGTTTGTAGAAGCACTAGGCACTAGTATGTCCACTCTCTCCCTCCCTTGCTCTCTCTCTCTCTCTCTCTCTCTCTCTCTTCTTTCTCCTTGAAAATAACTATATATATATATATATATATATATATATATATATATAATAACTATACATATAGTTATTAATTATTAATATATATATATATATTAATTTGGAGCTCTAAAACTATTTCAAAAGTTCCTTTCCCAGATACTCTGGTTTAAATGGTCTTGGGTGTAATAAACTCAATTATATTGTTTTAAAAATGTTTTTAAGTGACTATGAAGAACAGATAAGGTTGGCACATGCTGAACAGCACCTTTACTAATAAAATACATCCATTCTTCCTTCTTTTTTCATCCTTCTTTCCTTCATTTCTTTCATCCTCCCACCCATCCATCTATTCATTCATCTGTTAATTCATCTACTCTTCCTTCCATCTATCTACACTCAGCTCTCTGCAAGCTGCTAAGAATACAATATAATAATGTCCCTTGGTTTTGACAAGGCTCTTAGCATAACATAGACAAATAAATAAGAAATAAGTACTAGTATGAAGTGGCAAGTACCATAACATGGAAATTCCATTTCTTAAACAAACATAGATTGAAATCTAAATACATCTAGCAGGCTAGAGAATGCTAACTTAGGAAGAGTCTAGTGGACTAGGGTAATGCTTTTGAATTATATGAAACAACAAATTTATTCATTTTTAAATAAAGATGTGCTTGTTTATTATTTGTATTTGGAATCTGCAAATCTAAGTGACTCCTCATCATCCCATAGTTCTTTGTTTCAAGTACTTAAGTTATGACTTATTACTTTTACTATTTTGTGTCGTGGTTTATAGTTTTCACACATTCTAATGGTTTAGCCAAAATTAACCATCATATTTCATCAGATGCATATCATATTAGTTCCATTACAATGTTCCTAGGTTTAATAGTCTACTTTTATCGTTAACTGTTTAGTTTTTTTTTTCTTTTGATCTAGTGAGTTATAAAATAAACCACAACTGGGAAGGTAAGATGGGATTCATGCTGAAAGCATGGCTATGATTCACATAACTTGTCTGCACCCGCTCACTGATTCAATCATTCATTAAAAGTGTGATAAATATCTTTAACAAAACAGAAAATGAATGCTTAAAGAAACCTTAAGAGTTTACTTCTACATAAGCTTTACATGCACATGACCAAAAACCACTTGAGTGTAACAGGTGATTGATAACAATTGCCACAACCCCCTTCTTGTAGATTTTTATCCATTTATCCTTAATGGTTATAAGCTTTTGTATATATTAATGCAGTCTATATATCAGGCACTAAAGTATATGATTGAATGCATCAGTGAACAGGGATAGTTGTTCTTTTAAGATATTATTTTCTACTCTTTTAGTGAAGAGAATGCTATTTATAATACAATAATAGTGAAATATGTACCATTTAGTGTTATGTACAAAATGTACTGTGATTATAGAAGAAATACTGATTTTGCTTAAGGAGATGTGGACAACTGCTTAAAAGAGGTAATAAGTTTGGCTGCTGCTTAAATGATGAGCAGGAGATTTTATTTTAGATGTATTAACTTGGTAAGAACCATGAAAGAACACAATGTTTTCAAACAAAGCTGAGCACTTTAAATCTGTTTAGCATGCACAAGGACTGGGTTTGGCAAGAGGGTTTGGGGCTGTCAGGAAAAAGAGATTTCATGGTCTTATAAATCATGTTAAAGAATTTGAACTTTAGACCTAGGAGAGTTAGCAGAGGATTCAAGAAATGTGTAAAGAAAATGATTTTGAATAAATTCTTAGTTTAGAAAGCTATCAATTACTTTAGAAATTACATTATTGGTCATATTGGGAAAAACTAATTCAGAAATTAAGACATGAACATGCAGAGTTTACACTCACACTACTTAAGGTAATGGTTGTTCTGCCCATATAGCTTTGGGCATTTAGCATGGCTTGGAATCCATATGACATGCTTTAATTTAGGGTTTCATATCTAATGAACAAAAGTGCAGAAAATCTATGATGTATATATGATCTCTTTTTAGAAAAGATTATTTATCTGAAATGCAAATAAACCTAGGTATATATACATTATTTAAATGATTGATGCAGATTGTCAACCAAAATGTAGTTTGACCATTTTTTTCTCTTCTAGAAGCATTTTAACATTTAGCATATGGTTGTACTTTAAATTTTGTACATTCAGCAGACCCCAAGGAAAAATGCCTGCAGTATGAAAATTATTATTGACAAATAGTCTTCCTTAAGCTCTTGCTTGAGCTAAAACACATCGCTTGCATTCTGTAAAGCACTTCATAATCTTCACAGTTGAATTCAGTGTGAGATTTAATGAAATGAGTATGGCCAAGAATATAAGAGCAACAGCTGATAGTAACAAATGCTACATCCTATTCTTACAGAAGTACCAAAAAGTGTTCCAAACCTTGTGCATGTGCATGTGTACATGCATGGATTGCTGTCGGGGGGGGGGGGCATGTGTGTGCACATGGAATAGACATGTTAGTGTCCTTGTACCTATTCTGAAAATAAGGGAAGTAGGGAAATGAGACTATAAAATATAAACAGAGTCACATCAATGGTAAAACTGAAAGAAAACCCAGTTTCTCATGAGGATCTGTGCTGTGGTTTATTTGCATGGCCATCAGCAGAACGCATCCACAGCCCCTCTTCTCCAGCCCTCCATGCTTGTCTCTATTGTCCTGTACCTAGAAATCTTCACCACCCTTGATGGCACAGTGTGTAGAATAACCTAGGACACTGGTATTTATGCCTCTGGCTTAAGGATTCAAGACCTAGAATCTCAGTTGAGCACCTTCTGCTTCCCTGTTCTACTTACGATGCTTAGGGATTTTCTCAAAGTCTTTAGGAGTACGCTTGGCCTATATTTTAAGCTTACTTCTCAACTCCACACCTGATTGCCTGTGTAGAAACTATTCCTGTAGATGAAGGACTTCTTTGGCTCCACATGCCTCCCTGTATGGTTTTTCCTTTATACTCATAAAAAGTATACAGCTGTTTCAATTGCTTCCAGTATAATGCCCATGGGTGCATTTTATATCTTTGCAAGTAAAACATTTGCTACTTTTCCTTGAATGACAATACATATTATTTTAAATACATATTTAAAAGATGATGCAGGGCTAGAGAGATGGCTTATCAGTTAAGCACTTGCCTGTGAAGCCTAAGGACCCTGGTTCAAGGTTCGATTCCCCAGGACCCATGTAAGCCAGATGCACAAGGGGGCGCACGCGTCTGGAGTCCATTTGCAGGGGCTGGAGGCCCTGGCGCACCCATTCTCTTTCTCTATCTGCCTCTTTCTCTCTCTGTCTGTCTGTTGCTCTTAAATAAATAAATAAAAATAAAAAAATTTAAAAAGATGATGCACATCTGAGAATAAGACAAAACAGTGAAGTTAATGAGTAGTTGTAGCGAGGCAACCTGCAGGATCCTCATGCTCAAGCTCTAACCCTGCCAGCACACTCAAAACCTTTGTTTACTCCCCACGTATGGTTGTTTAGTAGAGCTTATAGCCTTGTCATGTGAGTAGGTACACATGAGTAGTATCTGTTAATTTCAGCTTTTTTTTTTTTTTTTTTTTTTTTACTTTATAGTTACAAATCAATCACTCAGTATGTGCTCCAGCTTGTGGCTTCCCCCCCTCCCACTGTTGTTATAAGTGGCCTCAATGCATTCATTTCCATTGCTCTATAATGTGTCACTGTGAAATATACCACAGGCATTTTCCCTCTCTACTGTTAACAGCATTTGTGTTGTTAAAAGTAAAGGGATCAGAGCGCACGCTTGTAGCTGTCTTCTGGGGTGGAAGTGTATTGAATGTCCTCGGGAACACCTAGCAGTGAAATGAATGAACTAGAACAATACACATATGCAACTGTAACACATAATATCACACTGCTGGCACAAATTTATTATTCGATAATTAAGGCATAGTATTCTTGAAGATAGAATGCATGTATATCTCATATATCTCGTTATAAATCAACACCAGTGTTTCTTTTAAGGCTACAGTGTCACTGAGGATCTCTGAAGGGAATGAATCCAAACTCTGATGTCACCAACTTAGATTATTCTGTTCTTCTCAGTGACCTGGAATTATTCAACAATGCTAGGAATTATGAAAACAGATGCTTAATTAGTGATCATAAGTGATGTTAAATATTGATATTAGCTGCTGATACACAGTTTCATTTTGTAAACAAAGAAAAATACTTTCATGTAAACACTGAATCAATTTCTCAAAAAAAAAAAAACCTTCACAAATCAAGTCTCAAAGATCATTAAATAAAGATTTAGGGCTGGGATGATGGCTTAGTATGTAAAGTAGTTGCTTTGCATGTGTGATGAACTGAGTTGAAATTCTCAGCATGCATGTAGAAGCCTGGTGTGTTAGGATATGTCTGAAACTGAAGCATTGGAAAAGCAGAGGAAAAAGCAGCAGTGTGGCTTGCTGGCTCACTAGTCTAGCCTAATTGGTTTGTTTTCTGTGGGACACCCTGTCTCCAAAACTCAGGCAGAGAGTGACTGATGAAGATCCCAATGTTGCCCTTTCAACTCCACATACAAACACAAGGGTATGCACAGCCACAAATGTATATGAACCCATACACATGCAAATATACACAGAGGTACAAAACAAACATGCATGAGAGAGAAAAATAAATGAAATAAGAATGCTTCCTTGTCTTACATTTTGAGATTTAAAAAAATTTTTAATTAATTTATTTATCTGAAAGTGACAGAGTAAGAGGGAGAGAGAGAGAGAGAATGGGCACGCCAGGGCCTCCAGCCACTTCAAACGAACTCCAGACACGTGCTGCCCCTGTGCATCTGGCTAACGTGGGTCCTGGGGAATATGAGCCTCGAACCAGGGTCCTTAGGCTTCATAGGCAAACGTTTAACCGCTAAGCCATCTCTCCAAACCACATTTTGCAATTTTTTGAAATATTATATTATAGACATAATATAACATGCTTAATATCTTTAATGTTTCTAAATGTTGAATTGTGTCATACTTCTAAAACAACTATATAGAGCAAAGATTATAATTTATAGTAAAAACCATCTTGCAAACTTTAAAGATTGTAAAATAGAGTCATTTATGTTAATATACTATAATCTAATATATATATATACATATTATTCTATAAACTGTTTATTGTGCAAGTGCCCAGAGAAGAATGTAGTTACATTGGCAACAAGAGTTTTTCTTCATGGAAACTTCTAATTTGGGGATTATCATTACAATTTTTTTTAATTTTTTTTTGTTATTTTTATTTATTTATTTGAGAGCGACAGACGGAGAGAGAAAGAGGCAGATAGAGAGAATGGGTGTGCCAGGGCCTCCAGCCACTGCAAACGAACTCCAGACGCATGCGCCCCCTTGTGAATCTGGCTTACGTGGGTCCTGGGGAGTTGAGCCTCGAACCGGGGTCCTTAGGCTTCACAGGCAAGCGCTTAACTGCTAAGCCATCTCTCCAGCCCTATCATTACAATTTTTATAAATGAGTACAGAAGATAAATTCTGTTTTGTGGCAGCCAGCCTGAGTGACAACATTGATAAACAAAATGATAAAACCCATGAGATGTTAAAACCACTGAATGGGCTAATTAAAGATTGAATATGTTATATTCCCAAAATGGTGGCATTTACTTTTATAAAACTACTATATCAACTCTCTTTAAATTTTGGTTAGTAAATCACTGAAAGCTATAGTTAATAGGCTTAAATTATGGCTGGTGAATTTAGTAGTGTTTTTAGTCTATCAGGCATTTGTTTCTCTATTGAATTGAACAAGTTGGGTGTCTGGATTTCTCTCATTCCAGAATCTCATTTTTATAATGATGTCTGTGGGTTGTTAGCAGATCTCACAGTAAGAAAATGTTTGCCACCCTCAAGGCCACATTGGACTAAGCTTCCTCAAGCCAGCAACTCATTACTAAGTATGGAAATAGTGCTGCTTACACGCCATTACCTACATATTCTGTTTTCTTCTCTTGCAAGTATGCTAAACTGACATTTTCTTCACTAAAATTAATAATGAGGGGATTCAAGAAAATGCTGTTTCTGGACAAGGCATTAATAACTGGTACTGAGATTTCTGGCATATTTTTATGTGCAAAACAAGTGTTCAAGGTTATTGAAATTAAGAATAAAGGATTATGTTAATCCAGGTGTGTCCAACCACTGTCTAGGATTACTATCTTGAAAGCCATTCCAGAGTAGAGCATACAGGTGTAGAATATAGGCGGGGGTGGGGCACGCTCTGAGGTAAAGAGTAAGATGTGAATGTCAATTAGCTCAGCTAGTGTGGAAAGCAGATTGGAGGTTCCTGAGAAAGTTAAACTAGAAGGTCTAGCAATCCCACTACTGGGTAGACAGCTATAGGAAGTGATGTCAATATATTGAAGAGACATATATAGCTTCTCTCATGATCATTGGAGCACTATTTATAGAACCCAAGGAATGAAGACAACGTTAATGTCTAAAACTGTTTAATGGATAAATAAAATCTACACAATTCATTATTATTCACAGAACAGATTGGAAACCTATCATTTGGGACAACATACTTGGAAATGAAAGCACTAGGTTAAGTGAAGTATGCAAGGTTCATAACAACCAACAGCATCATACGATCTTATTCATAACTGAATTCTAAACACATTGATCGTATAGAAGCTGATGGTAGAATGGTGGTTACTAGACAGTGGGGAGAGCGAAAGGGTGATCTAAATTACATCCCTGACAGCATAAAGTGTTATACATATTATTTCACAATTGCATGACTAACATAACAATTAGACATTATTTTGTTCTACTAGACACGAGGAACTTTAATGTTTTGAAAATTAATATGTGATGACTATTTCAGGAAGCAAATATTATTTGTAATTTAATTATCACAATACGTATGTTTGTTTTATAGTTTCTGTGGTTTCTGGGTTTCATACTTTGCACATGCTAAGTAAGTACTTTACCACTCAAACACTTCCACCACATTAACTTATTTTTTTCAGCCTTTTGTTTCAAGGTAAGGTCTCACTCTAGTGCATGCTAACCTGGCACTTATTCTGTAGTCCCAGGCTGGCCTCCATTTCATAGCAATCCTACCTCTGCCTCCCAAGTGCTGGGAGTAAAGGCATGTGCCACACCCCAGGCTTAGTTTAACTTTCAAAAAGGAGCATGTTGTGACCATGTCGAGCCCAGAGATGTTACTGTTTACAGAGCAGAGCATATGAAAGGAAAGCCTGGCAGAGACCTCTCAGGAATCTAGAAGGTACACCCTGATCCCTCGATGCGTACATGCATGGGAACCGCTGGTGAGAACGCTCTGAGAGGATCAGGGTATGCAATCTGAGGCGCTCACTTGGCCAGAGATGCTGACAACCTGCAGCGCTGATCTTGAAAATGAACCGAATGCACGGGCGCTGTTGGGCAAAGGACAAGGTAGTGATCAGCTCTGGGTTCAATGCCTTAGTTGGTCCTACCTAACAAATGTTTAAACAAGGCCAGAATGACCAAACTATTTTCACATAAAGAAATTAAATAAGACACATGCGTTTGTGACACTAGATAGAATTAGAAAATATTACTCACCAAAGAAACTAATATAAAACCCAATAAAGATGACTACACATGAGAGCAGAAGCATGCTTTGGCTAGAGTAAGCAGCAAGGGACAACACAGCAGTCATCCTCTTTGTGGTGTTTTGAAACTACCAGGTGGAGACATGGAAATAGAAATAGAAATATACTAAGCATCTAAACATAAGAACTATAAGTAAAAAAAAAAAAAAAAAAAAAAAAAAAAAAAAAAAGCACTAAAAGGGAACGGTTGCAAGCTAAACATTGGCCACTTGGATCATGTTCCCTAAAGTTTAGTGAATGTTCAACATATAACCATAAACAATATACAGAATAAAACACAGAATGGAAAATAGGGTATCAATAAGCTTGGAAAATACACAGGTAATATTAAATACATGGTATCAGAGGAATAGCACAGAAGAGGTATAATATGTATTTATTAAATAATATAAAACTGTACTCTTAGATTGAAGGAGCTCAAGAAATCCTAAGCATGTGTAAAACATAAAATGAATATTACACAAAGGCATAGAGTAACTATGAAACATGTAAAAATAATTGTGTAAATAAACTGAGATCATTTCAATAAGTGATGTTTATCTGTTTGCACAGAAAAGGACAGGAAGAATTTGGAACCATACTTCATTCCTTATAAAAAATTCACTCAAAGCAAATTTTTGACTATAAAGTAAAAGCTTAAGCTGTTTAAAAATCTACTAAACTTACAAGGGCAATCATAGCTGTGTTCGGTTTAGGTGAAACTTTCTTGGATACAACAGCAAAGTTGTGACTCATTATACATGATAAATTGCATTTTATAAAAATATAAACTTCTGTTACTAAAAATTAATTTTAAGTGCATTAGAACCTATGATACAGGTTTGGAGAATATATTCACAAGTCAACTATCCAACACTGCACTTACAATTTGGTAAAAAAAATGATTTAAAAATTGAGCAATATATTGGAGTTTAATATTATCTGCCATTAGGTATACCAATGAAAAGTTAAAAGAAATATCATTGGTCTACTATCACAACCTCTAAAAATTTGAGAAGTAACTTTATGGAACATTGGTGAGGATACAGAAGTAAACTATGACCTGCAGATGGAAAATACTTATGGATAATAATAAAGACCTGGAGGTATCATTAATTGTTCTGAGTAAGAGAAACCAGTCAGAGAGAGGAGAGACTATTATCCTACCATCCTCATAGATTTCTACAAATGGTAAGCAATGCATACCAACAGTGTGTAGATCAGTGGAATTTGGCATGAAAATATAGGCACTGGAGGAGAGATTGCAATGATAGTAGTAAGATAATTCAGAAGGTGATAGGAATATTTGGTATAGTTTGTCAGGTGGTGGTTTCACAGATATATGCATATGTCGCAATTCATCACATTTGTATGTCTTAAGTGTACATATTTTATTCTTTGTCAATTACATTTCACACACACACACACACACACACACACACATTTATGCACACATACAGTCACAGAGAGACACAGAAACACACACAGAGCCATAGCTACAAACCAGAGACACTGCATCACAGTAACTGCTGCCCAAAATTAACGAGGAATATCAGCTTTCTCAAATTGACATCAGAGAAGCATTTTCCCCCTTCTAGTGCACTTCTCATTCAAAGTGAGAGCCGTGAAGTGAAATGAGGCAGGGCTTCCTGGGAAGACTGAGGAGTTTAATAAAACATACTAATAGGAGGAGCTATATTCATAAAGGAGACACAAACAGTAATTTTTTGAGGTAGTTCACCTGCTGCTCTGCAAGTTGTTTCCAACATGCAGTAGAGGCTTTCCAGGAAGCCTCAATGCAGACGGAAGCAAATATGCCCGTGGTACAGTCTTTTGCTCTCAGGCTAAATCCATCCCTGATGCGCTGACCCTCAGAACCCCACAGCGCACTGAAGTTTTGGTGCCCTTGCTAACAGTTCTTGCTGCCAGGAATTTTCGGAGGAAAGTTCATAAAGAGGGCAATGTGTATGTTCTCTACTCTTTTAGGGTGTGCCCAGGACATTTTAATTTTCACAAAGTGACCGTGAAATAATTTTCCCTTCTCTTTGTTCTTTTAAAAATGTAGGTAAGAGGAGATGCTTATTTTATTAATTTCTTTTAATATATGCTAAAATAGAAGACTCAGTTCCATCAATTACTTGCCATGTAATTTCACACTGGAAAAGTAAACCTTCAGAGTAACCATTTCCAACCTACCCAGTGAACTTGATTAGAATAATTAATTGTCTATTTCCCTAACAAGCATGTTGACAAATGGCGCTCCTTCTGTCAGACAGCACTGGGCGTTGCTGTAAACTGCTTTATTATGTCGTGCTAGTGTAAGATTCATGCAAGGAAAAATCTTAGCTCCTTTTAATAAAATCCAGTGACTTGTGAATTATACTAAATATCAGTAAATAGCAGTACATGTGTAGCTCCATCCACTTAATTTGGTTGTTTAATTTGGCCCTGCGTATAATGATCCGAGTTTATGCAGCATCTGACTTCCATACAGTCATTAAATTTCCTTCTGCTCTGCTTCAGATGATGAAGGAAAGCTCATATAGTCTCAATTTAAATGAGCCGCAAAGTTATCTTTAGAGGTGATATTAATATTTTTCCAAAGTAACATCTTCTCACAGATGACGAAATTATTTAAAATATTTTGGTTGATATAAAAAAGAAAGACCAAGATCATATGATTAATATACTTTACTGAATATACAGATGTATTTATTGAATCTAAAATATATTAAATTCCTGTCTTCGTAGCATAGAGATAATTGCAATTTTAAATGGTTAAGTATAAAAGACACCTTATTTTTCTCTACCTGTCATGTATTTTTTTTCTTTGAGTGTGATATTATTTAGCCCATGACTTTTATTTTATTATGCTAATTACCAGTAGATAAATCATTATGCAAATGAGAAAATTATTCCCCTAAACACGTTCCTGTACCTTCCTTTTACTCTCTACTCCCTCCTGAGTTTTGCTACATTGTTATTTTAGTTCTCCCACTGATCACTTTTGCAACCTTGAATTCTGGAATGTGTTTAAAGCTGTTTGTTCATGAGCTTTAGACAGTAAGTCTGCTACATCAACCTTCCTCTCTCTGTCCTGTCTCTACACCCTGGGGACTAGGGTTTTTTTTTTGTTGTTGTTGTTTGTCGTTTTGTTTGTTTGTTTGTTTTGTATTTTGCAGTATAATCTGTCCCATAGTTTTTTTTTATGTTTGTTTATTTTTTGTCAATCAACTAAATGTAGAATTAATCTATGTAACAATCACAAAACCCTGTGTTCTAAAACAATATATTTGTATGAATTTCTTAGCGTCTGTCACAGCTAGAGACCCCTGGGATCTGTTGAATCCTGCTTTGAACAAGAGGCCCGGGTCCAGGAGGAGCAGGTTCAGCTCTGCCCCCTGCAGGATTGTTCTGAAAACCAAGTGGAGCTGCGGCGTGCATTTGCTCCTCTGCCCCGCCAGGCTAGAGCTCACATCAAGCAGTGAGCCATGCCAGGGCTCTGACTGCTCAGGCTAAGAACGAACTTCCTGTTACTTGGCTTCGTCCAGTGATCAGATCAAGTCAGGTGTTCACAGGTGAAATATGCAGACCCTCCTTTACAGGAAAACTTCAGTTTCATAGGAAAGGCTGAAGAAGACACAGGGAGGGTTAGCAATTGGAGGATCTGTGACATCTTTACATTAATGCTTCAGTATCTTATTTCTGATTAAAAAATTGGGAAAAAAACAGAGTATCAAATGATGATTATGTGAATACCATTCACCATAAGACTGTAGAAAAGTGTTTGTGTTTCACCAAAACATGTGCTAAGCAATGGAGTCTATTCTAACATTATATTCAAATGCATTTTTTTTAATATACCTTATCAGTTTATATTTTCACATCTTCACAGAGACTTTGAATACTTTTTTCAAAATTATATATTTAAAGTTTACCCTTGAGTTAATGTTGCCTATTTACCATATGATGACAATCTCCCAATATTTTAATTGAAATGGTTCCCTAGAATTTACCAGCGCCCTCTGAGTTCCTTCTCTGGTTTGAGCTGATGGATTTCCTGACCTGATTCAAGCTACATCTGGGGTGTCATGTTGTTCTCTCTCTCAGATGTGTGTGTGGGGGGGGGCTTTGATCCTAAATTTCTTTTTTTTTAAATCAACTTTCCATTTTCCATAGAGAGCTTCTTCAAGAATTTTTTATGAAAGTGATAAGAAATCTTCATTTTGATTCTTTTTCTAAAAAATTATCACCAGATTTAAATGGCTTTCCTAAGTAATAGAAAATCCACATGTACACAGAAAGCAAAAGTCCATGAAGGCGCATACTCCTTTCTAGAAGGTCTTGCTGATGTATGAGGTGTTGAGAGCAATATAACATTTTTAATTAAACTGCAAATCTCATGATAATTAATTTAGGCATCAGCTTGACAAGATTAGGAGGTAAGCAGGTACGTGATGAAGCATGACTTCTGGGTACATCCCTGAGCCTGGTTCCCAAAGAGACTGGCACTTTTGCCTGTGATTGGAGAACGGAAGATTTATTCCTAATGGGGGTGGATACTATCAGGGTGCTTGAACGACCCAAGACAGAGCCAAATGAATTTGCTCATTTTGTGGAACCCACACACCTTTCTTCTGATTTGGGGATTAAGAATGTAGGACTTCTATTCTTTGGGCTCCTGGGCCTATGAGAATTCACACACTTGCGCTTCCCTATCCCACACCCTAATTCTGAGATTTTGTGTTGCCTTCAGGTTGGGGGTTACACTACTAGTTGCTGAGGCTGTTTGATTTGAATTAAGGCACACTGCTGGTTGCCCTCATTCCTGAGGTTCCAGTCAACCTACAGTGGGACCTCTTTGTGTAGTAGTCACATAAGCCCATTCCCCAGGGAATTCCATTTTACCCACTTACTTATCTATTGATATGTCTTGCTTGCTATTGCTTTCTGGAAAATCCTTGCATATTCCCTGTGGGCTTTGCAATTTCTCCACTCCTGATTCATTAGAATTCTTGCATAAAAACCTTGTTTTCATGATGTTGGATCTATTGACTTATTTTAATTTAGACTCACTTGCTATTTCCTTCAGTTTCTCAGGAACTAAAAAATTGGTCTATATTGGGTTTTCTAAAGAATTATCCATGTTTTCAATCACATGTATTTTATTTTTTCTCTCTTCATGATTCTATCTTAGTATGTTATGATTTGTCTGAAGTTTAACTCATTGCATTACCACATGCCTCCCATTTTATGATTAATATTCATGAACTTTTCAGTGACACGGTCCAGTTTTATGCATTTCATATTATAAATATGTTCATCCTTAAGACATTCAAACAAGTTGATTCCTTCTTGCTTGGTTATTTCACATGTTCTTGATCTCCTGCCATGTACAGTTAGCCCCAGATGGCCAGTGAGCCCTGATGTCCTTCCTACGTAGCGAGAATACCACATTAACAGTTATGATAACAGTCATAGTTACTCTGGCCTCTACAGTATTTTTTTTTTCTTTGCTGAGAGGATGCTCTGCCAGCTCCAAAAAGGGAACAAAGATGTAGAGCACATAGCAAGGTTTCCTCACTCTTACAAAATATGGCTACTTTAGAGTTATCAAATGACACCTGTTATTTTATGATGAATATCCTAAAATATCATGGACTCTAGATACTGAGAGAACAGCTTACTCACTCTATTTCAGACTTTTCCAGTCTAGGAATTCAGGCCCTCTCCCCCTCCGTTATCTAGGAAGTTAACAATTCCTCTCATTGTTTCTGATTGTTAACTTAAGCTCTTTTTAATTGTATTATTGTGTGTGTGTGTGTGTGTGTGTGTGTGTGTGTGTGTGATGTGTATATGTGGACAGAGTATACCACAGCAAGTGCTTTATACTTTGAGCCATCTCCAGTCTTCATTTACCCCTCATGACGACATGAATGAATTAGGGCAAATCAATTAATTTATTTATTAAAATTATTTATTTATGGGAGGAAGGCTGCATATTATAGGTGATCCAGGACCTCCTGCTACTACTGCAACAAACTCTAGATGTATCTATCACTTTGCATATCTGGATTTACATAGTTACTGAGGAATCAAACCTAGGTCATCAGGGTTTATACGCAAGTGCCTTTAATTATTAGAAATCCTTCCAGTCCCTGGAAGGGTAACTTTTCATCTGTCATCTATCTACCATCTATCGACCTACCTTTGTTTCTCATCAGCGTCACCTGACTACAGGACAGCCTTCTCTATAGCGCTTACAACAATTTTACTAAATAAGGTCCTTTATCACCTACAGGGAGGTAAAAGCAAAAGGTTTTGTTGTTGTTGTTACTGTTATTTTTTGTTGTCTGTTTTTTCTTTCCTTTGGAGGTAGGGTCTGGCTTTTCTCCAGACTGTCCTGGAGTTTCACTATGTATTCTCACTCAGGGTAACCTTGAACTTAGTGATCCTTCTACCTCAGCCTTCCATGTGCTGGGATTAAAGATGTACACCACCATGCCTGGCCCTTTATTTTTATTTTTCCACTTCAAAATCAGCCTCCTTCTGAAGTACTTCAGTCCTGGGGATTATAGCCACCCAAGCACAAAACAATATTTTTTTTTCTGAGTACTCCATATTTTTTTAAGACAGTACATTTCCTATTAAAGCAAAGATCTTGGACCCAGAGATTGATAAGCAAATCATGAAAAGTGAAAGTTACTCTTTTCCCAAATTTTATCACCCAGAAGCTAAAATGCCTCTTCAGCATATAGCCATTTGAGATTTAAAAAACAAATGAAGCAGGGTAAGATCAGCACATATTATAGACAGACAAAGCACAACTGTTGTGGGACTAAGCAGGTGGATAGGAGAAAAGAAGGTTAAAAAAAATTACTGAAAGAAATGATACATATATATTTGAGAGTGACAGACAGAGAGAGAAAGGTGGAGAGTGAGAGAATGGGTGCACCAGGGCCTCCAGCCACTGCAAACAAACTCCAGATGTATGCACCCCCTTGTGCATCTGGCTTATGTGGGTCCTGGGGAATTGAGCCTTGAACTGGGGTCCTTAGGCTTCACAGGCAAGTGTTTAAATGCTAAACCATCTCTGCAGCCCAGAAATTATATTTTTTAAATGCAATAATGAAATCTATTTTTATGTGAGAGTAAGAATGAGAGAGTGAGAAAGAGAATTGGTGCACCAGGGCCTCCAGCCAATGCAATCAAACTGCAGATGCATGTGTGACCCCTTGTGTGCCCCCATGTATGACCTTGTGTGCTTGCATCACTGTGTGGGACCTGGAGAGTCAAACATGAGTCCTTAGGCTTCTAAGCAAGCACCTTAGTCACTAAGCCATCTCTCCAGTCCAATTAAAATATTTTTTTCAGAGAGACTGAATAAACCCTGTTAGATATCTGCCTTCTTCCTCTCTTTTCCCCAAACCTTATTGCTAGAAATTATAATCCATGTATCCTAAAAGCCTTCTTAGAAGAAAAAAGAAAATAGATTCATAATAAACCAGAGAGAACAGATATTTTCTGCTTTTCTTTCAATAAATTTTGAGTGATTTGCCAGAATATCTATGTTAACTGTTGGCTCATTTTGTAAGTTAATTAGCAAAGTTACTTATATCATTAATTTTAAAACTTCAAGTACATTCCACATCTAAAATAAGGACCCTGTTAAACAAACATCAAGCTATGTTTGTATGCTTATTAATTAATTAATCAATCAATCAATTCGTTTGTTTATTTATTTTATAAAACTATCTCCTTGTATAATTCAGGCTAGCTTTAAACCCACAATTCTCCTGTCTTAGCCTTCTGAATAATGGAATTATATGTATGTACCATGAAAAGCAACTGCTTTCAAGCTACTGTGAATGTATAAGATGATGAATTCATTGGGGGTAAGAGGATGGGGGAGTGGAACAATCCACATGTCTTACATAAATATTTACATTCATGCATTTATTGGCATTGTTTTCTTCTCCTGCTTTATCCAGTGTTACTTTTTGAGATATAAATTACGGTTTTGTGTTCTTTCTTTATCTACCTCTTCCTCCCTCTCTCTCTTTCAAATAAATAAATCAATTAATTTTAAAAAAATTAAAAAGGGGGCTGGAGAGGTAGCTGCATGGTTAAGGTGCTTTCCTGAAAAGCCAAAGGACCTAGGTTTAATTTCCCAGGACCCACTTAAGCAAGATGCACTAGGTGGCACATGCATCTCATATTCCTTTGCAGTGGCTGGAGGCCCTGGTGTGCCCATTCTCTATCTGCCTCTTTCTCCCTTCCTCAATCACTCTTTCAACTAAATAAATAAATAAAAATTCTGGTTCTTTGTTGCCTCAAAAGCATTTCTTGGGCCCTCTCCGTGCTGCCAACAGAAGATTCCTTAATGCAGCTGATATTGGTGGACCTGCAAGTTGTCTGCACCTTCTCAGAAAGTGAAGAGAGTACACGGAAGCTACTGATGAACACTTGTGATCTTTGTAAATTCTTATTGGCAAATTTGCTTTTCTCTTGTGATTACTTCTTATATAGTTGTATTGTGGATCCTATAATAACAACCTTTAGAAAGCTAAGAACACAATTTACTGAATGTATAAATATTCAGGAAAGATAACTGAAATAAGACAATAGTTAAACATTTGAATATTTCACCTTCTGGTGGCAATAAAAGAGGGTTGTTCTGAAATTTTCTAGACAATTATACCTAGAGCATATTACTAAACAATATGTTGCTATAACAAAGCAGCATGTTGCATGTAATTAAAGCATTAAAATAGTAAACTCACTAGATTGTTTGGAACAAAAAAAAAAACAATTTCATTACATATTTGTTACACCAGATATAAAACTGTTAAAAAGTGAAAATAAATTGAAATATAACTGGCTTATGAATCTGCCAATTATAGTTGGTAGAGTCATGTAACATTTTGACATTCTCATATTCCATTTAAATCTGGCAATTCACAAAAGTACATAACCTTATGGGTCTTGCTAATTTAGTTCTTAACTCTAAAAGAGAATATTGCTTTGAAATTGTAAAGAATAGCATTAACACTCAAATAAATTAAAGAGGATACTGGGAAAATAATTGATCCAACTCTCACTAGCAACATACACGCAATTTTAATTGTATTTATACATATCTAATCATGCTACTCTTGTCTCAGAAACATATCCTGATTGATGTTACAAAACGGAAGATGTCAGGGACAAAAAGGCAGTCTGATCGTCAACACAGAAATGTGCTGATTACTAAAATGTAATCGTAAAGTGTGTTCAACATACGCAGGGTAGATAGTTCCTGGTGCGGCCTTATGACAGAGATAACCTTCATTACTTACTATCTACCTTCAGTTTATATGACTGCATGAGATAGCTAAAGCTGGAAAACAAGTAAATATAAAAATATTTTATTTTTCTCTGTTAAAAAGCTTTCACCTACGATAGTTAGCAAAAGTTATTACATAGAAATGCACCTTGGATAAATTATCTCATTACCTTAACTTTAGAAACCTTCAAGTCAGGGTATGTAATTCTTTTATTCTATGCTTTTGCATTTCTGCTCCATGCTCAGCATATGAGATATTGATCTAGTCATCAACTTTTACACTTTCAAGCATAAACCGTCATTTTATGTCCTCCAATGTATTTATTATAAAACCATAAAATCATTCCCTGTGGTTCCTATATAGATGTACAAACAGAACAATAAAAAGAAGCAACATACATCTTCATGATATCCCACAGTGTGTCCATGAACAACCAAGTATAAACATTTTAGCCATAGGCAGCTCCCAGATCCACTATCTGCATTTCTGCACTACAGTGTAATGGGCAGGGAGTCCCTTTAACAACTAAAGCAAATTTAAAGGTGACAACTGGTATACACAAAACAATGCACTTTAGATTTCTGTGTATAAGACAGAAGACATGTTTGCATCACTCTTTCTCTAAGGTGCCTATATCTCTGCAATCGATTTCATACAGTGTCTCAATAATTATGTGCAGATTATCCATTTGTAAATATAGGAAGTGATATTTTTAGCCCTAGCTAGAATCAGAGGAAGTGACTGATGCACTTATAGCAAAACATTCATGTAATAGTTACTCATACAAATTCAAGATTACATGAGTTCACATGTTGGGAGCATTTTTTTTTTCCTTATAAAAAACGTCCTTTGTACTCTCCAGTAGTCATGCCTCAAAATATCAGAACATGTATTTTTGTTAATAACATATAAATTGTTATGTGAATTTCTAATAATATATTGTTCAGGAGCTATAGCATATACAAGTATAGCAAAATGAATTTATTATGTGTGCCATGTTGATAAAATATACATTTTAAAATAATTATAAAAACTTACCACAAACATTTTTAAAACATGTTCCTAATGGAAATTAGGTCATATTATCAATATATAATGCATCAAATTATAAAGCATTGTATTCACTTACATTGAGTTCATCAATACAATTGGATTTATAAGAACATAATAACATCATGTTGCTCTTTTAGATTTGGAGAGCCATCCTTTTGTTAGACATGATTATTTGCCATACTTTATCCTATAAAATTTTGTATTGAGCTTATGATAAGAAAAGACAGGTTCTCTTTTCTTCTATATTGCATTATTGGTATTTCTTTATTCTGATGTATCTCTTAAGAATTTTTTGGCCACTTGTGACTTTTGAGGAAGCATTTGATGACCCATAGGTAATATAACATCCTTGTACTGACAATATGATAGGGTTCACAACTCCTACTCTACCAACAGTACCTCTGTACTGGCATCCTTTTGACAAACCCTGTGTTGCCCCTCCTATATGTAGTAGATGACTGTCTACTTAATAAACGTAACTGTTGACAAAAAAAACCAAGCATAAAGATAAGCCCACCTCCAGAAGATGATCTTGTGAAATTCCTAGAATATATGAAGCACGGTATGTAATTGATTGCTTAGTGATAAAGTTTCAAGAAAAATATATAGAAGATTGGAAATATGTCCTATTTGTTTTTAAGTACATAACCATGCTTAACCACAGAGAGAATAGCCAATGGGTGACAGAACTGCATTTTTCACATTTCAGTTTTTCATATCTACTGAAATTTATGGAAGAAAAGTGTTCTACTTTTTCTTAATATTTTATTTTTATTTATTTATTTGAGAAAGGTGGAGGGAGAGAATGGACATACCAGGGCCTCTAGCCACTGCAACTGAACTCCAGATGCATGTGCCACCCTTGTGCATATTTGGCTTACATGGGTCCTGGGGAATCAAACCTGGGTCTTTTGGCTTTGCAGGCACGTGCTCGTA
Organism: Dipus sagitta; assembly: GCA_036346955.1. NCBI lineage: Eukaryota > Metazoa > Chordata > Mammalia > Rodentia > Dipodidae > Dipus > Dipus sagitta. The sequence continues at coordinate 6,322,745 of CM070787.1, forward strand.
CCTCTAAGCCATCTCTCCAGCTTGGGAGAAAAGTCTTAAAATTGAAACATTGTTACTCATGCTTTAGTATGATTGCCTGTGCAAACCTGGCTTCGTTATGACTAAAGGTATACTCAAGGCTAGATGACTTGTACACAGTACCATGACAGAACCACTGTGGTGAGTCCTCATTAAAAAAAAAAAAAATCCTCCATATTCACTAGAGTTTCTTAGGCTATAAAATTCAAGATGAAACAAAAACAAATGCTACCAGGGAATACTAGATATATTTTCTTTCTTTCAAATTTTGTAGTATAATCTATGATTCTTTTTCTACTTATGTTTTGCTAATAAAAATGTGCTGAGCCTACTTTCAGTTAATAAGCAATTAGCTAAGTGTGGTTCACATACTAAATGGCATGCAGCAGGCGAGTGACAAACGCCCTTAATCGCAGCAATTGGGAGGCAGAGGCGGGAAGATCGCCATGGGTTTGAGGCCAGCCAGACTATGGAGTGAGTACCAGTCAGCCCAGGCTAAAGTGAGACCCTACCCCGAAGGCAGGGGAAACAGAAAAAAAAGTCCGCAAAGATATTCAATGTGGAAATTCAGTTCCTCTGCTTAGGGCTACTGCAGACTGGGAACATTACATGGTTGAGAAGCAGGTGTTTTCCGTCCTTCACATCATTCTGTGTGACTAAAGAAGATCATAGCCCATGGAGGATTGTGCCACTTCTAATAGATATTAGATGACTTCATAAATAAAAAAAAATCACTGGTACTCATGGAACCAATCAGAACAGACTTGAAACATTAAATAAGTGAACATCAAAACCAGCCTTTCTGAGTAAATTGAGACATATAATGCAGGGCAAAGTTTATAGCAATTATTAATAAACATCATGTCATCATTCATAGGAAAAATACATACAACAAGTTCTAAAATACTTAAACATTTGTATGCAGGTTCTCCAAACCCATGGTCCAGTTGATTAAGCTTTGTTTACATGAAAAGACAGAAAAATGCAATTCATATAGAAAATTTTTTATTGTCAAAATCATATCCTATCTACTTATAAATAGATAACACTGTTTGTTGTTTACTTTATTTCTATTTTCTATACCAGATAAAATGACTTTTTATAGTGGTAATCAACTACCTTTGAAATGAGGAAAGCAAACTGCCAAGAAATAAAAAAAATAAATAATGCTAATAATAACATATTGAACACAGATATACTCATATGGTTTCATTTAACAAATATTTATTGTACATCTAATGTACCATGAAACAGGTAACTTGCTAGGTCCAAAGGTTAATGTGACGATGAAACAAACAACCACACGGCCCTGTTTCAGAAGGGCGTGTATCCCGACAGCTCTTGTGCAAGAGGTAAAAAATAAATAAACAAACAAATAAATAAATACATAAATAAAGTAGCAGTGAGTTACCTGGCCATTAACCATGGTTTTCTCTACTTAACTTTTTTTTTTGTTTGTTTGTTTGTTTTGTTTTTGTTTTTCAAGGTAGGGTCTCACTCTAGTCCAGGCTGACCAGGAATTCACTATGTCATCTCAGGGTGGCCTTGAACTCATGGCAATCTTTCTACCTCTGCCTCCCAAGTGCTGGGATTAAAGGCATGCACCACCACACCCGGCTCTAGTTAACAATTTTAATAGTATAGAAACAAGCGACTGTTCTCTGCTCTCTTTTCTTGCTTATTCATTTCCCCACTAGTTAATCTGGCATGTATTGTATGCAAAGCACAGTTGTAGGATGTGGTCAGGAATGAGTATGAGCCAAGCAGAAATTGCCTTTAAGCTACTTTGGTTAGCTGCGCTATACAAGTTAATAGAAATCAAGGCAGAAAGAATGAGGGAAGCAGTATACAAACTTGAAAATCAAGGGCTTTCCTGTCGGAGGCAGCCTGGGAGTCATGAAGTGCTTGTGGAGGGTGAGACCTGCTTCTGTAGACAGCTGAGCAATGAGGGCAAGGCCTTTGCAGGAACAGAAATTGCGTCAGCAAGGGCATCACATGGGAAATCACCAAATGTGAAGCAGGAATTACAAGAAGCTGTGATTTACAAAGAGCGCAGGGAAATGGCAGGGGGACTGAGGTCGGTGTCCGAGCCTGGCAAGGCGCGCGACGTTCAGTCCGGAGACGCTGGCTGTGCTGTGACCTGTGTTCAGTGCTAAGGAAATGTGTAGCTGGGCTGCAGATCTCAAAGACCTGATCACTTAAAATGAAGCTGGAGCAGGAAAATGCAAGAGCCCCTCACTGAACTGTTTGCAGACACCTTCCCATCACCACAGGGTGTGGTCCAGGCTACAAAGAGAACGACGGACTGCCCAGTGCACAGCTGGGAGGGCCACCTGCTCAGGGCCATCCGGTCTGTGGCAGAATAGCCTTTGGGGCGTCTTTTACACGTGACCTTGTGTCCAACCCGTAGGTGTCTTTCCCTCACAAATGCTACATGCACCTCCTCCACTATAATCACCTGCCTTCCAGCACTACTTTTTTTTTCTCCATTTTTATTAATATTTTCCATGATAACAAAAAAAATCCCATGGTATTACCCTCCCCCCTTTCCCCTTTGAAATTCCATTCTCCATCATATCCCCTCCCCATCTCAATCTTTCTACTTACATATATACAATACCAACCTAATAAAAGCCCTCCTCCCTTTCTTTCTCTTCCCTTTCTATCTCCTTTTTTAACTTACTGGCCTCTGCTACTGAGTTTTTTCCTTCTCACACAGAAGCCCAATCATCTCTAGCTAAGATCCACATATGAGGGAGAACATGTGGCGCTTAGCTTTCTGGGCCTGGGTTACCTCACTTAGTATAATTCTTTCCAGATCCATCCACTTTTCTGCAAATTTCATAACTTCATTTCTCTTTACTGCTGAGTAAAACTCCATTGTATAAATGTGCCATATCTTCATTATCCACTCATCAGTTGAGGGACATCTAGGCTGGTTCCATTTCCCAGCTATTATAAATTGAGCAGCAATAAACATGGTTTCTCTCCAGCACTACTTTTAAAGGCGTCTGTCCCTTGACTGAAAGAGTGTAGCTCACAAAATGTCTCTGTTCCATATAGATGTAACTGAATGGCATTTACAGCTGAGGGGAAAAAAAAAAAAAAGACAAAGAAAACAAGAAAAAAAAAAATAAAACCAGCTAACAAATGGATTGAATGTGTAAAAAGAAGAGTGACTTCAAGAGAATCTGTGTGCTGACGATAAATCACAAGCCAGGCCACCGGCTAGCAACAGAATTGCAAATGGCTCTTGGGACACTGCTGGAAAGCGTCCCCCAGCTATGGCAAATCAAGTCACCGCCACGCGCGGGGCAGCGGTGGCATGGCTGGCGTTTCTCAGGACACCTGGGGCTGTTGAACAACTGCTGCTGCGATGGAGGCGTGGGTGGCTCTTCCTCCTGGACTGTGTTTTTATTACATCTATATATTTAAAAATGCAAAAAACGCATTAGCTTTCCCACTTATCCTACCTTTTCCTTGTATGTTTTAAATAAGCACCGGTTCTTTTTCTTTTGGCTGACAATTCTTCACTAAAATTTTCCGGCCACTCCTACTCTGGTCTGCAGGGAAATTGATCTTAAACAGTATTAAAGAAGCTTTAAAGAAACTTAATTATTTACCTATCTTTCTTTTTTTTTTTTCCCAAGGTATGGTTTTACTCTAGCTCAGGCTGACCTGGAATTCACTATGTAGTCTCAGGGTGGCCTCGAACTCACGGTGATCCTCCTATCTCTGCCTCCCAAGTGCTGGGATTAAAGGTGTGCGCCACTAAGCCCGGCTTAATTACCTATCTTTCTATGTAAACTGATGCAGTAGTCAGAAGTATGAAAATCTAATGAACATTGACAACCTCCACAAAAGGAAATATTAAAATATTCTATGTTCTAAATTTTTGTATTATTATTGTTGTTATTATTTGTTTTTTTTTGAGGTAGGGTCTCACTGTAGCCCAGGCTAACCTGGAATTCACTATGTAGTATCAGAGTGGCCTTGAACTCATGGCGATCCTCCTGCCTCTGCCTCCCAAGTGCTGGGATTAAAGGCCTGTGCCACCACGCCTGGCTAATGATTTTAAATTTATTTGGCCATAAGCCTTATCAGGTAAAGAAATCTTATATTACACTTTAACTTCATAAAGTTTGGGGGGCATATTCTATTAAAGTTTTGGAAGGTTTTATTCAGAGTCCAATATCATGGAAAATAGAACATTATTAAATGATACATCAATGAATTTATTAATTAACAGAAAGTGGTTCATACCTTCATTCCCTTAATAAATATTTATCAAGTACTTTCTTATGAGATATATACTTTTAGGCAAAGCAAGCAGAGAACAACATAAACAAATCAAATCCTTGCTCTAGAAAAGAAGCTCATTTTCTGTAAAGGAGAAAAGCAATAACAACATATATGATGGCATGTGGAGAGAAATGCTAAAACCACATAGGGAAGGAAGAATGCCGGGCAAGCCAGCAGGACAGGAAGTCACAGAATGCCTGCCACGTCATGTTGTACGTCACCTTAACCAGGAACGAAGAACAACTCAAAGACCGAGTTAGCACTTTGGTTCCCTCAGAAACAGAGCAGGAAAGATGAACACAGACACACAAGTACCAAAGTGAAACCAGACGTGACATGCTTGGGGACAGAGTGTCCAAAGGACAGTGAGTAGGAGACGGGGGGGGGGGGTAGAGGGGGGAAGGAGGACATATAGGAACAGAGCATGTCAAGGATTTGGGGGTCACAATAAGAACTTTAGATTCAAGTTCAAGTCCATTAGGAAATCATGGAAGCTTTTGAAGAAAGAAAAAAAAAAAACTAATATAACGTGTATTTGAGGATGAGAAGGACTAGGGACAAAGGTAGAGACAGCAAGAGTGCAGGAGCACATCAGAGAGGAATGGGCTCCTTGATGAGGAAGTGAAGGTCAGGTGAAGCCAATCTGGATCCAGATGAAGATAACTATTCTAAGGAAAAACTGGAAAAAAATAAAAGTAGCATTTATGGTCCTCCGCTTTCCCTCAGTGTGTGTGTGTGTGTGTATGTGTGTGCGTGTGTCCTTGGTGTGACTCTTCCTCAACTTCACACCTCCCACCCCCTCTGCTACTGGAAAGGAATACATAGCAAAAAACCTTACTTTTCAAGGGGAGGCATTCGATGTTATCATCATGTCTGCATTGTACATCGTAATTATCACAGATAAAATCAGTATTCCTTTTAGTCATTTGTTTTCTTCTACCATGATTAAAGAAACAGTATTTAAAAAAAAACCAACCATAGAAACAATGATGATAATTTTTGAGTATATTGAATTTCTAATTGTACAAAATTCTTTCACATTATATAACTGCCTGAGCATCATTACCTGAAGTAAATCAGCAGCAAATCAGACAGATATTTCTTTTCTAAGGTAATGTGATGGTTAATCTCCATTGTCAACCTGACCAGACACGCTCCTGGGCGTGCCTGTGAGAGTTTTTCCAGAGAGGGCTGAGTGTGGACAGCCCTGTCCCATGGCTTGGGGTGCTGAACTGAGCGAAGGGGAAACAGAAGACCTCAGGGGCAGCATTGGCGTTTCTCTCTTCAGCTTCCTGATGGATCACGCAATGTGACCTCCTAAAGCACGCTTCCGCTGCGCTGAGCCGCCATGCCTCCTGCTATGATGGACCAGATCATTCTGCTGCTAAATGCCACACTACCCACCCCCACCCCAAATTTGTTCTGTGTCGTGTATTTGAGTAAAGTGATGAGAAAAGTAACTATTACAGTAAGAAGGTTTTAGCATAATCATTAGCTCAAAGTTAGTTCAAATGCATATGACTTGCTAAGCTCAGGTAAGAAAGTAAAAACTGGTTAATGTTAAGTTCTCATTTCTGTTTGTATACAGGCTTTTTTTTTTAAGCCAAATAAACTGTGTCCATCTTATTTAGAAAGAGTCAAATGCAATTCCATTACTTATCATCATTAGGGCCTTGTACAGATAAAGATGTGTTGTTGCTGTGGTTTATTTTTTTTTTTGTTTGTTTTTTTTTTTTACTTAGGACTGGTTTAAGATGTACATTATGAGAAGATGAAAACCTCTTGAGTACCTAAGGGTAATTCAACTCTGAAAGATCTGTTGCTGCAAGTTTCTATGGATAAGCTATAGCATGATTGCAAAATCAATAATAAATAGTGAGAGAAAAATCAATCATGTTATATTCTAAAAGCTGGCATTGGTAAATACTCACTCATTTTAATTATGATCTTCATATTTCCCATTAAAATGTAAATTATGTTGTGTTTTTCAAAACTCTTATTGTATTTTAGTGTGTAATTTTATTAGTTATGATTTACATACTTCTGGTAAAATGTTATAGATTGCACTATACTATAACTCAGCACCATGTAAGGCAAAACAACAATGCATCCAAAAGTAATTAATTTTGTGGGTCTTTTTTATTTTATTTTGTTTTATTGACAACTTCAATGATTGTAAAAAAAAAATATCCCATGGTAATTCTCTCCCTCCCCTGACTTTCCCCTTTGAAAGTCCACTCTCCATCATATCCCCTCCCTGTCTCAATCAGTCTCTCTTTTATTTTGATGTCATGATCTTTTCCTCTTATTATGATGGTCTTGTGGAGGTAGTGTCAGGCACTGTGAGGTAATGGATACCCAGGCCATTTTGTGTCTGGAGGAGCACATTGTAAGGAGTCCTACCCTTCCTTTGGCTCTTACATTCTTTCTGCCACCTCTTCCGCAATGGACCCTGAGCCTTGGAAGTTGCGATAGAGATGTTTCAGTGCTAAGCCCTCCTCTGTCACTTCTTCTCAGCACCATGGTACCTTCTGAGCCACTTCTTTTAATGTTCATATCCATAAATTAATGCTACTCTCACATGTGGTTAGAGAACCTTCTCTTGTGGGTCTTTTGAAAATACCAAAATGTGAGCTGAAGAGATGGCTTAATAGTTAAGGTGCTTGCCTGCAAAGCTAAAGGATCCAGGTTCAATTCCCCAGGACCCACGTAAGCCAGGTGACACATGCATCTGGAGTTGTTTGCAGCAGGTAGAATGCTGGTGTGCTCATTCTCATTCTCTCTCATCTCTCTCCCTCTTTCACTCTCTCAAATAAATAAAGATAAAATATTTTAAAATAAAAAAAATTTTAAATTCAATATTTTCAATACCATTCTACATATTGAAGGCATTTTTAAACAACTACATTCATATATGTGAGTAGACATATGTATCTTCCTACATGTAAAATGAATGTCATTTAAGTATCCCAATTATATCTTAACTACATTATCAAAGCATAAAATATGGTCATAACATGGTATGACAGTGGAAACTATAAGAATATATTGTTTGTAATAATACCACAGGAGTTAATTGAAAGGGACTACTCAGAATATTACTGAAATTTGTTGGAGAAAAAACATACGATTATAGTGTAATTTTAAACTTCTTTATCAATGTGAATGATGTACAGTACCTTCCCAGTATTTATTAACATGCAGTCTAAACTGTCATCTCCACAGTCATATTAAAACTTCTGACAGAATCTATTTTTCACCAGCTGTCAAGATCATGCCCCAAGTAGAAATTAATCAATACACTCTCTTACCCTCTGGTTATTCTTCTATCATCTGGCCCTTGATTATTGATTGCTCAGGTCTTTCTTACTTCTGACCCTTATCCTGACCATGCACCAGGCTCTAGAAACATCGATCAGGATGCCTGCACTTGCTGTTCCCTAATTCACATGACTGACACTGTGACTTCATCCACATATATGCTTTTAAGTCAATTGGTCAAAGAAAACTTTGTTGGCCATGTTGTAAAGCAATGGTCACGATCTCCCAAACCATAGTGTCTGTCCATCCTTATAAACAGATGTCGGCCCTTGACATCACACACTGATGCATCATCTTCTGAAATGAAGTAATTTGAGAATCATGGATTCCTGTGCTCATGAAGAAAATTGCAAGCCAGCACTGGGCATACTTTGTAAAGTTCTTTGAATGATTAATGTTTTGCAAAACAACAGTATAAAAGCACAACCAAAATGCTGACATTGCCATAATACATCAACATTACTCAGATGTTTCCTAGTTTTCCTTAAACTTGCTGTATATAAAGTTTCTCTGTGCAAGTTTATCTCATATGTGACTTTGCCCATCTATTGCCAAAAGCAATATGCAAAGTCAGTAGTTCATATTAGCCTTTATCACCACATTCATCGTCCCTGTTATATGGAGTACACTAATCTAGTCTTCCTCTTTAAAACCTTACCATTTCAAAACTGCTATGTGTATGTGAACTGTATAATATGTGTCCTTTTTGTTGTTTGTTTGTTTGCTTGTTTTTCTTTCTTTTTTTTTTTTTTTCGAGGTAGGGTTTCACTCTAGCCCAGGCTGACCTGGAATTCACTATGGAGTCTCAGGGTGGCCTCGAACTCACGGCGATCCTCCTACCTCTGCCTCCCGAGTGCTGGGATTAAAGGCGTGCGCCACCACGCCCGGCTCTGCTTGTTTTTCAAGGTAGGGTTTCACTCTAGCTCAGGCTGACCTGGAATTTACTATGTAATCTCACATGGCCTCAAGCTCACAGTGATCCTCCTACCCCTGTCTCCTAAGTGCTGGAATTAAAGGTATATGCCACCATGCCCAGCTTAACATGTGCCATCTTGAATTTGTTTTGTGTTCACCTAAATTGCTAAAGATTTATCCAAATATTATAAATATAACAGATCTTTCCCTTTTATTATTGAGTAGTCATTTTTATACCTATTCCACCAGTTGCATAACCATTACTTCTTGAAAGGTGTGGTGGTTTGAATAGAATTGATGGCCCCCAACATATTCAGTTGTTTATTTGTTTTTAGTTTGCATCTTTAGCCACCTGGCTGGAGGCAGTGTCACTGGGTGGATCTTAAGGTGTGGTGGTGGGTTTCTGGTTTCAATCTAAAGATATGCAAAGTGGGCCTAGCTGGAGTTCCTGAAGTATGCTGAGGCTTTTGACCTTTAGGCTTGTGCTTCTCCCTCTCTTCTTGGTCCTGTGAAGGCAGGACAGCTTCTTCTGCCATTATGGAACTTCCCCTAGATCTGTAAGCTTCAATAAATATCCCTTCCTCCATAACTGTGCCTGGTCTGAAAGTTCATCTCAGTGAACCTGAAGCTGTCTGCTACAGAAGTTGGTACGGAGGAGTGGACTGAGTTGAACCTGACCATGTGGATGTTGATTTTTTGGAACCTTTGTTTTGGAGGAATAGGCATGGACTTGGTGCTTGCAACTGAAGATGTCTTCTGGAGTGGTAAGCCAAGTTTTATGGACTATTCTGATGAGAGTCTGAGAATGCTAAGTGCAGACAGCATTGAACTTCTAGGCTTGGCTTATGAGTTTTCTAAGGGGAAGGAAAGACTGCAGAAGACTTTGTTGGAACTGGGCTACTGGCATAAGGGCTGGCTGCGTCCTGATGCCTAGGCCCAGAAAGTTTGATCAAGGTTAAATTTGTAATGGACTGATGCACTTGCCTAGAGACATTGGACTGAGATAGTTAGGATTTTAGGCTGGAAAACCTCAAGCAAGTTAAAATTACAGGCACTGAGACTGGTTTTAGGTTACTAAGTCTTCTATTGTCAAACACATTAGCAATCTTAAAGGAAGATGGTCCAATTGCTTTACCATGGAAAGGATGCCTGAGGAAAGACTATCATAAAAATGCAAACACTTCTGGAAAGAGTTGACTGGAGAAGGAACCTGCTTTTCAAGGCTATGATTTGTTTCATCCCTGAATTAAGAATATGGCTGTGTCCTGCACAGCAGGTATTGGCTTCAGAAGCATGAAAAATGTGAGGAGTGGTCATGAATTGCACATGCTTCCAGGAGCTGCTGCTGAGATGCGGCTTGAGGTAGGGCCTGATGCCCTGATAGGCTGAAAGAACCTTTGGAAAATGTGAGGAGTGGTCATGAATTGCACATGCTTCCAGGAGCTGCTGCTGAGATGCGGCTTGAGGTAGGGCCTGATGCCCTGATAGGCTGAAAGAACCTTTGGAAAATGTGAGGAGTGGTCATGAATTGCACACGGTTCCAGGAGCAGCTGCTGAGATGCTGCATGAGGTAGGGACTGATTCCCTGATAGGTTGAAAGAGCCTTTGGAAGATGGACCATGGTTTGCATGAAGACCTCAAGATGTTTTGGATATACCAGGACTATGCAAGCACTACCATAGGGCGCACTGTTGGCCTGAGATGGAAGTGTTCCCTGGCTACTCTGCCCAGTTGGAGGGGAGGAATTGGAAAATATGAAGACTGACAGTCTTTGGTTATATTGGACTTGAACTGCAAAAGTATGATGTTTGTTTGATGGTGGTTGAGTTTGCATTGTTTTAGTCTCTCCTTGCTATGCCTCATACCAGTTGAAAATGTTTACTCTGTGCCTTTATATGTTAGAAGTGTTTAACTTGTTTGATTTTACAGGTCTTAAATTGGTCAAGACTATGGGGACCTTTGAAATTGAACAGAGTACAATTTACAATGTGTGATGGTTATAAATCTATTGGGGGCCAAGGGCAGAATGTGGTGGTTTGAATAGAATAGATGGCCCCCAATATATTCAGTTCTTTATTTGTTTGAAGTTTGTATCTTTAGCCACCTGGCTGGGGGCATTGTCACTGGGTGGATCTTAAGGTGTGGTGGGTTTCAGGTTTCAATCTAAAGATATAGCTGGAGTTCCTGAAGTGTGCTGTGGCTTTTGACCTTTAGGCTTGTGCTTCTCTCTCTCTGCTTGGTCCTGTGAAGGCAGGCCAGCTTCTTCTGCCATTATGGAACTTCCCTTGCATCTTTAAGCTTCAATAAATATCCCTTCCTACATAACTGTGTCTGGTCTGAAAGTTCATCTCAGTGAACCTGAAGCTGTCTGCCACAAAAGGCATCCCAACCAATTCTAGTCTTAGACTATTACAAATAAAGTATATTACAAATAAAGGATATATATATATATATATATATATATATATATATATACACTTTATATATACAGATAAATAAATAGTTCAAAAATAATACAAATTCAAATAACATATACATATTATATATGTATATACAAATCATTTTCTCCTGTGATCTAGCCTATAAAAGTAGTTTTCTGTGAGCTGGGGAGATGACTCAGCAGTTAAGGTATTTGCCTTCCAGGCCCAGTGACCAGGTTCGATTTCCCAGTACGCACATGAACCCAGATGCACAGGTGGCACTTGCATCTGCAGTTTGTTTGCAGCAACTGGGAGCCCTGCTCCACACATTCTTTCTGCCTGTGTCTCTTCTCTCTATTTCTCTGTGCTTGCAAATAAGTAAATGAATAAATCATAGTTTTCTGATAAAGATAGTAGAGATGGGCTGGAGGGATTACTTAGTGGTTAAAGCATTTGCCTGCAAAGGCAAAGGACCCAGGTTCGATTCCCCAGGACCCACAAGGGGGTGCACATGTCTGGAGTTTCTTTGCAGTGGCTTGAGGAAGCCCTGGCATGCCCATTCTCTCTCTCTCTCTGTCTCTTTTTCTCACTCTCTCTCTCTTTCTCTGTTAAATATATATATATTTTTTTTTCAGAAGATAGTAGATATGGGAGATAGAGGTGTGGTCATCATGTGTGACCATTAACCCACCTGGGATATCTATTTCAGTTAAGAGTGGTAGAACATCTTGTGCAGCAAGGTTGAATGACTGTGTTCCTGAATAGATTTTTGATGATATGGGCAAAGCCACATGGCTTTCCAATATTAATTGTGCAACAAGACCCAGGGAGACCCAAATGGCTAGACTTTCCCTGCTGTTGATTCAGGTCATGTGCAGCTTCAGTTGGCTGGATGTGTAACAGGAGGGGACAGAGCAGCCAGCCATCAGCAGACTGTTTCAGGCGGAAACAGCTGCAAATCCACGCAGCTAGTGTTCACTGGAAAGTGCATATTGAATCCTGGGAATCTAATGGGAAATATTTGATAAATATTGCCAAATGTGTAATTAATTATCCTCTGACAAGGCTGGGGATGACTTTAGGGACAAATGTTCCAAGAGAAGTAAGTATGAAAGTTGGTGGCCATATCCATCTTGGAATCAAGTTCATGTCACCACGGGCTGGGGGAACTAGGACAAATGGGCTGCATGTGATTTTCAAAACTACGTTTGGGATGTCATCTCTATTCCTTGAGGGAGTCTTCATGAGATCATGACCGAATCAGCTCCCAAAGCTCCCACAAATCTGTATGAGTACATCTCCTGTGAGCCAAAATATCTCTCTTCAGAGGTGATGATTTTGCTGCCAACCAAATGTTTCTTAATAAGTAATAGCATGCAATGAATTCTTGCTGTTATCTAAAGTAACTATTTTGAAATATCTGGAGTTCGATGAATATCAGAGAATTTTATGGCAAAAATGACACTTCTCTGTCTATGTCCAGACAGGCTCTCTGTGCACACATCCTTGATAAATGGTTGCCAGGCCAATGCTTTGTATTGGCCACTGGACAGTAAATGAAAAAGCAGAAATTAAAATGTTATGGGATAAAGAAGATCAGGAAGAGAAAAGAGGGTGCTCCCCACCCCCATCCAGATTCAGTTAGTTTTGTGACAAGATAATTTTCATGATTTTCTGTAAATACTAAATGATAACACTTAATGGCATTTTGAGGTTACACACCCAGTGTGGATTTGTAATAATTATCTCAGTCCCAGTTTCTCTTTGACTTCTTCTCTGCTCACTTTCTTTGAGGCATTGTACTCTTTCAGTATTATTCTAGAACAGCGATTACCAGCTTTATTTGCACATTAGAACCATCTGGGGAGACTTTTGAAACTTCTTTTCCCTATATCATCAAATCTTGGGGGTGAGTACCAGGCACCCACGTTCTTTAGAGGGCCCAGGGTGATTCTAAAGTGCAGCCAAGGCTGAGAGTCAAGTTTTCAGACCATATGTGTTCCTTTTATCTTGGGACTAAATAGTCAGAACCTAGTCCAAAAATTAACTGGAGTTTCTGTGGAGAGTAGAGGCACTCTGTCCATTTACATGGATTTCCACATGGTTCATATGTTCATGAAGTTTGAGAACATCAGAAATATACTCTCTCTCACGTTGACCAGAAGTCATCAGTGAGCAAGAAAATCTGAAAAATCTCAGCACAGCTTTGGAGTTAAGAAAAGTCTATGTCAGAAGTCTGTTTGGAGATATTTATTTCAGTATAGTTTGCAAGTGTCAGAAATTTTGCCGTAATTTTGAAGTGAATTATTACTATGGAAAATTGATTTTTAATAGCGCTAAAGTGAAGTGGCCATTATACAATTATGAGTTCTTAAAAAGAAATACTAAGTGCTTAAAAGAATGATTCTGAAAAAGAATCTTATGGAAAAACACACAATTCCATATCGTGTCTCCCCTTGCCAAACACAAATTATTTTCTTATAAAGTACAATAATGGGCTGCAGAGATGGCTTAGCAGTTAATGTGTTTGCCTGAAAGCCAAAGGACCCAGGTTCAATTCCCAAGGCCCATGTAAGCACAAGGTGGCACAAGCAGCTGGAGTTAGTTTGCAGTGGCTGGATGCCCTGGTGTGCCCATTCTCTCCCTCTCTCTCTCTCTCTCTCTCTCTCTCTCTCTCTCTCTCTCCCCTAATCTTCACTTCTTTGTTTCTCTCAAATAAATAAAATAAAATAATATAAAATAAAAAAAAATGTTCTGAAACATCTTATCTGATCCCAACAACCATCATTTTTAGGCAGAAAACACTAGGGCTATCAATGCCAGATTTTCCAGGCATGGTAGGCAAAACAGATAGTGAAAGTTGAGGATATGTTTGTTAAGTTGAAACACTGCACGAGAAATCTGAAGCATAAAATCATTAATTCCCAACCATCAGTTGATCAAGAACGCTTCAAAAGCCTTGGTCTAATCCAGCATCTTTCCCTTCATGTAATGGCTCTTTTAGTATAAGTTAGATAGCACAGAAATGTTCAATCTTTAAGTTAGTGGTGCTTATATTTGATGCCCTTAACATATCAGTGTTTTAAAGTTCAATACGTTAAATCCAAAGAATTGACCAGATATTCTGATTTATAAGTCTGAGTTAGGCCAGATTCACCAAGCTTAGCAAAGTAACCTACCAGAGCGAGCACGTAATTGAAAAATATTCAATTAACTCAATAACTATCAAAGTAATATCAAACACTGCATAACTCTAATACAAGTGAACTGTGTAATTTGAAGCATGTGAAATAAATCGTAGACCCATTAAATAGAAATCAAATATACGAACGTCTTAATCAGTAGGAACAGTTGAGTCTAATCTCACTTATAGCAGGTAGTGGAGTATGTAAAGAAGGCATTTTTATTTTTATTCTGTGGTCTTCTGGCGTCTTTCTCAGTAAGAAAAGAAGCTACAAGAATGTTATGTTGGGCTAATCTCATAACATGGACCACTTCTTAAAATCAGTGTTTTGTTTGGTTCCCCACCCCCCATGTTTGGTAGGGCACTAGCTGAGCCTTTCTTCTTTGAAGAAGAAAAGTCTGAGAGCTTTGGAGAGTGTGCACAGGTGGGGAACAATGACAGATTCTTCAGTAAGAGGATAGGCAGAGTCCTTGGAATGAAGAAATCCTCTCTGTCTAAGGTATTAAATTTGTTACTAGGCAACAAACAATATATGATTACTTCTTGCACGCCTCAAATGCAGCTCCTTGCAGAAAACTGCTTGCTTAAAAATGACT